>JAGTXZ010000008.1:1218123-2436247 GCA_018398575.1 Ampelomyces quisqualis
GTCTGTAGTTAGTCCTATGTTCTATAGACTCTGTTTCTTAGGTGTAGCAATTATTTCTTCTCTATAACTCTATCTATGCTTAGAGAGTACTTGTTTGTCTAAAGTGTATAATATACTTATAGGAATTAGTAACATTATTCTATATATTCCTAGTTAACTTTATTAGTTTAGTTATACTAGTTGTAAATGTTTTATTGTATCTAAGGTAAGAGTAATCCTATCTATTAGAATTGTTTAATGTTATAGTCTTGTTCCTAGTTGTGTAGTAACGCAGAGTTAGTTAAGACCTTATTATTTAATAATATAGTAGAGGTATTTTTTATCTATTCTACTATTAGTTATCTATTTGTAGTTTAGATAATAGGTTAGTCCTTAATTACAATGTATTCTTTAACATCTTTCTCTAAAGCGTTAGTTAACACGTTAAGCTAGCGTATAACTTTATTCTTAGAGTAATAGTCTGGCGCATAGTGTCTAACTTTGTTATAGCTGTAATAAGTAATCTTGTTCTTATTAGGCTTATCCTCTTGTAGTTGTTTCTTTAGGTAACCTTTCTATTCTAGGCCCTTGTTAAGGTTGTCTAAGTACATAGCTTTAGGTCTATACCCTAAGTATACTCCTAGTAGGCGTAATAAATAAGTTCTCTGTCTTAGGTAGTAGCGCTATTATCCTTTATTTAGTTGTATTTGTCTCTAATATCTTTAGTTTAGGCAAAATCCTTTGTGTCCTTACAATAGACGTAAGGAGTATAACTTATCTTTAAGTGCTAATTTATAGAGTTTATTGTCTAGGCAAATAGTTTTATTCTAAAGTTCTTTAAGAGTAGTAATATGTGTTCTGCTACGCATAAGTTTAGCTTGTATAGTAGCTTTAAGGCCTTATTTGTACATGCGTATAAAAGTAGTATTATTCTACTAGATTTGTTCAGCGTATTGTTAAAAAACATTAGTGTAGTTAGTAGCTAATTAGGTTTGTTTTAGACTTTAGATTTTTTGTTCTGTAATTACAAATTCCTTAAGAGGTAAGAAGATATGTTATAGGCGTGTTTTAACTGCTTACTAGTCTTCTATAAGGTTAGTATTATCTTTGTCTGTAATGCTGTTGTCTATATACTTCTAGATAATTAGAAGTACCTATTTTTTAGCGTTGCCTTTTATGTAGGTTGTAGCTAGGATAACTTTATTAGCGTTCTTAATCTTGTCTTCTTCTACATAGAAGTGCCTGTTAAACTAGAGGATCTAGGTCTTAAGGTTATTACAGTCTCTATAGTAGAGATTAGGTTTGTTAACCTTAAGTCTAGGTTGTCCTACTTAGGAATACTTAGGTGTATTTATTGTAATATTACTGCTTATTATAAGAGTGTTTAAAGTGTTAAGACTATTAGTCTAGTAGTAAATAATAAGAATACTAGTATAGACTAGGTGTACAGCTAAAGTTAGTTTTTGCAGATAGGTATAGAGTTACTTTAGATACAAAGAGTATTGTTACTAAGACAGTAAAGGCTAGGGCTTTCTAAAAAGAGTAACAAAGGTTATATAGCTTAATATAACTAACTTAAGTTATTAAAATATAAGTTAAACACAATAATCTATAAGGGTTTATTGTAGTTTCTATATACTAAAGAGATCCTATATGTCCTACGTTGTCTTATACTATCCTATGCGTAGTATACTATAGGATTCTATAGAACGTTGTAGGACGCACGTAACTCATCCTATAGTAGCTTTCTACTAAGACTATAGAATTACGTGCCCTACAGGGTAGCGTTATCTATTAGTTCTTATATACTAACCTATTTGCTAACCCTCTAAGGTAGTTCTTGTTGTTACTTTCCTACATAGCCTTATTATGTTCTGTCTCTTCTAAGGTTTGTAACAGAACGCAGCTAACAGTTGCTTTATCTAGACAATTATACACTTTACTGTCTAATGTAACTATAACGTAGCCTAACAGATGCGCTTATAACAGAATAAAACTAAACTAAATAATAGTTAGGTACAAGCTTTGCTAGATAGAAACCTGCGTAGAAAGATAATAGAAATAGTTAATAAAGAGTTAAGTATAACACAAATTACTTTTAACATAACAACTATATTAGTATTAAACGCAACTAGAAACAAGCACACTCTTATTAGGACAAACTAGCTATTGCATATATACTACAACCTGCTAGCAATAGACAAGTATATTAATAACCTTAATTACAATTTATTTGTGCAGATATTAGAGCACAAATTAGGCTTTAAAAGTAAATGTAATAGCGTATACTACTATACAAAGAAGAGAGATAGGTAGGCGCAAATATAGATATCTATAAAGGCACGCTAGCACAGCGTATTACAAGAGACAGTTGCATTAAAGATATACTAGGCGTTATTTACAATTAAACTACAAACATAACTAGCATAGTAGTATACTAAATCTGTAATAATAACTTACTAAGTAAATGGTTTTTTGCGTACAGGGCTATAGAATTACCTACATTGCGCGCATAGCTATTTATACTAACAGTAGACAACTATTATATACACTAACATTTAGTTAAGAACAGAAGAATAGAGAGGCACCTAATTGCCTGTATTGCGCGCACTACTATTTATGCTAACAGTAGATAACTGTTGTGTACGCTAACAATTAGTTAAGAATAGAAAAGTACTTAATTGCCTATATTGCGCGCACTACTATTTGTGCCAACAGTAGACAACTATTGTGTACGCTAACAATTAGTTAAGGACAAAAAAGCACTTAATTACCTGTATTGCGCGCATAACTATTTGTGCTAACAGTAGACAACTATTGTGTACGCTAGCACGTAGTTAAGGGCAAAAAGCTATCTAATTAAACAGCTTAACTACTACACTCTAGTAGAATTTAAAGTAATATTAGACTATATATGTTATAAAAACCCTACTTATACTTGTAAAGTAAAAACTCTGTTACGCTATACATATTACTTACTTCTACTACTCTTACTAATAGTTTTCTAATATTTAAAGTGTAAGCGCTTACTCTATATACTCTGTACTAAGTAGCAAATTTAAGTAATGTTAGCAGTATACTATGTCTCTGTCTAAACAAGCGCTAAAACAAGCGCTAACAGACAATAGTGTAAAGATTAAGCTTATAGGAAATGTAACTCTAGAACTAACATACTAAAAACTAAGACGCTACAGAGACTAAAAACTATCTAGACTCTAACACTACTATCCTTTACTCTTAACTCTAGTGTTAAAACAGATATATAACTAACTACTATACTAGCCTAACTAAAAAGTTACCTAACAAGACAGCCTAGAGATTAAATACTATACACTCCTAGATCTGCAGCCTTACTTACTTGTTAATAAAAAAAATCTAGACGCAGCAGTAGCATAAGCACAATAAGCTAACACAAACTAAAAACCTATAGAACTAACACACAGAAAACATTAGTAGTTAAAAGAGAACTACTATTAGACTTAAGGCTATTATATTATAGGAAGATACCTTACTATATATAAATAAGTAGTTCTAACTATTACAGAGTTGCAACTCTTCTTATCTAGTGCAGACCTATTTAGGTTACTACTATAAAAGAAAGAAAAACGCTAGGTAAAGAAAAGTGTATTACTAGAAAACAAGACTATACTAGAGAAGGCAAGAGTTATCCTAGTAACGCAACTACTTACTAATAATAGAAAGACACTATACAGTACAGTAATAACGCTATAGCTTAATATATATAGGCACGTATACACCTAAATACTACTAGACGCTTAGACAGAAGTATAAAATACTCTACTATTATTAGTTTAATTGCATATTAGCTTAACACTGTATAAAGAAGCTGCCTGCTATATAAGTACTATCGCGGCCTACTAAGAACAGTAGCTAATAGTAGGCGCCTAAATGCTAGATATATATAGTAACTTGCAGACTTACGTAATAAGGCAAGAATAACTAGAAATTACTAGTGCTTACACATTAAACTACCTAAACAGATAAGTTCTTATGCCTAGTAAACTACTTAAAGACTTTATTTACTTACTACAAGACCTAAAGAACGCAAGTATACCTCTAAAATAGCTATACTAGCTAACTAAAGACAGCCTAAATCTGCTAGATTTCTAAACCCTAGTCTTGCAGCAGTAATAGCATAGTTATTCTATAATAACAGGAAATAGAGCATTGCTGCAATAACTAGAAATTAAGAGAAGTTTAATAAACTAAGTGCAAATATAGTAGCACTAATAGGCTTAGTTATATTTAATATAATAAGGGAATTTAATAACAACAGCACTAGGAAAACTATACCTTTCTATAGACACACTGTAGAAAGTATGTTGCAAGTTCTACACATAGTATTAGCTAATAGAAAGCAAACTACTTTAATACTATTTGCAAAAAATAGAAGAACTTAAGAGGCATTTAACAGATTCTTATATAGGATAATATATAACAGGATATTACTGTATACACAAACTAACAAGAAAACAACAGGGCTAACGTTTTAGTGCTAAAGAATACCTATAACAACAACGTAGATAATGTCCTAGCTAACTATACAAAAGAAGAGTAAGATTGCTATAATGCGCTTATAGACAATTATAATAACAAAGAGAAGAAGAAGGCAAACTACTTAATAGAAAAGGATAGAAAGAAGAACGTTAGAAAGAGAGAGAAAGTCCTATACAAGGATACTAATAATATAAGTAGGTCTAAACGTAATACAATATATAATAACTTGTATAGAGTGCTATTTATATACGTGTATATAAAGTATTAGGTAAAGTAAAAGATGTTTTGCTAAAAGAGTATAGACATGCAGATAAACTTGCACTAGAGTACCTTTATAAGGCAGATAAACAGCTGTAGTTTAAGAACTATAGAGGTAGCTAAAGTATTATAGCAGAAGACGCATAGAAAGAATTTTTAACGCAGGCCTATAATATTGCAATTAAAGGCAATATACTTAACATAATTACCTTAACTAAAGGGAAATAGTAACTAGAACTAAACAAGTGTAATAGGTTAGTATAACAGTATAAAGAAGAAATAGAGTGTTATTAAGTAGTTATAAATAGCAAGCGTAGCAAATATTATAATAACTTAATATACTTTTGCTAGTACAACGCGTAGATACTATTAGGTAAGCCTTAATATAACGCAATAGTGCAGACTACTATAGTAGACAGTGCAGTACTAGTAGATACAGCATATAATTCTAACATAACTAACTAGTAAGATAGTTACTACTCTTTAAGTAGTAGTAGTAGTTATAGCTGTCTATACATAGAGCGCGTTGTGTACCTGCTAACCTGTGCCCTATAGAACGTTAAGCCTAGTAGCTGCGTCTAGGCTAGTCTTCTTTTAAAGAAGTGTAATTACACTATGCTATATTTAATTAAAAAGCCTATATAACTAGACAAAGAGAACTAGCTTAGTTAGCCTACGCTACAAGAATGTAAAGATACAGGCAGCTAGCTGTAGTATGTAGTTCTACTAGTGCTATAGTACTTAACAGTCCTTAACTGTTAAATCTAGCAACACTAGTAACACTAGTAACACTAGCAATATAGGCAATATAAGTAATATAGGCAACTTACTATTAGGTTGCTATTAGGTTGCTAGCAACTAGAAGTAAGTAGAGCAACTTTAGCAAATTGTCTAGTAGATAGTATTGCTGTTAGGCAGCCGCGGGTTACTGCAACCAAGCTAACTAGACAAATCTTAATTTTTCCTAACGTGTGCTATGTTTGTTACGTTAATAGTCTGCATATTTTTTTACATAAGCGCTTACTTTATCTTTTATGTTCTTAAACTAGTAATTCTGTTAAATTAGTTCTATAGTTTAGCTTACTTTAGAATAACTATATACTGTGTTATTATAGTGTTATTATATAATTAATTCCTGTAATTCTTCTAAAATATTAATTCTAATTTTTATAGTTAGGTTGTTAATATACCTTGCTTGTCTAAGAGATCTATTATTCTGTCTTTTAAGAATACTTAAGCTATTAATAGTTTTAGTTCTAGCAATATCTAATCTTTAGCTAAGAGCATCTGCTCTACTATTATCCTTTTTAGGTGTATAGACAATTTTAAACTTATATTGCCCTAACATCTTTAACTATTATACTTGTCTTTAATTAAGTACTTTAGTAGTAGTAAAGGTTGTTAGGTTTTTGTAGTCTAAGTATATTATAAGATCTAAGTAACTCTCTGCGTAGATTCTTTAATATTTAAGTGCTACTACAATTGCAAGTAGCTCTTTATTGTGTATATTATAATTTTCTTCTAGTAGTATAAATTTTTGCAAGTAGTAGGCTATTAGATACTATTTTTTATCTTGTTTTTGTTTTGCGCACATTCTAATTGCTAAATCTAATACGTTAGTTTTAAATCTAAGTAGTTTTCTGCTTCTAAATGCAATAAGAATAAGTAGTGCTATATAAGCGTCTTTAAGCGCCTTAAATGCTTAGCTTTATTCTTTTGTTTATTTTTAAGGTGTATCTTTTTGTGTAAGTTTAGTAAGTAGCGTAGCAATTAGTAAGAAGTTTTAAATAAACTATTAATTAAAGTTAATAAAGCCTAAAAAGGATTAGATATCTTTTACTATAACAAGCGTTAGCTAATCTTTAACAACTTTAATCTTGTCCTTACTTATTTGTACTCTATTCTTCCTAACTATGCATCCTAAAAATTCTACTTCTTTCTAGTACTATTTATATTTGTTAGAGTCTACTACTAAAGAGAACTTTTCTAGTAGCGTTAGGATTGTATAAACATGTCCTATATGTTCTTTTTTATTTTCTAAATAGATAAAGATATTATTAAAGTATGTAATAATAAATATATTAAAGTGTTCTTAAAGCATATTATTAATAAGTGCTTAACATATTACTAGAGCGTTAGTAAGACTAAATAGCATTACTAAGTACTTATAGTAGCTGTAGCGTATTCTAAACGCTATCTTTTATTCTTTGCCTTTTTTTATATATATAAGGTTGTACGCGCTTCTTAGATCTAGTACTATAAAGCTCTTTGTATAGGCTAGTTAATCTTATAGTTTTAAAATATTTAGTAGTAGGTATTAATTTTCAACTGTAATGTTATTAAGTTTCTAAAAGTTAATACATAGTTATAGTTTACTATTCTTTTTTAGTATGAACATAATTAGGTATCTAGCTAGTAATTCTAATACTTAAATAAAACTTTTCTTTAGGTTTACTTAGATATATTCTTAGAGTGCTTTTAGCCCTTTTTTTAATAATCTGTAGATTAGTCTAAAGGTTAGCCTTTTTCCTTCTTTTAAGACAATCTTGTAGTCTTACTTCTAATGCTTAGGCAGTGCTTTTAGACCTATTTCTTCTAAGAATAGTTTCTTAAACTTTTTGTATTCCTTAGGTATATTAAGAGTTATACATTTCTCTAAAACTTATAACGTATTAGTATTTCTTTCTTAATTATCTATGTTAACTAGTTATGTCTTTAACTGCGGTTTAGTTAAAGTAATATTATTAATTATCTTTTTATTTACTATTAGATGCTGCTAATATATAGGCTTAGAATCTGTTATGTTATTGTAATTTCTTAGAGAGATAGATCTTTTCTTTTAGTCTATTTGTAAGCTATTTTCTCTAAACTATAGAAGTCCTAATATAATATTGTATGTAGCTAATCTAAAGACGTCTAGGTATATTTCCTGTTTAGTTCCTTAGATGTTAAGTTCTATAGTAGTCTTATATCTAATAAGTAACTCTTTAAGCATCTCCTTTTTATTTGCAATATAAAGTTTATATAATTATTGTTTCTAGTAAGGTTAGAGCCTAGTTCTTAATAAGGTATTACTTAAAATATAGTTTACTTACAATTCTAAATTTAGAAGCGCTTTTATCCTTTTTCTATTAACTTTTACTATAAGTTTTATAAGCTTAGCTGTAAGAGGTTTATATAGCAGTAAAGTTACAAGATAACAATAGTAGTACAGGTAGAAGTAAGTTAATTCCTATTCTGCCACTTTAGTGCAGAACTGCTCTTTTGTAGATATAACTAGACGCGTGTCTTTACAACTAGAATACACTAGGTCTGCACTAGTGTAGCGCTGTTAAGACGCTAGGGCAGCTGTGCGCGTTCTACGCGTAAAGACGCTAGAGTAGCGTTGTTGTAGCGCAGGCGCATTGCTGCGCAACTAACAGCTCTATGCTATAGTATCTTTATAATTATTCCTTTTCCTCTAGAATTGCTGTCCTAGCAATTTATATAATATTAGGTCTTGTTAGCGCGTGCTTAACGTTGTTGTTATAAGGGCTGTTGTTATACTAAAGCTAAAACTCTAGGTAAATCTAAGAGGTAGCTAGTAGCTATAGTAATAGCAGAATTATAGCAGAACTTTGTGTACCTAATTCTTTCTGCTTCCTTAGAAACAATTACATTACTATTACTACTATACTATCTCTTAGCTCTACGCTATTGCAACTCTGTTGCCCCTATATTAATTACTATAAGTACTACACCTGTGCTGCCTACTACCTCTACTATTTTTATAAGTAGTGTAACGCTAGCGTTGCAACGTTACTAACCTAGCGTTTAGGCTACGCCTGTTGCCTGCTGCAGTAGCGTCTCTAATATTAAGCTAGCTAAGCTAGTTTGCCTATATTGTGCTAAGAGTCTAAAGATTAATAGCACAGCGTGCAACTACGTCTCTAGCAGCCTGTAGTGCAATAGGTGCGCCTATAAGAAGAAGTTCTACACTCTAGTACTACTAAGTTTTATTAAGAGCTAGAATACTCTATACTAGCAGTAGCAGCGCTTTACTACTAATAAGGCTAGAGTAGACTTAGATGTTAATGCGTAAGAGACAGCGTTGCGCTAGTAGACTACCTTAGTAGAGCTTTTCTTCTATAAGAAGGTTAAGTTTAGAGGTTGCTATTAGCCTAAGGGCAATAAGATCTAAATCCTGCAGGTTAAAGTAACTAACTGCCTCTCTACTATAGTAGAAGGTATCCTTAATCTCTTGCAGGCCTAGGTAAGTTATTTTTCTCTTTTCTTACAGTTGCTGCGCTGTTGTTCTAACGTTGTCTAGGCTAATCTGCTGCTACTTAGTAAGGCTAACACGTAGTCTAATTCTAACCTTAATTTAGAGAGCGCTGCTAGTAACTAGGGCTCTAATTCTAGGAGGCGCAAAGAGCAGGAGAAGGAGAGAGATAAAACTTCTTCTCCTTAGAGCCCTACCTCTACGCCCTCTCTCTCTAAAGAAAAGAGCAAGGCTAAAGGTAAGGCTAAGGCTAAGGCTAAGGCTAAGGCCCCTAGGAAACACCTAGCTAAGTCCTAGCTATCTAGGCAGCCTCTTTTTAAGTGCCCTGCTACTAAGGGCAAGCTAAAGCGCTCTTAACGCGCTGCTACTACACTATTAACTTGCAAGCTAGTAGGTAATCTAGGTAAAGCTGCTGCAGAGAGGCAGAAAGGTGTAAGAAAGGTTAAGGAGGAGGATAAGAAGAGTAGTAGAGACAAGTTCTCTATTCCTAAGGACCTAGATAACAAGAACTTCTTAGAGTAAGCTAGCGTTTATGCTTAGTTGCGCTACTTAGGCGCTAGTGTTGCGCTGCTAAGGCGCCTAGTTTTTTCTTTTTTCTTTTTTCCTTTGTTTTTCCTTTTGTTTTTTCTGTATATTAATTTGTAATAATAATTAATCTCCTTTCTAGTTATACTTCTCTATAAGTAATTTATCTATGTCTTTTTAATTAACCTACTTGTTATATTCTAGTAGCTAGCCTTTCTATTTAACTAGGTAATTTACTAAACGTCTGTTGCGCTGCTTTACTAGGACAGCTTTAACCTTATAGCGTTGCCTTAGCTTATTACTATTGTCTAGGTTAACAGGCCTAAGTAGGATTTATTCTTCCCCCTCTCTTAACACAAACAGCTAGAGTAAGAACGTATAGAATACAAGGTAAACTTTTATATATAATAGGAGTAAGATTCTAAAAGCTTGTAAGCTAATTTGCTTATCTAATAAAAAGGAGCCTATCTAGCGTAGTAATAGCTTTTTGCTAGCGCTGCGCAAGCGTAGATGCTTTGTTAATAAGAGGATCTTATTTCTTAGCTTAAACCTTTAGGGCCTATATTTCTTGTTGTAGTATTGTTCTTAGTATTGTAAACTTTTATTCTAGTAATTAGCTAAAGCGTCTTAAGTTTGCATAAGCTTCTGCAACCTTTCTTTAATGCTAAGAACTTTAGTAGGCGCTGTTAGCTTGCAGTTAAGGCGCAAGTAGAACCTATAGTAGGCAAAGAATAGAAATACTCCTAATGTAGCCTGTCTAGTATTGTTATATATAAACTCTGCTAGTAACAGAAGGTGTACCTAATTATTAGGTTAATTGCCTATAAAAGTCCTTAAGTATTGCTCTAGTGTTTAATTTTAACGCTCTATTTAGCTATCTGTTTGCAGATAGAAGGCAGTACTAAGCTAGCGCTTTACCTTTGCTACAAAGTAGAAGTCTGCCTAGAACTAAGAAGTAAAGACACTCTCTTAATCTAATACAATACCTTTAGGCAAGCTAAAGAATTGTACAACGTGTTCTAAGAACAGATCTGCTAATTGTAAGGCAGTAACTATTTTTTATGTAAAGATATACTTAGCTATTTTTGTGTACCTGTTAACTATAACAAGTATTACGTTATACATAACGCTGTAGCGCTTAGTAAGCAGCAGGCCTATAACAAAATCTATTATAATTTCTTGCTATAGTCTCTAAGGTTAAGGAAGCGCGTTTAACACGCTAGCAGGGCGCTGCTTAAGCAACTTTGTGCCTTAGTACACTAAGCAAGAGTTAATGTACTTCTTAAGCTCTTTCTTAAGTCTAGGCTAATAGTAGTATTAGGCTACAAGCTCAAGCGTTTTAGCCTGCCTAAAATAGCTAGCAAGTAGATTGTTGTAATATAGCTTAAGGAGCTTAGCCCTAAAAGCTAGCTCTAGTAGAATATATAGTTAGTTCTTAAACTAAAGGCTACCTAAAGCGTTAAGCTTCTAGTGCCTTAGGCATTTGCTAGCGCCTTAACAGGTAGACGCTAGGGATTTAACGTCCCTGCGTATTACAACTACTTCTAGGTTATTCTGTTGTACTTGTACATAGATCTTAAAGAAGGACTTAGAGGGTTTCTTATAAGCTAACCTCTCTAAGGCTGCAGCTTTTACTTGTAACTGCGTAACCCTTTAGGCTATTACTAGTCTGCTCTTAGGAATCTTCTAATTAAAGCTGTAGCTCCTAGCTGTTGCCTTAACGCTGTGCGTTAGGCTTTGTAACTACGTAACCCTGTAGGTTATTACTAGTCTGCTCTTAGGGTTCTCTTAATTAAGGCTGTAGCTTATAGCTGTCGCCTTAACGCTGTGCGCTAGGCTTATAGAAACATCTTTATTAAGATATAGAGTGCCTACTTGCTATTAAGCTGTTATCTAGCTTTTTACTAACGCTAGCTTCTTACTAGGTAGCTTAGCTTAGGTTCTTGCTAGCTGCAACTTCTTTTGCAGTGCTAGCAACATATCTAATAGTTAAACATCTAGCGTATTGCTGTTGTCTATAGGTTGCCTTAAAGGCCTATCTACAGGATTTGTCTTTTTAGACTAATGCTTAATCTTAAAGTTGTAAGCAGCTAGCTTTATTGCCTAGCTAGCCTGTCTCTTAGACAGAGTTAACGTGCCTATAAAGCCGCGTAGGTTGTTATAGTCCGTCTATATTTCTAACTAAATTGCTAGCCTCTTAACGTAGTAATACTAGTGCTGCACTGCTGCAACATTAGCAAGGAGCTCTAGGTTGTACATATAGTAGTTCCTTTCTGTAGGCAAGAGCTTCCTTAACTAGAAGGCTACAGGGTGCTAGTTTCTATCTGCATAGAGTTAGGAGAAGATGCCTACTACTCCCTAAATAGAGGCATTAGTTTCTAACTTAGATAGAAGTGTATATTTATAGTGTTGTAGGATAGGCATAGTTGCAAACCTGTTGCATAGCTAGCGCTTTGCTTTCTCTGTAGCGTTAGGCTAGTTAAAAGAACTAGACTTCTTCTCTTAAACTAATTCTTTTAAGAGATTAGTAATTAGGCTTATAATAACAAAGAAACTCTGTATAAAGCGTTAATAGAAGTTTATAAAGCCTAGAAAGACTTAAACATTCTTAAAGGACGTTAGCGTAGGCTAATTAATAACTGTGTAAACCTGTTCTAGATCTATTGTAACGCTGTTAAGGCGCACAATAAACCCTAGGAACTTAACTTAGTTAGTAGTAAAGGTATACTTTTTTAAGTTAATAAAAAGACTATATTCTCTTAGCTTAGCAAGTACTTTTCTTACCTGTTCCTAATAATCCTCTCTCTTTTAAGAAAAGATTAGAATATTATTAAGATAGACAACACAAAAGATATCTAAATATAGAGCTAAGGCTCTGTTAATATACTTCTAGAACGTAGCAGGCGCGTTAGTTAGCCTAAAGGGTATAACTATGTACTTAAAGTAGCTGTATTGCGTGCAAAACGCTGTCTTCTACTTATTGCCTTGCTAGATCCTAATCTAGTAATACGCGTTCTTAAGATTAAGCTTAGTAAACTTTACTAATCTATAGAGCTAATTAAGGGTTTTCTTAATCAAAGGAAGAGCTAGTCTGTTCTTCTTAGTAACTTAATTAAGGCCTTAATAATCTACGCAAAGGCGTAGCGTTCTATCTTTTTTAAGTACAAATAGAATAGGTGCCCCTGCAGGGCTTATACTTTCTTAGATCTAGCCTAGGCTTTGCGCTGTTGCTAAGTAGTTGCGCAGCACGCTTAGCTCCTTTAGTAAGAGGTTATAGAGCAGCCTATATAGAGCTGTAGTTCCTTCTTCTAACTTAATAGCGTAGTTACCTCTATAGTGCTACAGCAGCGCGTTAGCAGCGTTACTATTTGCAACATCTTTAAAATCCTTAAGTTTAATAGGCTACAATAGGCATTTAGCAGAGAAAGATTATAGACTGCCTACTAAGACTGCGTACACGCTTAGCTTGTTATAAAGAGATTCTATAAAAGTTTTTACGTCTTTAACTCTTGTTGTATTAGTATTAAGCTTGTAGCGCTACTGCTTTAACTTACAGTTAATAACAACGCGCTTTTCTTTTAGGCTTAGTAGACTTAAAATAACAGGTTATGCTGCATTAGTAATCCTGTATAGAATAGTAGTAAAGAACTTAGTTACGCTCTAGTTGTCCTTTATTGTTAGATAAGCTTAATAAGCGTAAAAGCTAGGCACAGTGCTTAAGTTAGGCAAGCAGATAGTTAGTAGCGCAGCGCTGTTAATACAAGAGAGATCCTTAAGTAAGGCAACTCTTTTGTTAATAGTGCTAAGTTCTGTACTACAGTTAATTAGGATTTGTGTAGGCTGCACAGCGCTGTTATTACGCAGCGTCTTAAGTACTTTAATACAATCCTCTTATTATAGTAGAACTTAAGCTGTTAAGAAGGAGGCTTCTTTTAGGCCTACTTGTTTTTTGTTTGTATTGCGTTTGAACTAGTAACAGAAGAAGAGCTGTTAAGCCTTAATCTACACTCTCTAGCCTAATAGCCTATCTTGCTGTAATAGTAGTAGGCGTTAGTTAGCTTTAGGCTTAGGTTTGTAGTGCTAGCAACACAACGTTATAGAGCTGTTGCGTCTAGTTTAGGCTGCAAAGTTTTTCCTGTACTAGGCGTTCTATGTGTGTAATAGTGTAGTAATAGTATACTACTACTATAGCGTAAGTTGTCTTCTAGCGTTACAGCGCGTTTAATAAGTTCTCTGTAGGTAGTAGAAAACTTAGTGTAGTTAGAGAGAGCTACTCTAATCTTTAAGTAGAGTTTGCTGTACAAGTGCATTACTAGGTGTTTCTGCTTGTAAGGAAGATTTACCTAATTTTCTAAAGTAGATAAATAGGCTGCAAATTTGTTTACTGTTTAGCTGTCCTTTTAAGATGCCTTTTAATACTGTATAGTAACTTAAAGCTCTCTATTTATAGGGCTCTTAATCTAATTAAGTAGAAAAGACATTATATTGCGCTACGCTAGCATTTTGCTGTTGTCTTTCTATTCTTTTTGTATCTATATCTGTTAAAACGTAGTTTGTAGGTACTAGAAGGTAAAGGCAATCTTTTAGTCCTTAAGCTAAAAGGCTAAGAGATCTAATTAAAAGGCAATAGATAGCCTAGCCTTAAAGTCCTAATACTCCCTAATTCTCTTGCCTTTAAAGACAAAGATTTTCTTAATCTTTAGCCTGCGCCCTAGTAGCGCTAATAGGTTAAGTTAAGGGCGTCGCGCTAGTAGAAACGTGTCGCGTCTAACTAGAGGGGTTAGTAGATCTAGTTTATTTAGAGCGCCTAAAGGCTGTTTAGAAGGGGAAAGAGGCTGTTTACCTGCTAATAATTGCTCCTATTAGCGTACTTCCTTCTCTAGAGTCTAAATCTTAGCTTGCTCCTTAAGCTCTTAGCGCTAGCGCTTTAGCTGCGCTAAGGGTTTGCTTAGGCTAAGTATTAATTTCTTATTAGGAGTGTTTTTCCTTAATAGGTTAGCTAGTAGGCTTAGAGGCAGATCCTAATCTATTGTTATTAGGTAACTAAGCTGCTATCCTTTTGCAAGAGAAAGGAATTAAAACTGTAAGAGGTTTGTATAGTAGCAAAGTTACAAGATAACAATAGTAGTATAGGTAGAAGTAAGTTAATTTCTGTTCTGCTACTTTAGTGCAGAACTGCTCTTTTGTAAATACAACTAGACGCGTGTTCTTATAACTAGAATGTACTAGGTCTACGCTAGCGTAGCGCTATTAAGACGCTAGGGCAGCTGTACGCGTTCTACGCGTAAAGACGCTAGGGTAGCGTTGTTGTAGCGCAGGCGCATTGCCGCGCGACCAACAGCTCTACGCTGTAGCATCCTTACATTAGCTAAGTTAATTACGTTACAGCTCTAAGTCTCTTTTTAGAGTCTAGAGTTAACTCTAAAAAAGACTTATTCTTCTTATATCTATTAGCTTCTTTATTGTTATAGTGCTTCTTGCACTCTAGTTATAAGTAGAACTACTAGGTATAGTTTATACAGCTGCTGTTAACAAGCATTCTGTTAGATATACTTTTTTTCTCTAATACGTTAAAAAAACTTTTTACACTTTGTTTGTTATATAGGTAGTTTATGTAAGTATTCTTAGAGCAATTGTACTATTAGTACCTATAAAGTTTTTTCTACTTAGAAAAGTATTAGTAGACTTTACTACTATAATATATTAGGCAGTAGTTACTATTGCACTCTGTTTATAATAGAAGTCTGTGTTTTAGATTATAATAATCTTATAGGTATCTGTTTACAAGTAGGATTTAATGCAATTTGTTTGCCTTCTTATCTTAGTATTTTGCAAGTATAAAGTTTAGTACTAATACTTGCCTATTATTAGTATAGTATATCTGCTTTGTGTGTAAGTTACAGCACGTCTTATATAGTCTATCTATGTCTGCCTCTTAATATAGTCTTCTAACTGTTGCATTCTAGCGCACTAGTTTAGAGCTATCTAGTAGTAAGTGTCTCTAGCTTATCTAGTGTAAGTTCTTAGTCTTCTTAGGTATTATAGACTCTTATAGTCTCTTGTAGATTCTATGTTCTATAGACTCTGTTTTCTAGGTATAGCAATTATTTCCTCTTTATAACTCTATTTATATTTAGAAAGTACTTATTTATCTAAAAGATATAATATGCTTGTAAAGATTAGTAATATTGTTTTATATATTTTTAGTTAACCTTATTAGTTTAGTTATACTAGTTGTAAATATTTTATTACGTTTGTAGTAAAAGTAATCTTATTTGTTAGAATTATTTAATATTATAGTTCTGTTTCTAGTTATAGGATAACACAGCGTTAGTTAAGACCTAGCTATTAGATAATATAGTAGAGGTGTCTTTTATTTATCTTACTATTAGTAGTCTTTTAGTTATTTAGACAATAGGTTAATTCTTAATCACAATCTATTCTTTAACACTTTAATCTAAAGCGTTAGTTAACACGTTAAGCTAGCGTGTAACTTTGTTCTTAATGTAACAGTCTTGTGTATAGTGTCTAACCTTATTACAGTTATAACAGGTAATCTTGTTCTTATTAAGCCTATCCTCTTATAGTTGTTTCCTTAAGTAACTTTTCTATTCTAGGCCTTTTTTAAGGTTGTCTAAGTGCATAGCTTTAGGTCTATACTTTAAGTATACTTCTAGTAGGCGTAGTTAGTAAGTTTCTTATCTTAGGTAGTAGCGCTATTATTCTTTGTTTAGTTGTGTTTGTTTCTAATATCTTTTGTTTAAGTAAAATTCTTTATATTCTTGTAGTAGACGCAAGAAGTATAACCTATCTTTAAGTGCTAATCTGTAGAGTTTATTATTTAGGCAAATAGCTTTATTCTAAAGTTCTTTAAGAGTAGTAATATGTATTCTGCTGCGCATAAGCTTAGCTTATACAGCAGCCTTAAGGCCTTGTTTGTATATACGCATTAGAGAAGTGTTATCCTACTAGATTTATTTAGTATATTATTAAAAAACATTAGTATAGTTAGCACCTAATTAGGTTTGTTTTAGACTTTAGATTTTTTGTTCTATAATTACAAATTCTTTAAAAGGTAAGAAGATCTGCTGCAAGCATGTCTTAAACGCTTGCTAGTCTTCTATAAGGTTAGTATTATTTGCGTTTGTAATATTGTTGTCTATATACTTTTAAATAATTAGAAGTACTTATTTCTTAGCGTTACCTTTTATATAAGTTGTAGCAAGAATAACTTTGTTGTTATTCTTAATCTTATCTCTTTCTACGTAGAAGTGCTTGTTAAACTAGACTCTAATATAAGATCTAGGTCTTAAGTTTGTTGCAGTCTCTATAGTAGAGATTAGGTTTATTAACCTTAAGTCTAGGTTGTTCTACTTAGAAGTGCTTAAGTATATCTATTGCAATATTACTGCTTATTATAAAAGTGTTTAAAGTGTTAAGACTATTAGTCTAGTAGTAAACAATAAAAATACTAGTGTAGACTAGAAGTATAGCTAAAGTTAGTTTTTGTAGATAGGTGCAGAGTTGCTTTAGATACAAAGAGTATTATTACTAAGACAGTAAAGGCTAGAGCTTTCTAAAAAGAGTAATAATAGTTAAATAGCTAGTTACTAACTTAAGCGTCTATAACATAAGTTAAATATAATAATTTATAAAAGTTTATTATAGTTCTTATATACTAAAGAGATTCTACCTTTGCTCTGTGTGCTCTGTAAGATTAAAGAGAGCAGAGAGAGTATTCTGCTCTGTTAGCTTTATGTTAAGCAAGAGAGCAGAAAGAGCAGCTTAGTCTAGTAACTAATTAGTAGTGCAGTGCAGAGTGTGCTCTCTAGTTATTCTTGCTTAGAAGAGAGCGCTTTGGTAGGGCTAGGGCCTAGCAGCTTATAGGTTGTAACACTAGCTAGCCTAGTTAATATACTCTAAATATATATTAGTCTTAAGTGCCTTATTTGCCTTAAGGCTCTGCAATTATAACCTTATTTGTCTTAATTAGCGTAATAGCTTCTGCAAACGCTTTTAACGCTACTAAAATAAATGTTAAGTCTAGGTCCTTTTATTTTACTAATACAGCGTCTATTTTAGACTTTAGTATTTCTTTTCTTAGTAAAAGAACTATATCTTTGCTTAATTTTTTTTAAAGCTTTATTTAGAGCACTAGTTGCACATATAGTCTGTATAAGCTAATATAGATTTTAGCCTAAATACTACGTAGTACTATTTAATTATCTGCTAGGCCTTTCTAATTAGTATTAGGTCTAGTTTTAATATAGTTTCTCTTAGCTTTTAGCTTAATTGCCTTGTACTTTGTACTATATATAAGTAGTAAGTTAAGGTTATTAGTAAACATTTCTTTATCTAGCTACTAGAAATGCTATTAGATATATATTAATGTAAACTACTTAGTTTTCTTACTTTCTTTGCTTTTAAACAGCGTAGCCTTAAGCTAGGCTAGTATTAAAAATATTATAATACTCTATATCTTAGCGTAGTTAAATATATATACACTCTTAGCATTTATACTATTTAGCTCTTCTTATAGTAGTACTATCTTACATCTTATTATTGTGTTAGCTTTAACTAATTAGAAGTTATCTGTTTAGCATAGCTAGTAGAACGTTAGGAAATTACCTTTAATGCCTAAAATCTTCTAGCTCTATAGGTCTTGTATAACTAGAGTTTAACGCAGTATAAACCTTACTATAATCTTCTCTTTTAACGCTATAAGCGCTATATACTTAAGAGAATCAAGCATATATTTAACTTCTTCTTATACCTTAGATAAGTAGGTGTCTTAGCTCTTTGCTATCGCTAGGCCTAATACCTTTCTTATTTCTCTTATATTTATAATTTTCTTAATACTTGCGTATATAAGGTTAGTAGTAGTAAACAGGTTAAAACTATCTATATTATTCCTCTTGCCTATAAAACAGTGCTAGTTTAAGAAGTTCTTATTATACTATAGTCTGCTAAGCGCTAGAGAGATAAAAATAAGTATCTTATAAAGACTCTTCTCTATTAGTATACCTAAGAGAGTCTAGGCTTTCTACTAATAACTATAGTTCTTACTTTAAATAGTCTTATATAAGTTACTTATAAGAGTATTCTTAGATTTATAGTTATAGAACTTATAAAATATAATACGTTCTTATATTACTATATAGCTAGATATATTAAGAGTATCTTTTATACTTACTTTACTACTTCTTAATAATATTTTACGTGTAGTTATAAGTCTTATAGTTTAGTAACTATTAATTACGCGTTTTACTTATATTATGTAGCTATATACAATTATAAATTAGCTAGCAGATAGTGCTAGATAATGCGTACGTTAGGAAAATTAAAGATTAATCCAATTAGCCTAATTGCTGCAACCTGCAGCAGCCTAACAGCAATACTGTCTATTAGACAATTTACTAAAGTTGCCCTACTTACTTCTAGTTGCTAGAAACCTAACAGTAACCTAACAGTAGGTTGGCTGTGTTGCCTGTATTACTAGTGTTGCTAGTGTTGCTAATGTTACTAATTTTACTCACGTGACTGTATTGCTGTATTTTTATGATTACGTAAGTAACCTCGAAAAACAAAATATAGAGCGGAATTCCCTCTTTAAAATGCACTATTCAGAATTTTTGTAGCTGCTCTAGTTATTGAGATACAGCGCGTTAAAGTTGTAAACTTTTTCAAAAAAACTTGAAGTATGTTTAACACAATAGATCTACGCACCCACAATATAGCATATTATAATAAGATGTTCTAAGGTGAAATTTGCACTTTAGTTACTATTTTTTTAATAAAAAATATAATATCTTATCTAGTTAAAGTGCTAGAGCTTTAGCAAAAACAAGCCTTAGCAAAGAACTTTAAAACTCTACAAACTTTACTGCCTTGCATCTTAACAACAAGAGCAGCTATAAAAATTCTAAATAGTACATTTTAAAGAGGGCATTAAGCTCTATATTTAAGGTTTTTAGAATAATTACGTAATTGCGCGGGTGGGGCAGGTGGGTCTAGTGGATCAGGTGGATCACTTTGGGCGTTTTTGTCTAATTAGGCAGCTAGAACAAATAGGGGACCCTAGGGACAGTTAAGTACAGTCAAGAACTGTCTGGTTAACTGTTCTGATAGTGTCGCTAATGTCGCCAACGTTGTATTTTCCTAACGTAGTTGCATTTAAGTAGACTTTTAGTATATAGCATTCTTAGATATACTTTAAAACTATCTTTATATACTTCTTACTATTCTTTATAAATTTGCGCAGTAGGACGTTTTAGTTAAACACTATAAGGTGCTGTTTAACTTACAGATTAATCTTTATTTCTATTTCTTTATCTACTATTAGTGCGCCTATACTCTGTAGAGGAGTATTATCTATAAAGTAGATACAAAGTGTAAGAAAGTCTTTTAGGTTACACTATTTGGATTTGTAGAGGCCTATAGTAATAATTTTAGCCTTCTATGCAGCTAGTGCGCAGCCCTATCTACTTACTATAGATACTGCTAACTATAGCTCTTTTAGCATTAAAGAGTTTTTTTTGCATATATATATAGAAATGTCTGTTAGTTAGTTATAGAGCACTGTTCTTAACTATTATCTTTAGCTCTATGTTAACTAGTTTTATTCTTTAATTAGTCCTCTTGTACTTTAGTCTAGTTCTTAAAGTGCGCATACTCTATAATTATTATAAGTATAGCTAATCTTACTTTCTCTACACCTATTATATTTCTAAATATGCTGCTATTATCTAAAGATAGCTCTTTTTTGTAAAGTATGTAAGCTTCTATTAGTTAGTATACTATAAATAGAACTGTTAGTCTCTATAATAAATATAGTATTATAGGCACATTATTCTTAAAGTCTTCTAGAGAGAATCTAAAGAAGTTAGCTACTACCTACTACTTGTCCTCTTAGCAGTATTCTATTACTACTCTAATTTAAGCTTATAGTTTATCTATTATCCTATCTTATATATTAGTTACGTAGATTATAGTTATAAGCTTTCTATAGTATACTTACCTTGCGTTTAGTAGGGCTTAGAGCTGCAGCCTTTCTTCTAACGCAAGTTATTTTGCTAACTAGAGCTCTTTATTCTTATCTCTATTACTTTTATTATACTTTTCTTATTCTTCTTTACTGCTAAAGTAAATATCTTTCTCTAGTAACCTCTATTATTTCTTTATAGTACTCTTGCGTTTCTATCTAGGTATAGTAATTAGCGTAGATATTGCGTTGTTTTATGTTTACGCAGTATCTTTATCTCTACTTCTCTCTACTTTCTTTATAGTACTATTATTCTACTCTTCTAAGCGCTTAATTTTAGTAGTTAGAGTTTTAATACGTATATCTAGGCTATTATTCTTCTTCTTCTTACTCTTACTCTATTTATTAAAGCGTTTGCTACTATTTGCTTTAGGTCCTATTAATTATTTATAGGCTAAGTCTACTAGTGCTCTTGTTATCTTTTATTATTTATAGTTCTTATCTTTAGTATTATTGTTAAGCTCTAAGTAAAGGCGCCTTTGCTTCTTATCTCTAGTAGCACCTACTAAGTTTATAATGTTGCTATTACTACTTAAAGTAAAGTATACTATATTATATAGTTAGCTATTGTTATTATATACTATTCTAGGTTATATTACTACTAGGTCTAACTTTATCTTATACTAGAGTCTAGCATTTAATTATAACGCTCTTAAGGCTTTTTATCTTAACGTATAAGTTAAGAGTTATAACTAGATTATTATTATAAGTAATTAGGCGCAGCGCTAACGCGTTAAATATCTTTAAAGTTCTAACTATTTACTAGTCTATAAATTTTAGTTGTAATAGGTATTTAACAAGTATACTGTATTTAAGATATTATAGCTTTATCTTAAAGTTACTGTCTTTAAGCTACTATTAACGTACAGCTGTTATTAGCCTTAAAAGTAGAAAAGTCTAAGCAGTTTAATAATATACACTATTTATAATATAAACATTAACATTATTAAGGAATAGTTTAGTTATTATTATATTAAGGCCTATTAGCTAAGTTACTAAAGTAGTAGAAGAACTTAAGACTACTAATACTAACTACGTGTATTCTAGTTCTAAGTTTATAAGTATTAGCTATCTTTCTATATATTTAGCTTTAACTTTGTTACTATAGTCTTAAATCTCTAAGATTATCTTCTTCTATATAGCGCTAGCTGTTGCTTTATAGAATTTCTTTAGTATAATACTATTAGTAAGTCTAAAGTATATAGTATAATTAAGCTTTTTATCTATTATTAGGCTATATATTGTCTTTAGGTAGTTAGCCTATAGGTATACCTGTTTAATCTTGTTATATATATTCTTGTATTAGATATAATCTATTATCTCTTTAACCTATATGCGCTAGTCTACTATATTAATATTATAGCCTATTTTTACAATTATCTGTAATACGTTATTCGTAGTTATTATCTTTGTATTACTTATAGACTATTCATTTAATTAAGGTAGCTACTACTTATACTTATTATTACGTTCTTATAACGCGCGTATTATATAATATATTACGCGTAATAGTTTAGAATAGAATAGGTAGGTATAAGAATAGTAGAATAGCTATAGCTTAGTTAGGGTATATAAGTGTGCTTGTGTTATATGCTTACTTATAACAGTATTATAATATATAGTGTAGTATAGTAAACGTAACGTAAACAATTATATATATTTATGTTGTAGTAGTATTGTTATTATTCTATAGTTATAGTGTGTTCTTATAGTAACGCAGTATTATATAGTTATAGTAGTAGGTTAAAATTATAAGTATAAGAAAAAGAAAGTAGAGTTTTATCTTAGTATCCTATAGCCTCTTACTTAGCGCTAATATATTATATTATATCCTTAAGATAAGTTAAGGTATATTCTAGACAAGGCGCCTCTTACTATATATTATTCTTGGTATAGCACTATATAGTACTATATAGCACTATATAGTACTATATAGCACTATATAGTACTAAGTAAAATTCTTACTTTTTAGAGTTTTGTATTAAAGTGTAGGTAACTTACCTTTTGTATATTATAGTAGTAGCACTCTCTTTAGTCTAGCAAGCAAACTTAGCTAAACCTACTAGTGCTATTATAGTAGATAAGTTATACTAAAATCTAGGTCCCCTTATAGTAGCACTATACTATACTATCTAGTTCTTTATTCTATAATACTTTTAATAATCTTAGTTTGTAAAACTATAAGATAGTAATATAGACGCGTCTGTTTATAGGTTGTACTTAGTTATATTATCTTATAAAGCAAGTATTTAGACGTATTTCTCTCTAACTTTTATATTACTATTTATATTATTTCTTATTAGCCTTACAACTTTTGTATTAGTATAATTACTTAACTTAGTCTGCTAGTATAATACTTTGTAGGTATAACCCCTAGTTTATACTATTCTATTTTTGTCTACAGCTATATTCCTAAGGTACGTTATTATCTGCCTAATACATAGCTAGTATAGGTAGTCTTTTATATAGTATCCTTTGTAAATTATAGTTTCTATATTATTTGTTAATATTTACTGCGTGTAACAAACACATACAAATACATGTTATGTTTAATACCTTAGGAAGGCTTAGTAACAGATTGTATAGAAGGCTAGTAGATTATAACTAAAAGCGCTCTAACAGCGCTCTAACTTAGCTGCTACGCCTACTATAAATATAAGCCTATAGCATTAGATAGAGAATAAGTTTCTCTTGTTCTTCTGTACAAGACCTGTAGGTGTATAGCTAATCTAGAAACTCTGATATAACACGCACTTCTATATGCCTCTAATACGTATCTAATTTAATCTTAATAGCTATACATACCTGCGTTGTTACATTACAAGAGAAACTTTATCCTGCTAGTAATAGCATTTAGATAATATTGCAATTTAGTTTTAAAAAGATCGCGTTAAAACGTCTAGAACCTTATCTAAATTAGATCTGTTTGCAACCTTAAATCTATTAAACACAGTTAGGATCTCTTAGATCTTCTAATAGCTAAAGCCTTTAGGTTTAAAATTTCTATTAATATAACAGTTAGAATTACTTTAGTAAAAGTTGCGTTTAGCGCTAGGATAGAGACTTAAAGACTATTAACAACCTAGGAGTATTAGAGGCAACGCTAATAACTCCCCCAAAATCTGCACCTGCACTAACACCTAGAGAATCCTAAGAAGACTCTGTATTAACTGTTATAACCTAGCAACAGAGTGCTAAATCAAAAAAGTTAGACACTAAGGAATTTAAGGATACTTCTTATTCTAGAGCTGCACTAAATCTAACTTCTGCACAAATAGAAGTTAATTAATTATAACAAGAACTAAAACAGGTATTAGCAAAAATTAATTCTCTTAAGAAAGGACTAACTCCTTTAGTAGGACTAGACAAGCCTCTACCTACTACCAAATTACTCTAGAACAATTCTGCACCCTACTACTTATCTAACAGCTCTATATTAAAACACTTATATTGCTATAAAAGTTCTTACTAATCTTAACAATTAGAGAAGACGCCTAATATTAACAATCTTAGTAATAGGAAAGATTCTACCTTATGCTAATAGCAGGCCTCTATTTAGGATTAACTTAAAATTAACTTAGATTACTATTAGACTAAAAGGCAACGCATAGCCCTAGTATAGGGCTACACTATAGAATTAGCTAAAAGCTATCTTAAGCCTTAATATTTATTAGATACTAATTAAGAGTAATTCTAGAACGCTAAGTAAATAAATACGCTACTTAAGTCTTACTTTATTATAAGTAACAAAGTAGCTAAAAGCTATGCAGCCTTTAATTAAATGCAGATAACTAAGGAGGAATCGTTTCTCTTATTTAAAGCTAGGTTTCTAAGTTCTGCAGTTAAGGGACAAGTACTCCCTTTAGAGTGGTTTTACTACTTATAGACAAAAATTACGCTAGGACTATAAGCCTCTAACCTAGAGTTCAGGCACTAATAGAAGAACTTATTTAATTAGATAGTAGAATACCTTACTACCTATAATATAGAGCAGAAGAACAATCCTAACCTAAGTATATTACTAGCTGCTGCTAAATTGCTAATTAGGTAGGCTCTATAAACTAATTTAGAGCTGAATTAGACTACTACCTTTAGCGCTCTAACACATTCTGCGCTAGCCTATTAATCTATAATAGTGCGTCTTCTTACTAAGACTTCTAAACCTAATTAACAAAAGACTCTTAGTAGTTGTTACAATTACAGTAAACTAGGACACTACGCTAGTAATTGTACAAAGCTTTGTATGCGTTAGATTAAAGCTATAGAAGTAGATAAGGTTAAAGATACTTAAGAGCAACCTAACTAAGAGGTATATTATATAAGAAACAGAAGCGCCTAAAAAGAACTCTCTTCTTAGGCCTAAGCTATTATAATCTATTCTACCTTAACCTTTCTTATTTGTTTTGCAGTCTCTATTTTCTTATACCTACGCTTCTTTACAACTAAAGTATTAGCTTACAGCTTAATACTCTTGTTAACACTAGTGCTTAAGGTTTTTTATTTTTAAATTTATAAATTATTTTATCTGTTTCTAAAGCTTAACATTAACCTATCTAGAAGCTTCTCTTCTAGGTTTAGGTACGCAGCTTTAAAGATTAAATTACTTCTATAGTTACTTAATATATTTAACTACACTTAAATATTAATAGCTAAAAGATTTTAAACTACCTTTTTCTTATCCTTAATCTTAGGTCTAAAGACTATATACTTAGCCTCTAATAGTTAAGACAATTTAAGATTTAATTAGACATAAGTAAGTTACAGTTTATTTAGCTATCTAAGTACCTCTGTTTATATAATCCTTTACCTCTTATTTCTACTATTCTATATTAAGCTATAGTGCTAGCTACTATCTATCTTAATGTGTAACAACGCAACGCTCTATAGAAGAAAAAAGACTATTATATCTAAAACAGTCTTTACTATTATTCTTCTTCTTCTATTTACTGTATAAAGGGATACTTAAAGCTCCTATCAGCCTAAAAATTCTTCAAGATTCCTTATATCCTAACTAAGCAACTCTACTTAGAGTCTAAACTCTCTCTAACTACCTGTATTACTCTTATTTCTACTAATGCGTTCTACTTTATTATAAAGAAGCCCCAAAACAAGTTCTTTACAACCAGCCTCTATAAGATTAACAGGATTCTTGCCTCTAAAGACAACGCAGACAATTAATACTAATTAGATAAGTAATTACCTACCTACTACTCCTAGTATTAGGATATATTTAGTAAGTTAGCAGCTAATTAATTACCTTCTTATTATCTGTACAATTATAAGATTGTTCTTAAAATCTATTACTAAATACGTTTAGTCTTCTGTATAAGCAGAATCAGAAGAAGCTCAAAGCTACTAAGGCCTACGTCTAGAAATACCTTTAGAAGAGTTTTATTAAGGCTAGCTAAAGTTCTTTTACTTTACCTATCCTTTATATACACAAACTAAATAGAAATATACGCATCTATATAGACTACTAGAAGATTTACGCCCTTACGCGCAAGAACGTCTATCTAATCTCTTGTATTAATAAGCTGTTATTACGCCTCTCTAAAGCTAAGATTGTTACTAAGTTTAATATTAGGGCTGCCTTTAAAAAAATTTGTATAGATCCTAACTCTAAAGAGTATACTACTTTCTAGACCTGTTATAGTACCTATAAGTGTAAGATGCTTTCTTTTAGCTTATGTAATAGGCTAGCTACGTATTAGCGCTATATAAACAATGTACTAATTAATTATATTAACAATTTCTGCATTACATATCTTAATAATATTCTAATCTACTCTAAGGATATAAACTTATATTAGGAACACGTCTAAAAGGTTCTAGAGCGCCTATATACTGCAGGATTCTAAGTAGATATTTAGAAGAGTAAATTCTATGTAACTTGCACAAAGTATCTAGGTTACGTTTTAACAAACTAGAGCACTAAGGTTAACTCTAACAAGGTAGAAGCACTCTACAACTAGGCTAAACCTACTATAGTTACTAGCGTTAAGTTATTTCTTAGTTTTGCTAGTTTCTATTAACAATTTATTAAAAATTTCTCTTGTGTAGCCAAACTAATCATAAGGCTTTAGAGTCCTGCTACGCCTTTTAAATAGACTACTAACTGCTAATAGGCTTTTAATTAGATTAAAGCCTTACTTTGAGCTATTCCTACGCTATCTTTTATCTATTCTAAGTATAACACAAAATTAGAAACTAACACGTTAGATAGAGTAATAGTAAGAGTACTCTCTTAAAGGCACTCTAATAACAAGTAGTATCCTATAGCCTTCTATAGTTATACTCTATCTAGAGCTAAACTTAATTAAGAAATATATAACAAAGAACTATTTGCTATCTTAAAAGTATTTAAGAAGTAGAGAGCTAAGCTTACTTCTATACAAAGCTAAATCTAGGTATATTTAGACTATTACTCCTTAGAATACTTTATAACTACAAAAGTTCTTAATAAACGTTAAGCCTAATAGGCAGAGGTTATTACCTCTTTTAATTTCTTTATTAAGTACACGCCTAGTAAGTTAAACAAGAGAGCTGATATCTTTGCTAAAGGAAACAAGACGTTAGTAAGGTTAAGGCTACCTAGCAAGACAACAGATCTTATATACTTTTAGAACCTAAATAACTAAACTACCTAATTAACTCTAAACTAGCCTAGAACTACGTTTGTATCTAGCTAGAGTCTACTGTTTCTGCTATTTTAGTTTACTCTATTAGTACCCTCTTAAACATTAACTCTTTAGAACTAATTAAAGCCCTACTAGTAGAGAATCGCCGCTTCTTTAAGGAAGAACACCTTACGCTGCTATAGCTGTATTATATCTAAAAAGAACTACTACTTTATTACTTACGCCTTTATATACCTAAAAATTCCCCCTTATACACTTAACTAATTAGAAAGGCTTATAATTAGGTATCTACTACTTACTTAAGCGCTATAAGGACGTATTAGCTCCTAGCCTAGTAATATTATTAGAAAGGCATAGAAGCTATATGTAAACGCTATATGCAAAACTGCGTATCTTGTTAGAGATCCTATCTAAGATAGCTCTAATCCTAAAGTTTCCTCTATCTGTTACTAATTTCTAATAGGCCTATACAGCATATGTGCATCGGTTTTAAGACATTTCTAACAGATTATTATAGCTATAATCAAATGATAGTTATTATTAATTGTCTATCTAAGCAAGCTATTTCTATTCCTTACTACAAAACAATTAACGCTTAAGCAATAGCTTACTTGTTTATCTAAAAGGTATAATAATTTAGCTATACGCCTAAAAGTATAGTGTTTAACTACAGCCTCTAGTTTGTATTCTAATTCTAGTTTAAGTTCTGCAAGATTCTAGGCGTGCAAATTAAGCTTTTTACAGCCTACTATAAACAAACTAATAGACAAACTAAGATTAGAAACAAGTATATTAATTAACAATTAAGGCTCTTTGTATTCTATTACTAGAACAACTAGAGTAACCTCTTACTAATAATTAATTAAGCCTAAGCTACGCTGCTGCACTCTACAATTAGTATAGCGCTATACTAGCTCCTTTTTAGATCTAAACTGCGCTAAAGCTAGAATTAGTTATTGTCTACTTTAAAGCATAAAGATACTAATATTAAGGACGCCTTAAGCTTAGCTACCTACATGTATAAAGCCTAGCGTACAGCTAAAGACAATATAGAAAAGGCTTAATAACGCATAGCTACTAAAGTTAACAAATATTAACAACTTATTAATTAGTTAGTAGGTAACAAGGTTTACGTGTTTACCTAAAACCTATCTGTTACCTGCTTAAGTTACAACCTTACTAAATTGTAGAAGAGACCTTTTAAAGTTCTAGAACAAGTTAGGCATTTATTCTGATTAAAACTACTAGAAGGCTCTAAGATCTATAACGTGTTCGCTCTAGACGTCCTCTGTAAGAACTCTAACAACCCTCTGCCTAGTTAGCTAAGCCTAAACCTATCTAGCATCCTAATTTAAGGCGTTAAAGAATAGAAAGTTAAAGAGATTCTAGCTAGTAAGCTATACTGCTCTATCCTAAAGTATTGCGTAAAATAGTTAGGCTATAATTCTAACTCTACCTGGTATAATACCTTAAACTTTATAGGCGCTCTATACATATTACAAGCGTTCTATAAACACTACTTAAAACAGCTAGAACTCCTACAAGCGTTAGCTAAGTATTTTATAGTATAGGAAAAAGAAGTTAAAGATTTTATAGCATTATAAGACAATTATATTAGGGAAATTAAACTTGATATTGCAACTACTATACTAGTAGGTAACAGCTATTAATAACAGTAGAATATTACTACTACTAGTAGAATATTCTTAACTGTCTAAATCCCTAGGTGCAGACACTAACGCACTACTTAGTTATCTTCTGTTTTAGCCCTGCTTACTGCAAGTACTAGCCTCTTATACTGCCTTTTGCGCCTTCTTCTACTCTACTAACTAATTAGCCCTTAATACTATTATAACATCTACTAGCTAGGCAACTACACTAGTTAACCTAGCTGTACTTCTTCTAAGCGCTCTAACCTTCTTAGCTATCTCTCTAACCTCTCTAGCTAGCTTCTTTCTCTAGTAATAAGCGCTAACTAATAAGTTATTGTTATTTAGGTTAGCTACCTGTGTAGTACTTACTTGCACTATAGTAGCTAACTAAAAAGCTACGTCCTTAACAGCAAGCTTCTGCTCTAACACAATCTTATTAGACTTATCTCTACCTAGAGTAGTAAACCTGCAGTTAAGGGCCTTAAAAAGGCTATTATACTTCTAGCCTGCATATAGAGAAACTAGGTAACACTTCTTATTTAAGAGCGTACAATATGTACACTTCTTAGAAATATTTAAATAGAATCTAAACTTAATATTAAATTAGCTATAAGTAAAAGCTCTTACAGTCTATAAGTAAACAGCCTAATAGGCTAGGAGATAAGCTCTAGAAGAGCCAGGAATAGGCATTATATATATCTACAAAACAGTTAGCTAGTAATTAAATTAAGAGGGCAGTTAGATAGCAGTAGGTATACAAACGTATAGAGAAAGAGTATAGAAAAGTAGTATACTAGAGGGCTAGCCTTGTATATATATTTAAAAAACTTAAGGTAAAGTTAAGATAATAAACGCGCTACTACGCTAAGTAAAACAATAATAAATAGCTATAACACGTTATTAGAAATTTAAAGTTAAGGTAAATAAGACTTTTAAAAATTTTTAGAAAGTATCCAAAAGCGCACTAATACAGACCTAATTAATAAAGACCCTTAATTTTAAGAGGAGAAGTAATATAACAAACATATGCAAATATATGTTATATTTAATACCTTAAGAAAGCTTAGTAACAGATTGTGTAGAAAGCTAGTAGATTAGAACTAAAAGCGCTCTAACAGCGCTCTAACTTAGCTACTATGCCTACTATAAATATAAGCCTATAGCATTACATAGAGGACAAGTTTCTCTTATTCTTCTGTACAAGACCTATAGGTATATAGCTAATCTAGAAACTCTAATACAACACGCACTCCTATATACCTCTAATACGTATCTAATTTAATTCTAATAGCTGTACCTACCTGCGTTGTTACACTATGTAGCTAGTAGGTTACTTTTTCTATTTATCTGCGTTAGTGTAAGCTAGGTTGTTTTAAGTATTTAAGTTTATGTTTCCTACGCGCACTATAGTGTCTTCTTGTTAGCTAAATATATACTGTCTTATTCTAATATCTATAGCTCTATATAGTATATTAATATTTATTAAATAGTTATTACTCTATTCTAGGTAGCTAGTAATATATATATACCTCCTATAGCCTTAGATTTATAGTATTGCATTTAATAGTTTATATCTGTTTCTTTAGTGTTACAAGTATAACTATAAGACTTTAGCCTTAGTAAAAACACGTAGTAAGGCTGCGTTAGAAGGTTTAAGTTGTATACTAGCGTCTAGCAGTTTATGTATAATTATAGAGAAATTTTTAACGTATCTATAGTTCTGTTAGTAAAGAAAGCTATCTATTACTTTTTATTCTTTTATATTATATTATTCTATTGCAATTCTATATTATATGTTAGTATATCTAACGCCCTAGACTATATACTATTAGCGTAGACAGTAGTTAACAGATCTCTATAGTATACGCAGCTTACAGCTAGCAAGAAAGTGTATAGCAGCCTACTTCTATTATATATTTTAATATTAGTTTAAGATATTTATCTTTCTAACTAAATAATTCTGCTCTATACTCTATAGATTTATTTATAAAGAGATAAGTTTTTTTTTAATACTAAGTTTGCTATAAATATAGTAGGAATCTCTTGTTTAGGTATTTTCTTTTAGTATTAGCAACTAATATTACAAAGTGTGTAGTATACAGTATTTTATAAAAAATACTATTATTGTCTGTTATCTTGTGTTCTTATATAATAGCCTTATCTCTTGTTAATATATCTTATAGTATAGTATCTCTACTTAGTGCTTGTATACTAAGGTGCTTAACTTTCTATACTACTATTCTACCTAAATATTACTATATATGTATAATTTCTTAATAACTCTGCTCTTTTAGTTGTATAGATTGTGTGCTACTGCTTTAGATTATTAATCTAGTCTTTAGCTTAATATAGTTAGTGCTAGGTAATTATTCTTTTATTTTAGTATTTGCGAGGCTAATATTGTCTAGTTATTTTAGTTTATACGCTAGCTAAAATACTAGAAATTACAGGCTCTGTAAGATAATTTGTGTAATAGCTATTCTTGTTCTAGTTAAGTATAGTATTGTTACGCTTTTCTAACTATAACTATACTATAATATTACTCTTAGTTCTTACGCTTATAAACAGCCTAGCGTTATCTTATTTTAGGTATAAAGTATTCTTGTGTTTATATTAGTATAGTCTTACTACTTAATTGCGTATATCTTTTTAGCGTCTGTCTTATAACTCTATAGCTATCTATTTTATAGTTGCCTATTATAGTGCTTCTAGCTTGTTAATATATTACTTCTTATTTATAGTAAACTCTTCCTAACCTATGTATACTTATAATTAATCTATTATATCTATTACTTTGCAGTATAATAGTCTAGGAAGTAATAGTACTTTATAGTTCTCTTCTATCTTATTTAGGCTGTATATTGCAATAACATAGTCTAAGAGAAAGGCTAGATCTTTATAGTTAGAATTGCGCTCTTTAAGTACGTTAGGAAAAATTAAGATTTGTCTGGTTAGCCTAGTCGCGGCAACCCGCGGCTACCTAATAGTAATACTGTCTACTAAACAATTTGCTAAAGTTGCCCTACTTACTTCTGGTCGCTAGCAACCTTATAGCAACCTAATAGCAAGTTACTTGTGTTGCCTGTGTTACTAGTGTTACTAGTGTTACTAGTGTTGCTAGTGTTACTAGTGTTACTAGATTTAACAGTTAAGGACTATTAAGTACTATAGCACTAGTAGAACTATATACTGCAGCTAGCTACTTATGTCTTTATACTCTTGTAGCGTAGGCTAACTAAGCTAGTTCTTCTTATTTAGTTATATAGGCTTTTTAATTAAATATAGTATAGTTAAATTGCGCTTCTTTAAAAGGAGACTAGCCTAGACGCAGCTACTAGGCTTAACGTCCTATAGGGCATAGGTTAGTAGATACACAACGTGCTCTATGTATAGACAGCTATAACTACTACTACTACTTATAGAGTAGTAGCTATCTTACTAGTTAGTTATGTTAAGATTATGTACTATGTCTGCTAGTGCTGTACTATCTACTACAGTAGTCTATACTATTGCGTTATATTAAGGCTAACCTAATAGTATCTACGCGTTATACTAGTAAAAGTATATTAAGTTATTATAACATTTGCTATACCTGCTATTTAGAACTACTTAATAATACTCTATTTCTTCTTTATACTGTTACACTAACCTATTACACTTGTCTAGTTCTAGTTACTATTTCTCTTTAGTTAAAGTAATTACGTTAAGTATATTACCTTTAATTACAATATTATAGGCTTGCGTTAAAAATTCTTTCTATGCGTCTTCTACTATAATGCTCTAGCTATCTCTATAGTTCTTAAACTATAGCTATTTATTTGCCTTATAAAGGTATTCTAGTGTAAGTTTATCTGCATGTCTATACTCTTCTAGTAAAACATCTTTTACCTTACCTAATACTTTACACACGCGTATATAGATAGCACTCTATACAAGTTATTATATATTATATTACGTTTAGATCTACTTACATTGTTAGTGTTTCTATATAGGACTTTTTCCTCCTCTCTAACGTCCTTCTTTCTATCCTTTTCTATTAAGTAGTTTACCTTCTTCTTCTCTTTGTTATTATAATTGTTTATAAGCGCATTATAGTAATCTTGCGTCTCTTTTGTGCAGTTAGCTAGGATATTATCTACGTTATTGTTATAGGTATTCTTTAGCACTAAAACGTTAGCCCTGTTATTCTCTTGTTAGTTTATGTATATAGTAATATCCTGTTATATATTATTCTATATAAGAATCTGTTAAATGCCTTCTAGGTTCTTCTATTTTTTGCAAATAGTATTAAAGTAGTCTACTTTTTGTTTGCTAATACTATATATAGAACTTGTAACATACTTTCTATAGTGTGTCTATAGAAGGGTATAGTTTTCCTAGTACTGTTGTTATTAAATTCTCTTATTACGTTAAATATAACTAAGCCTATTAGTGCTACTATATTTACACTTAGTTTATTAAACTTCTCTTGATTTCTAGTTATTATAGTAATACCCTATTTTCTATTATTATAGAGGAACTATGCTATTACTACTGCGAGACTAGGGTTTAGAAATCTAGCAGATTTAGGCTATCTTTAGTTAGCTAGTATAGCTGTTTTAGAGATATACTTGCGTTCTTTAGGTCTTATAGTAGGTAAACAAAGTCTTTAAGCAGTTTGCTAGGCTTAAGAACCTATCTATCTAGGTGATTTAATATATAAGCACTAGTAATTTCTAGTTATTCTTTTCTTATTACGTAGATCTATAAGTTACTGCATATGTCTAGTATCTAGGCGCCTACTATTAGCTACTATCCTTAGTAGACCGCAATAGTATCTATATAGTAGGCAGCTTCTTTATATAGCGTTAAGCTAATATATAATTAAACTAATAACAGTAGAGTATTCCATACTTCTATCTAAGCGTCTAGTAGTATTTAGGCGTATATGTGCCTGCGTACATTAAGCTATAGTATTATTACTATACTATATAGCGTCTTTCTGTTATTAGTAAGTAGTTGCGTTACTAGGATAACTTTTGCCTTCTCTAGTATAGTCTTGTTTTCTAGTAACACACTTTCCTTTACCTAGCGTTTTTCTTTCCTCTATAGTAGTAACTTAAATAGGTCTGTACTAGATAAAAGGAGTTACAACTCTATAATAGTTAGAACTACTTATTTGTATATAGTAAGGTATCTTTCTATAATATAACAGCTTTAAGTCTAATAGTAGTTTTCTTTTAACTACTAACGTTTTCTATATATTAGTTCTATAGGTTTTTAGTTTGTGTTAGCTTCTTATGCTTATGCTACTACTGCGTCTAGATTTCTCTTGTTAACAAGTAAGTAAGGCTATAGATCTATAAGTATATAGTATTTAATCTCTAGGCTATCTTATTAGGTAACTTTTTAGTTAGGCTAGTGTAGTAGTTAGTTATATATCTGTTTTAACACTAGAGTTAAGGCTTAAGAATAGTAGCGTTAGAGTCTAGATAGTTTTTAGTCTCTACAGCATCTTAGTTTTTAGTATGTTAGTTCTAGAGTTATATCTCCTAGGAGCCTAACCTTTACACTATTATCTGTTAGTACTTGTTTTAGCGCTTGTTTAGACAGAGATATAGTATACTACTAATATTACTTAAATTTGCTACTTAGTACAGAGTATATAGAGTAAGCGCTCGCACTTTAAATATTAGAAAACTATTAGTAAGAGTAGCAGAAGTAAGTAATGTATATAGCGCAATAGAATTTTTAGTTTATAAGTATAAGTAGAGTTTTTATAACACATACAGTCTAATATTACCTTAAATTCTACTAGAGCGTAGTAGTTAAGCTATTTAATTAGATAGCTTCTTGTTCTTAACTACGTGCTAGCATATATAATAGTTATCTACTATTGGCATAAATAGTTATGCGCGCAATATAGGTAATTAGGTACCTTTCTATTCTTAACTAATTGTTAGCGTATACAATAGTTGTCTACTGTTAGCATAAATAGTTATACGCGTAATACAGGTAATTAGGTACTCTTCTGTCCTTAACTAATTGTTAGCGTATACAATAGTTGTCTACTGTTAGTATAAATAGTAGTATACGCAATACAAGCAATTAGGTACTCTTCTATTCTTAACCAATTGTTAGCGTATATAATAGTTATCTACTATTAGCACAAATAGTAGTGCGCGCAATACAAGTAATTAGGTGCCTTTCTATTCTTCTATCCTTAACTAAATATTAGCGTATATAATAGTTGTCTACTATTAGTATAAATAGTTATGCGTGCAATATAGGCAATTCTGTAGCCCTACACGCAGAAAACTACTTACCTAGTAAGTTATTGTTACAGATCTAGTATACTACTATATTAGTTATGTTTGTAGATTAATTGTAAATAACGCCTAGTATATCTTTAATATAACTGTCTCTTGTAATACGCTATACTAGTGTACCTTTATAGATATCTATATTTACGCCTACCTATCTCTCTTCTTTGTATAGTAGTATATACTAATGCATTTACTTTTAAAGCCTAATTTATACTCTAATATATATATAAACAAATTGTAATTAAGGTTGTTAATATACTTGTCTATTACTAGTAGGTTGTAGTATGCATGTAACAGCTAGTTTATCCTAATAAGGGTATACTTATTTCTAGTTGCGTTTAATACTAATATAGTTATTATATTAGAAGTAATTTATATTATACTTAACTCTTTGTTAACTATTTCTATTATCTTTCTACGTAGGTTTCTATCTAGTAAAGCTTACTTCTAACTGTTATTTAGTTTAGTTTTATTCTATTACAAGCGTATCTGTTAGGCTGCGTTATAGTAACATTAGACAGCAAAGTGTATAATTATCTAGATAAGGCAACTATTAGCTGCGTTCTATAGTAGTCTGTTCTGTTATAATGTAATTACTCTTATAATTTGCTATAAGTATTCTTTTGCTATAGTTGTCTGTAGGAAACAGCCTAGTATCTTCTGCCTTCCTATCTCTTATTCTATGTTAGAGTATATTAAGTTGTATTTCTCTGCTATTAGTTGCATTATATTGCATATACTGTCTTTTAACAATTATGTCTAGTGTTACTATAGTAGTGCTATTCTCCTGTCTGTACTAACTAGTAATTCTAGGTAACTATTGCAATATCTCTATAATACCTGCGTATATAGATAAGAGTTACTAGTATTATACATTTGTAGTAGTATATAGTGTATAGTAAGGAGGATGCGTTAGCAGCCTTACGCTATAGTCTTATATTATAGCGCCTGTTATGTTAGCAGGTTTATATTCTATTAGGTATATTAAAGTAATAGTAGAGCTATTATTAGATATACAATTCTTTTTACTGTGTCTAACGCTATATACTAGCTGTCTTGCTATATTTACTTCTATTTATAATTCTATACTATATATATCTAGTCTTAATAAAACGCAAAAGAATATAGTCTATTATATTTGTCCTAATTAATATAATTATTTACATAGTATAAAACAAGAACCTTATTATTAAGTAGAGGTAAATTCTTTAGTACTAGGTATATAGAGTAAATAACAGTTGTTATATTATATACCTTAAATAATTATAGTATACGTTACTTAGTCTTTATACTATATATATAGTAGCGTACGCTTAGTATCTCTGTTATATATTTTATTTAACTATTATTATTAAACACTCTAACCTTGTAAAAGGCACCTATATACTTATATTTCTTTCTATTCTTCTCTAAGTATTTATTTTTAGTACTAGATGTATAGGGTAAACAATAGTTATTATATTATATACCTTAAATACTTGTAGTATATATTGCTTAGTCTTTGTACTATATATATAGTAGTACACGCTAAGCATTTCTATTATATAATTAATTTAACTATTATTGTTAAATGCTATAACCTTGCAGAAGGCACCTGTATACTTATATTTCTTTCTATTCTTGTCTTAGTGTTTGTTGTTAATAAATATAAGTATTAGGTGCACCTAAGCTATAGCTCTACTAGTTGCAACAGTCTAAGATAGTTGCGTATAGTTCTTATATTTAAACTCTTATATCTATACGTAATCTTTGCGCTATTTTCTAGTCCTATACTAGTTAGGCGCGTATTATACTATATTGTCTTTGTAATATTTAGAGTTATTGTAGTGTTTACCTAATAGCCTTAAGTATCTTATAGAAGAATATATTTTTATATTTATCTTGTTTACCTAGTAAAAGTTAGAGTCTTATCTATCTTTATTATATAGGGTAACAAGACAGCTAGTTACCTTCTAATAGTAGTGTTAGACAAATACTATAGCAGTATATGTAAAGTCTAGCAACGTTATATATATAGTAACTTTACTAAGGAGCAGTATAATAGAATTTAGTAACATACCTAGTATAGACTATCTAAGTTATTTAAATAGTATTGCTGTTAACACGCTTATAGTAAAGGTGTACTTGCACTAGTTAGTAGTAGTGCACTATTAACTTTAGTCTATAACTATCTTATGTTTAAATACTATAAGCGCAAGCTATCTAGAGTTGTAGAAGTAGATCTACGCAAGAAAATCTTTCTTGTTTATTATTAAGTAGAATTGTTTTACTTTTATAATATAGTAGGCCTTGCTGTTTATTCTAGTATATATACTGTTAAGGGCCCTATACATATAGATATTATTAATAATATAGGTTAGCGCGTGCTATTTAGAGTAGTTAAAATCCTTTTCTTTTTCTTGCGTCTGTCTAAAAGGTTAAAACTCTTCTTTTAGAACATCTATTTATTTTATAGCTAACAACATATACCCTAACGTATTTTTGTTATAACTCTTGTATTATAATAGTACTAGCAGATTGCACGTAGCCTAGATAAAATACAACGCGTATAGTGCATTAGTTACTAGCAGAGAAGACACTACTGCTACAAATTAGCAAATTACTACTTTTTATTCTGCGCTAGTCTACTATAACACTTCTGTAAAAGCCCTCTTGTTATTAAACTGTTTTAGTTTAGTGTTATACTTAACCTAGCAGAACCTTTTATTTAACTAGGCACAGCTATTATCTTTTACTACTAGAACTGCAGCACTATTCTAGCCCTTCTTTTGTCTAAGGTGTATATCTATTAGCATATCTTTTGTAAACTCTAATATCTTTATAACTAACTTCTTAAGTAGTAGATATAATATATCTGTAGCTAATAACTTATATATGTTAAAGTTGTAGTAATTCTAGCCAAAGTACTCTACTAGATAAACGTAATCTTTATATCCTTTATTAAGACAATAACTCTGTTACAAGCGTGTATACTCTTCTATTTGCTATAGATATTTATTGCATAAGTTCTCTTATTTGTCTAGTAGTACTATATATTAAGTATAGTGTCTGTTTTTCTTTATACCTGTTAGTAGCACTTACTCTTTATAGTTAGCTAGAATTGTACAAATAGTTAGGTAACACTGTTATATCTGTTAGTTAGTACACTCTAGTTGTATGCTATATTTGGTAGCCTCTTTAAGTGCTGCAGTTACTAGTTAGCTTCTGTTCTCTATAGTAACTCTCTATTATTAACGCTATAGTTAGTACTTACGCAATAATAGTTTGCCTATATAGTAATAATGTACTTTACTCTTTAGAATAGGGTCTAGAAGCTTAGCTTTTAGGATAAATCTAGCTAGTAGTGTCCTAGGTGTTGTTCTGCGTTATTATGCCTTACAGTTAAGATTTCTAATAGTAATATATTTTAGCTATACTACTATATTACTAGATATTATAGACAACTGTGTTTTGTCTACTACTAGTATAACTAGCATAAGAGTTGCAGTATCTAGTAAGCGCTGTTGTATTAACTACTACTAATTCTCTAAGTATAGTTTATAATATACTCTTATAGAATTATTAGGTGTGCCTGTAAATAAACAGCTAGGTGCGTAAACTGTCTTGTTAGTAAATAGGTAATAACTAAGTATAAAAGCAATCTGTAATATAATGTCCTAGTATATAAATATATGTTAGTTAGGTTAGAGGTTTAATAACCTAGATATAATCGCAACGTCCTTATATATCTATACGTTATCTTATAGCCTAGATTAAATATTTAATATAGCCTATTGCTATTAGCGCTCTAATTAGAACTGTAGCTATAAATATAGCTTGTGTAGCTATATATTAGTAAAGAGGCTGTTAATGTTACCTAATATGCATTTTATCCTTTATAGCTACAATGCAAACGCTAGTGCAAAAAGTAAACTAAAGAGCCTTACTATATTATTTCTATTAGTGTTAGTATACGTGCGCTATTTAGCTGCGTGTAGCCTACTACTTTGCGTCTGCTAATCCTAAACTAACTAGTTTAGTAGCGTGCTGTCTACTTACTATCTTAAATAGCTTGTCCTATTCTTGTATAGACGCTAACATTAGGCCTATCTACCTCCTTGCCTTATATTTAGCTAGAGTATAGTCGCGTTTACATAAGGTGTTGCTATATAAAACAGGTACTACGTTATCTATAGTAGTCTCTATTACGTTACAGCTATTAGAGTTATACTATTATATTATAGTGTTAAAAGTTATAACTAGTGTATTGTTAAGTAGCAGGTAGCAACGCGTCTAGTATCAGGTACTATGTTTAATAAGTCCTGCGTACGTCTTAGTATAAAAGCTACATAGTATATATATATTATTTATTACTAATTTACTTATATATAACTTTATAGTTTAGGTGTAAGAAGACTAAGTAAATAAAAATAGTATTAATATTAGTTACGTAGTGTTAGAGTAGTTACTAGCAGCATCTATCCTGTGCTGTATAGTCTATTGTCTACTATAGTCTACTAAAGTCTACTATAGCTAATAGTTACCTTACCTGTGTACAGAACTATGCTAACAGTTATAGGTACAATAACTAATATTTTTTATCCTTCTATATTTCTTATTATACTAACAACTGTTACGTAATTGCACTAGTGCTTACTTGTTAATAACTAGGTTAGGTAAGCTAGCTAACACAGCTTAATAGAGATTAATATTAATAATAATCCTTATACTAAAAAATATTAACACTCTAGAATAAGCTAGCTACTGCAAGTTTAGAATATATATAGTAGAACCTAAACGCATAAAAAGGTAAGTATAACTACAAGTAGACATGTATAAGGTTTAAAAGTATAAAAAAAAATAGACTAGTAGCTCTAGAAGCGTAGTATACAACCTGTACTAAGGTAGCAAGGCTTAGTATAGATAAAGGCAGGTAGAATAGTGTACTATATATACTATAGGTAAGACTAGTAACAAGTATAGGTAATTATCTAATAGTAGAAAATAATAAGTATAATTTATATATAGTGTTAACTAATATTCTAAGCAGCTAGTATATTTAATCTTATCTAGTTTTAAAATACCTATAGATCTAATTTTTATTCTTTTTCTAGCACAGTATAAGATAGTTGTCTACTAGAAACTACTATTCTAACTTACTATAATGTGCTAATACAACAAAGGCTAAATAGTAATAAATACTATTAATAAACTACTATACATTAAACGCATCTACGTGCTGCTTACTCTTAAACTATTAGCGCTAATAGAGTATATAATAGCCTTACTAGCTAGCTACTTTCTACCTCTTGCTATATATACGTTTTCCTAACATTAAAACTAGAGATAAATTTACCTATATATCTCTAGTCTTAAGGTTAAAGTAATAGTCTTTTGTTAAAATATATATAGAACTTTATATTATTTTTATCTATTATATACTTACGCCTTCTTATATTTTCCTAACTTTAAAACTAGAAATAAATTTACTTATACATCTCTAGTCTTAGAGTTAAAGTAACAGTCTTTTGTTAAAACATATATAAAACTTTTTGTTATTTTTATCTATTATACACTTATGCCTCCTTATATTTTCCTAACTTTAAAACTAGAGATAAATTTACCTATATGTCTCTAGTCTTAGAGTTAAGGTAATAGTCTTTTGTTAAAACATACATAGAATATTATATTATTTTTATCTATTATAAAACTAAGAGCTGCGTCTATAATATAAAAAATAAACTACGTATAGGTTATATATACAGCTACTTCTTAATACGTAACTTATACTTCTAAGTTAATATTACTATCTTTGTATATATATTCCTTTTAAGTCTAAGAAACTTAATTCTTTATTATATTTTTATTCTTACAAAACCAAAACTATACCTATTACATCTATATGTTCGTGTGGTTTAAAAATCTAGAACTAAGCTTTACTATATTGTTAGCACTATACCTACGCTACTTCTTAGCCTACTAGTATAGAAGCAAATTTATATCCTAGATAGACTCTTTAGCAGCTGTTTAGATGTTATAGCTTAACTAAGATACCTTATAACCTATTTAAGAACAAAGATCTCTATAACAATAGCTATAATAGCATTCTAGTACGCATATTAATAACGTAGCCTAATATAAGAGCGCTATTGTTGCAATAACTTTGTTATGTCCTGCAATACTATTACTTAACTAAGATACCTTATAACGTGTTTAACAATAAGAATCTCTACAACAACAGCTATAATAGCATTTGAGTACGTATATTAATAACTTAGCCTAATATAAGAGCGCTATTGTTGCAACAACTTTGTTATATCTTATAATACTATTACTTAACTAAGATACCTTATAACGTATTTAACAACAAGAATTTCTATAACAATAGCTATAATAGTATCCTAGTACGCATATTAATAACTTAGCCTAACTTAAGAATGTAATTCTTATACTATTAGGTAACTAGAAGATATTAGAGATATAACTACAATTTACATACTTTCGTCTATATACTATTATAGGCGAAAATTAAGAATAATATTAAGTTGCAGTTGTTTGTTAAAACTTCTCTATTCTAGTACTCTTATTAAGCTCTTTAACAGCAAAGCCTACTTAAGTATCTATAACCTCTCTTATACTATATACAATACATTTCTGTTAGACTCTATAAGTAGTAATCTAACGTCTAGATATTAAGATATTCTAACTATAACTTACATAATATTAAGTCTCCTATTATTACTAAGCTTTATTATAGCTTTAAGAACTTCTACTAACGCAAAGAAGTTACGCGTATTAAACTTATCTACACTAAGATACTACTAGCTATTAACAAAAAGGATACCTACTACGCTAGTAGGCATAGCTAAGACCTTAAAGAACACCTGTATAAATTAAAATAACAGGCCTGCATTTATTTGTCTTAGAGACGCTTAGTAGAGAAGAATATATATAAGAAGTAATATATAATACTTTAAAAATCTTATATATAGTATATAAGGCAGCAAATACCTTAAACGTATTAATCTCTACAATTAGGCTCTTCTAATAACTAGCAGCTACAGACGCGTTGCACTATTAGTAACTATTGTTTACAAGAGAATACTACTAGTACTGCACGCTACCTACTACTATAGTAGGCTTTTCTAATAACTAGCAGCTATAGTTATGTTACACTATTAGTAACTATTGTCTACTAGAGAATACTACTAGTGCTGCACGTAACCTACTACTGCAGTAGGCTCTTCTAACAACTAGCAGCTATAGTTGCGTTACACTGTTAGTAACTATCGTCTGCTAGAAAATACTACTAGTACTATACATAATCTACTACTATAGCAGGCTTCTTAAACAGCTAGTAGCTATAGTTGTGTTGCGCTATTAGCAACTGTTATATACTAAAGAATACTACTAGTGCTATATATAACCTACTACTACAGCAGGCTTCTTAAATAGCTAGTAGCTACAGTCGCGTTATACTATCTATAACTATTGTCTACTAAAGAGTACTATTAGCGTTAATTATAAGCTATCTATTGCAATAGGCACTTAGAGTAACTAATTAGTGCTACAATTATACTAGTATAGGTTTAAGGCTAAGCTTGGATTTTGTTTTATATTAAATGCTATAAGTAGCTACTAGAGTATTAGCATACGCAAGTATATTATCTTTACTATATTAGATAGTAGATTACTCTTTGTAAATACATCTAGTTTCTACTATTATTCTACTACTACAACTTTAAGCCTATATTATCTAGTTTATAGATAGGTTAAGGTCTAATACCTAACTAGTAATATAGTTATACCTAGACTATTATAAAACGTGTTAAGGTTTAGAAACATAAGGTATTGTTTCTGTATTTAATACTATAATAACTTACTATATAGGCTACTAGAGCCTTTTGCTGCTATATACAACTAAATAATGTAACTAGCTTCTTCTTAAGAACGCAAGAGCACCTAGATAGCAACAAAACTAAATACACTAGCTATAATTACGCGTATAATAGGCGTCTACAATAGAAAACTCTTAAGGCAGCTCTAAATAACTAGCATATAAAGTTGCAGGCAGCCTATATTATTATTACTAATAATATAATTTGCAAAACTATATATTAACTTTAGCAACAGCTGCCTAAATACAATAGCTATAAAATACCAGAGTTTAATAACAGATAGTTTACTATATAGAAATAACAACACAGTATACAGTTACATAAATAGTTTACAAAAATAGTAGGTATCTATAGCAGTATAACAGTTAAAGACACTAAGCTTATAATAGAAGAGATTTGCAACGTAGTAAGTAGATACGCGCCTAAGAATTTATACAACATAGACAAGGCTAGTATATACTAGAAACACTTACCCTAATATATATTAGCAGATAATTTAGAAGCTAGATCTAGACTAAATAGAAAGTATATAACTAGTGTACTGTATATAAACACAGATAGCTTAGACTAAGTACTTCTATAGTTTATAGAATTCTTAAACTATATAACTTGTTTAGACAGTAAGAAGAACCTAAATATCTATAGTCTTAGTTATATCTATTAAGACAATAATTCTACTTAGATAGACACTAGTATTATACTAGAATAGCTAAAGTAGTTTAATAACTGTATAAACAAACAAGTATTATTGCTAATTAATAGGTTTCTGCCTTACAAACACGCAGTAGCAAAGCTTTAGATAAGCTACTAATTGTTGTAGAACATTTAGTATATATAGTGTTAATATACTATAGGCTTATTATAGCAATAGAAGTTACAATACTTGCTAATATAATAGAGTTATATTCCTACCTGTAGGTAGCATAATACTATACTAACTAACAGACTAAGGTATTACCTACGCATAGAAGGCTAAAGTCTACGCCTATTTCTTACACTTTATAGTAGAGAAAAGTATAATAGGCAAATATTCTACTAAGATAATAGATATTATCTACGCTATTTACTAGAGATATTACACGTAGTATAATAAGACAAGAGCTAAGACTATACGTAGTAGCTAGTAGATCTTAATATATCTAAATATGTACTACAGCCTACAGCTATATATAGATAACTTTTAGAAGACTTACTATAAGCTTAAAAATTTAGTTAACTAGCTTAAAGACATGCGCGTTATTAATAGTATAGACGTTAGGAGCTTTATTAAGTTACTTAAAGAGCGCAATTCTTACTACAAAGATCTAGCCTACTTCTTAGACTATATTGTCGCAATATACAGTCTAAATAAGACAGAGGAGAACTATAAGGTACTATTACTTCTTAGACTATTACACTACAAAGCAACAGACATAATAGATTAATTACAGGCGTACGTAGGTTAGCAAGAGTTTACTACAAACAATAAGCAATATATTAATAAGCTAGAAGCACTGTAACAGGCAACTATAAAATAGATAGCTGTAGAGCTATAAGATAGACGCCAAAAAGATATACGCGACTAGGTAGTAAGACTACGCTAATGTAAACACAAGAATGCTATATACATAAAATAAGATAACGCTAGGCTATCTATAAGCGTAAAAACCAAGAGTAATATTATAGTATAGTTATAGTTAGAAAAGCGTAATAATACTATACGTAACTAAAACAAGAATAGCTATTACACAAATTATCTTACAAAGCCTGTAATCTCTAGTATTTTAGCTAGCGCATAAACTAAAATAACTAGATAATATTAGCCTGGCAAATACTAAAATTAAAGAATAATTACCTAGCACTAACTATGTTAAGCCAAAGACTAGATTAATAATCTAAAGCAGTAGTACATAATCTATACAACTAAAAGAGTAGAGTTATTAAGAAATTATACATATATAATAATATCTAGGCAGAATAGTAGCGTAAAAGGTTAAGTACTCTAGCATACTAGCACTAAGTAGAAACACTATACTACAAGATATGTTAATAAGAGACAAGGCTATTAAACAAGAACACAAGATAACAGACAATAATAGTATTCTTTGTAAGATACTACGTACTATATACTTTGCAACATTAGTTACTAATACTAAGAGAAAATACTTAAACAAAAGAATACTACTATACAAATAGCAAACTTCGCGTTAAAAAGAAGAAACTAATCTCCTTATAAACAAATCTATAGAACGTAGAGTAGAATTATCTAGTTAAAAATATAAACATCTTAAACTAATGTTAAAATGCATAACAAAAGCAGGCTGCTATACACTTTCTTACTAGCTATAAGCTGTGTACACTATAGAGATCTCTTAACTACTATCTACACTAATAGTATACAGTCTAGGGCGTTAGATACACTAACAAATAATATAGAATTATAATAGAATAATATAATGTAAAGGAACAAAAGGTAACAGATAGTTTCTCTTACTAATAGAACTACAGACATATAAAAAACTTATCTATAATTCTATATAAACTACTAGACGCTAGTATACAACTTAAACCTTCTAACGCAGCCTTATTATATGTTTTTACTAAGGCTAGAGTCCTGCAGTTACACCTACTACACTAAAGAAATAGATATAAACTATTAAACGCAATGCTATAAACCTAAGACTACGAAAGGTATATGTATATTGCTAGCTACCTAGAATAGAGTAATAACTGTTTAATAAACATTATTACACTATACAGAGCTATAGATATTAGAATAAGGTAGTGCACTAGATAGTAGAGTATAGTGCTACTATAAAAGAACTAAGGTTTTAGTATAACCTATCTACTATAATAGTACTAGTAGGTTTAGCTAAGTTTGCTTACTAGACTAAAGAGAGTACTACTACTATAATATACAAGAGGTAAGTTGCCTACACTATAATATAAAAACCTAGAAAGTAAGAATTTTACTTAGTACTACATAGTGCTATACAGTACTATATAGTACTGCACTAAGAATAACACATAGTAAGAGGCGCTTCTCTAGAATATACTTTTACTTACCTTAAAGACATAATATAACGCGTTAGCGCTAGGTAAAAGGCTATATAATACTAGGACAAAACTTAACTTACTTTTACTTGCACCTATAATTTAACCTACTACTATAACTATATAATACTACGTTGCTATAACAAACGTACTATAACTACATAATAATAATAATAGTGCTGTAACATAAATATATATAATTTTCTATATTACGTTTACTATACTACGCTATATATTATAATACTATTATAAGTAAGCATATAACATAAGTATACCTACATATACTAACTAAGCTGTAGCTATTCTACTATTCTTGCACCTACCTATACTATTCTTAACTATTACGCATAATATATTATATAATGCGCGCGTTATAGAAACGCAACAACAAGTATAAGTAGTAGCTACCTTAATTAAATAAATAATATATAAGTAATACAAAGACAACAACTACTAATAATATATTATAGGTAATTGTAAGAATAGGCTATAATATTAATGTAGTAGACTAGTATATATAGGTTAAAGAGATAATAGATTTTATCTAATATAAGAACACATATAACAAGATTAAACAGGTACACCTATAGGCTAACTACCTAAAGATAATACGCAGCCTAATAACAGATAAATAGCTTAAGTATACTACATACCCTAGACTAACTAATAGTAGTATACTAAGAGAATTCTACAAGGCAACAGCTAGCGCTGTATAGAAGAAGATAATCTTAGAAATTTAAGATTACAGCAACAAAGTTAAAGCTAAACACACAGAAAGATAGCTAATACCTATAAACTTAGAACTAGAACGCACGCAGTTAGTATTAGTAGTCTTAAGTTCTTCTGCTACTTTAGTAACCTAGCTAATAGGCCTTACTACAATAATAACTAAACTGTTACTTAATAACGTTAATGTCTATATTATAGACAGCGTACATTATTAAACTGCCTAGACCTTCCTACTTTTAATGCTAATAACAGCTACACGTTAACAGTAGCTTAAAGACAGTTACTTTAAGATAAAGCTTTAACATCTTAAATATAGTGCACTTGTTAAATACCTGTTACAACTAAAATTTATAGACTAGTATATAGTTAGGACTTTAAAGATATTTAACGCGTTAGCGCTACGCCTAATTACTAACAATAATAATTTAGCTGCAACTATTAACTTATATGTTAAGATAAGAAGCCTTAAGGGTGTTACAATTAAATACTAGACTCTAGTACAAGACAAAGTTAAGCCTAGTAGTAATACTACTTAGAATAGTATATAAATAATAATAGCTAACTATATAATATAGTACACTTTACTTTAGGTAGTAATAGTAATATTATAAACCTAGTAGTTGCTACTAGAGACAAGAGGTAAAGGCGCCTCTACTTAGAGCTTAATAATAATACTAAAGATAATAACTATAAATAACAAAAGATAATAAGAGCGCTAGCAGACCTAGCCTATAAACTATTAACAAGACCTAAAGTAAATAGTAGCAAACGCTTTAACAGATAGAGTAGAGGTAAGAAGAAAAAGAATAATAGCCTAGACATACGCATTAAGACTCTAACTACTAAAATTAAGCGCTTAGAGGAGTAGAACAATAGCACTATAAAGAAAGTAAAGAGAAGTAGAGATAAAGATGCTACGCGAATATAAAACAACGCAATATCTACGCTAATTACTACACCTAGACAGAAACGTAAAGGTACTATAAGAAAACAATAGAAGTTACTAGAGAAAGATACTTACTCTAGTAGCAAAGAAGAATAAGAAGAGTATAATAAAGGTAATAAAGATAAGGATAAAGAGCTCTAGTTAGCAAAACAACTTGCGTTAGAAAAAAGGCTATAGCTTTAAGCTCTACTAAACGCAAGGTAAGTGCACTATAGAGCGCCTATAACTATAATCTACGCAACTAATACGTAAGACAGAATAGTAGATAAACTGCAAGCTTAAATTAGAGTAGTAATAGAACACTACTAAGAGAACAAATAGCAGACAGTAGCCAACTTCTTTAGATCTTTCCTAAAAGACTTTAAGGATAACGCGCCTATAATACTACATTTATTATAGGGACTAATAGGTCTATTTATAGTATACTAACTAACAGAGGCCTATATAATTTATAAAAAAGAGCTATCTTTAGACAATAGCAGTATATTTAGAAATATAATAGGTATAGAAAAAATAAGATTAGCTGTACTTATAATAATTATAGAGTATATGCACTTTAAGAACTAGACTAAAGTATAAGAAGACTAATTAAAGAATAAAACTAGTTAATATAGAGCTAAAGACAATAGTTAAGAATAGTGCCCTATAATAGACTAACAGACATTTCTATTTATATGCAAAAAAAACCCTTTAATACTAGAAGAGCTACAGTTAGCAGCATCTATAGTAAGCAGATATTAAGACTGTTAGTCTAGTAGTAAACAATAAGAATGCTAGTGTAGACTAGAAGTATAGCTAAGGTTAGTTTTTGCAGATAGGTGCAGAGTTGCTTTAGATACAAAGGGTATTGTTACTAAAATAGTAAAGGCTAAGGCTTTCTGAAAAGAGTAACAATAGTTAGATAGCTTAATATAACTAACTTAAGCGTCTGTAACATAAGTTAAACACAATAATCTATAAGAGCCTATTATAGTTTCTATATACTTAGCCTTTCTTATAGTTTTTATTATTTTTAATCTTTATTATAGATTCTTATAGTTTCTTGTTGCAAGAAACATTAAGACTAAATGAGACTAATAAGAAGGTTACGTAACATACTTAGCGTACTATGTCCCTGCACTAGGTCTAAGTCTTGCAACCTGTTCCCTTATTTATTTATAACATCTTGTGTTCCCTGTTAGAGGTTTATAACACTATCCTCTCCTTTTACTCTTATATTTTTATAAGTTCTTAGGCTGTGTATTATTATTGTCTTTAAGGTAATTGTATTAACAACAAAGGGTTATTTGCTAAAGTAGCCTGCGCCTAATATTCTTAGAAGGGCTTGCCTTGCAAGCTATTGTTATTAAGCAAGAAGTGTAGAAACTGTAAGTCTATAGGTGCAAAAGAGTGTATTCTGCAGGACATTCTGCTACTAGATTTTTTAAAGCTAGACTAACAAATAAAAGAGTTAAAACAGTAAGAGAAGTTAAAAGAAGCTGTATTAGCAACAGATAAGACAGAGGCAGAGTTAGTAGTACTTTAGATGCGCGCGCGTTAGAACAAACTGCGCTATATATAAAAGCAGAAGCTGGCTCTTTATTATAAGGAGTAGCGTATTTTTAATACTAGTCTGCTAATACTAGAGGAGTTAGATACTCTAGAATTGTTAAACCAAGCTGTAGATTAATTTTTAATTCTAGAGGAGTCTAGTTCTTGTTCTGCCCTGTAGTATAGTAATAGTGCGTTAGAAGTAGTTAGCAATTTGTAAGGTTTGTCTTAGGTTCCTATATATTTTCTAAGTTGTTATATCCTAACTATTTAACTAGATATTCTTTTTGGCAGTTATTGTCTTAGTGTGTTATTATTTTTTTAACTTTAAATTTATTTTCTTCTTTAAGTTTATAGCAAAAGGTTCGCTGTAATAGTGTTTTTAGGTTAGCTAGTTCTAGTAGGCTTACGTAGAATCTAGGGTAGATCTTTACATCTAGTAAAAGCTTAAGTGTATACGTAACTAGTCTGTTCCTCTTTAAAATTAAAAACAGTCTAACTTTAACGTAGTTAAGTCCTTTGCTTAGTTGTTTTGTGCGTAGATTTTTAGTGTAGAGGTACACCTTATCCTCCTTTTTTAGCTAAGGTACTGTTTTTTATTTTTAGTTAACATATAAGATGCTTTGTGTCTAAGCGTATTATATTTGTTCTTCTATTTTAATATAGGTATTCTTTATTTCTTCTACTGTCTATATAGTAGCTTTAGCCTTTAGGCTAGGTAACATTCTTGTAAAGAGATTTAGATGTTGTCTGTAGTTTGCAAAGTATAGCGTCTTGCCTATAGCTTTAGACAATTTGTTATTGTAGGCTAACTATACTATTAGTAGTAGCAAAACCTAGTTTGTTTGTTGCAGGTTGCTGTATATCTTAAGATACGTCTTTATAGTTCTATTTATTCTTTTTGTTTAGCTGTTAGTTTAAGAATAGTAAGCTGTTAATAGCTTCTATTACGTCCTAATTTCTGCTATTAAGGTAGTCTAATAATTTAACGTAAAGAGTTTGTCTTAATCGCTAATAATTGACTTTAGTATGCTATAGTATCTAATAAGTCTATCCTTAAGTACGTGCGCTAACTAAACAGTTATGTAGTCTTATTAAAAGAGTAGCATTATAGCGTATTTAGTAAAGCAATCTACTATAACTATAATAGCGTTATAGGCTAATTCTGTAGCAGGGTCTTTTAATAGTAGTAGTCCTGTTACAAAGTCTATTAATATATTAGTCTAAGGCTTCGTTAGGAGCTCTATTAGCTGCATTTCTCTGTAAGGTGCGTGTATACTATGTTTGTTACGTTAACAGTCTACACATTTCTTAATGTTAGCGCTTATCTTATCCTTTATGTTTTTAAACTAGTAATTCTGTTAAATTAGTTCTATAGTTTAGCTTACTCTAGGATATCTGTGTACTATGTTATTGTAGTGTTAACATATAATTAATTCCTGTAGTTCTTCTAGAACATTAATTCTAATCTTTATTATTAGATTGTTAATGTATTTTACTAGTCTAAGAGATCTGTTATCTTATATTTTGAGGATGCTTAAGCTGTTAATAGTTTTAGTTCTAGCAATATTTAATCTTTAGCTAAGAGCGTTTGCTCTACTATTATCTTTTCTAAGTGTATAGATAATTTTAAACTTATACTGTCCTAACATCTCTAACTATTGTACTTGTCTTTAATTAAGTACTTTAGTAGTAGTAAAAGTTGTTAGGTTTTTGTAGTCTAAGTATATTATAAGATCTAAGTAACTCTCTGTGTAGATTCTTTAATGTTTAAGTGCTACTACAATTGCAAGTAGTTCTTTATTATATATATTGTAATTTTCTTCTAGTAGTGTAAACTTTTGTAAATAGTAGGCTATTAAGTGCTATTTTCTATCTTGTTTTTGTTTTGCACACATTTCAATTGCTAAATCTAATACATTAGTTTTAAATCTAAGCAGTTCTCTGCTTCTAAATGCTATAAGAACAGGTAGTGCTATATAAGCGTCTTTAAGCGTCTTAAATGCCTAACTTTGTTCTTCTATCTATTTCTAAGGTGTATCCTTTTGTGTAAGTTTAGTAAGTAGCGTAGCAATTAGTAAAAAGTTCTAAATAAACTGTTAATTAAAGTTAACAAAGCCTAAGAAGAATTAAATGTCCTTAACTATAGTAGGTGTTAGCTAATCTCGTTCTTGCTTATTTGTACTCTATTCTTTCTAACTATGCACTCTAAGAATTTTACTTCTTTTTAGTGCTATTTATGCTTGTTAAGGTCTACTGCTAGAAAGAACTTTTCTAGTAGCGTTAGGATTGTATAAACATGTTTTATATATTTCTTTTTATTTTCTAAATAGATAAGAATATTGTTAAAATGTACTATAACAAAAATGTTAAAGTATTCTCTAAGCATGTTATTAATAAGTGCTTAACATGTTACTAGAGCGTTAGTAAAACTAAATAGCATTACTAGATACTTGTAGTAGCTATAGCGTGTTCTAAACGCTGTCTTTTATTCTTTGCCTTCTTTTATGCGTATAAGGTTGTACGCGCCTCTTAGATCTAATTCTGTAAGGATCTTTGCATAGGCTAATTAATCCTATAGTTCTAAAATATTAGGTAGTAGATATCAATTCTTAACTGTAATATTATTAAGTTTCTAAAAGTCAATACATAGTTATAGTTTGCTGTTCTTCTTTAGTATAAACATAATTAGATATCTAGCTAGTAATTCTAATACTTAGATAAAACCTTTCTATAGGTTTACTTAGATATATTCTTAGAGCGCTTTTAGCTCTTTTTCTAATAACCTGTAGATTAGTCTAAAGGTTAGCCTTTTCTCTTCTTCTAGAACAATCTTGTAGTCTTACTCCTAATGCTTAGGCAGTGCTCCTAGACCTGTATCTTCTAAGAATAGTTTCTTAAACTTTCTATATTCTTTAAGTATATTAGAAGTTATACGTTTCTCTTAAACTTGTAACGTATTAGTATTTTTCCTTAATTATCTAAGTTAACTAGTTGTATCTTTAACTGCGTCTTAGTTAAAGTAATATTGTTAATTGTCTTCTTATCTACTATTAAACGCTGCTAATACGTAGGCTTAGAATCTGTTGTGTTGTTCTAATTTCCTAGAGAAATAGATCTCTTTCCTTAGTCTACCTGTAGGCTATTCTCTCTAAACTATAGAAGTCCTAATATAATGTTGTAGGCAGCTAATCTAAAGACGTCTAGGTATATTTCCTGTTTAGTTTCTTAGATGTTAAGTTCTGTAGTAGTCTTATATCTAATAAGTAACTTGTTAGGCATTTATTTTCTATTTGCAATATAAAGTTTATATAATTGTTGTTTCTAACAAGGTTAAAGCCTAGCTCTTAACAAGGCATTACCTAAAATATAGTTTACTTGTAATTCTAAATCTAAAAGCGCCTTTAATTTTGTTTTGTTAACTCTTACTATAAGTTTAATAAGCTTAGCTAAGTTAATTGCGTTACAGCTCTAGGTATCTCTCTAGAGTCTAAGGTTAATTCTAAAAAAGACTTATTCTTTCTATATTTGTTAGCTTCTTTATTATTATAATACTTCTTGCATTCTAGTTATAGGCAGAACTACTATGTGTAGTTTATGCAGTTGCTGTTAACAAGTATTCTGTTAGATATGCTTTCTTTCTCTAATACGTTAGAAAAACTTTCTATAATTTGTTTGTTATATAGATAATTTGCGTAGGTATCCTTACAGTAATTGTACTATTAGTACTTATAAGGTTTCTTCTGCTAAGAAAAGTATTAGTTACCTTTGCTGCTATAGTGTGTTAGGCAGTAGTTGCTGTTGCATACTATCTATAATAGAAGTCTGTATTTTAGATTACAAGGATCCTGTAAGTATTTGTTTATAAGCAGGATTTAATGCAATTTGTTTGCCTTTCTATCCTAGTATTTTATAGGCATAGAGCTTAGTACTAATACTTATCTATTATTAGCATAGTATATCTACTTTGTGTGTAAGTTACAGTACGTTTTATATAGTCTAACTGCGTCTGTCTCTAGACACAGTTCTCTAACTATTGCATTCTAGCGTACTAGTTTAGGGCTAGCTAGTCTAGTGTAAGTTCTTAGTCTTTTTAGGTATTGTAGACCTTTGTAGTCTGTTGTTAATCCTATGTTCTATAGACTCTGTTTCCTAGGTGTAGTAATTGTTCCTTCTCTATAACTCTATCTATACTTAGAAAGTACTTGTTTATCTAGAGAGTATAATAAGCTTATAAGGATTAGTAACATTGTTTTATATATTTCTCGTTAACTTTGTTAGTTTAGTTGTACTAGTTGTAAATATTTTGTTGTGTTTGCAGTAGAAGTAGTCCTATCTATTAGAATTGTTTATTATTACAGTTCTGTTCCTGATTGTAGAATAACGCAGCGTTAGTTAAGACCTAGTTATTAGTTAATATAGTAGAGGTATCTTCTGTCTATTCTATTATTAGTAGTCTATTAGTTGTTTAGACAATAGGTTAATCCTTAATTATAATCTATTCTTTAACATCTTCCTCTAAAGTGTTAGTTAATACATTAAGCTAGCGTATAACTTTGTTCTTAGAGCAATAGTTTTGCGCGTAATATCTAACCTTGTTATAGTTGTAACAAGTAATCTTGTTCTTATTAGGCTTATCTTCTAGTAGTTATTTCTTTAGGTAACTTTTCTGTTCTAGGCTTTTGTTAAGGTTGTCTAAGTGCATAGCTTTAGGTCTGTACCCTAAGTATACTCCTAGTAGGCGTAGTTAGTAAGTTTCTTATCTAGAATAGTAGCGCTGTTGTCCTTTATTTAGTTGTGTTTATCTCTAATATCTTTTGTTTAGGCAAAATCCTTTATGTCTTTATAGTATACGTAAGAAATATAACCTATTCTTAAGTACTAATTTATAGAGTTTGTTATCTAGGCAAATAGCTTTATTCTAAAGTTCTTTAAGAGTAGTAATATGTATTCTGCTACGCATAAGTTTAGCTTATATAGTAGCCTTAAGGCCTTGTTTATACATACGCGTTAGAGCAGTATTATCCTACTAGATTTGTTTAGCGTATTGTTAAAAAACGTTAGTATAGTTAGCAGTTAATTAGGTTTACTTTAGACTTTAGATTTTCTATTCTGTAATTACAGATTTCTTAAGAGGTAAGAAGATCTATTACAGGTACGCTAGTAAATAGGTAGAGAGTACTCTCCTTTAGGTAGAAGGTAGGTAGAGGTTAATAGCGTAGGGGGTAGAGTAGAGGTTAGGTTATAGTAGGGCTAGGGTATAGGTTAGGGTTAGGTTGCACAGATACTAGGTATAGGTTAGGTTTATAGTTAGGTTAAGCTACCTACTGTTAGGTTATACTTATACAACGCCCTTAACTATAACCCCTAAAATAGTATGTTACTTTAGTATATAGTAGGGCAAGGGAAATTAGCTTACTAAAGAAATAATCTTAAAATCAGAGACGTTACTAAAGTAACATCTATTGAAATTAGTGCATAGAAACTAAATCTTAGTATAGAAATACAATTTTTAAAATTGGTAGTGTTTAATTAGCTAGCGAGCTTTTCTTTATTACAATTCTTTATTACACTAACTAGTTAAGGTAGCGCAAGGGCTTTAATCTCTTTCTTTATAGCTGCTGCTTAGGCACTTTACGCATAGGAGTCTCTAAATAGGCACCTAAAGAAGAAGTTGCAAAATCTATTCTATTACTGCCTTTACTCTTATTACTATCCTCTTTGTTACTTATTAGATCTGTAAAGCACCTTATTCTAGTGTTAATAGGGCTAGAACAAGAATCTAGTCTCTAAATCTTATATAGGTCCTAGACTGTTTTAGCGCTTAGTTAACGTGTAAGAGTTAGTAATTACAGTTTAGGTAGGCTAAAAAGGTTGTCCTTGTGCGTAATTACGTGTTTAACAACTGTAATTGTCTAAATTGTCTTAGCTTTAAGTCTATGCCTTTAATCTTCTATAACATCTCTTATAGTATTAAAAGAATGCTTTACCCTAACCTCTGTAAGCTAAATAGCTAGCACATCTATTACTACCTAAGCTAGAAGTAGGTAGGTTTCTGCGTTAGCCTGCTACTATGCTAGTATACCTGTTGGATTTCTCTTCTTGTCCTTAGTTATTAGAGGAGTACTTAGGTAGCAGAGGGCCTCTACACAGACTAGCCTAATACCTAGGTTTAGTTCTTTGTGCAACTTAGAACCTGCTCTACTTAACTATACTATAAGTTTAGGAGGCTTCCTAAACTACTAATTTTTAAGGGATTAGTAAGGCTAAGCAGAGTAGACTAGAGTGTAGTCTCTATAGAGTTATATAGGTTAATTATTATATTAGCTTATATACTCTAAGAACTAACGCTAATACATGTATTTGAAATTAGATTTCTACTTATCTTTCTATATGTAACAGTTAACAACGTAATAAACATATGTAATAAAAAAAAACTTACTTTATACGCAGAAAGCTTTTAACTTAGATTAAGAATAGTAGCTACATTATACAAGTATCCTCGCTCTTTGTCTATGCGTAAATAGTACTTTAACAATTTCTTCTTGCCCTTCTCTACTGCAGCCCTAATAATAGCAGGCTACTTCTCTTAATAACTGCTCTTGTCTTCCTTGTTTAATAGCTTAGTAGTTATCTAATCTAGAAAGTTAAAAAGCTTATTATACATTATCTATATATATAGCGCCTCTAGTATATTATTTTTACTAATTTTGTTAGTAGCTGTTTTAAAGTTAACTAGTATACAGGTTATAGCCCTTAGGTGCAACTATTTAGCTAGAGCTAGTTAAAGTCTTTTTAGGTTCTTAAAATTAGCTACTAAATTGTCGTCCTAGCTGTTGCTATTACTACCTAGGATTAATTAGCTAAGTGCAATTTTCTTCTTAAGCTAATTATTAATATAGAGGGCTAGATAGCAGGCTTGCTTACACATATTATATGTTAAGTTCTATCTAGTTTTTACATCTTGTATTACACAAAGGCGTTAATTTGTAGGTATATTAGACTATACTTTTAAGAATTGTTTAAATTGCTAGGGTAACAAATCAATTGCAATGCAGATTGCCTAGATCTAGAGGCAGTAAGCGCGTAATAAAGAACTATAATAAAGGACTCTACATACCTTATAAAGTAAGTTTAGCACTAACATTATATTATTAATTTAATAAACATAGTAACATTAAAGCTACTTAGCTTCTTCTATTTTAGGTAAGGCTGTTAGCCTTAAGTGCAATATAATATCCTAGACTACAAGGTTAATAATATAAGCAAGGTATATAATAGTGTTTTCCTTTGCGCTCTATTTAATGCCCTTGTTAGCAAGATAGCTTTTAAGGCTCCAAGTAAGGGTCCTATTGTTTAAGGTATTGTCGCAAGTAACAGCTAAAAGTCTTTTTATAGTATTAGTTTTTTTAAGCACATATATTAGATTAGCTGCTATTAAAGCTCTAGTGTAGCGCTCTTATAATAGAATAAAATCTAATAAGACCTCTCTTATTTGCTAGCTAACATTAATGTAGTAGGCTTTAATAGCTAGAAAGCTAAGGTAGTTTACAGCAGACTAGGCGTCTAGGGCAATAGATATTTTGTTGTTCTGCCTAGGTTGTAGAGAAGGTTTTAAGCTACCTGCTTATATTGGTTTTAAAGTATTAGGGAGAACTTGTACTAGAAAGAAATAATTGTACCTAGTTAAAGTAATTAAACAAAGCAATAGAATAAAGGTTGCTCTAAGGTTTAAAACAACTAGTTACTATTAAGAAGCACGTGTACTATTTCCTTCTCAAATCCCTAGGTAGTAAATAGTTAGCGTAGAGATCTATTTTGTAGCGTAGATAGTAGAAAAGGTAGCCTTAGATAAACAGACTTAGTAATACCCTTACACTTATGTAACTTAAGGTAGTTAAAGAGGTGTTTTATACTAATATAGTAATTAGTTTAGTGTTAAAGTACTTGCCTATAGTTTAGGCAATATACATGTAGCTAGCTAGTGTGTATATAGGCGCACTCTCTAAACTAGGTCTATATATACGCTAAGCGTTAGGCTGCATTCTATTAAGGTTGTATATAGGTTTAATTCTAGGCCTATAAAGTGTTCTGCTACTAAGTATTCTATGCTCTAATAGCCTTAGCGTTGTTTTGGCAATAATTAGTGTAGTAAATTAGGCGTTTCAGGATATAGATTGTCCTCTAAAGGCTAGATTTTAGGATTTGGAGAGCGTCTTATATAAATTTGTATAGTATTTTAGGTATACTAGGATATAAGTTGTTAGGTGTTAGCAGTAGGTTACTTGCCTCTATAGCTGTAATAAAAAAACGTAATAACTAGTTAGTAGGTTTTAAGAAAGAGAGTAACAGCAGGTAGTTAGACAAATCTAATAAGTATAGAGTTTTGAGTATTTTGAAATTAGATAATAGAGTAGAGAAGTAGTTCTGCCTAGGACGCTATTTCCTGGTTTATTTAGGGGTAAATATTAGAGCCAAATAAATAAAATTAGATAATGTTAGTACAGGGGCAAAATTTTTTGGCACTTAACTATAATAGGCATTAATAAACAGGCTGTATTAGGTAATAAAATGTAGCAAAGCTAATTATATGTTACTTTAAGTCTAAAAACTCCTTCTAAGTACTATTACTTAGATTCCTAGCCTTCTTATCTTTACACTAACTATTCTTATTATACAGATTACTATCCTTATTGTCTTTATAAACATTAGGCAGAGTCTTAAAATAGGCCTCTAGCTTCTTACTAGAATCTTCTACTTCTTCCTTACACTTAGTCTTATTACATCTCTTAATATATAGCCTATTGCTATAAAGCACTAGGTTAGAAGTAAACTCTAGAAGAGATGTTAGTTTACGCCTCTTATAAGTTAGGTTACTGTAAGTATGTAATAAAGAAGTGTAATAAACTTACTACTAATTCTAATCTGTTACTAGAGCCTATTTCTCTAGCGTTAGCTTATTACAAAACTTAAGCTATTTAGCCTTAAGCTAAGGTGTCTTAAAGCTATTAGTCTTAAGAAGGTGCAGCCTATAAGTGTACTCCTTCTAAATAATTTTCTCTAGAGCTCTACTAGCTCTATATATTTAGGTGTAAGCTTAACATATTGTTAGCTTTTTTTAAGACTCTGCTAGCGCTAAAGCAGACCTTTCTATAGCAAAATTGTAGGCGCATATATTAATCTTAATTTAAATAACCTTCTATTTTTTTTAACTTAGGAAATAGAGGTTGTTAACTACTTAGCTATGCAATGTAAGTAAAATATATATAATAAAAAAGTGTAATAACTTACCTAACTACTTACTAGCAAAGCGCTTTGCTACTAGGGCCTTAAGCTTATTCTTAAGCTTCTTATTCTGCTGCCTTAGAGACAACGCCTTGTACCTAACGCTCTTCTTAACCTTCTTCTTAAGCTAGTACTTAGCTAATTAATCTAAGGACTTAGCCTTTGCAATAGCAGCTAGCTCCCTTAATTGCATAGCGCTGCTGCTAAGATGCATACTAGAGTAGACTAAGAAATTTGTTAGGCGGCCTTACTTTAGAGTATTACTACTACAAGAATTAAGAATATAGCTGATTTTATTATCTCTAGAAGCAAAACCCTAGATATATTAAGACAATTAATAACAAAAATTTAGTGCCTTTACCTTAGTAAGTTCTGCCTACTCCTCTTATTTAAAGTGTAGTAGGATTTTAACTAAAAGAGGTAGTAGAAAGCCCTCTAGCTAATTAACAACGTTAATTTCCTTAGATTTAATTAATTCTATAGTGTTAAGCGTAATAAAACAATGCAATAAAGCGCATAGCTAATATAGGCGTGTAGTTCTAGTGTTTTTTTTTAGTAGCTTACTGCCTAGGAAACAGGTAGAGTTAGTCTATGCGTTGCGTTAGCTGCTAGCGTAGTTTTCTGCCTTATAGCCTGCGCTTACTACCTTTTGCTACCTTACCTGTATAAAATTAACTTTATAAAACCTTACCTTTTATTTTTAATTTGTAGCTAGGTAGAACTAGTAGCTAATTCTAGGTAGGACTATAAGTTAACACATTTTTTTATTACGTTTTTAACTAATTAGCTGTGCTACTAGTTTAAGATCAGAATTTTTACGCTAAGAGGTAATTTCCTACGCTAAGCCTGCCTTACTGCTTATTTACAAGAGGGCTAAAACACTAAAAATATTACAGCAGCAACTCTATAACCTACAACACTACTACAATAGCCCTTTGCAAACGCAAAGCAAAGGTTAATAACGTAAGTACTAGTAGCGTAGAGGTTGCTAAAGACCTCGCTAGGAAGTCTACTAGGAAAAGCCCTGCCCCTACTACCAGAAAGGCAGAAGCTAAAAAAAATCTACTTTAAGCCTAGTAGTAAGTTATCACGTTTCTTTATTACTCTCCTATACTAACTAAGTGTAGCTGTAGCTTTACGTAAAATCTACTGCTACTAGAACACTACTAAGCTTCTTATCTGCAAGCTACTATTCTAGCAAGTTATCTGCAAAATTGCTAGTAAGTAATACAAAAGGATGCTCTACGTCTACTTCTAGCAATTAGCTATTAAGGCACTTTAAGAAGCTGCTAAGGCTTTTCTAGTTAGCTTTTTTAAAGGTATAGTAATTTCTCCTATTTTGTAGCAAAACACTAATTTATTATAGATACTAATATTAACGTAATTTATGCAAAGAGAGTTACTATATAGTATAAGAATGTGCGGCTAGCTCTTAGGTACTACAAGAAGTTTAATTTTTTGGCTTAGTATATATAGAAATTGCAGAAGCTATAGGCTTACTGTATTTAAGAAATAAAGTTATGCTACGTCTGCCTATATAATAAATAAACGTAATAAACATTAGTTTGTTAACATTCTTAACGTGTTTTTGCTCCTTTAAGATTTAACATATATTTAGAAATCTATATATATCTATATATATATAGTAGATATAGTAAGAGGTATACTTAGATTATACTTATATACCTCTTTTTGCGCTAATAATCTGTTTAGAAGGTATACTATATATTAAATTTTAATGAATTGCGCTAAACTTATGCAACCTAACTTTAACTTACAATTAATTACCTCTACCTTAACCTCTACCCCCTATTAGCGTAAAATGATTAGGTAGAGAGTTAGGTAGGTTTAGGGTCTTACGTAAAGCTACCCCAACTCTACCCAACTTCTACCTATTTACTACCCTAATTACAGGCGTGTTTTAAACGCTTGCTAGTCTTCTATAAGGTTAGTATTATCTTTGTCTATAATGTTATTGTCTATATACTTCTAGATAATTAGAAGTACTTATTTCTTAGCATTGCCTTTTATATAGATTGTAGTAAAAATAACTTTATTTACGTTCTTAATCTTGTCTTTTACATAGAAGTGCCTGTTAAACTAAAGGATTTAGGTCTTAAGTTTGTTGCAGTTTCTATAGTAGAGATTAGGTTTGTTAACTTTAAGTCTAGGTTATTCTACTTAGGAATACTTAGGTGTATCTATTGCAATATTACTGCTTATTATAAGAGTGTTTAAAGTGTTAAGACTGTTAGTCTAGTAGCAAACAATAAGAATGCTAGTATAGACTAGAGGTACAGCTAAGGTTAGTTTTTGCAGATAGGTGTAGAGTTACTTTAGATACAAAGGGTATTGTTACTAAGACAGTAAAGGCTAGAGCTTTCTAAAAACAGTAATAATAGTTAGATAGCTTAATATAACTAACTTAAGCGTCTGTAACATAAGTTAAACACAATAATCTATAAGAGCTTATTATAGTTTCTATATACTTAGTTTTTCTTATAGTTTTTATTATTCTTAATCTTTATTATAGATTCTTATAGTTTCTTGTTGCAAGAAACATTAAGACTAAATAAGACTAATAAGAAGGTTACGTAACATACTTAGTGTACTATGTTCCTGCACTAGGTCCAAGTCTTACAACCTGTTCTCTTGTTTATTTATAACGTCTTGTGTTCTCTGTTAGAGGTTTGTAACAGTAGATAGGGCCGCGCACTAGCTATATAGAAGGCTAAAATTATTACTATAGGCCTTTGCAAATCTAAATAGTGCAACCTAAAAGACTCTCTTACGCTCTATATCTACTTTATAGATAACACCTCTCTATAGAGCATAGGCGTACTAATAGTAGACAAAGAAATAGAGATAAGGATTAATCTGTAAGTTAAATATCACCTTATAGCGTCTAACTAAAACGTTCTACTACATAAATTCATAAAGGATAGTAAGAAGTATGTAAAGATAGTTCTATAGTACATCTAAGAACGCTATATACTAAAAGTCTACCTAAATACAACTACGCACTGTCTAGCACTATCTACTAGCTAATTTATAATTGTATATAGCTATATAACACTAGTAAAACGCGTGCTTAATAAATACTAAACTATAAGACTTATAACTATACGCGAAATATTATTAAGGAGTAGTAAAGTAAGCGCAAAAGACACCTTTAATATTTCTAGCTACATAGTAATATAAAGACGTATTATCTTTAACAAGTTCTATAACTATAAATGTAAGAACACTATTATAGGTAACTTGTACAAGACTATTTAAAGTAAAAACTATAGTTATTAGTAGAAGGCCTAGGCCCTCTTAGGTTTACTAATAGAGAGGAGTTTCTATAAGATACTTATTTTGATCTCTCTAGCGCTTAGTAGACTACAAGATAATAAGAACTTCTTAAACTAGTACTATCTTATAGGTAAGAAGAACAATATAGATAGTTCTAAACTGTTTACTACTACTAACTCTGTATACGTAAGTATTAAGAAAATTGTAGATACAAGAGAGATAAGAAAGATATTAGGCCTAGCTATAGTAAAGGGCTAGGACACCTGCTTATCTAAGGTATAAGAAGAAGTTAAAAACGTGCTTAATTCTCTTAAGTATATAGCGCTTATAGCGTTAGGAGAGAAGATTGCAGTAAGGTTTATACTGCGTTAAACTCTAGTTACGTAAGACCTATAGAGCTAGAAGATTTTAGGCATTAAGAGTAACTTCTTAATATTCTACTAGCTATGCTAAATAGATAACTTCTAATTACTTATAGCTAACGCAATAATAAGATACAAAATAGTACTACTATAAGAAGAGCTAAATAGCGTAGAAGCTAAGAGCATATAGGTATTTAACTGCGCTAAGATACAAAGCATTATAATATTCTTAATACTAGCCTAGCTTAAGGCTGCGCTGTTTAAAAGCAAAGGAAGTAAGAAAACTAAGTAGTTTACATTAACGCATATCTAACAGCACTTCTAGCAGCTAGATAAAGGATTGTTTACTAATAACCTTAACTTACTACTTGTATATAGTGCAAAGTATAAGGCAATAGAGCTAGAGGCTAAGAGAACTTATATTAAAACTAGACCTAATTCTAATTAGAGGGGCCTAGCAGATAATTAAACAGTACTATGCAACGTTTAGGCTAAAATTCTTATTAGCTTATACAAAGTATGTGTGCAACTAGTGCTCTAGATAGGGCTTTAAAAAAAATTTAGCAAAGATATAGTTCTTCTACTAAAGAGAAAAATGCTAAAGTCTAAAATAGACGCTGTATTAGCAAAATAGAGGGACCTAGACTTAACATTTATTTTAGTAGTGTTAATAGCGTTTGCAGAAGCTATTACGCTAATTAAGGTAAATAAAGTTATAATTGTAGAGCCTTAAGACAAATAGGGTACCTAAGAGTAATTTATATTTAGAGTATATTAACTAGGCTAGCTAGTAGACGTATACAAGGGTATTATTCTATACAACCTAGAAAGCAATCTAGAAATAAAAATTCTAAAGAAGTAGAACGTCAAGATATTATTACGCGGTAGTCTATAAGGTATAAAAATAGAAGAAGAAGAGATTAAGTAAGATTATAATAAAGAAATCTCTATAAAGCTTAAGAGGCTAGTGTAAATTAGGTAAATTAAGCAGTAGAACTGCAGAGTATAGTACACTACTATGCAAAGCTATAGAATCAAAAACGCTTAAGTAGATACGTAGCCTAGTTCTAGAAGTATAAGAATATAAAAAGTATTATAAAAGAAGTATATATATAGATATAACGCAAAATTAATTTAAAGCGTAATAATAGTGTAGATTTGCAGTAAAACCTAAACTAAGTAATAGCGCTATTAAAGGGATTGCCTTAGACTTAAACTATAGTTAGGCATAGTTAAAGATAGGCTGCTAATTAGTAACGCAGTTGTGCAGATAGTGCAAAGCTATGTTAAATATAAGAACTATAAACTATTTTGCAAAAACGTTCTATAAACTAGGCTACTAATAATAGTATACTAGGCATTGCTATTGTTGCTTAGCACAGCAGAGTACAGTTAAAAACCATCTAGTAGCTAGTAGTACAGTTGTGTTAATAGTGTTGCTAATATTGCAGATGTTACTAACGTTGTGTTTTCCTAACGTAACTTAATAAAGCTTCTAACGTCTATACTATTAATAACGCGCATGTCTTTAAGCTAGTTAACTAAATTATTAAGCTTATAGAAGGTCTTTTAGAAGTTATCTATATATAGCTGTAGGCTGTAGTATATGTTTAGATATGTTAAGATCTACTAGCTACTACGTATAGTCTTAGCTCTTATCTTATTATACTACGTGTAATATCTCTAGTAAATAGCGTAGATAATATCTATTATCTTAGTAGAATATTTGCCTATTATACTTTTCTCTACTATAAAGTGTAAGAAATAGGCGTAGACTTTAGCCTTCTATGCGTAGGTAATACCTTAGTCTGTTAGTTAGTATAGTATTATGCTACCTACAGCTAGAAATATAACTCTATTATATTAGTAAGTATTGTAACTTCTATTGCTATAATAAGCTTATAGTACATTAACACTATATATACTAAACGTTTTGCAGTAATTAGTAGCTTATCTAAAGCTCTACTACTACGTATTTGTACAGTAGAAACCTATTAATTAGCAATAATACTTATCTATTTATATAGTTATTAAACTACTTTAGCTATTCTAGCATAATATTAGTGTCTATTTAGGTAGAATTATTATACTAATAGATATAACTAAGACTGCAGATGTTTAGGTTCTTTTTACTATTTATATAAGTTATATAGTTTAAGAATCTTATAGACTATAGAGGTACTTAGTCTAAGCTATCTATATTTATATACAGTACACTAGTTATATACTTTCTATCTAGTCTAAGATTAGCTTTTAGATTATTTCCTAACGTATATTGCGGCAAGTGTTTCTAGTATATACTAGCCTTATCTATGTTATATAAATTCTTAGGCGCGTATCTACTTACTACGTCGCAAATCTCTTCTATTATAAGCTTAGTATTCTTTACTATTATGCTACTATAGTTGCCTACTGTTTTTGCAAACTATTTATATTACTGCACGCTATGTTATTGTTTATATATAGTAAGCTATCTATTATTAAACTCTAGTATTTTGTAGCTATTGTATTTAGGCAGCTGTTACTAAAGTTAATATATAGTTTTGCAAATTATATTATTAGTAATATTAACGTAGGCTACCTGCAACTCTATATGCTAGTTATTTAGAGCTGCCTTAAGAGTTTTCTATTGCAAACGCCTATTATACGCGTAATTATAGCTAGTGTATTTAGTTTTATTACTATCTAAGTATTCTTGTGTTATTAAGAAAATATTAGTTATATTGTTTAGTTATATATAGCAGCAAAAAGCTCTAGTAGCCTATATAGTAAGTTGTTATAGTATTAAATATAGAAATAATACCTTATGTTTGCAAACTTTAACATATTCTGTAATAGTCTAGGCATAACTATGTTACTAGTTAGGCATTAGACTTTAACCTATCTATAAACTAGATAATATAGGCTTAAAGTTGTAGTAGCAGAATAATAGTAGAAACTAAATATATATTTACAAAGAGTAACCTACTATCTAATATAGTAAAGATAATACTCTTGCGCATGCTTATACTCTAGTAGCTACTTATAGCATTTAATATAAAATAATATCTAAGCTTAGCCTTAAACCTATACTAGTATAATTATAGCACTAATTAGTTACTCTAAGTGCTTATTGCAATAGATAGCTTGTAATAAACGCTAATAGTACTTTCTAGTAGATAATAGCTATAGACAGTGTAACGTAACTGTAGCTGCTAGTTATTTAAGAAGCCTACTGTAGTAGTAGGTTGCGTACAGCACTAGTAGTATTCTCTAGTAAAGAACAGTTACTAATAGTGCAACGCAACTATAGCTGCTAGTTATTTAAGAAGCCTACTGTAGTAGTAGGTTGCGTACAGCACTAGTAGTATTTTCTAGTAAATAATAGTTACTAACAGTGTAACGTAACTATAGCTACTAGTTATTAAAAGAGCCTACTGTAGTAGTAGGTTGCGTGCAGCACTAGTAGTATTCTCTAGTAAATAATAGTTACTAATAGTGTAACATAACTATAGCTACTAGTTATTAAAAGAGCCTAATTATAAAGATTAATACGTTTAAAGTGTTTACTGCCTTATATACTATATATAAGATTTATAAAGTATTACGCGTTACTTCTTATATATATTCTTCTCTACTAAGTATATCTAAGACAAACAAATATAGGCTTATTGTTTTAATTTATACAAGTATTTTTTAAGGTTTTAGCTGTACCTACTAGAGTAGTAGATATCCTTTTTATTAATAGCTAGTAGTATCTTAGTGTAGATAAGTTCAACGCACGCAACTTTTTTACGTTAGTAGAAGTTCTTAAAGCTATAATAAAGCTTAGTAATAGTATAGAACTTAAGGTTTTAGAAGTTGTAGTCAGAATATCTTAATATCTAGACGTTGGATTGCTACTTATAGAGTCAAACAGAAATATATTATATATAGTATAAGAGAGGTTATATATACTTAGGTAGGCTTTGCTATTAAAGAGCTTAACAAGAGTACTAGAATAGAAAAGTCTTAACAAACAACTATAACTTAACGTTGTTCTTAATTTTTGCTTATAACAATATATAGACAAAAGTATGTAAATTATAGTTATATCTCTAATATTATCTAGTTACCTAATAGTATAAGAATTGCGTTCTTAAGTTAGGCTAAGTTATTAATATACGTACTAGGATACTATTATAGCTATTAGCGTAGAAATCTTTATTATTAAACACGTTATAAAGTATCTTAGTTAAGTAATAGTATTACAAGACATAACAAAGTTATAGCAATAATAGTACTCTTAAGTTAGGCTAAGTTATTAATCTGCGCACTAGGATACTATTATAGCTATTATTATAGAGATCTTTGTTGTTAAACACGTTATAAGGTATCTTAGTTAAGCTATAATATCTAAATAGCTACTAAAGCGTCTATCTAGGATATAAATTTGCTTCTATACTAGTAGGCTAAGAAGTAGCGCAGGTATAGTACTAATAATATAGTAAAGCTTAGTTTTAGATTTTTAAACTGCAAAAACATATGGACGTAATAGGTATAGTTTTAGTTTTATAAGAATAACAATATAATAAAGAATTAAGTCTCTTAGACTTATAAGAAACATATATATAAAGACAGTGACATTTAATTAAGAGTATAAGTTACGTGTTAAGAAGTAGCTATATATATACTCTATAGGTAGTTTGTTTTATATATTACAGATACAGCTCTTAGTCTTATAATAGATAAAAATAATATAATATACTGCGTATATTTTAACAAAAGACTTTTACTTTAACTCTAAGAGTAGAGATACAAAGGTAAATTTATCTCTAATTTTAAGGTTAGGAAAATATAAGAAGGCGTAAGTGTATTATAGATAAAAATAATATAAGGTTCTATACATATTTTCACAAAAAACTATTACTTTAACTCTAAGACTAGAGATATATAGGTAAATTTATCTCTAGTTTTTAGGTTAGGAAAACGTATATATAGTAAGAGGTAGAGTATAGCTAGCTAGTAAGGCTATTATATACTCTATTAGTACTAATAGTTTAAGAGCAAGCGGTACGTAGATGCGTTTAAAGTATAGCAGTTTGTTAATAGTATTTGTTACTATTTAGCCTCTGTTATATTTGCATATTATAGTAAGTTAGAACAGTAGTCTTTAGTAGACAACTATTCTATACTGTACTAGAGAAAGAATATAAATTAGATCTGTAGGCATTTTAAAACTAGATAAGATTAAATATACTAGCTACTTAGAATATTAGTTAATACTGTATATAAATTATACTTATTATTTCTTACTATTAAGTAATTGCCTACGCCTGTTACTAGTCTAACCTATAGTATATATAGTACACTATTCTACCTGCTTCTATCTATACTAAGCCTAGCTACCTTAGTATAGGTTATATACTAGGCTACTAGAGCTACTAGTCTATTTTTTTATGTATTTAAACCTTATATATATCTACTTGCAGGTATACTTACCTTTTTATGCGTTTAGGTTCTAATATATATATTCTAAACGTGTAGTAACTTACTTATTCTAGAGTGTTAATATTTTTTAGCATAAGAATTATTATTAATATTAATCTTTATTAAGCTATATTAGCTAGCGTAACTAATCTAGTTATTAATAAGTAAGCACTAGTGCAATTACGTAACAGTTGTTAGTGTAATAAGAAATATAGAACAGAAGAAAAATACTAGTTATTGCGCCTAGAACTGTAAGTATAGTTCTATACACAGGTTAGGTAACTGTTAGCTACAGTAGACTTTAGTAGACTATAGTAGATAACAGACTATACAGCATAGAATAGATACTGCTAGTAACTACTCTAATACTACGTAACTAATGTTAATACTGTTTTTGTATACTTAGTCTTTTTATACCTAAACTATAGAGTTATATATAAGTAGGTTAGTAATAGATTGTATATATATACTATAGAGCTTTTACCCTAAGATATATGCAGAACTTGTTAAACACAGTGCCTAATACTAGACGTATTACTACCTGCTACTTAATCATACACTAGTTATAACCCCTAACACTATAATATAATAGTATAACTCTAATAGCTGTAATGTAATAGATACTACTATAGACAACGCAGCACCTGTTTTATACAGCAATACCTTATGTAAACGCAACTATACTCTAGCTAAATATAAGGTAAGAAAGTAGATAGGCCTAATATTAGCGTTTATATAAGAATAGGATAAGCTGTTTTAGACAGTAAGTAGACAGTACACTAGGAAACTATTTAGTTTAGAAATAGTAGACGCAAAGTAGTAGGCTATACGCAGCTAAATAGTGCACGCGTACTAATACTAATAGAAATAATATAGTAGAGCCCTTTAGTTCTCTTTTTGCACTAGCGTTTACATTATAGCTGCAAAGAATAAAATGTATATTAGGTAATATTAATAGCGTCTTTACTAATATATAGCTATATAAGCTATATTTATAGCTATAGTTCTAATTAAAGCGCTAGTAGTAACAGGCTATGTTAAACATTTAATCTAGGCTATTAGATAACGTATAGATACATAAGGACGTTGCAATTACATCTAAGTTATTAAAACTCTAACCCAACTAATATATATTTATATACTAGGATATTATGTTTTAGATTACCTTTATACTTAGTTATTGCCTATTTGCTAACAAGATAGTTTACGCACCTAGCTATTTATTTATAGGTACACCTAATAATCCTATAAGAATATATTATAAACTATACTTAGAAGATTAGTAGTAGTTAATATAACAGCGCTTGCTAGATAGTGCAACTCTTATACTAGTGATACTAGTAGTAGACAAAACATAATTATCTATAATATCTAGTAACGTAGCAGTATAGCTAATATATGTTACTATTAGAAATCTTAACTATAAGGCATAATAACACAGAACAACACCTAAGACACTACTAGCTAGATTTATCCTAATAGCTAAGCTTCTAAACTCTATTCTAAAGAGTAAAGTGTATTACTACTATATAGGCAAACTATTCTCGCGTAAGTACTAACTACAGCATTAATAACAGAGAGTTACTATAGAGGATAGAAGCTAACTAGTAACTATAGTACTTAAAGAGGCTGCTAAATACAGTATATAACTAGAGTGTGCTAACTAATAAGCGTAATAGTATTACTTAACTATTTGTATAATTCTAGCCAACTATAAAGGGTAAGTGCTACTAATAGGTATAAAGATAAATAGATACTATACTTAATATATAGTACTACTAGACAAACAAGAAAACTTGTGCAATAAATATCAATAGTAAACAGAAGAGTATATACGCCTATAACAGAGTTGTTATCTTAAAAAAGAATATAAGAATTACCTTTATCTAGTAGAGTACTTTAGCTAGAATTACTATAACTTTAATATATATAAGTTATTAGCTATAGATATATTATATCTACTACTTAAAGAGTTAGTTATTAAAATATTAGAGTTTATAGAAGATATACTAATTGTAACAAGCACATGCAAACACATGTTACATCTAATACCTTATAAAGGCTTAATAACAGATTATGTAGAGGGCTAGCAGATTAGGACCAATAGCGCTCTGACAGCGCTCTAACTTAGCTCCTACGCCTACTATAAATATAAGCCCATAGCATTAGATAGAGGACAAGTTTCTCTTGTTCTTCTATACAAGACCTATAGGTGTATAGCTAATCTAGAATCTCTAATACAACACGCACTCCTATATGCCTCTAATACGTATCTAATTTAATCCTAATAGCTGTACCTACCTGCGTTATTACATTACAAGAGAAACTTTGTCCTGCTAGTAATAGCATTTAGATAATATTGCTATTTACTTTTAAAAAGATTGCGTCAAAACGTCTAGAACTTTATCTAAATTAGATCTGTTTGCGACCTTAAATCTATTAAACACAGTTAAGATCCCTTAGATCTCCTAACAGCTAAAGCCTTTAGGTTTAGAACTTCCTATTAACAACAGTTAGGATTACTTTAGTAAAAGTCGCGTTTAGCGCTAGGATAGAGACTTAGAGACTATTAATAACCTAGGAGTATTAGAGGCAACGCTAATAACTCCCCCAAAAGCTACACTAGCAACAACACCTAGAGGATCCTAAGAAGACTCTGTATCAACTGTTACAACCTAGCAACAGAGTGCTAAAGCAAAAAAGTTAGACACTAAGAAATCTAAAGATACTCCTTAGCCTAGAGCTGCACTAAATCTAACCCCTGCGCAAATAGAGGTTAATTAATTACAACAAGAACTAAAACAAGCGTTAGCAGAAATTAATTCCCTTAAGAAAAGACTAACTCTTTTAGTAGGACTAGACAAGCCTCTACCTACTACTAAAACCCCTTAGAACAATTCTGCACCTCGCTGTTTATCTAACAGCTCTGCATCAGAACGCTTATATTGCTATAGAAGTTTGCACTAAACCTAACAATTAGAGAAGACGCCTAATATTAACAATCTTAGTAATAAGAAAGATTCTACCTTCTGTTAATAGCAGGCCTCTATCTAAGATTAACTTAAAATTAACTTAGATTACTATTAGACTAAAAGGCAACGCATAGCCCTAGTATAGGGCTACACTACAGGATTAGCTAAGGGCTATCTTAAGCCTTAATATTTATTAGATACTAATTAAGAGCAATTCTAGAACGCTAAGCAAATAATTAAGCTACTTAAGTCCTATTTTATTACAGGCAACAAGGTAGCTAAAAGCTGTACAGCCTTTAATTAATTGCAGATAAATAAGAAGGAAATGTTCCCCCTGTTTAAAGCTAGATTTCTAAGTTCTGCAGTTAAGGGACAAGTACCTCCTTTAGAGTAGTTTTACTATTTGTAGACAAAAATTACCCTAGGACTATAAATCCCTAACCTGGGATTTAGGCACTAATAGAAGAACTTATTTAATTAGATAGTAGAACACCTTACTGCTTACAATATAGAGCAAAAGAACAATCTTAACCTAAGTATATTACTAGTTACTACTAAATTACTAATTAAGTAGGCTCTACAAGCTAACTTAGAGCTAAATTAGACAACTACCTCTAGCGCTCTAACACACCCTGCGCTAGCCTATTAATTAACAACAGTGTATCTTCCTACTAAGACTCCTAAACTTAATTAATAGAAGACCTCTAGTAGTTATTACAATTGCAGTAAGCTAGAACACTACTCTAGTAATTGCACAAAGCCTTGTATATGCTAGATTAAAACTATAGAAGTAGATAAGTTTAAAGATATATAAGAGCAACCCAACTAGGAGGTGTATTATACAGGAAACAGAAGCGCCTAAGAGGACTTACCTTCTTAAGCCTAAGCTGTTACAATCTATTCTACCTTAACCTTTCTTATTTGTTTTGCAGTCTCTATTTCCTTATACCTACGCTTCTCTATAACTAGGGTATTAGTTTACACTTCAACACTCTTGTTAACACTAGTGCTTAAGGTTTCCTATTTTCAAATTTATAAATTGCTTTATCTGTTTTTAAAGGTTTACATTAATCTATCTAGAAGCTCCTCTTCTAGGTTTAGGTGCGTGGCTTTAAGGATTAGATTACTTCTGCAGTTACTTAATATATTTAACTACACTTAAATATTAATAGCTAAAAGGTTTTGAACTGTCTATTTCTTATTTTTAATCTTAGGTCTTAGGATTGTATACTTAGCCTCTAATAGTTAAGGCAATTTAAGATTTAATTAGACACAGATAGGTTACAGTTTATTTGGCTATCTAAGTACCTCTGTTCTTATAATCCTTTACCCTCTATTCCTACTATTCTACATTAAGCTATAGTGCTAGCTACTATCTATCTTAATGTGCAACAACGCAACGCTCTATAGGAGAAAGAAGACTATTATATCTAAAACAGTCCTTACTATTATTCTCTTTCTTCTATTTATTGTCTTAAGAGATGCTTAAAGCTCTTATTAGCCTAAAAATTCTTAGAAATTCCTTATACCCTAACTAAGCAAAATCGCTTAGAGTCTAAACTTCTTTTAACTACCTGCATTACTCTTATTTCTGCTAATACATTCTACTTTATTATAAAGAAGCCCCAAAACAAGTTCTTTACAACCAGCCTCTATAAGATTAACAGGATTCTTGCCTCTAAAGACAACGCAGACAATTAATACTAATTAGATAAGTAATTACCTACCTACTACTCCTAGTATTAGGATATATTTAGTAAGTTAGCAGCTAATTAATTACCTTCTTATTATCTGTACAATTATAAGATTGTTCTTAAAATCTATTACTAAATACGTTTAGTCTTCTGTATAAGCAGAATCAGAAGAAGCTCAAAGCTACTAAGGCCTACGTCTAGAAATACCTTTAGAAGAGTTTTATTAAGGCTAGCTAAAGTTCTTTTACTTTACCTATCCTTTATATACACAAACTAAATAGAAATATACGCATCTATATAGACTACTAGAAGATTTACGCCCTTACGCGCAAGAACGTCTATCTAATCTCTTGTATTAATAAGCTGTTATTACGCCTCTCTAAAGCTAAGATTGTTACTAAGTTTAATATTAGGGCTGCCTTTAAAAAAATTTGTATAGATCCTAACTCTAAAGAGTATACTACTTTCTAGACCTGTTATAGTACCTATAAGTGTAAGATGCTTTCTTTTAGCTTATGTAATAGGCTAGCTACGTATTAGCGCTATATAAACAATGTACTAATTAATTATATTAACAATTTCTGCATTACATATCTTAATAATATTCTAATCTACTCTAAGGATATAAACTTATATTAGGAACACGTCTAAAAGGTTCTAGAGCGCCTATATACTGCAGGACTCTAAGTAGACATTTAGAAGAGTAAATTCTATATAACTTGCACAAAGTATCTAGGTTACGTTTTAACAAACTAGGGCACTAAAGTTAACCCTAACAAGGTAGAAGCACTCTAAAACTAGCCTAAACCTACTACAATTACTAGCGTTAAGTTATTTCTTAGTTTTACTAGTTTCTACTAACAATTTATTAAGGATTTCTCTTGTGTAGCTAAACTAATTATAAAGCTTTAGAGTCCTGCTACGCCTTTTGAATAGACTATTAATTACTAACAGGCTTTTAATTAGATTAAAGCCTTACTCCTAGCTATTCCTACGCTATCTTATTTCTATTCTAAGTATAACACAAAGTTAGAAACTAACGCGTTAGATAGAGTAATAGCAGAAGTACTCTCTTAGAAGCACTCTAACAACAAGAAGTATTCTGTAGCCTTTTACAGTTACGCTCTATCTAGGGCTAAACTTAATTAAAAAATACACAATAAAGAACTGTTTGCTATCTTAAAAGCCTTTAAGAAGTAGAGAGCTAAGCTTACCTCTATACAGAGCTAAATCTAGGTGTATTTAGACTACTGCTTCTTAGAATACTTTATAACTACTAAGGTTCTTAATACACGTTAAGCACAATAGGCAGAGATTATTACCCTTTTTAATTTTTACATTAAGTACACGCCTAGCAAGCTTAACAAGTAAGCTAATATCCTAAGCTAAAGGGAACAGGACGTTAGCAAGGTTAAGGCTGCCTAACAAGACAACAGATCTTATATACTTCTAGAACCTAAACGCCTAAACTTCCTAGTTAACTCTAAACTAGCTTAGAACTACCTCTGTAACTAGCTAGAGATTAATATTTTAGCTATTTTAGTCTAATTTATTAGTGCCTCTCTAAATCTTAACTCTCTAAAACTAATTAAAGCCCTACTAGCAGAGAATTGCTACTCTTTTAAGGAAGAACGCCTTACACTACTACAGCTGTATTGTGTCTAAGAAGAACTACTACTTTATTACTTACGCCTTTATGTACCTAGAAATTCTCTCTTATGCACCTAACTAATTAGAGAGGCTTACAATTAGGTATCTACTACCTACCTAAGCGCTATAAAGATGTATTAGCTCTTAGCTTAGCAATATTATTAGAAAGGTATAGAGGCTATATGTAAACGCTATATACAAAACTGCGTTTCCTATTAAAGATCTTATCTAAGACAGCTCTAATCTTAAGGTTTCCTCTATCTGTTACTAATTTCTAACAGGCCTATACAGCATTTGTGTATAGATTTTAAAACATTCCTAACTAATTAGCATAGCTATAATTAAATTATAGTTATTATTAATCGCCTATTAAAGTAAGCTATCTCTATCTTATGTTATAAGACTATTAACGCCTAGAAAATAGCTTACTTGTTTATCTAATAGGTAAACTAATTTAGCTACACGCCCAAAAGCATAGTGTCTAACTACAGCCTCTAGTTTATATCCTAATTCTAGTCTAAGTTCTGCAAGATCCTAGGCGTGCAAATTAAGCTTTCTATAGCCTACTATAAACAAACTAATAGACAAACAGAGATTATAAACAAATATATTAATTAACAATTAAGGCCCTTTGTATCTTATTACTAGGACAACTAGAGTAACCTCTTGCTAATAATTAATTAAGCCTAAGCTACGCTGCTACACTCCGCAATTAGTATAACGCTGTACTAGCTCCTTTTTAGATCTAAACTGCGCTAAAGCTAGGATTAGTTATTATCTACATTAAAGCCTAAAGATGCTAATGTTAAGGACGCCTTAAGCTTAGCTACCTGTATGCACAAAGCCTAGCGTACAGCTAAAGATAATATAGAGAAGGCTTAATAACGCATAACTACTAAAGTTAACAAATATTAACAACTTATTAATTAGGAAATAGGTAACAAAGTATATCTGTTAACCTAAAACCTATTTGTTACTTACCTAAGTTGCAAATTTACTAAATTATAAGAAGAACTCTTTAAAGTTTTAGAACAAGTTAGGCATTTATTCTAACTAAAACTGCTAAAAGGCTCTAAGATCTACAACGTATTTGCTCTAGACGTCCTCTACAAGGACTCTAACAACCCCCTGCCTAGTTAGCTAAGCCTAAACTTATCTAGCATTCTAATTTAAGGCGTTAAAGAATAGAAAGTTAAAGAGATCCTAGCTAGCAAGTTGTACAACTCTGTCCTAAAGTATTGCGTAAAATAGGTAGGTTATAATCCTAACTCTACCTAGTACAATACATTAAACTTTATAGGCGCTCTACATATGTTGCAAGCGTTCTATAAACGCTATCTAAAACAGCTAGGACCCTTACAGGCGTTAGCTAAGTAGATTATAGGATAGGAAAAAGAAGTTAAAGATCTTACAGTATTACAAGACAATTATATTAGGGAAATTAAACTTAATATTGCAACTACTACACTAGTAGGTACTACCTATTAACAATAGGAGTCTTACTCTTCTATTAGATCTAACAGCAGACTATTACTACTACTAGTAGGACGTTCTTAACTGTCTAAATCCCTAGGTACAGACACTAACGCACTACCTAGTTATTCTCTATTCTAGCTCTACTTGCTACAAGTACTAGCCTCCTACGCTAACTTCTGCGCCTTCTCTTGCTCTGCTAACTAATTAGCCCTTAATACTATTATAACATCTACTAGCTAAGCAACTACACTAGTTAACCTAGCTATACTTCTTTAGAGTAACCTAACCTTTTTAGCTATTACCTTAACCTCCTTAGCTAGCTTCTCCCTCTAGTAATAAGCGCTAACTAATAAGTTAGCGTTATTTAGGTTAGCTACTTATGCAGTGCCTACTTGCACTATAGCAGCTAACTAAAACGCTGCCTCCTTAATAGCAACCTTTTGCTCTAACACAACCTTATTAGACTTATCTCTACCTAGGGTAGTAAACCTGCAGTTAAGGGCCTTAGAAAAGCTATTATACTCTTAGCCTGTATATAGAGAAACTAGGTAACACTTCTTATTTAAGAGTATGTAATAAGCACACTTCTTAGATATATTTAAATAGAATCTAAACTTAATATCAAACTAGCCGCAGGCAAAAGCCCTTGCAGCCTGCAGGCAAACAACCTAATAGGCTAGAGAATAAGCCCTAGAAGGGACAGAAATAGGCATTATGTGTATCTACAAAATAGTTAGCTAGCAATTAAATTAGAAGGGCAGTTAGATAGCTGTAGGTATATAAACGTGTAGAGAAGAGTATAAGAAAAGCAATATGCTAAGGGCTAGCCTTGTATATATACTTAAAAAACTCTAGGTAAATTTAAGATAACAAACGCGCTGCTGCGCTAAGCAAAACAACAACAAACAGCTACAACGCGTTATTAGAAATTTAAAGTTAAGGTAAATAAGACTTTTTAAAATTTTAGAAGGTATCTAAAACAACACTAATACAGACCCAATTGATAGAGACTATTAATTTCAAGGAGAGGGGTAATATAACAAGCACATGCAAACACATGTTATATCTAATACCTTATAAAGGCTTAATAACAGATTATGTAGAAGGCTAGTAGATTAGGACTAATAGCGCTCTAACAGCGCTCTAACTTAGCTCCTACGCCTACTATAAATATAAGCCTATAGCATTAGATAGAGGACAAGTTTCTCTTGTCCTTTTGTACAAGACCTATAGGTGTATAGCTAATCTAGAATCTCTGATACAACACGCACTTCTATGTGCCTCTAATACGTATCCGATTCGATCTTAATAGCTATACCTACCTGCGTTGTTACACTAATAGATATATACTCTAGACAAAAGAAGAGCTAGAATAGTACTGCAGTTCTAGTAGTAGAAGATAATAGCTGTGCCTAGTTAAATAAAAGGTTCTACTAGGTTAAGTATAACACTAGACTAAAATAGTTTAATAACAAGAGAGCTTTTATAAAAGTGTTACAGTAGACTAGCGTAAAATAAAAAGCAGTAATTTGCAAATTTATAGTAGTAGTGTCTCTTCTGCTAGTAACTAAGGTACTGTACGCATTGCATTTTATCTAGGCTAAGTATAAGCTGCTAGTACTATTATAATACAAGATTTATAACAAAAACATATTAAGGTATATATTATTAGCTATTAAACAAATAGATATTCTAAAAGAAGAGTTTTAACCTTTTAGACAGACGCAAGAAAAAGAAAAGGATGTTAACTACTCTAAATAGCACGCGCTAACTTATATTATTAATAATATCTATATATATACAGCTCTTAATAGTATATACACTAGAATTAATAACAAGACTTAGTATATTATAATAGTAAAACAATTCTACCTAATAACAAATAAGAGAGATTTTCTTACGCAGATCTACCTTTATAACTCTAAACAGCTAGCGCTTATAGTATTTAAACATAAGATAGTTATAGACTAAAGTTAATAGTGCACTACTACTAACTAGCGCAAGTATACTTTTACTATAAGCGTATTAATAGTAATACTATTTAGATAACTTAGATAGTCTATACTAGGTATATTACTAAATTCTATTATACTACTTCTTAGTAAGGTTACTATATATATTATGTTGCTAGACTTTATATATACTACTGCAGTATTTGTCTAATACTACAATTAGAAGGTAACTAGCTGCCTTGTTACCTTATATAACAAAAATAGACAGGACTCTAACTTTTACTAGGTAACCAGAATAAATATAAAAATATACTTCTCTATAAGATGCTTAAGGCTATTAAGTAAACCCTATAATAACTCTAAATATTGCAAAGACAATATAGTGTAATACGCGCCTAACTAGTATAGAACTAGAAAATAGCGCAAAGATTACGTGTAGGTGCAAGAGTTTAAATATAAAAACTACACGTAACTGTCTTAGACTATTATAAATAGTAGAGCTGCAGCTTAGGTACACTTAATACTTATATTTATTAACAATAAACACTAAAATAAGAATAGAAAGACATATAAGTATATAGGTACCTTCTATAAGGTTATAGCGTTTAATAATAATAGTTAAATTAATTTTATAATAGAGATACTAAGCGTATGCTACTTTATATACAGTACAAAGACTAAATAATATATACTATAAGTATTTAAGGTATATAACATAATAACTATTGTTTACTCTATATACTTAGTACTAAAGGATCTACCTACACTTAATTATAAGGTTTCTATTTTGTACTATGTAAATAATTACATTAATTAGGACAAATATAATAGACTGTATTCTTTTAGGTTTAATTAAGACTAGACACGTATAGTACAGAATTATAAACAGAAGCAAATGTAGTAAGATAGCTAGTATATAGCATTAGACCTAGTAAATAGAATTATATATTTAATAATAGCCCTACTATTATTTTAATATACCTAATAGAATACAGACCTGCTAATATAACAGGCGCTATAATATAGAACTATAGCATAAGGCTACTAACGTAACCTTCTTACTATATACTATATACTACTATAAATATGTAATACTAGTAACTCTTATCTATATATATAGGTATTATAGAGATATTGCAATAGTTACCTAGAATTGCTAGTTAGTGTAGACAGAAGAATAGCACTACTATAGTAACACTAGATAAAATTGTTAAAAGACAGCATATACAATATAATTTAACTAATAGTAGAGAAATACAACTTAATATACTCTAACGTAGAATAAGAGATAAGAAGGTAGAAGATACTAGGCTGTTTTCTACAGATAACTATAGTAAAAGAATACCTATAGCAAATTACAAGAGTAATTATATTATAATAGAATAAACTACTATAAAACGTAGCTAACAGTTACTTTATCCAGACAATTATACACTTTACTATGTAATATAACTATAACGAAGCCTAATAGATACGCTTGCAACAGAATAAAACTAAACTAAACAATAATTAGGAGCAAGCTTTGCTAGATAAAAACCTGCGTAGAAAGATAATAGAAACAGTTAACAAAGAGTTAAGTATAACAAAAATTACTTCTAATATAATAACTATATTAGTATTAAACGCAACTAGAAATAAGCATTCTCTTATTAGAATAAACTAGCTATTATATATACACTACAATATACTAGTAAAAGATAAGGATATTAATAACCTTAATTACAATTTGTTTGTATAGATATTAGAGCACAAATTAGGCTTTAAAAGTAAATACAACAGCATATACTACTGTATAAAGAAAAAAGATAGGTAGGCATAAATATAGATATCTATAAAGGCACGCTAGTATAGTATATTACAAGAGATAGTTATATTAAAGATACACTAGGCGTTATTTACAATTAAACTACAAATAAAACTAGTATAGTAGTATACTAGATCTATAATAACAACTTACTAGGTAAATAGTTTTCTGCGTATAGAGCTACTAAATTGCCTATATTACGCGTATAACTATTTATACTAATAGTAAATAACTATTGTATACGCTAATATTTAGTTAAGAATAAAGAAATAGAAAGGTACCTAATTACTTGTATTGCGCGTACTACTATTTATACTAATAGTAGATAACTATTATATACACTAATAATTAGTTAAGAACAGAAAAGTACCTAATTACCTATATTACGCGCACTACTATTTATACTAATAGTAGACAACTGTTATATATGCTAACAATTAGTTAAAGATTAGAAAGCGCTTAATTACTTGTATTAAATGTATAAATATTTGTGCTAATAGTAAATAACTATTGTATATACTAGTACGTAGTTAAAAATAAGAAGCTATCTAATTAAATAGCCGAACTACTATACTCTAGCAGAATTTAAGGTAATATTAGACTATATATGTTATAAATACCCTACTTATACCTATAAGGTAAAAACTCTGTTATACTACATATATTTCTTACTTCTACTACTTTTACTAATAGTTTTCTAATATTTAAAGTGCAAGCGCTTACTCTATATACTCTATTCTAAGTAGTAAATTTAAGTAATATTAGTAGTATACTATATTTCTGTCTAAACAAGCGCTAAAATAAGCGCTAACAAATCATAGTACAAAGGTTAGGCTTCTAGGAGATATAACTCTAAAACTAATATACTAAAAACTAAGACGCTGCAAAGACTAAAAACTGTCTAGACTCTAACGCTACTATTCTTAAGCCTTAACTTTAGTATTAAAACAAACGTATAACTAACTACTATACTAGCCTAACTAAAATGTTTTCTAAAAAGATAGCCTAGAAATTAAATACTATATTCTTTTAGATCTGCAGCCTTACTTGCTTGTTAACAAGAGAAATCTAGACGCAGTAGTAGTATAAGCATAATAAGCTAACATAAACTAAAAACCTATAGAACTAATATATAGAAAATATTAGTAGTTAAAAGAGAACTATTATTAGACTTAAGGCTATTATATTATAGGAAGATGCTTTACTATATATAAATAAGTAGTTCTAACTATTATAGAGTTAGAACTCTTCTTATCTAGTATAGACCTATTTAAGTTACTACTGTAGTAAAGTAACATAGAAAGTAAGTCTAAAGAACGCTTAAGGTACAGCTAAGAGTATAGACAAGATATAATAGCTAAAGGGCTATTAGAGGACAACAACTAAGAACCTATACACACACCTAATAATAATATATTTAATTCTATATTAAATCTAATAGGCCTTAAAGGTAAATAACGCTCTACTACATATAGCAACTAATTACAACTCTAAATTTCTATTAGCCTAGGCCTTGGGAGGCTGCGCACCTGCGTATACACCTACGCCCTTTTATAGTCTTTGTAACCTAGAAATTATAAGAATGTAATAGTCTAACAAGTGTTTAGTAAGTTACTACAGTTCTCTCTAGAATATAATTAGTATCTATTCTAAGGACATAGAGTTAGTACTCTAAGATTAGAGAAACAGAAAATAGAATCTAGAGCAACGCCTATCTAGAGAGCCTAGAGTAACGCCTATCTAAAGTACCTAGATTAGCTACTACTAGAACTAAGTTAGAAGAGAGATTAAGCAGACTTTAAAAAGCAGAGCAATAGCTAAAGGAGCAAGACGCAAGCTATAGCTAAAGCTATATTAGACTAAGTAAAAGCGCAAAGTTATTGCGCCCTACTAAGTATATAGTATACTAAAGAAGCCCTAGAGTACAGATAACAGAAGTAACTAAGAGCAGACTAAGAAAGATATTAAAATAAGCAGTTAGAAAGAAGAGGAAACTAACAACTGCTTAAATAGCAAGTATAAAGAAATTAGAAAGAAATTAGTAGACCTTATAACAGAAGCGCTATTAGACATTAGAAAAGCTTAAGCCTTTAGCTTTTTAGCAACTCTATACAAAGTAGTAACTTTACTTCTAGTTATTTAGGCTATTGCTCTTCTTTAGTTTATTTAAATAAGCTCTAACTACTATTTAGGTAGCTTACAAAAAGAATATAAAAACAATATAGAACTGCTTAACAGCACATTAAGTTGTTAACGCCTTAAACACCCTAACAGACAGAAAGCTCTACTACTAACGCCTGTAGAATTAATAAGAGAAGCTAGCGCAAATATAAGTAGTGCGCTAAAGAAGCAGGCTGAATAGCTATTAGAAGAGTACTCTAGGCGCAGAAGCATAGGCTAAGATAACTTAATGTTAAGGGCTTTTTATATGCTAGCAGAGTTTCTTAACTAAGTACAGCTTCTATTATACACAACGCAGTTGCTATCTTACTTAGTAAAGAACATACTGTTATTTAATAGGACTAACGTTACAGACTTTTTAAAGCGCTTTAAGGACTTCTTAAAGTACTATAGCTTTACAAACTAGATAATAATTAACAGACTAGTTGCTTACTATAAGCTAAGACAAAAGACTATTATATAAGCGTCTAAAGAGTATGCAAAAGCCTAAGATAACTACTTGTAGAGAGAGCTCTACAATAGCTTCTAACAACACTTTAAAAATAATAACAAAGGTTAATAAGAAGAGCGTGTAGAGTACTTTAAACACTAGCTAAGTTAGTGCCAAATAAGATTAGACCTAAAGATTAGAAACTACTTATAGAACTTTTAAATCTGCAGTAAAAGGTATATTAAAGCAGGCACTATTAATAAGGACTATTACAGCTACTACCTTGTTAAGAGACTGCTGCTCTTATACGCAATAAAGATCTTAGAAAGATTTAGCCTAAAAACAGACACCCTAAAGGACTTTAAGTACAAAAAGATCTAAGACTACCTAGTAAAGCGCCTAGAGGTAGAAAAGAAAGCACGCATGTTAAATCTAGCAGAAGCTATAAGAGCCTTTAAACTAGAGGTATAGTTTAAAGTAAAACTAGTAGCTAAACAACTATTAGCCTTACTGCAACAAAATAACTTTAAACCTAGAATTAAGCTAAGAACAAACTTCTAACCTGCTACTCTTTAGTTACTAACGAAAAGTACTCTATCTAAGAACTAGCGCAAGCAAGCTTCTCTTAGCGCAGCGCCTATAAAGAATAAAGTAAATAACCTTGTAGATAAGATACTATAGCTTAGGCTTAACTAAATAACTATTAAGCAGCAGCTATAGAGTATATAATAGACCTCTTGCAAAGCAAAGCTTATAAACAATCTAGTTATTTACGCTTTAGTTTACAAACAAACTAAAGAACAATTAAGAGCTCTTTAACTATATATACTTTAGCTAACTCTATAGAACTAGAGCTATTAGAACTACAGGCAACAGCTGTAAGTACAGAAAAATAACAACTATTAGCGCAATAGTTAGAGCTACAGCTACTTAAACAACAATTAGAGTTACTAGTAGAGACGTCTTAGTAGAAGACTACTAAGCAGCTTTAGAATAAACAATTAGGTTTGTAATAAGACTAGGCATTTAAAGCAGAACTGCCTAACACTCAAAGGCTTTCTTACTAACAGCTAGTGCTTTCTTAAAAAACGTAACATACTCTAATAGGAGACGCCTAACAACCTATAGGGCTAAGTTACTAGCCTTAGTAACGTATAATAGGCTAAGACTATTTTAGCTAAGATTAAGAAGCGCTTTCTAAAACGTAATGTTAACTCTCTTAAGGTTAAATCTAAATTTATAGGCAGACCTAGTCTTTCTATTTCTATTAAGAACAACGCAGTTTCTATACAGCTAGTGCCTAACACCTTAGGAGCGCTGTTAGAAGTAAACTGTAACAAGTATTAGGACATGTTAGACTGCCTTACAACTAAATCTAAGGAACTTCTTACTAACAGCAGCTTAGTATTAGGCAGCAGGTTAACTAACTATAGAATATACCTTAGCAGACTTAGGAATTGGTTAGCATAGGAAGAAATTGTCTACTAGGCTATAATTAGATTAACGTGCACGCTAGACTTAAAACACGTTTAAGCTACATTTTACACATGTGTAAACTATATTTTAAACACGTTTTAACTACATTTTAAACACGTTTAAACTACATTTTAAATATATTTTAAGTATAAAAAAAACTATTTTAAAACACGTTTTAAACACGTTTTAAACACGTTTTAACTATATGTTAAACACGTTTTAAACATATTTCAAATATAGTAAAACTTAGTTTAAGGTTAGAGTTAGCTTAAGGTTAGAGTTAGTTTAGAGTAAGAGTTAGTTTAGAGTAAGAGTTAGTTTAGAGAAAGAGTTAGTTTAGAGTAAGGGTTATAGAGTATATTAAAAAAAAAAAAAAAAAAAAAAAAGTATTACAAACACGTTTGAAATGTGTTCTAGTAGGCTAACTATAACTACTATAGATCTAACTTAAAAATTTTCTCTAAAGAGCGTCTATACTACTTTAGGTATTCTAAAGTCTGCTAAGGCACATCTTATAGTTAGTTAATATGCTACTACGCTTAGTATTAGCTGTAGTTATTAGCTAAAACTAAGTAAAACGCAGTAACAGTTAACCTATATACAGTTAGGTTTAGGTTTAGAAGCTACCTTAGAAGCCAGTTAATAGGATCCTGCACTTAAAAGGCTATAGAGACAGAAATAACAGCTACTTTATAAGCAAAAAGTTAGGGTAACACTACTTAGTTTAATTCGCGAATAATAAGAAATTAGGAGATATAGAAATAGAGGAGGTTACCTAACTGACTAAAGGACTATTAAAGCCTACCTACGCAGTAGGGCAAAAGAAAAAGAACCTAAAGAAGTAGTAGCTAGTTTAGAAGTTTAAGGCTAACGCCTAATTAGTTATCTAGCGCATCTTTAACACTCTAGTTCTATTACTGCTTAAGACTGTTATTAGCAACATACTAGAGGTTAAGAAGAAGCTATTCTAAGTAAGCTATACGCTAGCTAAATTTAAAGACTTTTTACTTACTCTAACACGCTATACAACAGTTAAAAGCGCTAACAAAGACTTAGATAGAAACTAACCTACTATAAGAGCTAGTGTTAACTTACTAACCTAGAGCTTACTTCTAGACTACGTGCTAGTTAAGGCAGTAAACAGAAAAGTAAGTAAGTGCTTTAGTATTAATGCTAAACACTAGTTAGACTTAGAGATTAGCTAGATTAAAAGGCACATCTAATGCACTAAAGAACTAGGCCTTAAGCCTACTGCTAACAAGGACTTTAGCAAGCCTACTTACTGTTAAAGAAAGTATAATTAAGCCTTAGGCGTAGAGCACTTTAGGAGGGAGTGCTTAAAAGTACCTATTAACATTAAAGAGACCTAGTTTCTTAGCCTTATTAACTTTAGCGCAGAGCTTAACATTATAAAAAGAGAAATAGTAGAATAAGCTATACTTCTAATTACGTCTCTGCTAAAGAGTATAAGAACTATAAAAAAAGTAGTAGTAAACACTTTAACTAAAGAGTTCTTAGGCATTATATAGAAAGTACTTATTACTATTAAGAGGATTAAAATCTGCACTAGCTTCTTTAGTCTTAAGGAGTGCACAAGCCTAATTATTTTAGGTAATTTCTTTTTAACAAACGCTTAAGCTAGAATTAAGTACGCTACTAATAGGCGAACCTACTACTAAATCTTTAGCAAGAATAGTAAATACAGTATAAGATTTATGTGCATAAGAGGCAATTAGATTAACGCGCTAGGACTCTACTCTAGGCCTTTTGTAGGAAACGTTAGAGGAGTGTAATTACTAGCGTTTTACTCCTATCTAAACCTGTTGCACAGCTAGACTAGAACTATTAAATAAACTTAACACAGCTTTAAATGGACTCTAATACTCTAAGCAAGGATTAGCTAGCAATAAAGTTAGTAACAGAGTAGGTCTAACAGAAATCTTTATTACTAATTATTTTCTTAGAAACACACTCCTTCTAGTAGCTAGGTGTAAGCACTATAGGCGCAGAGCCTAACAGATCTATTATTATTAGTAACAGCAATAGAATGTATATACTTGTTAGCAATAGCGTAGACTACTACTTTTAAAATATTATAGCAAGTGTTGTAAGGCAGCTTTCTTAGAGTCTTAGAATTAATATTAGTGCTAAGAGCTTCTAAGAGCAAGAGCTTAGTAAAACAACTAGTAAGAAGAAGTTACTTATTAAAGTAATAACAATTTAGCTAAAGCGCATAACTAATCTATAATTAAATAACATTTTCTTTAATGTTAGCACTTTGCATAAGCAAAAAGCTTAAAAGGTCTAGCTAGTAGATAACTTAGGATAGGCTCTAAGAGATATTAGTAGGTATAAAGATTAGAAAGAGCGTGCGCGCATTTAACAGGTACTAAACAAGAAGAATACTCTATTCTTAAGCTACTTTAAGCTACAATATGCAAAGTTCTCTAGAGGCATAAGGCTTACGCCTAAACGCCTGTTAAAGATAAAGATCTTTTTAGACTTACTCCTACAAGGACAAGCTATGCTAGAGGAGCTACTATACTAATAAGAAGCTACTCTAGCCTAGAACTTTAGTAAATTAGGACAAGTTAGCTATAAGGTAGTACTTCTAATTAAAATTAACACTGTTTCTTACAAGGCGTAGCAAGCTAATTAGTTCCTTATCTCCTAAAAACTTAGAGAAGTAATAGTTAAAATAGTACAAAAACGTATTAACTAAGAGGCTTTTAAACTGTGCAGAAGCTAGTACTAAAACCTATAGTTTCTAGTAGCTAAGAAAGATAAAGAATATTAACTTATTAACAACATATAGAAGATTAACAAGGTTATAATTTATAACGCAAACCTACTACCTAATCTAAATAAATTTGCAGAAGATTTTACTAGTTGCGTAATTATAAGCTTGCTTAACTTCTTCTTAGAATATAACTAAGTAGAGCTGCACAAGAACTTCTAAGACGTAATAGCGTTCTATATACCTATTAGACTAGTACGCTAGTGCACGCTACCTATAGGTACTACAAATTTAGTTACTAAATTTGTACGCGTTATAACTAAGATATGCTAAGATTATATTCTAGAACGCTATAGGCTTTACTTAGATAACGTTTGTATTAAGAGACTAAAGTCCCAATACAATAGAACAAAGATTAAACTAGGTATTAGAAAATATTTTATAGAATACCTCTATAATATAGACGCTGTATTAGCAGACATTAAGTGTGCAAAAGCTATAATATTAGGCTACAAATTAGACTTCTATTACGCGTCTATAGTTATAGTAAGTTATTGTGTTAACGCTACTAGCTACTATTCTAACTATAAAAAAATTAAGAAAATACTCTCCTAGCTACTCTGCAGAGACTAAAAGGATTTTTAAATGTTTATTAGTATATGCGTGTATTACAGAGTATAGATTAAGCGTTTAGCTATTATTTTAGAGCTGCTATTCTACCTGCTACGCAAGAACGCGCCTTTTAAGTAGTCTTTAGAACAATAGAGCGCAATAGATAAATTAAAACACGCGCTATACTCTACGCTAGCACTTGTTTCTATCTTTTATAATAAGCTGTTACTTCCAATTATTGTTTCTATTAATAGTAGCAAAAAGAGTTAAGGCGCAGTTCTTATGCAACTAGATCTAAAGGGTTGTTAGCACTCTATCTAGTACAAAAGTAGGGTTTAGTCTAAATCTAAACAAAATTAAGACTTAGGAAAACACAAATGCAAAGCTCTACTCCTAGCGCTAAAGAAGTTTTAGACCTACTTGTATAGAGTAGAGTTTATTATAGAAACAGACGCAAAGACGCTAGTTACACAGCTTTAGCAAAGTGTAACTAACTTGCTAAAAGCCTTTGTTATGTTGTAGCTAGCACTCTTCAACATATAGAAATTTAATATAGTCTATATCAAAGGTAAGAAAAACCTAGTAGCTAACGCTCTTTTAAGAAGACCTAAGAAGCTAGGATAGAAGCTACCTAAGAAGCTAGAGAAGGACATTAAAGATTTTATTAACGCTTATTTAAATTTAGTATAGCTTACTATTGCTCTACAGCTACGCGTATGCAATCTACGTTATAGAGTATATAAGGCTAATATTAGTTTTAAGAAAAACCTACTAGATAAAGCCTATAGTAAAGAGTCTTAGGCTTAGGCTTATTAGATTCTATTCTACTGTTAGCCTAATAGTCTTTTAAGAGCTAAAATAAAAAAGTTTAGAAGAAGAGTACTTAAATTAACAGTAAGAGAAAGGCACCTGTTTTTAATACTAACTAGAGGGCGCTTGCTACAGCAAATTGTAAACAAACCTAACAAACGTTTAGCTATTATTAAAGCTATGCACAATAAATTAGGCTACTAGAAGAAAAAAGGTATATAGCGTAAGGTGCAGGCACGTTATTATTAGGAAGAACAATATAAGGATATTAAGTCCTATATTAAGTTATGCCTAGAGTGTTAAGTATACGCCTTAGCAACAGTTTAAGAAAAACTCTAGCTAACAACCTTTCTAATAATACTCTTTAGCTAGATATTAATAGACGTAGTCTATATACCTATAACTAGAGGCAAGAAGTTTCTTGTAGTAGCCTAATACACTACAACTTAGTAGGTTAAAGCTAGAGCCCTATTAAACGCAGACTTAATATCTATTGTTAAGTTTCTAGAACAAGAAGTCTTCTACTAATAGAGCCTACTACTTAAAATTTTAGTTAATAGAAGCTCTAAAAACAAGCATCTACTAATTAACCTGCAGTAGCAGTTTAAAATCTATAGAGTAGTAGCTAGCGCCTATTATCTATAAGGTTAAGGCTTAATTAAACAAGAACACACACTAATAGTAGATATCTTAAAGAAGCTTAGTAGAATATAGGTTAACTACTTACACTAAGTTCTATAGGCTAATTAGACTAGCGTTAAGCATGCTACAAAAGAAACTCTAGCTTTCCTAACTTGTAGTTGTAAGCACGTTCTGCCTATAGAATTATGTATACCTACTTAGTAAATACTACTCTAGAAGGAAGTAACTAATACAGCTTTACTCTTAGCTATAAGAGCTTATTAATTTAAAAAGAGAGATATTAGACTATAAGAGTCTATTACTAAAACTATTTAACTAAGAAATAATAACAAGAATGTAGGAGCTAAGCGATACTATAGATTAAATTGTCTTAAGTAAAAAGGATCCCTTTACTTATTCTATACTACGTAAGAATAGATTAGATTAAATACACTAAGCTAAGAAACAGCTTAATAAGTTAGTCTAGTTCTAAATAGATTCTATCTTATTAGTGACATACTTAGTTATTACACGTAACAATCCTGTAATCTGCTAATTTACATACTCTGTTACACACTCTCTAGATTAGGTAAACTTGTTAGCTTGCCTAATCTGTTTAGCAGAGCAGAAGTAGTAATTAAGGCAAACAGCAGTGCTGCTTTGTATTGCAAGCGCTGCGTTACTTAATTTATTAGCTTAAACGTTAGTTATTAGCGCGTAAATTCCTAATTATTTACTATATATATAACTAAATCTAATATTAGTGTTATTTATCTAAAAATATAGCCTATGTTATCTTCTTAGGCCTTGTGTGTAGGTTTTATAAGCAGGCAGTCTATAGGATAGGTGCAAATAGACTGTTAGTAAGAGTTTACCTATTAGCTAAGCTTTAATTTAGAGCGTTTGCTATTGCCTAGCCTGTTAGGCAAGTAAGAGGCAGTCTGTTTACGCGTATTGTTATAGAGTAAGATTGCGCAACTAAGTAAGAGAGCAGTAGGTAAGCTTATTACCTAGCAGTTGCGTTGCTTAAGTATAAGAAGCCTACCTGCTTCTATACTCTTATACTCTAGGGCATTAATTAACTTATTAATTAACTTATTAACTAGCTACTTATCTATTAATTCTTTTTATTATCTACTTTATTAACTGCTTTATCTATCTACTCTATTATAGTAAGTTTTTTCTGCTCTTAATCTAGTTTGTTACTAACTCTAGTAGCCTTCTAAGAAGAATCTGTCTGTTATAATTAACAAGATAGCTTATGCGCGCGCCTACAAGAAGAACGCTGCTACTCCTACGCCTGCTAATAAGAGTAAAGACAACTAGGTCTTAGTAAATCCTTTGCGCTAATCCTAGCGCAAGACTAAGCAACGCAATCTTACGCCTAAGAGCAGAGCAGTCTCTAGCAAAGAGACTGTTAAGGTTAAGAAAAGAGAGCTTTACTCTAGTTTGTGCTTGCGCTGTGCCTCTTAGTTTACTAATAATTAAGGTAATAGCTGCTGCTATAGTAGGGCTAGATTAACAATAAGTAAGTATTATATAGCTTGCCTAAACTATTCTTGCGTTAAGGTGTAAGTTGTTCTAATTGCTATTAGTAATATAATTGCTAATTTAAGTAGCCTAGGTAATCTGCGTAAGTAGACTATAAAGATTATTATTAGCGTGTTTAAGGGAACTATTACAGTAAGTTTTAGAGCTTCTTTAATCTTAGAAATAGCTAACTTATTTATAAGAGCTAGAGAAGGCTTACGCGTAGCTTAACTAGCAGCTTAAAGCTGCAAAGGCCTTATAGTAGGCTTAGAGTGCTCTAGCTCTTACTAGTTTTAGAGTAAGCTTAAGCTATGTTAATCTAACTTTTAGCTTGCTAAGAAAGAAGCCTGCGTGTTCTACTTAAGGTTTAAAGAGATATAGGCAGCAAGGCTTTAGTAGAGCGTTAAGCAGCTTTGTAGCTTAGAGTCTGTTTACGCTAGTCTATAACTAGCTGTTGTTTAGTTACTAGCGTTGCAGCTCTTTCCTGCCTAACGCTCTACTGCTTAAGAAGCAGCTTTAGGCTGCTTAGACTCTAATACCTAAGCGCTAGGAGCTAGCGTAGGATTAGTTGTTGTCTCTATTGCCTAAGGCTATAGGAACAGTTAGAGATTTGCTATCTCTAAGATATAGATTAAGAGCTTTAGGTCTCTTAATTGCTAAGCGTTGTGCTTAAGCTTACAAGATAATTAATAAGGTCTTTAACTTTATAAAGGTAAGTTTCTAAATAGTTTTACTTGTAATTTAGCGTTAGTAGTCTTAGTTTTTGCGTGTTTACTCTGCTTAGATCTTGTAGTAATCTTAAGCTTTAAGAGCAAGCAAATCAATTAGTAAATAAAAAAGTTAAATTAATCTTTGTGTTTTCTAAATTATTGCTTTGTAAGTAACTTGCTTATATTCTTAAGGTTAAGAAGCTACTTAAACTTAAGAAATTGTTAATAGGTAAGGTTCTTAGTAAGACTATTAGCTAGCATTAATCTAGATTCTAGATAGAATACTTAGAATAATCCTTTTAAGTGCTCTTACCTAAGCCATATATTCTAAATGTTAACATGCCTAAGCTTAGTAGATATCTGCTTATTTTTCCCTATAACTAATTAGATAGTTTGCTAATTATTACACTAAATATTCTAAAGATCTTCTAGATTAAGCGTAAGCTCCTTTAAGAACTAGTTAAGCGCTATAGATTCTTTTGCAGCGTATTCTAAAGCAAGCAGCTTAGCTTTAGTTATTAAAGTAGTAACTAATCCTTGCCTTGCAGCTTTCTAAGAAATTGCTCCTCTAAACAGGATAGCTATATAACTATATAAGGAGTGCCTAGTTACTTTATTATTAGTAAAGGAGGCGTCCCTACAAATAGTTAGTTCTAAACTATTAAAATTACTATACTTAATTAAACTAAACCTTGTTTAATACAGGTATATAATTACTTGTTCTACAGCTTTAAGATGCTTGTCTAAAGGATTAGTTAAGAAATAGGAAAGCTTTAAGACTGCGTAAGCTATATCTAGCCAGATTATAATTACAGTGTAGAGAACTAATCTAACTCTTTCTTAATAGGCCTTAATTTCTTGCTTACTAGCTTCTCTAGTGTTCTTGTAGAGCTCCTTAGATAGCAATAGTGTTAGAGGGAATAATCTATTGTGTAGTCTAAATTTCTTAGTAATCTTATTAATATAGGCGTTATAGACCAAAGTAATTGATTAGTCTAATCTGTTTTAGATAACTCTAATCCCAAGGAACTATTTAACTAGTCCTTAATCCTAGATTTTATATTTACTAATAATCTTAGACTATAGAACCTTAGCTTTAAGCTTGTAATTCTTGTAGTAAATAAGTAAGATATTATTAACGTAGAATAGAACAAAGATTGTTTAGTCCTAAGTAAAGAAAAGGCAGGGTTCTTCTTTAGATGCAAGTAGTCCTATCTCGCGCAGTAATCTTAAGAATTCCTTATACTAAAGTAATAGAGATTCTCTAAGCCTATAGAGCGCTTAGTTAAGCCTTACACAAAGCCTAGCTTTCTTAAATCTGTCTAGTAGATTATAGATTACTAGATTGTTAGCTGTAATTAAGGTGTTAAAGAACGCTCTAACTACGTTGTATTGCATAATTTCTAGATTAAACTAGGCTGCAATAGCTATAGCAATCCTAAAAGACTTAGCTGCTAGTGTAGTAGCGTACGTAGTAAGTAGAGAGTCCTTCTCTTAGAAATCTTCTCTTACTACAAGCCTAGCCTTACACTTTAGAAAGTAACTGTCTTAATTAAACTTGTATGCTTAGACCTATTTTAATAGGATTAGTTAATCCTTAGACTTGTACTTTAGAATCTCTTTTTAGGTACCTTTCTTGTGTAGCTAATTAATTTTCTTAAGAGAGGCATCTAACAACAGGCTTTTTATTAGATGTTAAAGCATCTGCTTCTATATGTTAGGCAGCTTAGGCATGTTATTTCTATAAGCACGCTTCTTAACTATTTAGTAATTCTAATTACTTAGCATTGCTGTTATAATTATAGCGTTTAGTGTTTTGTAACTAGAGCGCTTGTTCTAGGCTTCTACAAGGCCTAGAAGGAAAGTGTTTTTAAAATTATTCTTCTAGTAATCTACAAATAGATCTGCAATTAATATATTTACACTCTTACTCTCTATCTAATTGTTATAATCTTTCTTGCAGTAAAGCAGCATATATTAACTTAGTAGTTTGTTAATCTTAGGAGCTGCTTTTTACAGTCAATAACTTAATTATGTAAAAGAATCTGCTAGTCTTGCTTTATCTAGAGCTCTAGAGTTACTGCTCTTAGGTTAAGTAGCAGAAGAGGAAAAGGCTAACTGCCTATCCTGTTAGGAACCTATTCAATCTCTAGATACTAACAGGCTAGCTCTTTTAGAACCTAGCAATAGTCCTTAGCTGTCAGATCCTACGCGCTTAATAAGCTTAATACTAAATAACTTATCTAGTTCTAGAGTTGCCTCTGGCGTAATAAGCCTAGTATATTTACTTTAGTCTAAGAGGATTCTTAAATGCTTGCTAGCTCTGCTAGCACTCCTCTTAGTTTCTGCTTTCTTTCTTTTATAATTATAAGATTAGCTAGTCTCTGTAATCCTTAGAATTAGATGCTTACCCCTAAGCTGCTGCTTAGTAACTTTAGTAATTTCCTAGCTTAGTTAATCCTGTAGAACAGGCAGGTTAATATCCTGCCTAGGATTATCTAGTTTACTAACGTGTAAAATATCTACAATCTTAAGCGCCTGCTCTTTAGGTATCTTATCTTCTTAGTTACTAGAGTAGAATATAGATTTATTAAAGGTAACGTCTCTTGTTGCAATTACTTAATTAATTAATAGGACCTATATGTAATAGATATTAGAGGCTTAATAGCCTACTAGATATCTAATATAGCTATAAGGGTTAACTTTAAACTCTTGCTTGTTCCTGCCTACTGCTTAGTTGCGATTAAGAGGATACGCTCTGCAGCTATAAGTATAAATACTACTCTAATTTAGGCGTAGATTAGCAGTTCTGTGCCTAGTAATTGCTAGCTTGTACTATCAAAAATATTGCCTGAACCAGGCGTGCAGGACCTTATTTGGGGATTAAAAACTATAGATTTTTAATAGGCTTATGCTGTGTAGGTAGGCAGCCGCATCTATAATATATAGCTAGAGCTTAGTTAGAAGATTTGTACCTGTGCGCATCTTAATTAATTTTGTAATTAGCTCTTAACCTACCTGCTTAGCTAATCTATTTGGCTAATGCGTGTATAGTAGTAGGCGTAGTATTTTAATCTTCTCTTAATCTGCCTACTTCTTATACTGTAAACGCCCTCTCTAAGGCAGAGTCGCAGTATTATTATCCTAATAGATTTCTACAATCTTTAGATTAAATTTGTTTCTAACCTAGGCTGTAAATTAGTAAATTACTCTTATAATCTTAATTAACGTCTTGTTGTAAAGGTTGTAGTTAAAAAGCTTGCCTAAGTAGTCTTTCTTAATAGTTAAGAACTATTCTTTATAAAGCATTCCAGTTAGCATATTAAATAGATTCTAAGAGACTTAATAGAATAGTTATAGTAATCTTTCTCTTGGCTGCTGTAAGACTACTTAAGCTGCATAGGTAACTAAGCAGTCTTAACAATTAATCCTTTTGGTCCTATTTAACTTAACGTTTTAAGCTAACTAGGCAAGAGACTAGAGTGCTCGCTAGCCTAGGTAGCCTAATCTTTTGTACTATAGATCCTTGTTATTATCTCTTAAGTAATTAATATTAGATTAATATAAGGTGTACAGGATTAGTAGTTGTAGAACGTAGCGTGTAACCTAGTTGTATTTAATAAACAAGAGGTTGTAAGCCTTATAGAGCTTATGTATAATAACATTCTACTTATATAATCTAAACTAAAGAGTGCTGTCTAATCTACTATACTATATACCTGCCTACTTAAGCAGTGCTGCAGATACAATGTTTATATAAAAGCTATTAACAACTTTAACCTTTTTAAGCTTTAGGTTCTTTGTGTATAGGCCTTTTAGACTATATAGAATATTCTTAATTACTTAATTACTATATCTAGTTACAGGAAGTAACTGTATTCTAGCCTTAACCCTTTTTTTAGAGTAGGTAGGACTATACATTTCTAGAACAAGGAGCAACTAATTATTAATAAAGTGCACTACACTAGCCCTATTATAAATAGTACTTCTTAAAAGTAAATAGGTTATAAACGTAGTTGTGTACACTCTAAAGTCTAGATTAGTAACATTAGGTTCCTAATTAAGAGTAGTTAGGTTAATTAATGCTGCTATAACATCTCCTAGGTATGTTACTGCCTTAGTCCTAGAAGTTAACTAGTTAGCTGCAATAGGTAGCGTCTAACTAGCCTTCTTAATCTTGTTATTAAGTAAGGCCTACTTAGAGGTGTTAAGCTGCTTAAGAACCTTCTTTTAGTTAAAATTAGAGATCTTAATTAGTACTTTTCCTAGTAAAGCTAATCTAGTAATTATAGTCTTTAGTTAAAGATAATCTATTAGGTCTTATTTGTGCTTCTTATTGTTCTTGCAAGGGCAAGATTTTAGCTTAGAATTGTCTTTGCCTTTGTTCCTTAGATTAGAGTTTTCTAAGTTTTTAATATTCCTAAGGGTAGCAAAAGCTAAATAGGATTTTCCTTTAGTAACTAAGACTGCTTGCTCCTAAAGTATTAGAGTAAAGATCTTAGCTAGATTATACATAGTTATAACAGGCTAACTAAGGGCTGCGTCTTTAATAATATCCTAACGCATTAATTAAGCCTAATCTAGGGCAATCTTAACAGATAGAGCGTTAAGGAAGTTAGTAAGAGCAAGTTGTTCCTCTACCTCTGTAACTTAAAACGCTTAAGCCTTGCTGTAAATTACTTGCTATTTGTTAAACTATTTATCTAGAGTAATCCTACTGTGCCTAGCCTTTTCTAGATAAGCTTAATACTGCTGCCTAACTAAGTGCATAGTATTGTTGTCTATTAGAGCTAGGTTATGCTTAAGAATCCTAATTAAGGCTTAGGGCGTTATTTCTAAAGAGTTAAGCATCTTAATTGCTGCAGGTGCTATAAGATCCTTAGCTATAGTTTAACTAATCTATTCTTAGACGTTGCTAAGTTTAGCTGCTTGCCTAGTCTATTTTAACGTATTAACTTTGTATTAGCAAACGTCTTCTTTGTAACTGCTAGAGGTAAGTTTATAGGTAACTAGCTTTAGATTATATTAATCAAAATCTTTATTGCAGATCTGCGTGTCTAGATTAGTAGCTCTAGGCAGTAAAGCTAAGACTAGTTAACTTAGAGCAGCTAGAAGCTCTAGATATTTAGGTTCCTAGTTGTTAATTAGAAGCACTGTGTTGCTGTCTAGGTTAATCTAATCCTAGACTCCTTTGTTGCAAGCATAAAGCTAGAGTTAGGTAAACTAGTACAGCTAGTCTAACTAGCTAGTTAAGAGAACGTCTAGGCTAATCTTGTTGTTAGAATAGGAGTCTATAATTAATAACTAGCTGATTAAGTAGAGAGTATTTGTAAAGAGTTTTAAGGAGTATTAGAGTAATTGTTAATCTAGGTAGTACCTTAGTAATACAAGGTGCGCAGAAGGAATTAACACTATAGTCTTATAACGCAGGGCTTATAACTGTAAGAGCTAAGTAATACTATAGATTAAATTGTCTTAAGTAAAAAGGATTCCTTTACTTGTTCTATACTACGTAAGAATAGATTAGATTAAATACACTAAGCTAAGAAACAGCTTAATAAGTTAGTCTAGTCCTAAATAGATTCCATCTTATTAGTAACATGCTTGGTTATCACACGTAACAATCCTGTGATCTGCTAATTTACATACTCTGTTACAAAGGACTACTTTAATAAGAGTAGAGTTACGTAAACAGACAAGTTAAAGGTTAGTAACCTAGTGTTACTGCAAGATTTCTACTACAATAATAACTAATTAGTGCTTAGTAAGTTTCTTCTAAAATAGCAAGAGCTATTTAGAATACATAAGGTTAGAGAGAAGGGCTAGTATAACCTTAAGGAGCTTAATAGAGTACTATTTTAAAGCTACACGCTAGGTAACAGGTTGAAGAAGTTCTATTAGCGCACTAAAATAGAACTAAAGCTTATTAACTAGAGCCTATCTACTAACAAGACTAAAGACTAGGCGCTTCCTAGCTATAGGCAGGATATCCTACAATTAGTAGGAGAATTAGTAGCGCGCTAGTGCTCTAAGAGGCTTAAGAACATTACTAAGGTAGATAAGGATAAAAATTTAGATTTAAAATAATTAGCAGAGATGCGCTAAAGGGCTATTAGAGTGCGCATTGTAAAAAACCTAAACTTTAACAGATCTTAATACAAAGTTATTAGAATAGCTTTAAAGCATCTATAAGAACAAAAGTAGATAGTAAAGAAAGATATATAATAGGCGCAATTTACAATAATTCTACTAGCTATTAGAAGTAATACTGTTAAAACTAGCCTATGCATTAACTATTTAGAAGCTATATTAGCGCTACGCTACAAGGCATTTAAGCCTAAACTTCTAAATATACTAAAGCTTTAGAAAAAGCAACAGTATTATTGCTAGTATTAATAGGTATATTAACATTAACCTTTATCTTATCTCTATTATTAACAGTATTCTTAGCAACAGTATCTATAGACTTGCTAGCCTTATTTTTAGACCTAGATTTAGAATCTAGTTTAACAGCCTAACTAGGATTAAAATTAGAGTTGCTATTATTAGAAAGCTCTAGTAGCTCTTTAGTTACGCAAGACCTTCTACTATAATAGCTCTTGTTATTAGCTGTATTGCGTAGTAGCCTACTCTAAACAAACAAACTCTAATTAAACCTTACAGTAGCCTAGCAGGTTAAAACAAAAAACTAAGAGTAAGACGCATATTCTCTAACACCTTATATAGTAGAAATAGGTAGCGTTAGCAAGATATTACAAGCGTTAAGGCTATTTTAATTAATAGATTGCTTTAAATTACTCAAGTTACTACAATGTTAGCGTTATTCTAAATAAAATTCTAGAGAAAGTGTTTTTAAACAGGACTTAGCAACTTACCTATATAAGAATAAGCCTAAAAGCCTATATTATAGAAGTAGTTAGTGCAAGCACTATAAAGCAGCTGCTTACTATTATAGACAATACTGTAATACTTACTAAAAGCGTATTTGTAATAACTTTTTGCGCAGTAGCTATAAAGCTAAATATTATACTAGCTTAGGTCTAAGTATATGTAGGCAGACTAACTATAATATAGAATAAGTGTAGCTAGGTTGTCCTTAAGAAAGTTACAGCCTATGCCTAAGTAGAAGTAATCTTTAACTAAGATTCTATTAGTCTTTATGTTAAAGATGTTAAACTAAATAGCTAGTATATATCTACTTTCTTCTATAAGCTTAAAAGACAGGGCGCAGTTAACAAGCAGCAGAGAAAAGTTTCTTCTATTAGTTTTAACCTTAAAAAGCATGTGCTAGAGCTAAGCAATAACCTTAATAGTAATTTAGCTAGACAATATTACTATAACTATAAATAAATTAGTCTAAAACAGCTAATAAGATATTTAGAATCTACTTACGTTAGTTATAGATAGCATTATAAGGAGAAGTAACCTTCTTATAGATGTAAAGCTTAGAAGTCTTATTACTATAATAGCTAAAGAAGATTAGTTTTGCAAAAGATGTTTAAGCAACAGACTAGAGAGCAGGCAGAAAGGCTGTTAGAGTTAGTGTGCAATACTAGGCTATCTAAGCTTAAAGCTTATTATTACTTATACTCTAAGTCTTAGCTAGCTTACTAAGAGCTAAGGAGTTGTTAGAACTTTAATAGACAACTTAGGAAAGCCTAAGTTATTGTTAGAAAAGCCTAGGTTGCTATTAAGAAAGCCTAAGCTATTATTAGAGAAACTAAGCAAATCTTTAGAGATTAACTGTACTGTATTATAGAACTTATTACTAGACTCTAAAGCAACAGTAATAGGCAAGTATAATAGACGCAGAATAGAACTGCGTAGGCAAGAATTTTAGAGTAACGTGTGTTTAAGCTGCTAAAGAAGCTTATTAATTATAGCTAGAGTAGCAGCGTTAAGCAAGAGTAGTAAAGGAGTTGTTAGAAGAATTTAGAGAGCTAGCAAAATTCTCTTAGCAACCTTAGGCTTAGCAGATAGCTTTTTAAATAGCAGCAGCTTAGGCAACAGCCTATACACTACAGCTAAAGCCTTAGTAGCCTTACTAGACAGAAGGAGAGTAGAAGAGTGCTACAGGCTACTCTTAGGACTAGGCTATTACTTATAAAGAGATTAAGAAGCAGGTAGAGGCAGCGTTAGGCGCAGCAAGAAGTAAATAAGCAAGTAATATTAAGTAGCAGCGTAGAAATCTATACTAAGTAAAGTAATTAATAGGCTTAGAGAGAGAGTGTAGAAGTACAGAAGTAAAGGTAAAGTAAAAGATTTAATAAAGGCCTAAGTAACGCGCAGTTAAAACAACGCGCCTAATAACGCGCTAGTTAAGTAAGAGAAAAACAACAAATAGTAGTAATAGAGTATTAGTTAATTAGAATATTATAAAAGAGAGGAGGCTTCTTTTTATAGAAGAGAGAGAAAGCAGTGCCTTCTAGCACAGCTACAAACTCTAAAGATGCGTTAAAAGAGGAGAGTTAATTTTATAGTAAGCTACTACAAAAAACAAGATCTATAATAAAGAACTTTAATTGTTAAAGAAGTTATTTAGACTACTTAAGCTATTACTTAAGGCATCTATATTAATATCTCTAACTAATAGATTACTATTACTAGCTTTTAGTCTAGCATTATTAACGCTACGCTTTACACTAGCTAAAGACCTACTAATATTAAGCTAAGCTAAAGCTTTATTAGCAACAGCATTATTAGCATTTTCTTTAATATTCTTATTAACTATAGCTAACTTAAGATCTAACTAAGCCTTCTTGCAAGGCAACTTCTTAACTCTATAGCCCTTTATAGATAGACTAGAAATGTAACGCTTGCTAGAAGATAGAGTGCCTAAAGGCCCCTTAGAGTTATAGCTAGCTTTAGAAGAGTTTTTAGAGACCTTGCTAGCATTAAAGTCTAGGCTTTAACAAGCTTTCTTAGCTAATAACTTTGTAAAATCTAGTAGACTAGACTTACTTAGAGCTCTAAAGCTACTAAGCTTTTTTACTAGAGTTAGCAAACTATAATTGCGTAAATTCTTAGAAGGTAAGTTATTAAGAATAAGAAAGCTAAAAGTAATATAGAAGAGCTTAACAGCCCTAGTGCTCTTAACGCTACACAAAATAACTAGAGCGCCTATAAATAATTAGCAAATAACTCTAAAAAATAATAAAAAAGAATAACTAAAAAGGCGTTAGCTACTTACAATTTATTAAATACTGCCTTTTAGTAGAAAAAAATAAGTAGTTGCTATAAGTACTATTGTTTAGTAGCTTACCTTAGAACCTAAACTATATACACAAGCTAGCAGACTTAAACGTCTAACTAGCTCTTACGTAGTAACTGTATAAGTGCTTAGACTTACCTTTAATAGAAGCTATATTAATAGCGCAGTTAGTATAGCTTAGGATTAAGCTCTTAATGCAAGCGTTATAAATCTTATACTTCTTAGCTCTAGAGTTATCTTTAAGGCTAAAGTAATTGCTTAGAGTAGAAAGCAACTTGTTAATATGCAGAGGCCTATTAGTCTTAACAACTAAGCTTACCTACTTAGCTTCTAAATAAGAGCTAACAGCAAGCAGTAACAGATAAGGCCTAAATGTTTTTCTTGCAGACTTAAGAGTAACAAAGACTAACTAGAGCTTAGCAATAAGAGAGCAGCTTAGCTTCTTATTCTTATTTAATTTAACTAGAGCAAATATTAGTACACGTTTAGCTTAACTTATTAATAAACTAGCACTTACTCTAGTTAATTATATTACTGTAGCTAGAATAGTTAACTAGGTACTTGTAAACTAAAAAGCAAGTATCTCTATTAGGCCTAGAAACAAGCTTATTCTTTGTTATAGCTTAAAGATAAAGGCAAGGTGCAACTAAGAGGCTAAAAAAGTGTTAAGCACGTGTATTAGGAAAGTCCTAATTAACTAAAGGCAAAGCGTTAACTAAGCAACTATTAGCAACAGCTAAGCTAGAAACTTAGAGCTCTAAAGTAAGAATGCGCTAAATTACAAAAAGAGGCAGCTAAGTAAGTAAGAGAGTAGAGTATACGCTAGAGCAAAGTAGTGTAACTGCGTATAAATAAGTTGCCTTAAAAGTAAATAGAGGTAGTAAAGTAAGAGAGTAATAAGTAAATAATATAAACTAAGCTAGAGCTAGTTAGAGCGCTTGTTAATAAGGTAAAGAAGTTAAGTAGCTAATTATAGTATAGCAGCAGTAAAGTTGCGCGTTAGGTAGGTTAAGAGAGAGAGAAAGGCATAGAGCAGGTAGCTAGTAATAAGAGTAATAGAAGACTAAACAATAAGTAAAGTAGCTAAAAGAGAGTAGAGCTAAAAGGTAAGGTAAAGTTAGCTAATGTAAGACTTGTTGTAATAGAAGTAGTTTAAAGCGTTCGCAGTTGCAACGCAAGTCTGCCTAAGCAATACTGCTACAACACTAGGTAAAGTTAAAATAACATAGGCTAATAGCGCTTTAGCGTTTAGGTAAGAGAGTTAGATAGTAACGTAAAGAGACAGGAAAAGCTTATAAACAGGCACTGCTCCTTTACTAAAGGCCTGTTAGTTACTACTTTAGCATTACAAAAAGTTTAGAGTTATTTTTTCTTAGGAGTTAAGTTTTTATTTAAGTATTTTAGTTTTGCGTTTAGTATAAAAGAAAAGAAGCCTCTTTCTATAGGTTAGAGGAGAGATATAGTAAAGTAATATAGAAAGTAAGTCTAAAGAACGCTTAGGGCACAGCTAAGGGTATAGACAAGATATAATAGCTAAAGAGCTATTAGAGGATAACAACTAAGAACCTATACACACACCTAATAATAATATATTTAAATCTACATTAAATCTAATAGGCCTTAGAGGTAAATAACGCTCTACTATACTACTATAAAGAAAAGAAAAACGCTAGGTAAAGAAAAGTATATTACTAGAAAATAAAACTATACTAAAGAAAGTAAAAGTTATCCTAGTAATATTACTACTTACTAATAACAGAAAGACGCTATATAGTATAGTAATAATACTATAGCTTAATATATACAAGTATGTATACGCCTAAATACTACTAAACGCTTAAACAGAAGTATAGAATACTCTACTATTATTAGTTTAATTATATATTAGCTTAATACTATATAAAGAAGCTGCCTGCTGTATAAGTACTATTACAGCCTACTAAGGATAATAGCTAATAGTAGGCGCCTAGATACTAGATATATATAGTAATTTGCAGACCTATATAATAAGGCAAAGATAACTAGAAATTACTAGTGCCTATATATTAAACTACCTAGACAAATAGGTTCTTAAGCCTAGTAAACTACTTAAAGACTTTGTTTACCTACTATAAGACCTAAAAAATATAAGTACACTTCTAAAACAGCTATACTAGCTAACTAAAGATAGCCTAAATCTACTAGATTTCTAAACTTTAGTCTTGCAGTAGTAAAAGCATAGTTATTCTATAATAACAGAAAATAGAGCATTACTGCAATAACTAGAAACTAAAAGAAGTTTAATAAACTAAGTACAAATATAGCAGTACTAATAGGTTTAGTTATATTTAACGTAATAAGAGAATTTAATAACAATAGCACTAGAAAAACTATACCCTTCTATAGGTACACTATAGAAAGTATGTTACAAGTTCTATATATAGTATTAGCAAACAAAAAGTAGACTACTTTAATACTATTTGCAAAAAATAAAAGAACCTAGAAGGCATTTAACAGATTCTTATATAAGATAATATATAATAAGATATTACTATACACATAAACTAATAAGAGAATAATAGAGCTAACGTTTTAGTACTAAAGGATACCTATAATAATAACGTAGATAATATTCTAGCTAACTATACAAAAGAGAAGTAAGATTACTATAATACGCTTAGAGACAATTATAATAAAAAAGAAAAGAAGAAAGTAGACTACTTAATAGAAAAGAATAGAGAGAAGAATGTTAGAGAGAAGAGAAAAGTCTTATACAGAGACACTAATAATATAAGTAGGATTAAACATAATATAATATATAATAACTTATATAGAGTACTATCTATATATATATGCGTAAAGCATTAGGTAAAGTAAAAGATATTTTACTAAAAGAGTATAGATATATAGATGAACTTATACTAGAATACCTTTATAAGGTAAATAAATAGCTATAGTTTAAGAACTATAAAGGTAGCTAGAGCATTATAGTAAAAGATGTTTAGAATAAATTTTTAACGCAGGCCTATAATATTGCAATTAAAGGCAATATACTTAACGTAATTACTTTAACTAAAGAGAAATAGTAACTAGAACTAGATAAGTATAATAAGTTAGTATAATAGTATAAAAAAGAAATAAAGTATTATTAAGTAGTTGTAAATAGCAAGCGTAGCAAATGTTATAATAACTTAATATACTTCTACTAGTATAACGCGTAGATACTATTAGATTAGCCTTAATATAATATAATAGTATAGACTACTATAGTAGATAGTGTAGCACTAGTAAATATAGTATATAATTCTAATATAACTAACTAATAAGATAGTTACTACTCTATAAGTAGTAGTAGTAGTGTAGTAAAGTAACATAGGAAGTAAGTCTAAAGGACGCTTAGGGCACAGCTAAGGGCATAGACAAGATATAATAGCTGAAGGGCTATTAGAGGACAGAACAACTAATAACACACACACCTAATAATAATATATTTAATTCTATATTAAATCTAATAGGCCTTAGAGGTAAATAACGCTCTACTATATATAGCAACTAATAACAACTCTAAATTCCTATTAGCCTAGGCCTTAGAAGGCTGTGCACCTGCGTATATACCTACGCTCTTCTGTAGTCCTTGTAACCTAGGAATTGCAGGAACTTAATAGTCTAACAAGTGCTTAGCGAGCTGCTACAGTTCTCTTTAGAATATAATTAGTATCTATTCTAAGAACATAGAGTTAGTACTCTGAGATTAGAGGAACAGAAAGTAGGATCTGGAGTAACGCCTATCTAAAGTACCTAGATTAGCTACTACCAGAATCAAGTTAGAAGGGGGATTAAGCAGACTTTAAAAAGCAGAGCAATAGCTAAAGAAGTAAGACGCAAGCTGTAGCTAAAGCTGTATTAGGCTAAGTAAAAGCGCAAAGCTATTGCGCTCTACTAAGCATATAGTATACTAAAGAAGTTCTAGAGCACAGATAGCAGAAACAACTAAGAGTAGACTAAGAAAGACATTAAAACAGGTAGTTAGAAAGAAAAAGAAACTAACAATTGCTTAGACAGCAAGTATAAAGAAATTAAGAAGAAATTAGTAGACTTTACAACTAAAGCGCTATTAGACATTAGAAAAGCTTAAGCCTTTAGCTTTTTAGCGACCCTATATAGAGTAGTAACTTTAATCCTAGTCTTTTAGGCTATTACTCTTCTTTAGTTTATTTAAATAAGCTCTAACTACTATTTAGATAGCCTACAAAAGCAATGCAGAGACAACATAGAACTGCTTAATAGCATATTAAGTTGTTAACGCCTTAAATACCCTAACAGACAAGAAGCTCTACTACTAACGCCTGTAGAGTTAATAAGAGAAGCTAGCGCAAATATAAGTAGTGCGCTAAAGGAGTAGGCTAAATAGCTATTAGAAGAGCACTCTAGGCGCAGAAGTATAGGCTAAGATTGTAACAACGCAGGTAGGTACAGCTATCAGAATCAAATCAGATACGTATCAGAGGCATATAGGAGTGCGTGTTGTATCAGGGATTCTGGATTAGCTATACACCTATAGGTCTTGTACAGAAGGACAAGAGAAACTTATTCTCTATCTATGCTATAGGCTTATATTTATAGTAGGCGTAGCAGCTAAGTTAGAGCGCTGTTAGAGCGCTTTTAGTCCTAATCTACTAGCTCTCTACATAATCTGTTACTAAGCCTTTATAAGGTATTAGATGTAACATGTGTTTGCATGTGCTTGTTACATTACCCCCCTTCTTAAAATCAATAGTCTCTATCAATTAGGTCTGTATTAGTGTTGTTTTGGATACCTCTCTAAATTATTGTAAACTCTTATTTACCTTAAGTTTATTTTAGGATAACATAATATAGCTGTTTGTTATTGTTTTAATTAGCGCGCTAGCGCGTTTAACGTTCCTAACTTTACCTTAAGCTTTTTTAAGCATATATACAAGGCTGGCCCTCTAGTATACTACTTCTCTACACTCTCCCCCTTACGTTCGTATACCTAAAGCTATCTAAGCCTTGTTCTTTCTTAATTACTAGCTAACTGTATAGTAGATACACACAATGCCTATTCCTGTCCCTCCTAAGGCTTATCCTCTAGCCTATTAGGTTATTTGCCTGTAGGCTGCAAGGGCTTTTGCCTGCGGCCATTTTAATATTAAGTTTAGATTCTATTCAGACGTGTCCAAGAAGTGTGCTTATTGCACACTCTTAAATAAGAAGTGTTGCCTAGTTCCTCTATATGCAGGCTAGGAGTATAATAGCCTCTCTAAGGCTCTTAACTGCAGGTTTACTGCCTTAGGTAGAGACAAGCCTAACAAGGTAGTGTTAGAGCAAGAGGCTGCTGTTAAGAAGGTAGCGTTTTAGTTAGCTACTGTTGTGCAAGTAGGCACTGCACAGGTAGCTAATATAAACAACGCTAACTTGTTAGTTAGCGCTTATTACTAGAGGAAAGAGCTGGCTAAGAAGGTTAGGGCAATAGCCAAGAAGGTTAGGTCGCTTAGAAGAAGCACAGCTAGGTTAACTAGTGTAGTTGCTTAGCTAGTAAATGTTATAATAGCATTAAGGGCTAATTAGTTAGCAGAGCAAGAGGAGGCGCAGAAGGCAGCGTAAGAGGCTAGTACTTGCAGCAAGCAGGGCCAGAACAGAAGACTACTAGGTAGTGCGTTAGTGTCTGCACCTAGGGATTTAGATAATTAAGAATGTCCTACTAGTAGCGACAATAGTCTGCTGTTAGATCTAATAGAAGAGTAAGACTCCTATTGTTAATAGCTGTTACCTACTAGTATAGTAGTTGCAATATCAAGTTTAATTTCCCTAATATAATTGTCTTGTAATGCTGTAAGATCTTTAACTCCTTTTTTCTATGCTGTAATCTACTTAGCTAACGCTTGTAGAAGTCCTAGCTGTTTTAGATAGCGTTTATAGAACGCTTGCAACATGTGTAGAGCGCCTATAAAGTTTAAGGTATTATACTAGGTAGGGTTAGGATTATAGCCTACCTATTTTACATAATACTTTAAGATAGAGCAGTATAGCTTGCTAGCCAGAATCTCTTTAACTTCCTATTCTTTAACGCCTTAAATTAGGATGCTAGATAGGTTTAGGCTTAGCTAACTAGGCAGGGGGTTATTAGAGTCCTTGCAGAGGACATCTAGAGCAAACACGTTATAGATCTTAGATTCTTCTAGTAGCTTTAGTCAAAATAAATAGCTAACTTGTTCTAGAACTTTAAAGAGGCCTTTCTACAATTTAGCAAGTTTGCGACTTAGGCAGGTAACAGATAAGTTTTAGGTTAAGAGGTAAACCTTGTTACCTACTGCCTAATTAACAGGTTAATAATGTTTGTTTACCTTAGCAGCTATTTGTTGCTGTGCCTTCTCTATATTGTCTTTAGCTGTACGCTAGGCTTTATGCATGCAGGTAGCCAAGCTTAAGGCATCCTTAACGTTTACATCTTTGTGTTTCAAAGGGGATAATGCCTAATCCTAGCTCTGTTGTAGTTTAGATCTAAACAGGAGCTAGTACAGTGCTATACTAATTACAGAGTGCAGCAGTGTAGCTTAAGCTTAATTAATTATTAGTAAGAGGTTGCTCTAGTTGTCCTAGTAGTAGGATACAAAGAGCCTTAATTGTTAATTAATATACTTGTTTATAATCTTAGTTTGTCTATTAGTTTGTTTATAGTAGGCTGTAGAAAGCTTAATTTACACGCCTAGGATCTTACAGAACTTAGACTAGAATTAGGACACAAACTAGAGGCTGCAGTTAGACACTATGCTTTTAGGCGTGTAGCTAAATTAGTATACCTATTAGATAAACAAATAAGCTATTTCCTAGGCGTTAATAGTCTTGTAACACAGAATAGAGATAGCTTGCTTTAATAGGCAATTAATAATAACTATAATTTGATTATAGCTATACTAATTAGTTAGGAATGTCTTAAAATCTATACACAAATGCTGTATAGGCCTGTTAAGAATTAGTAACAGATAGAGGAACCCTTAGGATTAGGGCTGTCTTAGATAGGATCTTTAACAGGAAACGCAGTTTTGTACATAGCGTTTGCATATAGCCTCTATGCCTTTCTAGTAGTATTGCTAAGCCAAGAGCTAATACGTCTTTGTAGCGCTTAGGTAGGCAGTAGATACCTAATCATAAGCTTCTCTAATCAGTTAGGTGCATAAGGAGAAATCTCTGGGTATACATAGGCGTAAGTAATACAGCAGTAGTCCTTCTTAGATACAATACAGCTGTAGTAGCGTAAGGCGTTCTTCCTTAAAGGAGCAGCAATTCTCTGCTAACAGGGCTTTAATTAGTTCTAACAAGTTAAGATTTAGGGGGGCACTAATAGATTAGACTAAAATAGCTGAAACATTAATCTCTAGCTGGTTACAGACGTAGTTCTAAGCTAGTTTAGAGTTAACTAGGGGGTTTAGGCGTTTAGGTCCTAGAAGTACACAGGATCTATTGTCTTGTTAGGCAGCCTTAACCTTACTAACATCCTGTTCCCTTTAGCTTAAGATATTAGCTTGCTTGTTAAGCTTGCTAGGCGTATACTTAATACAGAAATTAAAAGGAGTAATAATCTCTGCCTATTGTGCTTAACGTGCATTAAGAACCTTAGTAGTTATAAAGTATTCTAAGGAGCAGTAATCTAAATACACCTGGATTTAACTCTGTATAGAGGTAAGTTTAGCTCTCTACTTCTTAAACGCTTTTAGAATAGCAAAAAGTTCTTTATTATGTATTTCCTAATTAAGCTTAGCCCCAGATAGGGCGTAACTGTAGAAGGCTATAGGATACTACTTGTTGTTAGAGTACTTCTAGGAGAGTACTCCTACTATTACTCTATCTAACGCGTTAGTTTTTAACTTTGTGTTATACTTAGGATAGAAATAAGATAGCGTAGAAATAGCTAGGAGTAAGGCTTTAATCTAATCAAAAGCCTATTAGCAGTCTGTAGTCTATTCAAACAGTGTAGAGGGACTTTGAAGCTTTAGGATCAGTTTGGCTACACAAGAGAAATCCTTAATAAACTGTTAATAGAAACTAGCAAAACTAAGAAATAACTTAACGCTAGTAACTATAGTAGGTTTAGCCTAGTTTTAGAGTGCTTCTACCTTGTTAGGGTTAACTTTAGTGCCCTGGTTTGTTAAAACGTAGCCTAGATACTTTGTGCAGGTTACATAGAATTTACTCTTCTAAATGTCTACTTAGAGTCTTGTAGTACGTAGGCGCTCTAGGACCTTTTAGACGTGTTCCTAATGTAAGTTTATATCCTCTAAGTAGATTAGGATGTTGTTAAGATACGTAATGCAGAAATTGTTAAGATAATTAATTAGTATATTATTTATGTAGCGCTAATACGTTGCTAGCCTATTACACAAGCCAAAAGAGAGAACTTTACACTTGTATGTACTGTAATAGGTTTAAAAGGTAGTATACTCTTTAGAGTTAGGATCTATATAAATTTTGTTAAAGGCGGCTTAGATATTAAACTTAGTAAAGATCTTGGCTTTAGAGGGACGTAATAGCAGCTTATTAATGCAAGAGATTAGATAGACGTTCTTGCGCGTAAGGGCGTTAATCTTCTAGTAGTCTACACAGATGCGTATATCTCTATTTGGTTTGCGTACACAAAGAATAGGTAAAGCAAAAGGGCTTTGGCTAGCCTTAATAAAACTCTTCTAAAGGTGTTCCTAGACGTAGGCCTTAGTAGCTTTAAGCTCCTCCTAATTCTGCTTGTACAAGAGACTAAACGCATTTAGTAATAGTTTTTTAAGGATAATCTTGTAATTATACAGACAGTAAGAAGGCAATTGATTAGCTGCTAACTTGCTAAATATATCCTAATACTAGGAGTAACAGGCTAGTAATCTCTTATCTAATTGGCTTTAATTGTCTGCGTTGTCCTTAGAGGCAAGGATCCTGTTAATCTTATAGAGGCTTGTTGTAAAGAACTTGTTCTAAGGCTTCTTTATAATAAAGTAAAATGCATTAGCAGAAATAAGAGCTATGCAGGTGCTTAGAGGGGATTTGGACTCTAAGCGGGTTTGCTTGGTTAGGGTATAAAGAATCTCTAAGATTTTTCAGGCTAATAGAAGCTTTAAGCATCCCTTGATACAATAAATAGAAGAAGAGGAATAGTAAGGACTGTTTTAGATATAATAGTCTTCTTTCTCCTATAGAGCGTTGCGTTATTGCATATTAAGGTAGATAGTAGCTAGCACTATAGCTTAATGTAGAACAGTAGGAATAGGGGGTAAAGGATTGTATAAACAGGGGTACTTGGATAGCCAAATAAACTGTAACCTATCTATGTCTAATTGAATCTTAAATTGTCTTAACTATTAGAGGCCAAGTATACAATTCTAAGACCTAAGATTAAGGATAAGAAATAGATAGTTTAAAATCATTTAGCTATTAATATTTAAGTGTAGTCAAATATATTAAGTAACTAAAGAAGTAATCTAATCCTTAAAGCTGTATACCTAAACCTAGAAGAAGAGCTTCCAGATAGGTTGCTGCAAGGCTTTAGAAACAGATAAAACAATTTGTAAATTCAAAAATAGGAAACCTTAAGCACTAGTGTTAACAAGAGTATTAAGGCGTAAGCTAAGGCCTTAGTTGTAAAGAAGCGTAGGCATAAGGAAATAGAGACTGCAAAACAAATAAGAAAGGTTAAGGTAGAATAGATTGTAACAGCTTAGGCCTAGAGAGGAGTGTTCTTCTAGGCGCTTCCGTTTTCTATACAATACACTTCCTAATCAGGTTGCTCTTAAGCATCTTTATACTTATCTACTTCTACAGCTTCAATCTAACGCACACAAGGCTTTGTGCAGTTACTAGAGTAGTATCCTAGCTTACCGCAATTGTAACAACTACTAGGAGTCTTTTGTTGTTCTAGCTTAAGAGTCTTTGTAGGAAGATGCACTGTTGTAAATTAATAGGCTAGCGCAGAATTTGTTAGAGCGTTAGCAGTAGTAGTCTAATTTAGCTCCAAATTCTGTTGTAGGGCTAACCTAATTGGCAACTTGGCAGCAGCTAGTATTATACTTAGTGTAGAGTTGTTCTTTTACTCTATATTGTATGCAGTAAGGTGTTCTACTATCTAATTAAATAAGTTCTTCTATTAGTGCCTGAATCCTAGGTTAGGGGCTTGCAACTCTAGCGTAATCTTAGTTTACAAGTAGTAAAACTACTCTAAAGGAGGTACTTGTCCCTTAACTGCAGAACTTAAAAACCTAGCTTTAAACAAGGGGAACGTTTCCTCCTTTGTTATCTGCAATTAATTAAACGCTGCACAGCTTTTGGCTACCTTGTTGCCTGTAATAAAATAAGACTTAAGTAGCTTAACTATTTGCTTAGCGTTCTAGAATTGTTCTTAATTAGTATCTAATAAATATTGTGGCTTAAGATAGCCCTTAGCTAATCCTGTAGTATAGCCCTATACTAAGGCCATGCGTTGTCTTTTAGTCTAATAGTAATCTAAGTTAATTTTAAGTTAATCCTAGATTAAGGCCTGCTATTAGCAGAAGGTAGGATCTTTTCTATTGCTAAGATTGTCTATATTAGGCGTTTTCTTAGATTGTTAGAGTTAGCAAGAGCTCTTATAGCAATGTAAGTACTTAGATGTAAAGCTGTTAGATAAACAGCAGGGTGCAGAATTATTCTAGGGTAATTTAGTAGTAGGTAGGGGCTTGTCTAGTCCTACTACCAGAGTTAGTCCTTTCTTAAGGGAATTAATTTCTGCTAGAGCCTATTTCAAATCTTGTTGTAATTAATTAACCTCTATTTGGGCAGAGGTTAGATTTAGTGCAGCTCTAGGCTAAGAGGGTTTCTTAGTATCTGTCTTTTTTGCTTTAGCACTCTGTTGCTAGGTTGTTACAGTTAATACAGAGTTGTCTTAGAAGAAGGCTCCTAGAGTTAGTTCTTTGGGGGGAGTTATTAGCGTTGCCTCTAATACTCCTAGGTTATTAATAGTCTCTAAGTTTCTATTGTAGCGCCAAACGCAACTTTTCTAAAGTAATCTTAACTGTTGTGTTGATAGGAAGATCTAAACCTAAAGGCTTTAGTCGCTAGGAGATCTAAGGGATCCTAACTGTGTTTAATAGATTTAAGGTTGCAAACAGATCTAATTCAGATAGGGTTCTAGACGTTTTAACGCAATCTTTTCAAAAGTAAATAGTAATATTATCTAAATACTATTACTAGCAGGACAAAGTTTCTCTTGTAATGTAACAACGCAGGTAGGTATAGCTATTAGAATCAAATTAGATACGTATCAGAGGCATATAGGAGTGCGTGTTGTATTAGGGATTCTGGATTAGCTATACACCTATAGGTCTTGTACGGAAGGACAAGAGAAACTTGTCCTCTATCTATGCTATAGGCTTATATTTATAGTAGGCGTAGCAGCTAAGTTAGAGCGCTGTTAGAGCGCTTTTAGTCCTAATCTGCTAGCTCCCTACATAATCTGTTACTAAGCCTTTATAAGGTATCAGATATAACATATGTTTGCATGTGCTTATCACAAAGATAACTTAATGTTAAGGGCTCTTTAGATGCTATTAGAGTCTCTTAACTAAGTGCAGCTTCTATTATACACAACGCAGTTGCTGTCTTATCTAGCAGAAAATATACTGTTGTTTGATAGTACTAATGTTATAGACTTTCTAGAGTGTTTTAAAGACTTCTTAAAGTATAATAGCTTTACAGACTAGATAATAATTAACAGACTAGTAGCCTACTGTAAGCTAAGACAGAAGACTATTATACAGGCGTCTAAAGAGTATACAGAAGCCTAGGATAACTACTTGTAGAGAGAGCTCTACAATAGCCTCTAACAACGCTTTAAAAATAATAACAAAGGTTAATAAAAAAAGCGTATAGAGTACTTTAAACACTAGCTAGGTTAGTGCCAAATAAGATTAGACCTAAAGATTAGAGACTACCTATAGGACTTTTGAATCTGTAGTAAAAGGTGTATTAAAGCAGGCACTATTAATAAGAACTGTTACAGCTACTACCTTGTTAAGGAACTGCTACTCTAACACGCAACAAAGATCCTAGAGAAGTTTAGCCTAAAAACAGACACCCTAAAGGACTTTAAGTACAAAAAGATCTAAAACTATCTGGCAAAGCGCCTAGAAGTAGAGAAAGAAGCGCGTATGTTAAATCTAGCAGAAGCTATAAGAGCCTTTAAACTAAAGGTAGAGTTTAAAGTAGAACTAGTAGCTAAACAACTATTAGCTCTACTGCAGCAAAACAACTTTAAACCTAGAATTAAGCTAGAAATAAACTTCTAACCTGCTACTCTTTAGTTACTAACAAAGAGCACTCTATCTAGGAACTAGCGCAAGCAAGCTCCTTCTAGTATAGCGCCTATAAAGAATAAAGTAAATAACCTTGTAGATAAGATGCTATAGCTTAGGCTTAACTAAATAACTATTGAGTAGTAGCTATAGAGCATGCAATAGACCCCTTGCAAAGCAAAGCTTATAAACAATCTAGTTATTTATGCCTTAGTTTGCAAGCAAACTAAAGAGTAATTAGGAGCCCTGCAACTATACATGCCTTAGCTAGCTCTACAAAACTAGGGCTATTAGAACTATAGGCAATAATAGTAAGCATAGAGAAATAACAACTATTAGCGCAACAGCTAGAACTATAGCTACTTAAACAACAATTAGAGTTACTAGCAGAAACGTCCTAGTAAAAGACTACTAAGCAGCTTTAGAATAAACTGTTAGGTTTGTGATAAGACTAGGCATTTAAAGCAGAACTGCCTAACACTAAGAGGCTTTATTACTAACAGCTAGTGCTTCCTTAACAAACGCAATATACTCTAATAGGAGACGCCTAACAATCTATAGGGTAGAGTTACTAGCCTTAGCAACGCATAATAGGCTAAGACTATTTTAGCTAAGATTAAGAGGCGCTTTCTAAAACGCAACGTTAACTCCCTTAAGGTTAAATCTAAATTTATAGGTAGACCTAGTCTCTCTATTCCTATTAAGAACAACGCAGTCTCTATATAGCTAGTGCCTAACACCTTAAGAGCGCTGTTAGAAGCAAACTGCAATAAGTATTAGAACATGTTAGACTGCCTTACAACTAAATCTAAGGAACTCCTTACTAACAGCAGCTTAGTATTAGCTATAGTTATTAGCTAAAACTAAGCAAAACGCAGTAACAATTAACCTATATACAGTTAGGTTTAGGTTTAGAAGCTACCTTAGAAGCTAGTTAATAGAATCCTGCACTTAAAAGGCTACAGAGACAGGAATAACAGCTACTTTATAAGCAAAAAGTTAGGGTAAGACTACTTAGTTTAATTTGCAAGTAATAAGAAATTAAGAGATATAGAAATAGGAGAAGTTACCTAACTAACTAAAGAGCTGTTAAAGCCTACCTACGCAGTAAAGCAAAAGAAAAAGAACCTAAAGAAGCAGCAGCTAGTCTAGAAGTTTAAGGCTAACACCTAATTAGTTATCTAGTGCATCTTTAACACTCTAGTTCTGTTACTACTTAAGACTGTTATTAGCAACATGCTAGAGGTTAAGAAGAAGCTATTTTAAGCAAGCTACACGCTAGCAGAGTTTAAAGACCTTTTAGTTGCCCTAACACGCTATATAATAGTTAAAAGCGCTAACAAAGACTTAGATAGAGACTAACCTACTATAAGAGCTAGTGTTAACTTGCTAACCTAGGGCTTACTCTTAGACTACGTGCTAGTTAAGGCAGTAAACAGAAAAGTAAGTAAGTGCTTTAGTATTAATACTAAACACTAGTTAGATCTAGAGATTAGCTAGATTAAAAGGCACATCTAATGTAATAAAGAACTAGGCCTTAAGCTTGCTGCTAATAAGAACTTCTGCAAGCCTACTTACTATTAGAGAGAGTATAATTAAGCCTTAGGCGTAGAGCACCTTAGAAGGGAATGCTTAAAAGTACCTATTAATATTAAGGGAACCTAGTTTCTTAGCCTTATTAACTCTGGCGCAGAGCTTAACACTATAAAAAGAGAAATAGCAGAACAAGCTATACTTCTAATTACGTTTCTACTAAAGAGTATAAGAACTGCAAAAATAGTAGTAGTAAACAGTTTAACTAAAGGGTTCTTAGGCATTGTATAGGGAGTACTTATTACTATTAGGAGGATTAAAATCTGCACTAGCTTCTTTATCCTTAAGGAGTGCACAAACCTAATTATTCTAGGCAATCTCTTTCTAACAGACGCTTAAGCTAGAATTGAGTACGCTACTAATAGGCTAATCTACTACTAAATCTTTAGTAAGAATAGTAAACATAGTACAAGATTTGTGTGCACAAGAGGCAATTGGATTAACGCACTAGGACTCTACTCTAGGCCTATAGTAGGAAACGTTAGAGAAGTGTAATTACTAGCGTTTTACTCCTATCTAAACCTATTGTACAGCTAGACTAGAACTATTAAATAAACTTAACACAGCTTTAAGTAGACCCTAATACTCTAAGCAAGGATTAGCTAGCAATAAAGTTAGCAACAGAGTAGCTCTAACAGAGATCTTTAATACTAATTATTCTCTTAGATACACAGTTCTTCTAGTAGCTAGGTGTAGGCACTATAGGCGCAGGGCCTAACAGATCTATTATTATTAGTAACAGCAATAGAATGTACATACTTATTAGCAACAGCGTAGGCTACTACTCTTAAAATATTATAGCAAGTGTTGTAAGACAGCTCTCTTAGAGTCTTAGGATTAATATTAGTGCTAAGAGCTTCTAGAAGCAAGAGCTTAGTAAAACAACTAGCAAGAGAGAGTTACCTGTTAAAGTTATAACAATTTAGCTAAAGCGCACAACTAATCTACAATTAAACAACGTTTTTTTTAATATTAGCACTTTGCACAAGTAAAAAGCTTAAAAGGTCTAGCTAGTAGATAACTTAGGACAGACCTTAAGAGATATTAGCAGGTATAAAGATTAGAAAAAGCGTGCGCGCATTTAACAGGTACTAAATAAGAAAAACGCTCTATTCTTAAGCTACTTTAAGCTACAATACGCAAAGTTCCCTAGAGGCACAAGGCTTACGCCTAAACGCTTATTAAAGATAAAGATTTCCCTAGACTTGCTCCTACAAGAACAAGCTATGCTAGAGGAGCTACTATACTAATAAGAAGCTGCCCTAGCCTAGAACTTTAGTAAATTAGGACAAGTTAGCTATAAGGTAGTACCCCTAATTAAAATTAACACTATTCCTTTTAAGGCGTAGCAAGCTAATTAGTTCTCTATCCTCTAAAAACTTAGAGATATAGTAGTTAAAATAGTACAGAAACGTATTAACTAAGGGGCTCTTAAACTGTGTAGAAGCTAGTACTAAAACCTATAGTTTCTGGTAGCTAAGAAAGACAAAGGATATTAACTTATTAATAACGCGCAAAAGATTAATAAAGTTACAATTTGTAACGCAAACCTACTGCCTAATCTAGATAAATTTACAGAAGATTTTACTAGTTGCGTAATTATAAGCTTACTTAACTTCTTTTTAGAATACAACTAAGTAGAGTTGCACAAGGACTTCTAGAACGTAATAGCGTTCTATATACCTATTAGACTAGTATGCTAGTATACGCTGCCTATAGGTATAACAAATTTAGTTGCTAAATTTATATGCGTTATAACTAAGATATGCTAAGATTATATTCTAGAACGCTGTAGACCTTACTTAGATAACATTTGTATTAAGAGACTAAAGTGCTACTATAATAGAATAGAAATTAAACTAGGTATTAGAAAATACGTTGCAGAGCACTTCTGCAATATAGACGCTGTATTAGCAGATATTAAACGCGCAGGAGTAATAATATTAAGTTACAAGTTAGATTTCTACTATGCGTCTATAATTGTAGTAGGTTATTAGGTTAACGCTGCTGGCTGCTATTCTAATTACAAGAAAATTAAGAAAATCCTCTCCTAGCTACTCTGTAGAGACTAGAAAGATATTTAAATGTTTATTAGTATATATGTGTATTACAGAGTATAGATTAAGTATTTTGCTACTGTTTTAGAGCTGCTATTCTGCCTGCTACGCAAGAACGCGCCCTTTAAGTAGTCTTTAGAATAATAGAGCGCAATAGACAGATTGAAACACGCGCTATACTCTATGCTAGCACTTGTCTCTATCTCTTATAACAAGCTGTTACTCCTAATTGTTATTTCTGTTAATAGTAGCAAAAAGGGTTAAGGCGCAGTTCTTATACAGCTAGATCTAAAGGGTTGTTAGTACTCTATCTAGTACAAAAGTAAGGTTTAGTTTAAATCTAAACAAAACTAGGACTTAGGAAAATACAAATACAAAGCCCTGCTTCTAGCACTAAAGAAGTTTTAGACCTACTTATATAGAGTAGAGTTTATTATAGAAACAGACGCAAAGACGCTAGTTGCATAGCTTTAGCAAAGTGTAACTAACTTGCTAGAAGCTCTTGTTATAAGGTAGCTAGCACTTCTTAACATATAGGAATTTAACATAGTCTATATTAAAGGCAAGAAAAACGTAGTAGCCAACGCCTTTTTAAGAAGACCTAAGAAGCTAGAGTAAGAGCTACCTAAGGAGCTAGAGAAAGACATTAAGAACTTTATTAACGCTTATTTAAATTTGGTACAGCTTGCTATTGCCTTACACCTGCGCGCAGCTAACCTACGTTATAGTAGCTGTAAAGCTAATCTTAGCTTTAAAGACTAACTATTAGATAAAGCCTATAGTAAAGAATCTTAGGCTTAGGCTTATTAGATTCTATTCTACTGTTAGCCTAATAGTCTTTTAAGAGCTAAAATAAAAAAGTTTATAAAGAAAGCACTTAAATTAACAGTAAGAGAGAAGCATCTGTTCTTAATACTAACTAGAGGGCGTCTGCTGTAGCAAATTGTAGACAAACCTAATAAACGTTTAGCTATTATTAAAGCTATGCACAATAAATTAGAGCACTGTAAGGAGAAAGGTACATAGCGCAAAGTTTAGGCGCGTTATTATTAGAGAGGACAATATAAAGATATTAAGTCCTACGTTAAGTTATGCCTAGAGTGTTAAGTATATGCCTTAGCAGCAGTTTAAAAAGAACTCTAGCTAACAACCCCTCTAATAATGCCCTTTGGCTAGATATCTATAGACGTAGTCTATATACCTCTAGCTAGAGGCAAGAAGTTTCTTGTAGTAGCCTAATGTACTACAACGCAGTAGGCTAAAGCTAAAGCTCTATTAAACGCAGACTTAGTATCTATTGTTAAGTTTCTAGAACAAAAAGTCTTCTGCTAATAGGGCCTACTACTTAAAATTTTAGTTAATAGAGGCTTTAAAAACAAGCATCTACTAATTAACCTGCAACAGTAATTTAGAATCTATAGAGTAGTAGCTAGCGCCTATTATCTATAGGGTTAAGGCTTAATTAAACAAGGACATGCGCTAATAGTAGATGCCTTAAAGAAGCTTAGCAGGATATAAGTTAACTACTTAGACTGCGTTCTATAGGCTGATTAGACTAGTGTTAAGCGTGCAACTAGAAAGACTCTAGCGTTTCTTATATATAGTTGCAAGCACGTACTGCCTATTAAATTGTGTATACTAACCTAGTAGACCCTGCTCTAGAAAGAAGTAACTAATACTGCTTTACTTTTAGCTATAAGAGCTTATTAATTTAAAAAGAGAGATATTAGGTTGCAAGAGTCTATTACTAGAATAGTCTAACTAAGAAACAATAACAAAGACTACTTTAATAAGAACAGAGTTACTAGAGCAGATAAACTAAAGGTTAGCAACTTAGTTTTACTTAGGGATTCTTACTACAACAACAACTAATTAGTGCTTAGCAAGTTCCTTCTAAAATAGTAGAGGCTATTTAGAATATATAAAGTTAGAGAGAAGAGGTAGTACAACCTTAAGAAGCTTAATAGAGCACTGTTTTAAAGCTACACGCTAGGCAATAGGTTAAAGAAGTTCTATTAGCGTACTAAAGTAGACCTAAAGCTTATTAACTAGAGCCTATCTACTAATAACACTAGAAACTAGGCGCTTTCTAGCTATAGGTAGGATATCTTATAACTGGTAGGAGAATTAGTAGCGCGCTAGTGTTCTAAGAGGCTTAAGAACGCTACTAAGGTAGATAAGAATAAAAATTTAGATTTAGAACAATTAGCAGAGATGCGCTAAACAGCTGTTAGAGTGCGTATTGTTAAAAACCTAAACTTTAATAGATCTAAATACAAAGTTGTTAGAATAGCTTTAAAGCACCTATAAGAACAAAAATAGATAGTAAAGGAAGCTACACAACAGACGCAGTTTATAATAATCCTACTAGCTATTAGAAGCAACACTAGCAAAATAAGCCTATGTATTTACTATTTAGAAACTATATTAGCGCTACGCTATAAGGTATATAAGCCTAAACTTCTAAATATACTAAAGCTTTAGAAGACGCAGCAGCATTATTTCTAGTATTAATAGGTACATTAATATTAACCTCTATCTTATTCCTATTATTAACATTATTCTTAGCGACAGTGTCTATAGATTTGCTAGCCTTATCTTTAGACCTAGATTTAGAATCTGGTTTAACAGCCTAACTAGGATTAAAATTAGAGTTACTATTATTAGAAAGCTCTAGCAGCTCTTTAGTTACGCAAGACCTTCTACTATAATAGCTCTTGTTATTAGAAGTATTGCGCAGCAGCCTACCCTAAATAAACAAACTCTAATTAAACCTTATAGTAGCTTAGCAGGTTAAAATAAGGAACTAAGAGCAAGACGCATATTTCCTAACACTCTATGCAGCAGGAATAGGCAGCGTTAGCAGAATGTTATAAGCGTTTAGGCTATTTTAATTAACAGATTGCTTAGAATTACCTAAGCTACTACAATGTTAGCGCAATTCCAAAAGGAGCTTCTAAAGAAAAGTATTTCTAAACAATAGTTAGCAACTTACTTATGTAGGAATAAGCCTAAAAGCCTATGTTATAGAAGTAGTTAGTGCAAGCACTATAAAGCAGCTGCTTTCTATTATAAATAATACTATAATACTTGCTAAAAGCGTATTTGCAATTGCCCTTTGCGTAACAGCTATAAGGCTAAACGTTATGCTAGCTAGTGTTAGAGTATATGCAAGCAGACTAGCTGTAATATAGAATAAGCGCAGCTAGGTTATTCTTAAGAAAGTTGCAGCCTATGCCCAAGCAAAAGTAATCCTTAACTAAAATTCTATAAGTCTTTATATTAAAAGAGTTAAACTAGATAGCTAGCATACATCTACTCTCTTCTATAAGCTTAGAAGACAGAGCGCAGTTAACAAGTAGCAGAAAGAGGCTTCCTCTATTAGTCTTAACCTTAAAAAGCATGTGCTAGAGCTAAGTAATAACCTTAATAGTAATTTAGCTAGACAATATTGCTATAACTATAAATAAATTAGCCTAAAACAGCTAACAAGATATTTAGAATCTACTTACGTTAGTTATAGATAGCATTATAAGAGGAAGTAACCTTCTTATAAATATAAAGCTTAGAAGTCTTATTACTACAATAGCTAGAGAAGATTAGTTTTGCAGAAGATACTTAAGTAATAGACTAAGGAGTAGGTAAAAAGGCGGTTAGAGTTAGTGTGCAATGCTAGGCTATCTAAGCTTAAAGCTTGTTATTACCTATGCTTTAAGTCTTAGCTAGCTTACTGCAAGCCTAGAGAGTTGTTAGAACTTTAATAGACAACTTAGGAAAGCCTAAGTTATTGTTAGAGAAGCCTAGGTTGCTGTTAAGAAAGCCTAGCCTATTATTAGAGAAACTAGGCAAATTGCTAGAGATTAACTATGCTATATTATAGAACTTATTGCTAGACTCTAAAGCAACAGTAATAGGCAAGTATAATAGATGTAGAACAAGACTACGTAAGCAAGAATTTTAGAGTAACACGTGCTTAAGCTACTAAAGAAGCTTATTAATTGTAGCTAGTGCAGCAGCGTTAGGTAAAGGCAGTAGAGGAGTTGTTAGAAGAGTTTAGAGAGCGGGCAAAATTCTCTTAGCAACCTTAGGCTTAGCAGATAGCTTTCTAAATAGTAGCAGCTTAGGCAATAGCCTATACACTACAGCTAAAGCCTTAGCAGCCTTACTAAACAGAAGAGAAGTAAGAAAGTGCTATAGGCTGCTCTTAGGACTAGGCTATTGCCTATAAGAAGATTAAGGAGTAGGCAGAGGTAGCGTTAGGCGCAGTAGGAAATAAATAAGTAGGTAATGTTAAGCAGCAGCGTAGAAATCTATACTAAGTAAGGTAATTAACAGGCTTAGAAAGATAGTGTAAGAGTCTAAGAGCAAAGGTAAAGTAGAGTTTTAATAAAAGCTTAGGTAACGCGCAGTTAAAACAACGCGCCTAACAACGCGCTAGTTAGGTAAGAGAAAAACAATAAATAGCAGTAATAGAGCGTTAGTTAATTAGAAAATTAGAAAGAGAAAAAGCTTCTTTTTTTATAAGAGGAGGAGAAAGTAGTGCTTTCTAGTATAGCTATAAACTCTAAAGATGCGTTAAAAGAGGAGAGTTAATTTTACAGAAAAGCTACTACAAAAACAAGATCTATAATAGAGAACTCTAATTATTAGAGAAGTTGTTTAGACTACCTAAGCTATTACTTAAGGCATCTATATTAATATCTCTAACTAATAGATTACTATTGCTAGCTTCTAGGCTAGCATTATTAACGCTACGCTTTGCACTAGTTAAAGGCCTACTAATATTAAGCTAAGCTAAAGCCTTGTTAATAACAGTATTATTAGCATCTTCCTTAACATCCTTATTAACTACAGCTAACTTAGGATCTAACTAAGCCTTCTTGCAAGGTAACTTCTTAACTCTACAGCTCTTTATAGATAGACTAGAAATGCAACGCTTGCTAGGAGATAGAGTGCCTAAGAGCTCTTTAGAGTTGTAGCTAGCTTTAGAAGAGTTTTTAGAGACCTTGCTAGCATTAAAGTCTAGGCTTTAACAAGCCTTCTTAGCTAACAACTTTGTAAAATCTAGTAGACTAGACTTGCTTAGAGCCTTAAAGCTACTAAGCTTCTTTACTAGAGTTAGCAAACTGCAATTATGCAAATTCTTAGAAGGCAAGTTATTAAGAATAAGAGAGCTAGAGGTAATATAAAAGGGCTTAATAGCTCTAGTGCTCTTAACGCTGCGTAGAATAACTAGAGCGCCTACAAATAATTAGCAAAGGACTCTAAAAAACAATAAAAAAGAATAACTAAGAAGGCGTTAGCTACTTATAATTTATTAAACACTACTCTTTAGTAGAAGAGAATAGGTAGTTGCTATAAGTACTATTATTTAGCAGCTTGCTCTAGAACCTAAACCACATATATTACCAAACACCAACTTTTGTAAAAATTGAGATCTTTGATTTCTAGCCTAATCTACATATTATTCTTATTGCAGCATCTAGCTAAAGCTACCTCAGCCCTCTAACTGCCCGCGCAAGCGTTGCAGCAGTTAGAAATAGCAGATGTAACTCTTAGAGGGGGCACCTATAGTAACTCCTAACTAGCTTAAATACAACTAGACAACCTGGAATCTCTAGAACACTAGAACCTACGCACCTTAAAGAGACAGCAGCGCCTGCCTAACTAGGCCCTAATCCCTCTTAATATTAGTAGAGGTGTACCTATTAACTTAGTTGCAGCAGCTGTTACCTAACAGATCTAGGCTGCTTAGAAAGCTACCAGAACCTAACATAACATAATTAGGGACATTGCAGCTGTAGTAGACAGCTGCCTTTAATAATACAAAGGCCTAGCAGAAGCCCCTGTAGCAGTCTAACTACAGAAAAGAGTTATCTAGGCTCTTAACACGTTACTTAAGCTTTCCTCTGCAAGCTTAACACCCCTAGTAAGCGACACAGAATCCTCCTAGCGCAGTTAAGTAGATGTAGCAAAGACTCTAAAAGAACTCCTAAGGAACTTTAGGGGCAAAGCTAGACTAACTTTAGCAGTTTCTACCTAAAAGAGCTTAACACTACCAAATAATTGGCGCACTAACAGCACAAGCACTATTACAAACAACTGTATTCTAGTCTTAGTCTAGCTAGAGCACTAGCTGGGCTAAGCCTCTCCCTTCGCAATCTAACAGGCTATCTGTTCTACTGTTTAGCTTACTATTAACAACATTCCAAAGGCAACGCTAACAAAGACGGGCTAGGCAATTACCCTAGCTAACAACAGGATTAAGACACTACTTATAGGCTAGGAGAACTGTAAGCTTATGATACAGGCTATTAATAGAGACAGCGCAAGACTCCCTTAGAAATAGATTAACTATGCTGTTCCTAGCGTTACTAGCTTATACTATACTATTATAGGGAAGCTTATCTCAACTACGCTAGAACTAATAGAATAAGAGGTGTTCTCCTAGACTAAAAAGCACCCTACAAGCTATAGGCTGTCCTAGCACAGCGTAAACTCTAAGGGCCTTACAACATAAATTATATCCTTTTACTAACTAATAAAACTCTTTAGGCTCTTTAGCATTAGCAACTACTTAAAGGAGATTAAAAAGCAAGCTACAATCTAGCTATATAACCCTAGGTACTAGGGCTACTGCAACGCTATTAGGTGTACCTACCTAGCTAGATATTAGAACTGTAAAGACCTTAATTCTAAACATACTAGCCTAAGCAGAAGTAAATGTCTAAAGCTAACGCGATGCGCTAACTGCAACAGCCTACACGCTTTAATATATAAACATTGCCTAGCAATACCTTATAGATAAGGGAAGACAATAGTCTGCCTTACTAAGAAGGAACTAGGCATTATCTACTATGCTAGACACTAGGCCTTTCTAGCAGCTACAGCAAGCTATACAGTCGCGACAGGGACACAGAACACACTAATTATTATAGGCACTAACACTACTAGGCTATAAGAATTACTCCTTATAGTACTAGAATAGACGGCTGCTATAAAGCACAGTTGTGCAAAAGCCTAACAACTACCCCTAGCCCTAGAAAGCACAGCAACTTCTAGCGCCTTATTAGCTAGCCCTCTAGTTCCCTGCTAGACAACACGCGCTACTGCTAGTCTTAAGGACCTAAACCTCTGCCAATTGTTAGCTAGGAGTATTCTGCCTAAACAGACTAAGCACACTAACCTCTCCTTAAGCAAGCACGTTGATATTAAAATAAGTAAAAGCAACACTAACTTATGTTAGACAACCTTATAGAATTAGACAGCAGACTAAGACTGCAACAAACACCTAGAAACCTGCAAATATACTAGGTAAATGTTAGCTAAAGCTAACCTACACACACAACTGCTCTCTAACTTGCCTTTAAGAAGAAGGTAGATATACTCTGTGTACAGGAACCTGCAACCTAGGCAGGATCTAGAACCTTAAATTATAACGCATACAAGCTCTTTACTCTAGTAATTAGCTAGAATAACCCAAACCAAAGGAAGATAGAGCGCCTGCGGGTTCTTATATATGTTTAACAAGGAGCCAGCCTTTAGGCACAAGTTATCTACCCTAGAATTACAAGAGATCTCCTCTGGGTTAAAGTTAACAAGTATTTAATACTCAATTTTTACTAGCAGCTACTTAACAACAACATTTTACACTACTTAACTAATCTCTTTCTACCCTCTAACTGCGTACTAGGCAGGAACCTAAACGCCTAGCACAACCTCTTTAAGCCAGGCACTATCTTAGCCTATAGAAAGGCTAAGATAGCACGCTAGGCTGCGTAAAATAACATTAACTACATAAAAGAACTAGGACAAGCTACCTACTGTGCTAGGCACGTCCTAGACGTCTCCTTCTTAAACATCTTCTTTGCTAGTACAATTATAAGAGAAGACCTTTATATAGAATTAGACTACGTTACGCTCCTTACAACACTTCTAGTCTGTAGCTAGGCTCTAGCTAAACAGTACTACTACTGCGTTCCCCTTAAAAGCCTAGCAAAGTTTAACAGACTTATAGAGTTAAACTATACAGGCCTAACGCACCTAAGCTAGGCACACTTACACTAAGATCTTAAAGACTACATAGCAGCAGCTACCTCTGCTATTACTAGCGCTATTGAAACTGCTAGCAAGCTAGACTAGAGACAAGAGCACTCTGCACTATAGTAGACTAAGAAGTGTACCAAAACCTACCTGAAACACATTACCCAACTAGAACTATATTAACTCTCTATAGAGGTAACTAGGGAATTCCTAGCTACTATACATAAGGCTAAGAAAGTATACTAGTAGAAACGTATTAACAACTGCAAAAGCAACAGAGAGCTATACAAGCTTATAGAGTAGCACAAACTTAACTTTAAACAAACAGACACTCTACTTATTATTAACAGTCTTACTCTTACAGAGCCTTAGAAGAAGGCTAAGGCTCTGCGTATTACTATACTTAATAGATTTTTAGCAGATAATAACCTTCTAGAGCTACCCCTACAAGACGCTAACTTAGACAACCTACCCCTTCTCTAGGACTACTATATTTTAATAGAAGAGGTAGAGCGCAACACAATTGGAGTTACAAGTACATTACTAGGTGCAGACTAGATTACTATACAGCTGCTTAAGGTCTGCTAGGACTATATTAAGGACTACATTCAGGCTCTTTTTTAACGCTGCCTTAAACTTAATTATTTCCCTACAGTATAGAAACTAGCAGAAACAGCAATAATCCTAAAGGTAGGAAAGAAAGACAAGACCTCTCTTAGATTAATTTGCCTTATTGCTCTCTTGTTAGTCCTAGGCAAGGGCCTAGAGCGTATTATAGCTAAGCGCATAGCATAGACAGCTATAACCTACAGGATCCTTAGCCTACAATACAAAGGTGCTATGCCTAAACGCTTTGCAATAGATCTTATTACAGCCTTTACCTATAACGTAAAACACGCATAGGCTACAGGCTAGCACGTTACAATAGTTACTATAGATGTACAAGGCGCTTTTAACGCGCTGCTTAAAAACTAACTTCTTAAATGCATGCAGAAACAAGGCTAGCTAGCAGCAACTAGACAACTTATTAACTCTTTTCTCTTAGACTACTAGGTGCGCGTTTGGCTTGGTAGAGAGATTACCCCTACCTACCTAGTAGCATGCAAAACCCTGCAAGAATCCCTACTTTTACTAGTCTTCTACACGCTATATCTTACTAAGCTACTTAACTAAAACTAATAACTTAGGTTTAGGTACGCTAATAACATATGCATAATCTACGCTACACACTTTCTAGACAAAAACGTAACACTAATTATAAGGGACATTGCTGCTATTAATAAATAGGGTAGAGCTAACAAGGTAGCTTTTGCTCCTAAGAAGCTTGAAATAATCTACTTTACTAAACAACAGGAGTCTTACGCCCTAAACATAGTAGTTAGAGACCAAGTTATTAAACCTATCTACCTAGCTAGTAATAGGAGCTAGACAGCTCTACAATAGCTAGGAGTCTGGTTTAATTATAAGCTTACATTTAAAAAGCACGTTGCTATACGCAATACCTCTTCTAGGAAGATTGCGCACTACCTTTGCAGTTTAGCAAACATAGTCTATAGCTCTCTAGCTACGTTGCTCTATAAAGCTATTACTACGTGCATTATCCTCTCTCTACTCTACAGAGTAGAAGCCTGGTATAAAGGCTGCTCTAAGAACCTAAGGATTATATAGGCTGCACAAAAGCCTATAGTTAGTATAAGAATAGGGTAGTATATTACTATAATTAATTAAACACTTGCCCTTGCAGCTTGCGCTGTATTACTAGCATAGAAAACTACACTAAACGCTATCTTACTTAGAAAGGCAGGGCTACTATTAGCTACTATTGCGCTAGAGGAGGCAAAGCTACGCTTTGCGCTACACCTGCAAACAATAGACAACTGCTACCTACTAACTAATAGGATTAAGATCCTACTAATTAGAAGAGGCAGGGAAGCTAGGGGATACTAGCAGCCCTAGTCTAAGGTCTAGAGACTTAGATAGTTGCTGCTAACAATCTTACAACCTACTCTAACAGCACTACACTACTTAAGAGACTGCTAAAGCAACCTAACTAGAGAGCTAACTAAGGCTAAAGCTGCTAAGCAGTTTAACAAGTAGTAGAGTAGGCTTCTCTATACATTGCTAACTATGTTCTTAGACAGCTCTAAACAACAAATCTAAGGCAAACAAGTAGTTACTTACAGCTACGCTATTTACTAGGCCTAGACGCTACTTGCGTTTAGTAGTAGGACTCTTAACTTGCAATTATACGTGTTTGATGCTAAGGTAGTAGGCACCCTTTAAGGACTATAGCATGCTATAAGGCTCTTTCTACTAGGCTACAGGGATTTATAGATATGCATTAACAGCACTTTAGTTATTTAGTGCATAAGAGGAAACGCTCTACTCTTCTCTTAATAGGCTTTCTTACAAATCTATAATGTAATAAGGATTTATAGCGTACAAATACGCTAGTTCCTAGGGCACACAGGTATAGCAGGAAACAAACTAGCTAACTAGCTTGCTAACGCTAAAGCGCGCGCCCTAAGCCTGCCTAGAGGGCTGGCCTGTAAACTAACAGTATTAGGTATACGCTCTATTGCAAAAACTCTACTATAATCTGCTATAAGCAGATAGTAGGCTGCAAAGAAGGCCAAACTATCTAGCTAGTACAACTAGTAGAACCTCTTATACAACTCTTTAAGGCTGCTAACAGAACTAGATCTGCTACGCCCTACGCTTGCTTAACTGCTATTAATATAGTTAAGGTATAGCAACTTTGCATAGTATTACAAAAAGTTTAACTATAATAACGCTACTCTTTACTGCTTATGTAAGAGACTAAAGACCCCTAAACATATTATACACTGCTGTAAGACGCAATTAACGTTTAACAAATAGCTACTCTACTCTCTAACCCTACTATCCTCTGCTACAGAAGGACTCTACTATCTAGCTAACGTGCTTAGCTAGCCTTGCAACTTTAAAGCCCTTATTTAACTTACAAAATACTACACTACAATTTGCTCCTAATAAAAGTCTTAGCATTTAAAAACACAGAAATAGGCAGCTTCTGCTGCCTATAATACTGTAAAATTACACTTGCTACCCCTTATTTGCTTTGCACCCTACTACTACTACTCTTTTCTTTATTACAGGCTGGCACCTACTATCTAGGCAACAGCCCTAGATTATATTAGCCTTATAGGCCTTAGAATGTACTATAGAGTCTCTTTAACTAGCGGAAGAACGCTATTAGATTACACATAACCCTAGACTAGGCTCTCTCTAGTAGTAATCTACTACTATAAATCTAGAGCAGGGCCTGCCTACATACCCTTTAGAAGGTTTTTAAAAGAGCGTTAAACCAAATCAATTAATTAATTATTAAACTATATACATAAGCTAGTAGACTTAAATGTCTAACTAGCTCTTACGCAGCAACTACACAAGTACTTAGACTTATCTTTAATAGAAGCTATGTTAATAGCGCAGTTAGTGTAGCTTAGGATTAAGCTCTTAATATAGGCATTATAGATCTTATACTTCTTAGCTTTAGAGTTGTCTTTAAGGCTAAAGTAATTACTTAGCGTAGAGAGCAACTTGTTAATGTGTAGAAGCCTATTAGTCTTAATAACTAAGCTTACCTACTTAGCTCTTAAATAAGGGCTAACAGTAAGTAGTAATAGATAAGGCCTAAAGGTTTTCTCTATAGACTTAAGAGCAATAAAGACTAACTAGAGCTTAGTAATAAGAAGGCAGCTTAGCTTCCTATTCTTGTTTAATTTAACTAGCGCAAATGTTAGTAGGCATTTAGCTTAACTTATTAATAAACTAGCACTTACTCTAGTTAATTACATTACTATAGCTAGAATAGTTAACTAGGTACCTGTAAACTAGAAAGTAAGTATCTCTATTAGGCTTAGGAACAAGCTTATTCTTTATTATAGCTTAAAGATAAATATAAGGTGCAACTAAGAAGCTAAGAAAGTATTAAGCACGTATATTAGGAAAACTCTAATTAACTAAATGCAAAGCGTTAACTAAGTAACTATTAGCAATAGCTAAGCTAGAAACTTAGAGCTCTAAAGTAAGAATGCGTTAGATTACAAGAGAAGGTAGTTAAGTAAGTAAAGGAGTAGAGTATACGCTAGAGCAAAGTAGTATAGCTACGTATAGATAAGTTGCCTTAAAAGTAAATAGAGGTAGTAAAGTAGAAGAGTAATAAGCAGACAATGCAAACTAAGCTAGAGCTAGTTAGAACGCTTATTAACAAAGTAGAGAAGTTAAGTAGCTAATTATAGTACAGTAGTAGTAAAGTTATATATTAGGTAGGTTAAGAGAGAGAGAGGTATAGAGTAAGCAGCTAAAAGAGAGTAGGGCTAAAAGGTAAGGTAAAGTTAGCTAACGTAAGATTTGTTATAATAGAAGTAGTCTAAAGTGTTTGTAGTTGTAACGTAAGTCTACTTAAGTAACACTTCTATAACACTAAGTAAAGTTAAAATAATATAGGCTAATAGCACTTTAGCGTTTAGGTAAGAGAGTTAGATAGTAATATAAGAAGATAAGAAAAGATTATAAATAGGCACTACTCCTTTACTAAAAGCCTGTTAGTTACTACTTTAGCATTACAAAAAGTTTAGAGTTATTTTTCCTTAGAAGTTAGTCCTTTTATTTAAGTATTTTAGTTTTGCAGTTAGTATAAAAGAGAAGAGGCTTCTTTCTATAGATTAGAGGAGAGATGTAGTAAAGTAATATAGAAAGTAAGTCTAAAGAACGCTTAAGGTATAGCTAAGGGTATAGATAAGATACAATAGCTAAAGAGCTATTAGAGAACAGAACAACTAACAACACACACACCTAATAATAATATATTTAATTCTATATCAAATCTAATAGGCCTTAGAGGTAAATAACGCTCTACTATAGTAGTTACAGCCTTCTATATATAGAGCGCGTTATATACCTACTAACGCGTACTCTATAGAATATTAAGCCTAGTAGCTGCGTCTAGGCTAGTCTTCTTTTAAGAGAGTATAATTTAACTATACTATATTTAATTAAAAAGCCTATATAACTAAATAAGAAGAACTAGCTTAGTTAGCCTACGCTATAAGAGTATAAAGATATAAGTAGCTAGCTATAGTATATAGTTCTACTTATACTATAGTACTTAATAGTCTTTAACTATTAAATCTAGTAACACTAGTAATATAGGTAATATAGGTAATATAAGTAACTTACTATTAGGTTACTATTAGGTTGCTAGTAACTAGAAGTAAGTAGAGTAACTTTAGCAAATTATCTAGTAGATAGTATTACTATTAGGTAGCTGCAGGTTGCTGCAACTAGGCTAACTAGACAAATCTTAATTTTTCCTAATGTTATACCTAAAGTGTTAAAATTAAAAAAAAAATAGTAAATTAATAATCTAATAGAAGCTATACAGAAATATTAGTTTATATAGTCTAGTAAATAAAAAGTATAAATAAGAAATAATATCTTTATACTTGTTATGCAGAAAATCTAAAAGGATTTAAGACTTAAAAATTAGATAAGATTATAGTAGTAGTATAGACAGTTACTTTACAAAAATTATAAGTTGTATAGAGCTGCTACGCGAGAGTTAGACATAGGCTGTTAATAAGTAGATGTGTTACATAACCCAAAGTAGGCCTGATAGCTTCTAGTTACGTGATCTCACGTGACTGTTGTTTTGGGCAATAGTAAACACCTATCCGTATCGGGAAGCTTATCCGTATCTGGTTATCTGTATCCGGAATGCTTGCCATCCAGCGCCACGCCTTATCGGCCTGCTACAACTACATAGAACAGTGTTATACAGTAATAGGAATAGTCAGTCGTCACGATATCGCGTCGTGTCCAGTCGTGCTAGAAAAGTTCGAGCAAGCTCAAATATAATTTCAAGCATCTTTGCTATGTTTACAACGAAGGGTCCTATCATACTGCAGCAGTGCAGCATCTATAAGCGCGCAATAACAAATACACAGGAAGTGGATAACATACCTTGTACAGAACTTACGGCAAGGCCCATCCATGATGCATGCGGTAGACCGGCCGCCAAGGCTGGTCGCACAGAATGCAGCACAGATCAGTGCTTACTATTGAATTCCCACCACAAGCAGCTGCAATGGGCACCAACTGTGTGTTGCTGTGATTCTCCGAGATTGTTTTAGTAGCTCGATTTTCGGGTGCAGTTGCACATGTGACACGAGCGGAACGATTCATCGCACAGTGATTGCACTACAGACGTTGAGGCACAAGCAGGGAACCGTCCCTTGCGAGGTGGTCACTGGTGGTTGAAGACACGGTCGAAGGTTTCGAAAACGAACATGTAGGCCGGAATTCAGGGTCGTGGACGTGCCACTACTAGGTTATGACAGAGGAATCCGCATGAATTGTACATGGATACGGATGCATGGTAGTCAGGGCTCGGCAGACAGACTGGTGTATCAGGGCGGAGGCGAGCATGTAGCTCGGCTGTCCCAGAACTCAGGTTCCGTCGTCCTCGCTTAACCCCTAGTGCGCAGCCTGCTAAGCCTACAATCTTAATAGTCTAGAACACCTGCACAACATAATTTACTAACCCTGTTATTAATTCTAAGATTTATCCTAGACGCATCTAGCATAAAGATGGATTTTTTTAAGATGTAACTTAGTAGTAGTACGTACTAATAGAAGGAAGCAAAACAGATAAAATAAGTATAACTAGAATTAACTTAGAACAATCTCTACTACTGTCTGTACAGCTAGCTAACTTTTGCTAGTTAGTTAAAAATAGCACTCTAACAACACTAGTAGCTTAAGTTAAGGTAGTATTTTCTCTAAGTTGCAACTTAGTTCTAACTTAATATAATACTTAGCAGCTATTAAACTCTTAGTAGCAGCACTTTGTCTACTTCTCTTTACGCGTAAATATAAATTTAAATAAGGCTAAACATAGAGCCTATTAGAGACAAATCTAGCCTTGTGTGTTAGAGTAGTTATAATCTAACTATCTAATTAGTGTATATACACCTCTAACTGTCTAGGAAATATACTTAGATATATTAAGACACTTAATTTAAGCCTTTTTTATTATTCTTAGTAGTAGTGTTAGAAAACTAGAGTAAAGTATATCCTTAGGTTTTCTAGCTAGTAGTAGTGCGTTTTAACTAAAACTAAACTTAGTTAAAACTGCGTTTAGATTTGCATTTAAGCTAGTTTTATTTAGGTTTTAACTTAGTAGTAACTTTAAGATACTACTATAACGCTCTAATATTAACATGCCTCTGCCCTTTTATCTAGTAGTTAATAGAAACTTCTTCTAGACTATTTCTTAACAGAATTTATTAGGATATATCTTACTTACAATACTAAGACCTTTTCTGTCTACTCTTACCTGTGCTTATAGCTAGAATCTATCTTAGAGTAAGCAGAGTTACGCAATTCTTAGACTAAGTTACGCCATCTTAGCTATTTAAGCTGCTTTTACTACTATTTCTAGTTAGTTTTTGTCTCTAGAATAGTTTTAGTCTTAGTCTACTTTAAGTTTACATAATACACTATATTATAGAGCTAAGCGTCCTTGTACTGTATATATGTCTCTACTACCTCTAGACCTAGGCCTATAAGAGACAAGAACTAGCTTAGTTTAGTTTAGTATTACTTTTCTAAATGTTGCTTAAGGCACGCAAAAAGTATTAAGCAGAGAGTAGTAGAATAAGTAGGCGTTTAATGCTATATTAGATAAGTACCTTTAACTACACTTACTAGTTCTTATGTAAAGTAATCTTAAGAACTTTCTAGAACTAATCTTACTTAAGCTAAGTGTACGTTGCCTATGCCTTATATAGATAAATATCTAACTAGAAACAGTTTATATATAGTCTAGTATTAGATTACAACACTAATACAGATAATAGCTTAAGTAATAATAATTCTAATAAAGATAACCTAATACTACGCATACTAGAAACACTTTAAGTTCTATTCTAACAGAAATATATAGTATGCTAAGAGACTAATACAGACTATATAGACTTCTAGATAGAACTAAAAGAATTCTTAGACGTTTTTACTTATAGTAACGTATATTATTTACTCTACTACTGTACCTATATATCTACAAACGTTAACAAATAGAACTGTGTACTTAATAGACACTCTACACGCAAAGAAGACTAGTAATGCCCTTAGATTACTCTTAGTTAGTTTAAGATATTATATCTGTTCTTAGTTTTAGCTAACCTGCTAGGAAATACAATACTGCAAAAGGCAAAAATAGAAAACTATAGATCTAACTAAAGAACTAACCTAAGTTACTTTTCTAAATAATTTACTTTATTACAGGTATAAATACAAGTATGCTAGCGTAAAAGTTTGCTAGTTCCTAAGCCCTTAAATAAGAGATTTATTTTACACTTATTATAGTCTGTTAGTTTAGAAGATTATACAAGACGTCTAGTGCTACAATAATAAAGTTAACTTACAGGCAGCAGCTTACAGGTAGGATACCTATCCTAGAACTTAACTTAGTCTCCTTCTGTGCATCTAACTATAAGATTAGTCTGTTTTTGTTTAAGATTAAACTATACCAAAAGGGCTAAGCCTATGGTAAAGATTATAATACTACTACCTGTTATCTAGTTCTTGTACAACGCAACAATAGCTATATAAGACATTTAATTTTCTTACTCTATTATAACTTAGTTTACTACTAGTAAGTTACAAACAAATAGAAACTTAAATTTAACTAAGTTACACTTAAACTTAAACTTAAATGCAACTGCATATGTTTTTAAATATAACCTAGTGTTAACTAAGTTTAAACTAAGATAATACTGTATTATTATTATGTTCTAATACTATTGCAACTTAAATATAACTTAAAGGTAATAGCTTTGTAACTTAAATGCAACTACAGTATAATTAAGATTAGACTAAGTTAAATCTTGTGCTAATTCTTTCTTAGATACTAACACAGGTTAAGGCCTAGTATATATGCTGCAAGTATTGTACTAGGCCTAACGTCTAGGTTAGCTAGCACAGGCAGAAGTAGATTAATCTTAAATTTTTTCCTAAAATACTATTCTTAAAAAAGCGCTTTAATACTAACTAGAAATCTGCGTTTAACACTAAATGTGCTATTGTAGATTAAAACACAGCTACTTGTTTACACTATTATACGTATAGTTTAGTTCTTTCCTAGATACTTCTTACACATTAGAGGTCTTAATTACATTTAGAGGTAATAATAACTAATGCAATTCCCTTAACGCTATTCTAATATTAGCAAGTGCTCTAATTATTTTTACGTATTTATCTTTGTTGCAATTTAGAGTTATCTGTATATAGTTTTAGTATTTTACAACAGATATAACTACCCTCTACCTTTGCCTACAAAGTGTCTAAAACAGATCTTATATAACTTTGCTACAATTATACAAGACATTTAGGACCCTAGGTTATTAATAAGTATAGAATTAGAATAGTCTTTGTCTATTCTCTACTAACTTATTATAAGTAACCTTCTTGCAGAATCCTTAACTTTGCAGCTATCTTAATAGAAATAGACTTAAATTAATTAGAGAGTTGCATCTGTTGTTAAACAACTATTGCAGGATATAGTTAATTATCTGTAAGAAGCGCTTGCATACGTATCTAGCTAGTACTTATATTAATAGAGTTAAAATAAAGTATAAGCTTAAGCGTTATTGCCCTAATCTTGTGCGTTGTTTTAGTCTTGTCCTAATTGTTAGCTGTGCTAACTACCTTAGTATATCAAATACTTTTATTATAACAAGCTACATCTTCTAGTAATACTGTTTTTTTGTTATTAACTAAGACTGTTCTAGGTTAATCTAGCCTCTTAGCTTGTTATTAATATAAGCTTTTAACGCGTTTACTAAAGCTCTATCTAAAAGGTTACGTTTACTACGTATTTCTATAGTCTAAATAAACGTATATTCTTAGAGTATCTTAGTTGTATCTTAACCTGTTTTGTAGTTTACACGTTTGCACGCGCTTTTGTTAATTAAGACACTACTAAAATATACTAAGAGTTATTTACCTACCTCTTCTAAGTTATAGAGAAGAATAATCTTAGACTACAATAGAAGTATCTCTATAACTCTAGGATAACAGTTGTTACGTTAGATATGTGCAAAAAACAGCTTGCAGGTATATTACAAGTCTAGAATTATCTCTATATATTTACATAAAGAGTAGGTTTAAAGAAGTATCTAAGTGTCTTTAAAGACAAGCAGTACTATCTCTAGCAGTAGTAAGTTTCTAACGTAGTTATATTCTATTGTATACACTTTATATAGAGTATTATAGAAACAACTTAGAATTATTTGTAGGACTAGAACAGGCTAAATTAGCTATTAGAGTCTATAACAACGTATTGTACACAGGATAAGTTTAATAGCTACATTAAAGTAATTATAGTTATATATAGCCTAGTCTTAGACTAATCTATACTTATAACTACAGATCTGTTTCTATTAAGCAAGGTTGCTACATAAACTAAAAACAAAAGAAGTCTATATACTTCTAGACTTTGCCTAGCTATGTCTAAAATAGATCTAAAAATATAGCTTAGCTGTTAGAGGCAGGATACAAACGTAGGAGAACAAAACAACTTTTGCTCTAACGCTTAGAAGAAGAACATATTGCTTCTAGAAGCTATTAAGGCGTATGTAGGTTAGTACTTAGGTTAACTATACAGAACTAAACTAAAACAGGTCTAAGATACTTAACTGTAGAGACAGGGATACCTTTTAGGCATATAATAATTATAGAGTTATATTACAGCATAGCTAAACGTCTATAAGTAATTAACTCTTACACTATTAGGTTATAACTAGTACGTTCTAAGACTATTCTTAGTTTACTATTAAGCTTATAACACAGCTAAGAGGAGAAAACAATAGGTAGAACAAGAGAGGCAGGAGACTAAGATTAGTCTTAGTCTCTTCTTAGATAATAAAGAGATAGCCTAACCTAGCTGTAGGCGCAGAGGCACTACCTAAGCTTTGTTTCTTGTAGTTTTATTAAGTAGGGCAATTTGGTCTTTGCCTAGTGTTTTCTAGAAACAGTCTTAGACTGCTTCTTACAGTTAATTAAGGAGTACAGTTACTTTACGTAGTTAAAGCAGGCAGAAGCGTAAGTAGAAAGCAGCTAAGACTGTATTATACTATACTAATCTACTCTTATAGCACTATATTACACGCAAACATTAATATTAAAAAAGTAGACGTATACTTTTGCAGTTAAGGCATAGAGTAAACCTAGATGCATTCTATATTACGTATAATAATACTAATAAGTATAGTTCTTTTTTACTACCTTCTACTCTAGGACTGCAAACTTTACATAATATATTATAGTCTCTACATTAATAAGTATCTAAGAATACTTTTAACTAGGTAGTACATCTAGTTGCTAATATAGCAGCCTCTCTTCTTATAGCAGAAGCACTAGAGTTACGCGCCTAAGCAGCCTAATTAAGGCGTAAGGAAGTAGAGATTGCAGAGAAGGCTTTTAGACTAGTCTAGCAGTTATCTACTACATTATTTAATGTAAATAGTTACTTAGGAGGGTCTAGTATATAACCTAGATCTATCTTAGTTAGATATTATGCTATACCTAGTAAGTACAGGCTAACTTTAGTAGCTTAGCATAAAATATAATTAAATTACCTCTTACTTACTTAAAACTAAACCTCCTTTTTTTTATAATATAACCTAAACTCTACTTTAACTTTAGATACAACTGCAACAGATCTACGCTTACTATGTCCTCCTATTATATTATTAAACTTAACAACTCTATACGTTTTTGTAGTATAATCTTAGATTATTCTATACTAACTATAGAAGACTAGCTATATAAGGTATAAGCAAGCTGCTATACAACCTAAGGGCTTTCTGTTTCTACACTAGGTTTGCTTTAGTTTTAACCTAGAGTGTTCTAGAGTAATATATTATAGGATCCTATAAGTAGAGTATATTAGAGTGTAAAGGGGCAGCTGCACTGCAACGTTAATATTAATATCTATAAGCCTAGTTAACGCCCTAAGTTATGCTCTATATTTATATGCTACTTAGATCTAACTTAGACTATTCTATATACTAATAGTTTTCTCTAGGCTTTTTTCTTATCTAATAGTGCTTGTGTTTGCTATATGCAAAAGCAACACGTACGTTATTCTATAGTAGCAACCTAGTTAATTCTAAGTAGCCTAGGGCATAGTACTTAGGAAACAGATCTAGAGTTAAACTAGTTTAATACAGACGCTATAACTTAACATTAAGTACTGCCTTAAAGTACTAGAAGACTCTAAGTTTAATTCTTACAGAGTATTAGGCCTGCGTTATAGACGTTAATAACGCTATCTATAAAGAGTACTACAATCTTAGTTACCTGCCTCTAGTTATATTTCTATACAACTAGTCTATTTACGTGTCTATAGAGGCACTATCCTAAGACCTATCTAAGTTAAGACCTCTTACTAAAATAGAACTATACAATACAAATAGTAGTAGAGAAGAGTATAGGTTAAATAAGACTTAGATATAGTTCTAGATTATAAGTAACTTAGTTAATTACAGCAGGTCTTCTAAAATAGAGTATAACAGTAGTAACGCTAATAATAATAACGCTAGTAGTAGTAGTGCAGATTTAGGAGCATACTAAGACAAGTCTTAAGCAGACGCCTAGGGTACAATAGATAACAAATAGGAGGATATTAATAATATTATAGTAACGCTTTAAGTTAAGTCTAAGATTATTCTGTTGCGCTAACATTATAGACTTCTCTAGTTTATAGCTACCTAGACAAGCTAATAGAGGATGCAACTGTAAGAATATTAGACTTATCTAAGTTTGTTTCTAGTACTAACATAAGTGTATAGAAGTGCGTACAGAAACTCCCTACTATTATGCCTATAGAGACAGAGGTCTGTGTAGGAAGTGCGTTAGCTACAGTAGGCAAGAATAGTTCTAGACTAGCCTTAGCTGCCTTACTAATAGCTAGAGGTAGTACTACAGCTACGTTAGCTGCAGCAGGTAAGAATAGTTCTAGACTAGCCTTAGCTACCTTGCTAATAGCAGATGTATATTGCAATACTTGCCTAATACTACTTTACTATATTAGTTCTAGTATATAAATATACTATTATATTCCTAGATTACACTAAGACTAATTCTATTATAGAAGCCTAATATACGCAAGGCGCAAGATATACTATACATTAAAGAGACCTTCTGTTAAGCTTATTATAGGGCTAGGCGCAGTATGTTACTATTTAATAATATTTTTAGTATTACTAACCTGTAGTATAGAGTACCTCTTGTTAAAAACAAACTTAGATTATTGTATAGCACTACACTTTCAGATTTAATAGTACAGTTATATAGTTATATTATAAAGGCATTTAAGACAGATTACATAATTCTTTTTTATACCTAGAATATATATCTAAACGTTAGGAAATAGTCTTATATGCGTTTGTAAGACTTATTATTCTAGGACCTATTGCCCTATTGTTACAGGACCTACTTGCATATAATTAAGAAAATAGAAAGAAAGCCTAACTTACCTGCCTAGATAGAACTTAGATACTTTCTTGTAGTAGCACTCTATTTGTACGCTACGTGCCCTTACTAGCTTTCTTAGCTGCCTTTGTTACCTTGCGCGTTACGCTATACAAGTTAGTTAGGATTTAACTTAGAACTATCTAATATATACGTACACTCTATTTATATAGTCCTATACTACTTTAATAGACTCTACTGTGTAGAAATTAATAACAAGGCAACGTTCTTCTAGGCTAGTTCTATAGTCTACTGTAAAGTTAAGGCATTTTGCGTATATTAGACAGGATATATCTAAGTAGGTTTTGTAGTAAACTTACTAGTGTTAAGATTACTACAGTTTTTACATTTTTTAGCTAAGGAGCTACTAAGGGCTGTAGCTTAAGCAATTTTAATAGTGCATCCCTAAGATAATATTAGCTAAGACCTAATGTAAATAGATCTGTATATGTACACTATATTTGTTAGTTAGTATAGCTATCTTACTCTTCTTAGGCTTAAGGGACTCTAAAGCTTTGTTAGCCTGCTACAGAGTTAGCTTAGACCTAACTAAGATACATCTATATTATACTAGCTTCTTACGCTCCTTTTCTATACAATAATTGTTAAGCAGCTAGTAAGGCGTAGAGATACTTAGTATGTTAATCTTGCAGTAGTTAGTAGGCGCAGGGTTAGATAGATTGCTCTAAGACAGGTCTATACCTAGGTTGCGTTTAACCTACGCCTAGCACTGCGCCTTTATATGTGTGTGGTTAGTTATTATATTATTATAGGCAAGGACAGTAGTATAGAATACTAATAATGTTAGCAAAGACAAATCTAAGAGTGTTCTTAGGCTTACACTTACTCTTAAGAGACTCTATTTTGCGCTGCCTAGTCTAACTGTCTTGTTAGTAACAGATTTTATAGCTAGCTTTTGTGTACTGCAATACATTAGTACATAACATTTATCTTAGATAGTTCTTCCTTATAGTAGCTCTATGCACGTTCTTAATATACTTTAATGCTGTAAACGTTAAGTTAAAGACCTTCTACTAACGCTATTAGCTAAGATCTGTCTAAGTCTAATTTAGGATACGCACTTTCTTCTTGTAGTAGTAGAATAGTCTAATACTAATGTTAATATTAGCGTTATAATGTATAACACTTTTAAAAATAACAAATATCTTGTTCTTATTATTCTATGTATATTAGAATTAAACCTAGACAGATCTATACTACACATACTAGTAATATATATAGTAAACTAACTAGGCAAAGCTTTATAGCTTTATACGTCTTATAGTTAGGCTAAGAGGATTTAGCTATTATAGATAAATCTAAATTAGATCTTAGCTAACCTAATTGTTAAGTATAACTTTTCTTTTTAATAGCGCATTCTAGACAAGATTATTATTAGTTTTATCTAAGTCTAATCTGCTCTTGCTTCTATAACTTAGATTAATCTTAGTTATATTAGGCACAGACCTAGCTAAACTGCTAGGGTGTATTAAACAGAAGTTACTAAAACTAAGATTAAACCTAGTTAAGCTTACATAGCAGCTAGATGTTAACTTAGGCTTAAACGCTTTATTAGAGAATAGATTAATAGAAGACTAGGCACTAAACAGATTAGTCTAGGACAATTTTACGCTACTACTAACAAAGTTAAAGGAGAAATAACTACAATTAAACAAGAGATTTATCTAGAACAGTTCTACGCTAGCAGTAGAGGTGTTAGTATATCTAGAAGAACATAGATTACTAAAGAGTAGGCTAGACGCCTTATTACGCGTTATGTCCTCTAAGGCGCAGGTTAGAATTAAACTGTCTATAGCACAGCTAGATTAGTTTTAGAAAGATCTAAGTTGTAGTAGAGTTAAGAGCTAGGTGCGTTAAGGTTAAAACTAGGTAGAGATAGTTAAGTATTAAGGCTATAACTAACAACGTAAGCCTAGCAGCCTATTCTAACGCTAAGAAATTAAGTAAAGAACATTACACACAAGAATATAACTTAGACAGTTCTTATTTAGCTACTCTTGTTCTAACCTCTAGCGCCTAAAACAAGTAGAATTATAGTATAGAGCTATGTAGTAACCTAACTACTCTACCCTCTAGACGCATCTAAAAATAATTCTAATTAGACTTTTTCTTTTACGCTGTATAGGCTACTTAAGCTAGCCTGCTTTTATTTCTTTTTAGCACTACATATACAAGCACTACAGCTCCTCTTTAATTGTAATACTGCACTACTAAGGTTAATACTATAAGAGTTAGCGCTTAGGATTAATTAAAGACAAATTCTAGACAGACGTACCTTTTCTCTTCTGCTTTATTCTCTGCCTCTGTTTAGATACTACAAGAGTTAGCGCTAAGGATATATTTAAGACAAATTCTAGAAAAACTTACTACCTCTACTCTACTTTATGCGCTTGCTACTAAGTCTTTAGCCTAAACAAACTAGTATAGTAGTATGTAGTTTTTTCTTCTATAACGTCTAGGCACACTGCAATAGTTAGCAAAGATAAGACCTAGATAGATCTAATATAAACTTTAGTTACTTTCTACGCATTCTACGCACAGGTTACTCTATTTACTTATATAGTATAGAGACACTTTAGTGTTTAGAGTAGACTATAAATAATTAGCAGAGAATTATTTAAGTGCAATCTTACTAACATCCTTATTTAATATAAGACACAAGTTATTATTTATGTTAAAGCTAGCTTACTGTTTTCTAATTGTTAGATACGTCTAAGTTTAATCTAAGATACTTACATAAGATAACTTCTGCATTTACATGTTATAGTCTATGTAATCTTATGCTGTGCTAGCGTTTTATACGCTCTTTAGCCTTGTCTTAGATAGCTTTTAGTCTGTTAACGTATTTCCTCTATTATCTAGCGTTACTTTAGGTATCTCTTTAGGTGTGTTGTTATATTTTAGCTTTATCTTCCTAACCCTTAGCTTCTTCTCTATACTCTCTTACTCTGTCTTAGATAATTCTTTATTTCTTAGTTTTGCTGCTCTGCCTCTTAGTTTTCTCTCTTCTTTTTTTAACATCTCCTTATAATAGTTTAAAGCTACCTAGTAGTTTAGTAAAGAACTATCTAAAACAGTTCTAGGTACTTACAGCTTTAGCTTCCTATTTGCTTAGACAAGGAGGTAGTAGAAGGCTAGCAAGGCCTAAATTAGTTGTAGTTAATTCTATAGTACTACTAGAATAATAAGATTTTAATATTAAACAGGTTTGTTTTGCAACTGCAGAATAGTAGTCTAAGTTATTGTTAGCAGAAATTAATTAGAGTTACGTAGACAACTATACTACTAAGGCCTACTATAGTATTTAGGTAAACTAGTGCATTACTAAAAACCTGCTTAACTTCTTTATAGCCTGTGTTACTATACTATACTTCTGTTAGTATTTGCAGAACAGCCTAAGATAGTTCTAGTATAAACGCTATTACTATGCTTTTCTCTTATATAGCAGATAGCAGCAACTTTGCTATTAAACGTAACCTATAAACATGTTTAGATTAGTCTTAGAATAGGCTCTAGAACTTTACATTAAGAGAGTAATGCTCTGGCTACGCACCTTTATCTCTAATATTAACGTTAGCAATACAATAACAGATTAATTGCAGATACTAGAACGTATAAGACTTATTATCCTACTAGAGTTAGAATTATCTTAGAGTTTTCTGTATATATATTTAACACAAACAATAGGTAAAAAGCTACTTCTTATAGACTAAGACTAGTGCTAGATATATTAACAATACCTATACTACAATAGATATTAGCCTAGATCCTTTTAGAATTGTTTATACTTATAACGTTGTTAACCTGCAAAGAAACCTCTTTGTCTCTAGCGTTAGCTGCAGCAGCGCGCACTATTACAGATATAACTAAGTTAATTTTAAAATATTAAGTAGTATAGATAAGTAGGCAAAAGAGACAACCTAGCTAACTATCTAGTTAGCAGGATTTTTCTAGGACATGTCTACCTTGCAACGCAACAACACAGGTGCAACAATAAAGTTAAAGTTAAGTTATAGTTAAAGTAAGAAAAAGCTTTACTTACCTATTTAACTTTAATACAATTAGTAGCCTATGTAAATCTAAGCAAGAATAGCACTATTTTTATAGCTTAAAAAGTTATCTTAGTTACATCCTAGCTATAGCAAAGTGCTCTAATACTATAGAGATAAGATTAGTCTAAGTTATATCTACTACAGAAGTACGTACCCTATACTATGTAGTAATATAGCTATACTCTATTTGTAAGCCTACCTTCTTACGCAACTAAGATTTAACTAAGATTAATTTATACTCTAGGCTACTAGCAAGTCTAATTTACTTCTTCTTTAAACTATAAAGAGATTAGAGATGTATCTAAGATGCGTCTAGAACCTAGCTTACCTAGTCTTTATAACTACCTTTGCCTAAGCTACTGCGTTACAATTAAGGAGTAGAATAAGAAGGTACATAGTAAGTAGAAAGCTAAAGATATTAGGATACGCTAAATTACACGTTAGTTAAGACTTATCTAAAAGTATTCTAGTGCTTACTCTAGATAGAGTAGTATTACTTACAACGCACTTCTTTAAAGCCTATAGCATTTCTAGTCTTCTTACTAAGTACTTTTTTTACGTATATGTTAGCAAAGACTACACTAAGACAAGTCTATAGAATATATACACTATAATTGTTAGTTACTAGTAAGATAATAGACTAGCTAACAGGCGTCTATCTAAGTTAGCAGGACCTAACTAGGTTATATCTAAGATACTTACTTATCTAGTAACACTGTCTAACACTACACTAGGCGTATCTTCTAGACTAGATAGGCTAGATATAAGCTATAATTAGGATTAGAAGGATTTAACTGTAATAGTTCTAAGTAGCTTATATCTACAGGTCTCTACTTTTTGGCAGAAGGAGTAGATAGCTCTATATTAGCCTTAGGCTTAAAGAATAGCGCAGTAATAACCTTAGAAATAATAATAGAGTTTAGGTTAGGTGCTGCAAATGTACGCTTAAGATACATCTAAGCCTTATTCTTATTAGAGTTCTCTATACTCTAGAATAGATACTAGCGCTATAGGCACTTTTTCTCTACTACAGCGTTTAGGCGTTACATTAGACTATTATAGAACGCTATGTAAGTATTAGTAAAGATCTAACTAGGTTTAAACTATATATTATATACTCTAATATATAAGTAGCCTTATTAAAAGTCTTACTACTCTACTACTAGTAGTAAACGTATCCTGTATCTTAGTACTAATACCTATTAGTAAACTTAAGACAAAACTAAGACTAATCTATACACTATAGCAGCATAGTAAAGGCAAGTATGCTTAGAAGTAGCAGAGCTTAAGCTAAAGCAAGTAATACTCTAAACGCCTATTAGTCTAAGAACTAACTAAGATAACTCTATATATACTTTTATGCTACTATAGTAATTAGGCTTAAAGCTAGGTTAATAAATATTTACGTTTGCAATATAATTAATAATACTCTTAGAGTAAAACTAAATCTTTTATAGTAGATTCTAAACACTATTAACTAGAATCTATCTAAGATATATTTAAGAATATATACTTTAAGATAATCTATAGTAGGTGTAAACAGTATACTTTCTAGATAAGTCTTAGTAAAAAAAGTAAGATACTACTAATAAGTACTCTAACACAAATTTAGCAAAGAATAAACTAAGATAATACTATACTTATAGTATGCGTTATCTTCTAAGACTAAAGTATAGTAAGAGTTGCAATTAAGTTAGTATAGATATAGGCGTTAAGTAAGATATTATAGAACTAGCGCTTAGAAGAAGTTACAAGTAACTAGAAATAGGTTTTAGTAGTATTTGCGTTGCCTGCGTCTTCTCTAACTTATAACTCTATAGACCTAAAAACTATACTACAGTTATATTGCGTAACAGTACTACTAGGCTAAACTAGAGTAAGAATAACAAGATTAGACTAAGAAGGTTCTACGCTAGTAACTAATATACTTTCTAGTAAGGCAGTAAACAGAGTAGGTAGTTGCGTAACAAGAGTTAACAGAGCTAACATTACTAGATTAGACTAAGACAGATCTTCTCTTAGTTATAGCTCTACTAACTTAGAAACTACACTACAGTTATCTTACACAACAGCACTACTAGGCTAAACTAGAGTAAAAATAGTAGGATTAGACTAAGAAGGTTTTGCGCTAGTAATAGATACACCTTATAGTAAAGTAGTAGATAGAGTAGATAATTATATATTAGGAAAAAACACCTCTAACGTTGCTAGACTAGACTAAGACAGATTATAAGAATCTATAATTGTCTAGATATAATATAAGTAGCAGAAGATATACCTTAGATACAACTAGAATAATAATAGTAGTAACAAAGTAATAGTAGCAACAAGGTAGGCGTAAGAGTAGCAAAAGGTAAAGTTACGTTATAGTTAGGTTATAGTTAGGTAGAGTTAGAGGATATTAGAAGGTAATATTAATAAACATTAGCACTAGGCTAGCGTTAAATACAGTATAAACAGTAACTAAGATAAGACTAAGTTAAATCTTAACAGCAACTAAAATAAGACTAAGTTAGATTTTAGAGTATAGGTACTCTTATATAAATATACTCTACTACTCTATACTTATTTTAAAGTAATCTTAGTTTAAACCTAATACTACTACTATATACACTTAGTGTAAGGTAAAACTAGTTAAATAAGGTATTTCTATATACTATACAGCTATACTACCTAAGGTAGGTTTAGGATACTTTTTAGTTAAATCTTTAGTAGGATACTTATACGCTAACCTTTTACTTCTTCTAAGAACTTCTCTTACTACCTCTCTTAGTACGCTTTTCTATTAATTTTAAATTCTTAATTCTATCTACCTTATATTAACGTTAGTAATATATCTTAGACAGATCTAGGTACTACTATACTTGTCTACTACATTAATAGCTACTTACTAGTTTTTACAGCTAAAGAGGTTAAAGTATTAGTATTAGTTATTATTATTATAAATATCTAGGCAGGCTTACATAGTTAGTGCTAACTAGTCTAAGATAATTCTAAACTATACTTTTATAGAGTTTAGTGCAGCTACTGCAAAGTTAACTACGTTAGCTTATAGAGTATAGTAACGCATTAGCGTTTAGGAAGTTCTAGTAAGGTATTAATAGAGATTAAACTAAGTTAAGTCTTTACGTACGTTAAGGCTATTAAAAACATAGAGAGGTAACTTATTCTTATTAACTCTAGCTTTCTAGAAAAATAATTTAGAAATATTTAAGACAATTCTAGGTAGTTTACTAACTTTAACTATAAGGTCTAGTGCTTCTTTCTCTTTAGCCTTAGCCTTAAGTTACTTCTATATACGCTTACTAAGTAGTTTCTTATTTAGTATATTCTAATAGATTAACTAGGACTTAACTAAGATGCTACCTATATATATAGTTTTTACTTCTAGTTTACTAACGCAAGAAGAAAGTAGAATATTACTAGAAGTAGAATAAGTCTTAGTTAACTCTACAGTTACACTAGAGCGCTTATAAGCTTTAAGAATAGCGTAAGTATAGTTTCTAATAGCTATATAGTATTCTGTATAGTAGTAAGCATAGTAGTAACTAAGTTAAATCTAAATTATATACTATTAAAACTCTGCAGAATGTCTAGATAAACTAAGGCCTTTTTAGAAACCTAAATAACTTCTAAATATCCTGCCTCTTTATACTAAGAGTAGTATTAGTACTATAGATTAATTTAAGACAGGTCTAGTGCGTACGCAGTAAGTATAGTTATTCTTTATATAGTGTATAGCTGCAGCCTTTATCTTAAATGTTAACTATACTAGTTAGCTAAAACGCAACTTAGATAGTTCTAGAAAATATATATTTTATAGACAAGTAGCTAGTAACTCTAATTTAAAGCTAATATTTTTATTAGTAATATAGTAGTAGATAAAACGCAAATACTAGAACTATTTAGTATTATTTTACTATTATTAGATCTTTCTAGAATAATACTAGTTTAACCTTAACTACTAATAATAGGTAAAAAGTTAAATCTTACAAGTTGTAAGCTGTACTTAATATAACTACTGTAGCTGTCCTATAGTAAAATGTTAGCAGAGAATTATCTAAGTAAGATCTTAAACATTGTACTATACTCTTTACTATAAGTAGCACTAGCTTTAGACTAGTATTTATAGCTATTATAGGAGGCATTGCAGGTATTTAGGCTAGATAAGTCTAAAAGGGTTTGCAAGCAAGACAATATACGCCTAGTAATTTAATAAAGTAAAAGTTATATTAAAGTTAAGTTATAGTTGCAGAAGCTTATAAGCTAATTGTGCTAGAGTACTAGCGCGTAGCACTAGTACAAATAAACAAGGACAGATGAAGTGGGTGGGGCTCTGGAATAATCTCGGTCGCATTTAAGCGAGGACGACGGAACTTGAGTTCTAGGACAGCCGAGCACGTTTCTCGGCGGAGGCCTTGCGACGGTTGTGTCAACTAGACTCGCATACGGATACTCTGTACCTAGGACGTCGTGGACGTCTTTCCTACACCGGTCCGCGCGGAGAGATCCTTGTCAACATCAAATGCACTAGCGGAGCGGTGTAGCCATGTTCCGACCACCATCAGTGACGGTGCACCAGCGGGTGCCGGCTTGGAGCTGCGCAAGACACCACGGCAGAGAATGGACGAGTGGCATCAACATCTAGATGATGCAGAATCTGGGCCTATCCTACAGAGTACTGGGCTTGCGAACGTGCGACTGCGGAGTAACCTCGGGCACCCGTGATTATGGATGTGACGGCGGGTTCGGCTGCGCGCTGCAAGGATGTCGATCGAGAGCACGGTTCATGGTGTGTGGTTTCGACTTGAGAACGGGGCGCATACGGCGGATGAGCGTTTGCATTGGGGGGAATGTGTCCTAGGAACGGCCGGGAAAAAGAAGCAAAGGGCAAGATCGATGGTTGCGGCAAATCAGCAGGCTCACCTAGCGCGCCCTTCCACCTACTCCCTCAGCGTGACGCCGTCTCGCACACTCACTGCGACTCCGACACCTACTGCGATCCCCCACGCCGAGCTGGCCAACGTCGCGCTGGCATCTCACACGCTTGACAACACGCCAATGTACGTGGCTGCGACGCTCCAGACCGCGAGTAGACCTTGACATCACTACGCCAACCAAGTGCATGCGCGCTCCGGCGCAATGCCCAAATCGCAGGGGGACGACCACGGCGGTGCCAATAGCACCGCGCCCATTTTTGACGATGCCGTCTACCTCTCGGAAGCGCTGCGTCTGCCGATGAATCAGACTGAAGACGACCTTGACGCCGAACTAGCGCTGCTGGCAACAGACAGTGGCATCCAGGACCCCGACCTGTTTCTATGCCCACCACAGGATATTTCTAGAGCGCCCTCTCCAGTAACGCTCGATAGTGACCGCAGAAGCTCCCTGTCAATCCACTCGCAGGAGACACAGTCTACGAGCGTTACTTCCGCGCCTTCGCGAACCTCCAAGGAACAAGCCCACCACAGCGAGCGATTACCTGCTATGAGGAGCCCACCCCAGGTTGCGCGAGCTTGGCCCGCTGTTGAGCGGCAGGAACGAATTGGCGAACTCCCGCCTCCGAGCTTCGAACAGATTTCGTCACTGTCTGTTGCCCAATTTGTTCTTTACGACTCACTCATATCGTCCAATTCTGCGCATCGAAGGAAGCGGGCTTTAGGCCTGTTTGGCATGTTCAGACGAGAGTCCAGGTGCGGGAATAGCTCCTGTGCTACGCTGCACCACATTAATTTATCGTGTAGCTCCTGCACTTCCCCATCACACAAAGAGTACCACGGCAAAGCACGGGGTCCAAAGTTGGAATGCGGGCACACACTCTCGCCTGCTGCGATCCGCATACACATCCAGGAAGCGGTACAGGGAGGTGAACAAGCAGTGCCTAGCTGTTGTGGCAAACCTTTGCCGCGCACCGTCTTGGAGGTAGTCTTGGCGAAGGAAGAGGCGGAGCTTGTTGTGAACGGGGCGTTGCCATCGCCTGAAGGAGAGACTATACGAGATTCGGGCTACATGGAAAACCGCACTTGTTCGCTAGCCGTTCATCCACCGCCTCAACCTTCCTCGCCATGTGCGACTTCGACAAGTCTCCCGATAGCAGCAACTAGGCGAAGACATGAAGCAATCAGCATCGATTCGGCACTTGCTAACGAAGCGTTCAAAAGCTTTCGGAAACAAGAAAGAGAGCAATTGGAGAGGGTGGTGGCCTTCGAGTCCAACCAACGGGAAGCGTTGTCAGCACATCATGCGACCTTGCTCAAGCGGCTTGTGGCCCAACATGAAGCCAGCAAGGATGAGAAGACGCAACAGGTGGGTCCCCATGACGGCCTCCGGCCTACTCTAAGCTTACTCGGTTGGCAGCATCGGCAAGATGTAGAACATCTAGAAGAGATGCAAGTAGTTGCTGAGCATGACCTCCGAAAGACGCATGAAATAGAGACACAAAACGTCGCTACAGCCATGAAGCATATGGAGGCATACTGTTTAGGCAGTGGTCTTTCGCATCCGCAGCATCCTTACGTCGTTACGGAAGAAGATTTCAAGAAGCTCGATCGACAGCGCATGATACAGCAGAATTTGCCGAGAAAACAAGAGAACGTGATCAATGTACTGAGGGCAAGGCAAGAGCGAGACATGAAGAGCAAGCTGCTGAAGCAAGAGGAGGAACTGGCGCTGATGGATGCAGCGTACGACAGAGAGCGGGCTGCCGAAGAGTTAGAACAGACAAAAGATATGGAAAGGCTTGAAGCCATTATCGAAGTCCGAAGGAAAAGACTGATACAAAGATGGGACTTGAGATTCGAAATGTGGCGGCGAGACTGGGAGCATCAGCACGGAACTGCAGTCACTTTACGCCTCGAGCACGAAACTTGGCCCTTGCAAACGTCCAAGACTTCGACGCCTATTCACGAATCGAGTCCACTGGCTCCGTACGTCCAAGCGGCAGCGTAACGGCACATTCGCGACTTTCAGCCCCCTGAGCCAGCCAATACGCCACACCACTTATTTTGCCTTTCTCTCAATCGTTTGCAAACCCTTTTTTGTTTGGCTTGCAAGCAACAGCGCGGCGTCACCGGCAGCCACCACCCATGAGCATTGGGTCTGAATCACCAATTTCCAATTCCCCTGAACAACACGCGATGTATATTTCTGGAAAGTATCGCCTTTCGACGTATATATACCCCCTGCTGTGCTTGTCTACACAGTCTTCTCTCTTTACACATGTTTTGCTAGACGGGGTGGGTTGACTGTTGGATGTGTGGCGCTGTACATACATATGTACAATGGGGAATATGGTGTAGGCTCAGGATAGAGACGTGGGGGCGTGCATATGGTGTAAAGAAGGTAGTCAGATACATGGAGAATGATATACTGATTTGTTCAAGGGAGTTTCTTGCTTGAGGCTTGATTCATGTTCATGTGCATTCATTGATTCAGTCGTTCCGTGTCGTGGGTATCTCGCTACTTGATACAGTTTGGGAAGGAATTCGTCGCTATGCTTGCTTGCTTGGTTACTTGGCCACATCCTTGTACCCCTCGCCCATGTTGAACTGCTCCACAGGCGCCAACATATCCCACTGCAACCCCGTCTGCACATCCGTCGCAGGCGCCATGCCGCCCAGGCCCATGGCCAGATCCATGTCCGCGTCCTCGTTTAGCAGCGCCATGTCGTCAAACTGCTGGTCGAAATAGCCCATTTGCGGATCCCCCGTTTTGAAGCTATTCTCGACAGGGAGAGGCATACCGCCGTCGACAAAGTACGGCGCGGGCGTGTGCGGCATACTCGGCTCGACCGAGTCGAACATTGGACTTGCATTGTCGTCGAGGCCGCCGATCCAAAACTGTCCGCCTGTCAGGGCGTCGCGCTCGCGGATCATTTCCTCAATGTCGTCGTCGGGGAGGGCGTGCGTGGCGCGCAGGTGGCGGCGGAGATCGCGGTCCATGTAGAATCTGTATTGGCATGTGTTTACGAGACAGGGGACTTGTCTGTTCTTTTCGTAGCCGATGCCGGTGAGCATGCTGAGCATCGAGGCTTCGGGTTTCTTTTTCGAGGGTTTGGCGGCTTGCCGAAGCTGTCTGCGGTTGCCGAGGCCGAGGTGGTGGGTGCGGACGTGTTGGTCGAGAGAGGATTTGGCTTTGAAGGCCGCGCCGCAAGCGTTTTCGCCGTTCCAGTTCTTGAGGTCTTCGTGCTTGGAATGTTGGAGGGCGTCGGATGTGCAGTTATATCTGCATTGCTTCTCGTGTACGGTTTGGATGTGCACGGCGAGATTGTGCTTGCGGTTGAAGACGCTGCCACATTTTAGATGTGGACACGGGTACTGTGGCTGCTGTGAAGGATCGCCATGCACGGTGACGAAGTGAGACTTCAGAGTGGTATCACTCTTGAATCGCTGGCCGCACTCGGTGCACTCGGGCGGGTGACAGTCGTGAATATGCGCCGCGAGTTCTTCTTGACTTGCGAACGAGATCAATTGCGGTGGAGTTTCGATCATGTCGCCCAGCTCGCTATGAATGACTTCGGGTCCTGGCTCCGCGCAGATGATACAAAACATCCTGTTCTCTTGACCGGCTGTATGAATCTTCCACGCATGGCGCTGCAGCGCACTCTCGGTCTGGTAGCCGTGCGTGCATCTGTCGCCCGTCTTGGGGTCCACGAAAGTGCAGGAATATGGTTTTTCCTCCATGTGCTGGTCCTTGACGTGTGCGTTCAAGGCCTTCTCCTTGCGGAAAGCCTGGTTGCATGGCGGAAACGCGGTGCAGTAAAACTTGGACTCGTGAACATCTCTGTGCCTCTGCAGCCGGCCGTTGGACGTGAAGGCCTTGCCGCACTCTGGCCAATCGCAGGTGAAGGTTCGCTCGACGACGGGGTCGTTGTGTGCATTTTTCAGATGGCGCTGGAGATGGTCTTTGCGGGGAAATGTTTTGCCGCAGCCCGGCTCGGAGCAGGCGAAGGGCCGCTGCTTGTTGTGGCTTCGCATGTGCGCTTCGAGTCGGCATGGTCGGTTGAAGCGCTGGTCGCAGCCGTCGAAGGGGCAGAGGTAGTTCCAGTTGCGGCGTGCCTCGCTGTCTGCTCTGGGAGTGCCGTTGTCGGTGTAGTTGACCTTGTAGTCGCCCGAGCCGCCCGAGTCGTCCGATTGCCATCCGAGTTGGGCTTCTTCGTCCTCTTCCTGCACTGCCAAGGAATATCAGCTGCGTGGTGGCGCCGTCGTTGGTCCGTTGGCGTACCTGGACGCGGCTTCTTCCGCGACGCCGCAGTCGCGCCCTCTGGGGTTTTGCGCTTCAGAGCCATGTCAACGCCAGCAGACCCAGGTTGACGAGCCTTGCAGCTGGAGGCGCGGAGGTGTTGCGGCCCCACTTGGATTTTTCGAGAATGCCCAGATTTCCGGACGCTACCGAGTAACTTGGTGATCCCTGCCCGGCTGGACGCTTTGGCTTTTTCTGGCCGCAGCTTCTTTGACAGCATGTCGTCGCAACCACAACCACGCTTGTCCACACCCTCCTCGACTTCGGTGCCCTCACGAGTCTAATCTACACAAACCGGCCAGACAGCAAAAACCATGTCTGACTACGGCGGCGGAGACGATGGCTACGATGACGCTGGTCCTGGGTACGAGTAGGTGCATGGATTTCAGCTGGCCGTTTCTTTGAGCGCAGCTTGGGCGCATGCTGTAGCGACACGTAGCGGGCAAAAGTAGAGGCTAACAGAGTCAGTGACGGGGCGATCGACTTCGACGAGGAGGTAGAACCCGATGTCTTCGAGGACAACGATGACCAGGCAGCTGGCGACAACCCAGACGGCCAAGATGCGAACGACGAAAACATAGTGGTATCGGGCGACGCAAATGCGGCAGCTGCAGCCAAGGACAAAGTCAAGAACACGGTCGAGTACGAGAACTCCAAGCGAGTGGACAACGACAAGCGCACGACGACTCCATACATGACCAAGTACGAGAGGGCGCGCGTGCTTGGGACAAGGGCATTGCAAATCAGGTCCGTCCGAAACTGCGCAAATTTCAGCGGGCAGCTGGCTAACACAGCTGCAGTGGAAACGCTCCCGTTCTCATCGATGTCGAGGGCATGACGGATCCTCTCCAGATTGCTGCCAAAGAGCTGCAGGAAAAGAAGATTCCGCTCGTTGTGCGAAGATACCTTCCAGATGGATTCTACGAGGACTGGACGTGTGAAGAGCTTCTGACATAGAAGCATCTGGCTTGGCTGCATTGGGCATGGAGTTTACTTGGTAACAATGCGGAACATGTTCGGCGAAGGGAGTCTTGAGTGGTAGCGCGTCCGTACGAATATTCCCCGAATTCCAACCGAATTTCCGCTTCTCCAAGTCTTTCGTCACGGTGCGGATCCGATTCCTACTTCAAGTCAAAATCCAGGGGAGGTGGGGTAGCTCGAGTCGCAGCTATCCATCACCTCCCCGCACTAACCACAGAACAACGTCACCCCTATGAGCCTGCGAACAAAACTTCTCAGAATCCCCAGAAGTCAGTTAACGCTGAAAGCTACTCGAACACAGCATTTCGATCATACTACACCGCGCACCATGTCGTTCGAAACCACCGGCACCATCGCCTCGTTCGGAGGCAAGCTTCTGAAGCTGAAGCACAAGTCCTCCAGCACAAACACGGACATGGAGCTCAATCTATTTATGCCACCGCAAGCATCAAAGTCGGGCGCAAAGGTCCCAGTACTCTTTTACTTGTCAGGCCTCACATGCACTGGAAACAATTGCTCGGAAAAGGGCTTCTTCCAGCACGGCGCAGCGAAACACGGCATCGCCGTTGTGTACCCGGACACCTCGCCAAGTACGTTTCCTCAAACGGGTGCGAAGCAGCTTACTGACTATATCTAAGGAGGGCTACAAATTGGGGGCGAAGACGAAGCATACGACTTCGGATCCGGCGCGGGGTTTTACGTAGACGCGACCAGGGAACCATGGACGAAGGGCTACAACATGTACTCGTACATTGCCAAGGAACTACCAGAGGCACTCTTCTCGTCATTCAAAGAGCTTGACTCGAGCAAAGTCAGCATTACAGGACACAGCATGGGTGGCCATGGAGCTCTAACACTGGTACGAGTTCTGCGACCAATCTGTTCGAGTGTACCGCTGACTTGAGTCTCCCAGTTTTTAAGGAACCCAGGAATGTACAAGTCAGTGTCTGCTTTCGCACCCATCGCCAATCCGATCAATTGCCCATGGGGACAAAAGGCTTTCAAGGGGTACTTTGGCGAAGATCAGCAGCAAAAGTGGAAGGAACACGACGCAACAGAACTCGTTAAACAGTGGAAGGGTCCGCTAGAGATCCTTATCGACGTGGTGTGTATATTGTCTTTCTCCTTTGCGGGAAACCTTTGACTGACCTGATGCAGGGTACCGGGGACAACTTCTACAAGCAGGAGCAGCTGCTACCAGAGAACTTCATCGAGGCGGCCAAACAAGCCGGGAACGACAAGGGCATAAAGCTCCGCATGCAACCCGACTATGACCACAGCTACTACTTCATGGCGTCGTTCGCCGACGATCACGTAGAATGGGCGGCGAAGCACTTTGACTTGTAGTAAGTCGGCCAGGAGACTTGGGTGGTGGTACTTGTGCTCATTACGATAGAAGCGGTTCCGAGGCCCGGCACAAGTTGTAGACGGGTTCACAGTCTGAAGATTGTGCATGCGGAAGTCGCCGCTGTTATGAGTTAACACTAGCAATTCACTATTCATCTGCCTTCAGCAGTATTCTCCAGGAGTGAAGGCAAAGACCAATGTCAATCATGTCGTCAGTTCTACTTGAATAGCTATGCACTGACTGGCGCACGTGTCCCTGGGTGATTTTGGCGGAGGAGACAGCCCACTACCGCGAAACGCTTGGCGCTGCCACTTCACTCACCTGCATGCACTGTTTTCGAACGCCAGCCCAATAAAGAAGCAAAGCATACCCAACCCTCCTTTGAGCTGCAGGAACGGTGCCAAAAAGACTTTCTCGGCCTGAAACTACCTTCCTACCTCCAAGTCAGCATCTGCACACTCACTGTGCGTGCCCCACGTGCCCCGCGTTGCTCTCTCACCGCCCATAACGCTCCCATGATGCAGTCTCTCCGCCCAATGATCCGATAGCATAACCAGGCCGAGCTCTTTCCCACGTCACTCTCCTGGCCAGCATACTACATGACCGACTGAGATCTCCGCCCCGCCGAAATCACATCCAAAGTTGTCCCACATCAAAGCGGCGGGAAATGGAGGCCCAGGTACGCAGGCTCTCCGCGATGCCCACCCACTAGCTCTTACCCAAACATATTTTGCCAACTCATGTGGACTTGCAGGTCGAAAATGCCATCCAAATCGCTTCCGACCCCACCTCGAGCCAGCAGCTGCGCGGGCAGGCCGTAGAATATCTCGAACGCCTGCGGTACGACGGCTCCGCATGGCAGGCCGGTCTCGCACTCTTCACACGCGATCCTCTTCCTTCCGATATTACTCGTCATACCTCTCTCGATCTCGTCAACAATGCCATTCAGGAGCACCGGCTCGATGAGCAAAGCCTCACATTCATCAAAGACACGCTCATGAGTCATATCCGGAAATCTTACGCACCTGGAAGTACTGCTGCGGACACTTCGCATATTCAGAACAAGCTGATGCAGACCATGACATATCTGTTTGTCACTCTGTACCCTTTGTCTTGGCAGAGCTTTTTCGACGACTTCCGTGCTCTGGCTGGCGACCAAGCAACGATCGGCAACGTCAACACCACAACTACCTTCCTATACCTCCGAGTGCTTGGACAGGTCCATGATGAGATCGCCGATCAGTTGGTTGTTCGGTCCGAAGACGAGAAGAAGCGCAACAACGACCTAAAAGACATGATCCGCCAAAGAGATGTTCAGAAGATTTCTTCGTCGTGGCAAGAGATCCTCGCGAAGTGGAGGGAATCAGACTTGAACCTGGTCAAGATGTGTCTGCAGACCATTGGCCGATGGGTAAGCTGGATTGACATCAGTCTTGTTGTGAATCAGGCGATGATAACCACTTTCCTCGAAATGGCTGGCCAGCAGGGCATTGCTGATCCAGAAAGCGCCGCTGGCAGGGTTCGAGACGCAGCCATTGATACATTTTCCGAGATAGTGGGCAAGAAAATGACCCCAGCAGACAAGATCGAGCTGATTCTCTTTCTCAACCTCTCAGAAGTCGTTGGCCAGCTGATCAGCAGCCCAGCGTTGGCAGAATTCAACAGCCCAAACTACGACAACGATCTTGCGGAAACAGTAGCTAAGCTCGTCAACAACATCGTTTTTGACGTAGTGAAAGTGCTCGAGAATGATGCAGCTGACGAACAGACCCGACAACGTGCCGATGACCTTATTCGCATTTTCACTCCATACTTGCTGCGATTTTTTGCCGACCAATACGATGAAGTCTGCTCCTCTGTCATTCCATCTTTGACCGATCTCCTTACTTTCCTTCGCAAGCTGCAGAAAAAGACGGGATCAGTCCCTCTCCAATATGCTGCCATCTTGCCGCCCGTGCTGGACGCCATCATCGCAAAGATGAAGTACGATGACACGGCAGACTGGGGCGAAGAGGGTGAGCAGACCGATGAAGCCGAATTCCAAGACCTCAGAAGACGTCTGCATGTCTTGCAGCAAACAATTACGACCATCGACGAGCCCTACTATATCGAGACCTTGAGCCGTGTAGTCAATGGGACATTTGGTCGCCTATCCCAAGGCGATCAGACCCTAGATTGGCGGGATCTTGAATTGGCTCTGTACGAGATGTACCTTTTTGGAGAGCTAGCGATCAGGAACCAAGGTCTCTTTGCGAAGAGACAGCCTTCTTCTGCCGCTGCTCAACAACTCGTGAGCATGATGAACAGTATGATTGATTCTGGTGCGTACCATATTCTAAGAACATGCTATTGTATGAAATAATCTAACAGTCTGTCAGGTCTTGCGAACTATCCACATCCCGCCGTGCAACTGCAATACATGGAAATATGCGTCCGATATTATCAGTTCTTCGAGCAGAACCCACATTTGATTCCGAAAGTCCTCGAGAACTTCGTCCAGCTTACACACAGTAATCATATCAAAGTCCGCTCGCGATCGTGGTACCTGTTCCAGCGACTTGTCAAACACTTGCGAGCACAGCTTGGGAACGTGTCATATGATGTGATCCAGGCTGTTGGGGATTTACTCACAATCAAGGCTGAATTACCCGATACCTCTGAAGATGAAATGTCGTCTGATGAGGAAGACCAATCTGCAGATGCCTTGTTCAACTCGCAGCTCTATCTCTTCGAGGCGGTTGGCTGCATAGCTTCTTCCAACACGGTTTCCACGGAAAACAAAAAATTATATGCGCAGACCATCATGAACCCTCTTTTCACCGATCTACAACAGACACTGCCACAGGCACAGAATGGAGATGATCGCGCAATCCTCCAGATCCACCACATTATCATGGCGCTGGGAACACTCGCTCGCGGCTACTCAGATTGGGTGCCTTCCAACAACAACAGCGCTGTCCCGCAAACCGAGGTGGCTGACGAGTTTGTAAAAGCTTCGGAAGCTATTCTCGTCGCCCTTGAGTCTCTTACATCCTCCAGCTCAATCCGTCACGCAGCGCGGTTCGCCTTCTCACGCATGATCGCCGTTGCTGGGTCTCGATTGCTACAGCAGCTACCTTCCTGGATCGAAGGCTTACTCTCGCTGAGTTCTTCCATGGATGAGATTGGCACGTTTCTCAAGGTGCTTGGACAAGTCATCTTCACATTCAAGTCCGAGATATCTGGCATCTTGGACACAGTCATGACTCCTGTTTTGCAACGCGTATTCTCGGCCCTGACTGTAACACCTTCAGGCACAGATGACGAAATCCAGCTCTCCGAGCTCCGACGCGAGTATCTTAACTTTCTCATCGTGGTCTTGAACCAGGGCCTCGGATCAGTGCTTGTCAGCAGTGGTATGTTTCACGCCCACATTCCCTGATGTGGCTACGCTAACAGGATGCAGCGAACCAAGCTAACTTCGAGTCCATCATCTCGACCATCGAGAATTTTGCACGCGACGCACAAGACGCCCCCACTGCTCGATTGGCTATCTTCGTTCTCATGCGCATGATCAACGTCTGGTGTGGTCCTGACAAAGTTGGCCCCGGCGCAAATCAGACACCAACTTCTCCGACCACTACGCACACGCCGCTTCCAGGTTTCGAGAACTATGTGCTCGAGCGCTTCTCTCCACTCGCATGGTCCATCCCCGCTGCACCTGGTTTCAACTCGAAGGATGCGCAAGCGAAGCAAGTCCTGTTTGAGGTTGCCAATCTGCAACTAGAGATTGTCAAGAAAGTCGGGGAACCCTATGTTGAGCGTCTCAGGAGTGACCTTGGTGGGAACGGTGTTGATAGAGACGGCATGGATCTCTATCTGCAAAGTCTGGCAGGTGCCTTGGAAGGCACAAAGAAGGAAAAGGAATGGAGGAACTTCTTCGTCCAGTTCATCGATCGCATGCTGTCCAGCAGGAGCTAGCTCGCTCAACTTCAGCTTCTCATTTCTTCGAAGCAAGTTCATCATTTTCCCTTTCAGATCCTGGCGGTTCATTACCAGGGTGGCATCATCTGCATCGCAGCGGGCGCGTAATGGGAGCATTTGGTTTTCGAGATAACCCACTTTCATATGACTCAGCTAGTTCGGCTTGCTGAAACCAAAATAGACTTTACACATCATTACAGCTGTCACAATGATGTCAACGCTTAGGTCTTGGACTTTACCACCCTCTCGCCTACAAAACCCTTGCCTCTCCCATTCGGCACACACAACCTCTGCTCCATAGCCCTTACATGCTCTTCGCTCTCCATCCAAAAGCGTCGACATACCCACTCTGAATAAATCTCTCCCGATCCTCCCTCGTCTTCTACCGCCCATATATGCTCGCACCAACATTATTGTCCAATCTCGCAAACCCTATGTACGCCAACGTCCCCCCTATTAACACTATGTATCAACTTCCTCAATCCTTCCAACTACGCCTTTTGCGCCTTACTTGACACACACGCAATATTCATACCCTGCATCACCCTACTTCTTCATTGCGCCCGTCCTGCGCGTCCAAAAACCCAGCGACTAGTCTACCGTCGTACTCACAGCAGGTATGCGTGTTAAGAAGCTCCCTACCAGACTGGACAGTGTCAAATGCGCGTCATACAGCCAGAAGCGCGAGCCGCAGAACTCGGAATGCAGATGTGGATGTTGTGTTGGTGTGCGTGGTCGATTGATTATGCTGAAGCTATGTGGGGTTGGGGCGGTGCTCGATATATATATATATAAATGGGTGTGCATGTTTGAACACCGCGGTGCGGATCAGTAGGCAATTTGTGGGCATGAAAGGGTGGAGAGAAAAAAAAAAGTTGTTGACGTGTTGGGGTACGGGTACCGCCGGAGGCCCATGGTGCTATGTACGTATGTATTGGCATGCTTTGGAGTAGTTGACTGCGTATATATCTCTCTCTGTTTCTCGCTTGGTTACTAGATTGTCTCTCGCCTCACGATATATCGTGTCCTGTTGACGGTGGATCGATGAGGATGTTAGTGGTTTTCTCTGCTGGCTTTTTCATTGTCGGCAATGGGTTCTAGAATCCTGCTTCTTTTTCCTGAACAGCTCACAATACTGGAATTCAGGATCTTCGTCCCCGTTGTTGATGTTGCCAGCATGTTGGGTTTGTGGGGTTGAGGATCATCCCTGTGTATTCAGGGTATGTTCGTGGCATTTCGGCCGATACGGATCGATCGCTTGATGATGCACGCGGCTGCGGGTTGTTGAAGCCTGAGATCTGTCCGTATTCAGGCGCGACTAGGCTTCATATCATCGCCCGAACAGGCTGGTCGAACATGATGTGTGGACGTGTAGTTGCTCCAACTGATCGGTCTTCCGAATTTGACCGGCGCCATGCATCTCTAGAGTAACGTATCTTGTGGTTGAGGCCGGAAGCCAGCTGTCGGTGTGTTGTGGCGGCTTACGAGATAATATTGATCAATCTTGGTGAAAGTAAATGGGTCACCTCAGAAGAGCGTTGGGAAATGAATGTGCGTAAGTTCGTCTTGCTGGTGTCCGTCCAAAGGGATCCTTCACCGCTGACCTTGGAAAGGCATATCAGCATTGGGTACGCTGCTCTTCTGTGGTCAAGCAGAACAACAAGACGGCCAGCACCGATCGGATGCAACTCTCTTCGGCGGCCAGTCCAATATCAGTCTGAGCAGAAGGCCGCTGTGAACCAATCAAAGTTCTTATACGCTGTTTGTGGGCGAGTGAACTGGGATGACCGCAGAGGCTGTGCCTTGCCAAATAATGATTCGTTAGGCTGGCGACTATGCCCATTGCGCGACTGGCCCTGGATTGTTGTCAACGGGAATTCTTGTGTACTGGCTTGGCAATAGATGCGCCCTGTCAGCTGGTGCAGAACACACATTCCAAGGTTATCGGGCCACGTAGTCATATCGGGCGAAGGGTATTGATATCGCGACTGTTCTTTCATGCAGAACTAACTGGATCGCACCTATTCTATTGGATTGCGTGTGGGATCTGATAGTGCTCTTCCGCCAGTTGAAGAAATCCTATTGTAGGTGGTACATTCAGGAGCTTTGGGCAGCTTGATGGGTATGGGTATCTTTGAGCAGAGAGACAGTGGCTGGCATAATACGACGTAAGAATGGTTCGACTATCAACGGTTCCAACCTGATCGAGGAATGATGCCGTGCTGAAATCCATGTGCCAAGTGGACATGGCGTGGGCCGTGGGCCAGAACGAGATCTTTCCCCTGTGCACGGCCCATCTGGAAAGGTTTACCAACATGATGGGTTAACTGTTAAATTACCTTGCTCAAGCCACCCTATCGCCTAGAGGAAGTCTTTGACGAATCCGCCATGACCCGAGTCGCCATCGTGCAAGTCGTCAGCCGAACAAAGGGCGCTGCTGCCGTCAGGGCGTGGCGTGGCTTTATTGATGTACCTGCGAGTAGGCTAGCTGCCGCACGCGCTCAACACTGCACAGGCCTAACATCTCCCCAAGCGTCCTAACAAAACAGCCAGAGTTTCCTGGGGACGTTTGTGATCGTTTGTGATCGACATACAAAGACTACGTTCTTTGAACTTTCCAGTTGGGCCATCCGTCACCCACAACCTTCAGAGCCATCAATAATCGGTGCACCACGGGCCGCTGCCGGAGAGTCTCTTTGAGGCAACCGACGAGCGTTGCACTACACCCCTCACGACATCGCAACTTGATATCTATTGGGCTTGAGGACGGTCATGGTGTGCAGAAACCAATGGTGCTATTATTGTCCACACGGTCCTTCTTGAGAAGTCAACAGAACGTAACCATGGGCCCAAAATCTTTCGTGCAACCTCGATACAAGCCGGCAATGGCGCACGGGTTCATGTTGTCGCACCATGGGGCTTCTCCCCTGCTCCAGACAGAAACGCCCAGGACGCACAACGAAAACACCTGCCTGGCTGCCTTCTTCCGTTTATTAACAAGTCCAAGGCCGCCGCACACTGGCTTTGAGCTCCACACTTTGCTTTCTCTGTTCATTGTCATCGTTGTCTGGAGTTCCCTAATCGCTTCCGCTTCCGCAACAAATGGTGACCGTCCAACGTTGCTCGCCGTCCACGTGGAAGACGACTTAGCCTGGAAGGGATCAAGTCTCCAACTCGACTCCCGATCACCGCCAAAATCTCCCTTGTTCATGCCTCCATTACAACACAAGAGAGCGATCAGCATCGATCCATCAGCCGGCAAGAGCGATTTCCAGGTGCCTGAGCCATTCGATACAGGATTCTCCAGCAACTTCACTAGTTCGTGCACAAGCTTTCTAAACCGACTACGAGCAGACAATGCTTTTCGGAAATGTCGGCCGTTCTCTCTCATGCTCCAGGTGCGTGGTTTTAACTGTCGGGCAGATTGGGTCCGAACTGACACACCTAGACCTCGAGTGGATTTTTTGACGCATCGAGATCGAACCTTAGAATTACTCAGACGTTAGACGCGACATGCGGGGTGAACGCGACCCAATGCGCATCGATAATGGACAGTTATGCGCGAGAGTTGATGTCCTCGTCAGCATGCAAGACGGATCTGGACGCCGACACGCCCCTTGCCATCCAAGCACTCAATGGCTTGGTCGCATATCCTGTCGCTTACTCGGCAAGCTGCTTAAGGGATGCACAAGGCAGCTACTGCTTTGCCAACGCAGTGAGCAACATGTCATCAACGACCGACTCGTATCCGTACTACTTGCCTGTCGGACAGGAGCTTCCAGCTGGTTCCCGCCCCACCTGCAATTCCGTAGGTGATGCCCAGTATTGCGATTGTTCTCTTGCTTACATATGCAGTGTCTTCAAGATGCAATGGCTGTCTTTGCTCAGTATGCCAACAATGTTACGCAACCCGTCTCAAAGACCTATGCCACGGCCGCACAGCAGCTGTCCATCGGCTGCGGGCGGTCATTCGTCAACGTCACCGCCGCACCACTCAAAGCCGGCGCAACAACAGCAACGACCGCATCGCTTACGCCGTCGCTTACACTTCTTCTTATGATTGTGCTTTGTTTCTTCCAGTAATGAAAGGACGCGATATGTTAATTTCTTGTATCTATCTGGCGTCACACTTTACACCGAAGGCGAATTATGGATCGGTCATTAGCGATGGCGCTTGGGTTGGATTTTCACACTTTTGCTACGCGCGGTAGCATTTGCCTACCACCTATACCCCTTTGGAATTGCGTAGACATGGAGCTAATGCTCTTTGCCGAGCTGAGCCTTGAATCATGAGATGAGCTGGCAAATGGGCCCATGGAAAAGCTTCCGAAGAGCAGATGAAAGCCAGGTTTATATTGTATTAGACATAGGATAGACACGACGTCATTTCTAGCCTGCCAGTGGTGCTAGTAATAAATGTTTCACTACCATCCCATTTGTTCTATGCTCCTATTGGGTAGTGTGCGAACTAGATGAGGCCGTGTGCATACCAACGCAATCTTACAACAATCTATCTGGGGAGCCTAGACACAATGTCTGGGTATGTCATACACGCTATCGATAACAAGCTCCATATGTACACAATCGCCAATTTGTTTGGTCGCCCTCGCCCAAATTCACCGCCCACACGGCATCCACGCTCGAGCACGATCTTGGTGCCGATCTGTGACCACACGTCAACGCCTACACATACAGCGCGGGTCGATGCTAGGGCGTCTCGGCGCTACTAATGTGTCAATTGGGCTGTCTGAAACGCAATGGCAGCCGTCACGTGCGGGAATCATACTTGCGGAGCCTACGATTTGACAGAATTGGACCCCTGAACGGCGGAGCCTCTCCCTTCGTGCTTCAGCCATACCACCCAACGACCCCGTCTTTGTCAACGTCCGGGTCTTACTAACTTTGCGCGTCTGACATCATACTACCACATTACAGAGATGGAGTGGAATGAAGGAGCAAATGAGTTTTCCTTTTGCCAAATGAGCGACGTCTCTAGCACGCATCCGTGCTGGTGGAGCCTGGTGCTACCTTGCATTTTCGAACGTCTTTCATTCTTGCATGGATAGCCCGCACTGGGTGCGGATCATGCGGAGCACTCATTGCGTAGCTTCCGTGAGCGGCCAGGAAGCTGCTTGGCTGGACGTCAACCATTTATGCGTTTGATGGGACCATCGGGCCCGGGGCCCTCGCCTGTCAGCCGTCACCCATGTTGCTTGTTGAACCTGAGACAACCAACTTCGCTGTGACCTGCGATCTTAGTCTCTCCTTCCATCATCTCATCATTTGCCCTCTTTGATCCAGGTCGATATGAATATGGGCGGGAACTTATCTACATTCTTTCGCAGCACTATCGTCTGTTCGCTCTTTTCCTACCCTCTTTTTTTCTACTCCAACTATCGACCTTCAATCAACAATCAGTGATTCTACGACAATTTGTCACACAGACTTCGGCACACATCATCCATATACTCTGCTTGCACCGATTCAACTCCACTATGGCCGAAGTCATGTCCCAACAGGGCTTCGGGCTGTCCGTACCCTCTTCGCGACAAGATGTCATCAGCGCACTGTTGAATGAATATGGCAATTCCTTCGGCCGTGGCGGTGGCTCGCCATGTGCATGCTCTCCAAGTCCAGCAGACAAAGAGCTACCACCACCGCCGCCACTTGCAGATAGCTTGGAGAATAAGCCGCTGCCTGCTATCCAGCGCGCCGAGCAGCGTATGAGCATGGAATTTCAATTAAGAGGTAAGCCAATACCTCAACGTCATAGAGTACAGAGAGCTGTAGCGTTCAAGTGCTTTCTCACATGCCACTGAAAACGCGCATTCACCATGTCCTGTTCACTTCACTTCACTTCATCGAAGGAACTAAATTTGCTCGCAAAAATCTCCATAGAAGCGCCCCTCCCCATACTTTTCCTTGTCAACACAGCAACAGCAGCACTCGACAGCACATGTGACACAATCCTTGCACGCAATTGCTAACCCGTTCTTAGGTATCGAAGACGCACCTTTGTCGCCAAACAGCTCCCATAAGGACCCTTCACAAGCTCGCGCAAGAGGGAAGATTCGATTCAGGAGCTTGTCACGGAACGCCAAACCACCTTCTCTGAGTCTTGTTACAAGCAATGGTTCCACTGCCATAGTTCCCCCCACGCCTGCACTCTCCGCGCAAGCACAAACATACCCAATTCCATCAAACTTTGAGAACAAGGACCTATCATCACCACCTCCTCCTCAGCTGCCAGCGAAGTCTGAAAGACGATCTAACGCTCAACGAGCACCTATGGGCATTCATCAGTCGAAATCACAGTCAGATCTCCCCCGAAACGATTCGCTCTTATCACAGGACGAGGAGAGGCCGGCACCAGCAGCAACCTCGGTGAAGCGAAAGGCGCTTCCAGCTCCAGCCGCAGGGAGGTTTTTAAGTCTGGCACAACTAGGCACCGGACCTCGAGGCGGAAAAGGAGGGCCCTTGCCACCGACCTCTGCACCTAGAAAGAAAAGTCTAGACGCTCAAGCTCTGGTTTCGAATCCGAAAGAGACCATGCATTTAAAAGAGGAGGAAGCCCAGGGGCGAGATTCGAAGCAGCAACATGATGCAACCCAAGTCAACCAGCCACCGCCAACGCCCGAGGAAGACAAGTTCGTGGCGGCACCTGCACCACCACGGAAGGTGTTTACTGGTCTTGGTCTACCATCCAATCCACGCGCAAGAGGACCAATCTCTCCGAAGCATGTTCGCGGCAAGAGCAGTACCGGTTTCAATCTCTTCAAGGTGAGCATCCATGTCCCATTCCCTCTACCTTTTTCTCGTCAGGTAGTTTTCCAGAACCATATACGGTCAGAACACCCATCCGTCTATGTGTTCACTCCTCCACATCTTGGACTACTTGGCTAACCTGGTTTTGCATAGGCTCAACGACCAGCTCCACCTCCTCCGACCAAGGTGATAGAAACTCTTACACCAGAAATGACGCCTTCGCCAACCTTGAAGCCAGCGGAGGCTAAGGACCAAGCAATAGCGCCTCTTTCACCGCCAACCGAGCACAAAAGACCTTTTAGCTTCGAGCCTGTGACGGTTCCTAATTCATCACCACAGGATGTAGAGCAGCCCAAGACAGCGGTGCCAATAATTACTCTACCATGGACAACCGTGCCACCTGCGGATCCTAACACGCCAGTCGGCCCAAAGTCTGCCGACCTCGCAGAACCCAGTCCTCTACCGAGTGCCTTGCCCACGCCCACGCCCGCCCCAGGCCCAACCTATTCTCCACCTGAAACCAGCGCCGCCGCACAGGACGGCCACGGCCGGCCAGCAGCTGCCACAGCAACAGGACCTGATTCTCCCATGGAAAACGCCCCGACAGCAGCTGCCACAGCAACAGGACCTGATTCTCCCATGGAAAACGCCCCGACAGCAGCTGCCACAGCAACAGGACCTGATTCTCCCATGGAAAACGCCCCGACACCACCCCTACCACCCTTCACCCCCTTGACCCGCGCCCCCATACCCCTCCCACAAACCCTCATCCCGGCAATCACCTCGGCGCATCTGTCCTGCTACACCCACCACACCAACAGTATCTGGAGCAACAACGCTTTTCAACCCATGGGCTGCATGGTGTGTCGCGCCAATGATGGCGAGCGCAAGTGGTGCTGTACATGGTGCCAGCTGCGCATTTGCAGGGGCTGCAGCGAGGAGCTCAGGGTCGTGCCTGGGCGGAATCTGGGGAGGTATTTGGACGAGCGGGGGGAGAGGGTGGGAGAGGGTATGATGGGTGGCAGGGGGGATGAGGGGGCAGCGGGAGTGTTGAGTGCTGTGTGTGAGAGGGATGAGGGGTTTTCGTGAGAGTGGGGAGAATGGGGGTGGTTTGGCGTAGGGGGGGGGATGGATGGTGTATGTGTTATGCATTTCCTTTGGTTCGGGGGATGGCAGGCAGGTTGCATGCTTCTTGCATGTCGACGGACGTCGGAGTTGAGTAGCGCATCGTACGCTCATGTACTTTGATTCTTGCTTTCCCTCAGCAGCCTCACTATCTCGGGTAATACCTGCTCCGCATCCTCACTGATGCGCAATGCTTCACGCCCCGTGTTCCCCGCGTGCACATCAGCGAAAAAACTCTCCTCCCCTCTCGCACCCCCCATGTTCAATATCCCAATCGGCATCCCTCGTTCCCTGGCCCTCTTCACCAGCCTCCACGCCGAGTACGTTGCCAGACTACTTCCCACGACAAGGATCCTGCCCGCGTCGTCCACAGCCTCGTCGGCAGCGGCTTTTGTCGCCGCAGGAATCGATTCTCCAAACATGATGACCGCAGGCTTCAACACGCCCCCCTCACTCGTCGTGTCCCACGCCCCGTCGGCGTCCGTGTGGATCTTCAGCACGCCGCCGCCTGGTTTCGGCGGCGGCGCTGCCAAGCACACGGGGCACGCGGGGTATCTGAAGGCCGTGTACGGCGCATCAGGGACATGGACGTCGCCGTCGGGATTCGCCGCGAGGCCCTTGTGGCGGCGCTCGACGGGGTTTTCCGTGTCGAGCGCGCCCGAGGCGAGCATCTCGTCGAGGAAAGCGGCCCATGTGGGGTTGAGGCGGGCGAGGTGTTCTTGGAAGGAGCGGCGCGGGTATTCGTTCCCGCACGTCAGGCAGACGAGGGAGCGGAGGCAGCCGTGGAGCTCGGTTGTGGGGAGGTGCGTGTGTGCAGCGGGGTGGAAGGAATCTACATCTGCGCCATGTTCATCCCGTGTTAGCTTGCTCTGCCCGTCGGAGCCTTTGAGCGGCCTGTTCCAGATGAATGAGACGTGTCGTGTACGAACTCTGTGTAATTACGCGGCCGACTACGCCCAGCCGTCCCAGCTCCCCACACGCTCTGTGCGCCTTGTTCGGCCGCGCTCTGTCCAAGTTCGTCCAGCCCAGGAAACTCCTCGCCCAGTACCGTTTCCTCGCCTCGTGGTTCGCACAAAACTCGTGGAAGTAGATTGGCTTGTACGTCTTGTTCAACGTGTACGTTCCGTTTGCGCCGCGATAGTCGGCAAGCCCCGATGCGACCGATATGCCCGCGCCAGTAAGCAACAGCGTCTTTCCGCTGTGTCCGGCCCCCTTTGCGCAAGTCGCACGTGTCGCCGAGATGCTCGACTGCGCGACAGACGAGCGTGGAAGACTCGGAGCCAGGAACTCGAGCAGCGCGGCAATGGCTCCACCCGTCGACTTTGCGCTCGGGGGGATGATGCTCGGCAAGGGCAGGGGATCGGTGTATGGCACGCGCAGGACGGGCATTTCTCCAACTCGGAGCAATCAATCGGAATGATGTTCTTCCATCCACAATCCATGCTGTGAGTGGTGTCGAACGTTGAAATTAGCGGCTCATTTTTTGCGCGAGTGGGTATGATGATGATGATGATGATGATGCGAATTTTAGCGCGCAAGGTGCATGTCTTAGATCAGACCGCAGCCGCTGCAGATGAGATGGAGAATGTGGGTTATTTTTGGGGGCGACTGATTCCAGGACATGCGTGGGGGGATTTCCAGAACGGCCGAGTGCGTGACGGCTATGCTGCAGATGCAGCCACCATTTTCGTGTAACAACATGGAGCTCGCATAGCCATCTGGAAGATGAGTATGGCGATTCTCGTCATACGCATGGTGCTGTCTATAGATCTCTGGGCTGGCAGAGCCGCAAGGTAGCTGCGACAGTGACGACGAGCAAGTCTCATGAACTCAGCCGAAAGTCGAATGGATTGAAAGAGAGATTTGACTTCTTTCTGTTCAACGAGCGTACAGCTCCTGTGGATATATAGACCGCCTAAATACGCTTATACCCCAAGTGAACCACCAATCGTGCTGATGCAAAAGGGCCGTGATAAACACCGGTAATGCTCCAGTAATGCGCCGCCCAGATGATTCAAGCGAATGTCCGAATTGTTCCGCGCTTCAATTACGGGTCCAACACCGCCTCTGCCAAACCCAACCTAACAAGTAGGAGATGGTGTTTTGTCGGCAAGTTCTCTTCTAGCCGATTGGATCATGTGAAGAAAGAGAAAAAGAAGTGTAAATGCAAAATGGTATCAATGCGAGTCGCTGTTCGACCGATCATGGTACAGAATGGTGCTCAATGGCATGTCGTATCGTAAGGATCGTGTCAAGAAAATAGGAATGAACAAGAAGACTGAAAGGCAGGCCGAGGTCGCAAGGAAACCAATCGGGGCGCTCATTGGGGGTGTGAGAGTGGGTGCGGATGGGCATGGGCTTGTTGATGGGCAGCCATGTACTGCGAAGGGTGATGATACGGGGGATGTATCATGGACTGGATGCTGGGCACTCGTTGCTGTTGCGAAGCATAGCCGCCTGGATATGTAGAAAAATGAGCTGCGGACACACCCGGTAGCATGTCCGCGGGGCTTGACTCTTCATCGAGGTCAGAAATGCCTATGCCACTGTCTTCGTGGTCGTGGTAGGTACCATCGTTTTGTTTCTTCTGCGCGGACCGATAGGCCTGTGTCAGGTTCTTGAGACCTTTCTCCATGCACTGCGGTGAATTAACTGGCCATCCTCAGAGCATACACTTGGTTCTGCTATACCTTTTGTTCGACAAGCGTCCACTTCTCTCCTACACGCGCGGCAAGAACGCTCCACATCTCTCGGCGCGCTTCCATGTATGCTTGTGCCAGGATGTCAAGCTTGACGCCATCCCATTGCTCGGCGTTCTGTCGTTCCATCAACCTCTCGTGCCTTTTGCGGCAGGCATTGGCTGATTTTTGAGGAAAGTGCTTGGGCGAGATCTGGTTCCAGTTGAGCCCTTGGGCTCGGGCTTGGATCAGGATTTCATCATCTTTTGTGGACCACGAGGAGCTCCGCGTGCCGCCTCCTGCTGCCGACGCCGTCGAGACGGAATTGTGGTGCGTTGTTTGGCCCTTATCGTTCTTAGGCATGTTGATCATGAGAAGACAGAACAGATGAGAGAAGAGAGGTGAGATGACGGGAATGAAGATATCGCAAGTGGAGAAATACGGCAACGGATGTGAGCAGACTTATGGAAAGCGACCGAGATGCGAATTGATGATTAGAGGAGAGTGGGAGTCGGACAACGAGAGCGTTGAACAGGGAGGGAAAGGTAGGAGATATTCTCAAGAGAAGAAAATGAAGGAACATATGTTCGTACCTGTAGTGGGGGGTTTCTAAGGATTGGCCATGGCCATGGCGAAGGGGCTTTATAGAGGGAGCCGCACAGCGAGCCTCTATCAAAACAAAGACCGCTGGGCCGCTCGGAGAATTGGCTTGAAACCAGGACATGTTTCTGTAATCGCCGGATCGATCTGCTCCCCTCCCAAAAGGGTATGTGCAACTAGGCGGAGACGAGGCTGACCACTCGGTCGCAACCCCAAGCGCCTTCAGAAAGGGTGCGCTCAGGCCAAGGCAGGCCATTTGAATGGTCAGAGCAGGGGTGGCAAGCGGTTCGTCCACAGCGCAAGGGAGCGTCTCTGTGACCGGAAGCGCCTGTTTGAGGATGCTCTGCCTGCACCCTGGTGCGGCTGTATCTAAGAATACTGCTGGCAGCCCACAGGCGCTCTCAGGGGTGTGGGAGGAAACAGCGGCTAAGCGCGCAACGCTCAACGCTGATACGACACCCCCATGGCCCAAATAAAGACCTTGGCAAGCGACACAAGGACAGAGACGCCTCGCTGCGAAAAAGCCTGTGAGGTCCTGTAGTCATCAATGCATTCTAGGGCTGAGCACAGCGGGAACCTGCAGAACGCTGCAGAAGGTGGAGTGGAGTTGCCGTCAGCAACGTGGCCGCCCAAGTCAGCAGCAGCAGCAGCAAGAACAGTCTTTGTCGTGACACTGAAATTTGACATCGACAGCGGGCCAGAGGACCGTTTATGTTTCAGGACAAGATTCGCGGGCGGATAGCGGCTGTCACCCAGATTGCCGTAGTGATTGCACGTGCAGGTGGCCGTCATTCCCAAGGCACATCCCGCAAGCGCCCACATATCTCGTTCGTCGCTCGCCAGCTTTACAATCCATGTCCTGTGCCTCTGAGGTGCAGTGCTCATCGAGACCACAAATGCCTCACCGGCACTGCCCATCTGTTTGCGCTGCCGCAACATCTGTGCCATCGGGAACGAGGCTATAGCAACACAGTCGTAGCCATGGCCTTGCGCGTGTGCGCTGCTATTCTTGCAAGCATAGCCGAGTACAGATGACAAGAGACTTGAGATTGGTGGTTTGGCACGCAGAAAATTTCCCATTCCAAGCGATTGGTGTTACACGGGACAACCGTTCGTGTACATAATCTCTGCAGCGAGCCGTCCCCCACACAGCCTCCATCCGCAGCCCCCGCCTCGGCTTCCGAGCTACAGAATCGATAAAGCCAGCATGCAGGGCCGAGCGCAGTTGCTACATCTTCCATCCCTTCGTTTGGGAGCGGAAGAACCCTTCCGGATCATAACCTTCTCTCACCCTTCGTGCAAAATCAGCAGTCCGCAGGCGGCCGAAATAGTCCTGGCGGAAATAGGCGTCATTCATGAAGAGCGGCAAGTAAGCATCCGGGAGCTTCCCGCTTTGCTGAAACCCTGTCACCAGGCTACGAGTGCCCTGGTGTAGTGCTGTCGTAGCTTTGTCGATTGTGTTGTCGTCTATCTCGAACGAATACGAAAGATTGAATTCGAGGATGATGCGGTCGACGTCTTCGTCCAAGTCGATCAAGTCGCCACCCCTCTCGCGGGCCTTGCGAGCCAGCGTCTTTGGGATTGGCTGGTAAGCGATCGACCCGATGATGCCCGCTACTCCAAGGACGCCCTTAACCGTATCCGTCCAATGGGAGTGCATAGCTTCTAAGACTTCTGCACCATTTTCGACGCTCGGAAGAGGAATAGTCTCGGTTGTAATGGTGTAGATGGATCCTTTGATCACTCCAAAGTTGTTGTGCGTGAGCAAATCATAGTAAGATCGTGTCTTGCAGTCGTTGGTGAGGGGACCGACGTCAGTGAATACATCAAACACGCCCGCAGGAGGCTCAGGTCCGTCATAGAACAGGAACATGATCCATATGTCGACCGCCCCCAAAACAGTGAGCTCAGCTGTCATGATGATTGCGGCCTTCTCATCGGGATAGTCGTCAGTGAAGTTGCGCACTGCTGCGAGCAGCTGAGGTGTCTTGTCTGCAGTGAAGAACAGGTTTCCTCCCCAGACCTACAAAGTGTAAGCAAAGCCACTATTCATCACCGTTGCCATACTTACATCTCCCATAGGATGTGCGACCATGGTGTACGAGCTGACGATGCCGTAGTTATTACCTCCTCCTTTCAGTGCCTCGAACAGTTCCGGGTGGCTGGTGTTGGAGGCTGTGACAATAGTAGCGTTCGCCAATATCACTTCAAAGCTGACGATGTTGTTTGCAGCCCAACCATACTGAGTAGAGAGGAAACTCAAACCGCCGCCGACCACGTATCCGCCCACTCCCACTTCACCGATGCGTCCACCAACAACGGTGGCATTGGTGCCCTCGAGAGCTTTGTGAACATCCTGCCAATCATTACCGGGTCCGACCCGTACAGTCATCGAAGCAGCATCAAAGATGACTTCGTTCAGCTCTTTTGTGGATATCAAGGGGCCGCCCTTGATGCTTGCAAAGCCTTCATTAGGATTATGGCCGCCAGACTTGACTGCGAAGGTTTCGTTGTTATCGTTCAAGATATGTACGATGCTTGCAACCTCAGCGGCAGTTTTGGGATAGAGGATGCATGAGGGTTTGAGAGCGGAACAGCCAGTACTCCAGTAATTCTGCTGCTCTTGGAAGTATTCTAGAGACAGCTCACGTTTGATTTCAACGTTGTTAAGCGCGCTGACGGAGGAGCAAGTGTCGGCTCGAATAGAGCGAAGGAGAGACAAGAAAGGTACAAGACCGGAAAGAGTGAAAGCAGAAGTGTGCATTTTCGCGAAATCGCGATTGGTATGGGAAAGTGAGCTCCGCGATCTTCTCTTTCATGCTTTCTCGTTCCAAGCACTCCTAGATATATGTGAACTTTTCGTTTATCCACAATGCTGAACTTGAAAGCCGTCTTCTGAACCATGCTCAGGGGCCGTCTTCAGGTCTGAATCTTTTTGTGGCTCATTATGATAGGGTGACACTGGTGGCTATCGGAATGAACAAGTACCAGTATCGGCCAAACAGGCAATATGACTCAGGAGTATACGGGGCTGATATGATGCATATTCCATCGCCTTGGCACCTTCCAAGTCCACAGGCGTGGTGCCTTGTGCAACAAACACTGTATGGCAGACTTCTTCTACCGGACGCAATGAGCATTTCCGTAGCATTTCTAGAGTATGTTTCGATCACGATTCCTCAAGGATATGTTCTGGCATGTGACGATTCAAGATTGCTCTTGACGTGCCAATTGTGTGTGGCTTGGTACCGTATTTGCGCTGCTGTGAGAGCGTGAAGAAACATGTTGGTGGAACGGGTGAGAAGATCCGCATTGCTTATGGGTAATTGAGCCAGCGACGAGGCTTAGTCTGCGTACCAAGTCGATTCTAATAAAACACCCTTGAAATCCGGGACGGGTATGAAATCGAGAATGAGTTATGAAGTCAATCCGATTTGGATCAGCTGCTGTTGAAAGATAAGATGGAGTACGGAGTAGTGTTCCGAGCAGAAACAGGGAACAACATTCAGCACAGACGAGACTAGTGTAGCCGAAGTGCACTAGCTTTCCTTGGCTATCCCCTTTATGCACTTCCACCATCACTACGCATACCCAACCCTCCGCGTTGCTGCATCAGACCGTAATTCGCAGAGTAAGATTGCTTGAGAAGCGAGTCCAAAACCTGCCGAGGCTTGAAGGCTTTGAATGTAGTCATCCACCGGGCCACTACCGCATTGGACTTTTCACCGTGGGAACATTAATTAATTGGACAAGGGGAGTCCATGTCTGTTCGACGACACGAACACTGTAGGACTCTGGTACGGAGTACATCTGTCTTAAGGTGTGTGATGCACACTTGACATCCGACTCACTTCCTGCGCACTAGACTGATCCTGAGCAACGACAGAGTGCACTTCAAAAGTGCACGAGTGGCAGTCGAGTGTTTGCTCGTCGTTTTGACAACTGGTGCACCATTTCACGATCCTGGTCAATTAACCTGGTCTCCCCTATCGCGTCGTTACACACCCAACTATATCCTTCGGGCAGATTGCTGAATGTAGCGATTGTGGTGCATTCCTGTCCTCCAATACTGCATATCAAATTTGGCTTCGAGTGGATCTTGGTAAAAATACGATCGTGTAGCCGCAGCCTTTTCTTTGACACTACAGGCTACGGACGGAAACGTGGGGTTTCAAAGCATGGCGTTCCAACGAAAGGTATATGATGCACCGCATCTGCACATTGAGTAGCTTCCTTAGGCGCCTTCTGTTACCTGCTACACTCGTTTTCACTTGTTTCGCCAACCAGTCATTCTTTTGTAATGCGTTCTACCATAATTTTGGGCCTTAGCTCTGTTGCAACTGCAGCAGTTATTGACCGTCGCGATCCTGTTCCAGCTGGCTATGTGGCGCCACCCTACTATCCTGCCCCTCACGGAGGGTGGGTATCGGATTGGAGCGAAAGCTTCCAAAAGGCATCTCTACTTGTGTCAAATATGACACTCGCTGAGAAGACTAATATCACGGCTGGAAGTGGTATCTTCATGGGTCGCTGCGTTGGAAATACCGGTAGCGCTCTGAGAGTCGGCATCCCTCAACTCTGGTACGCTCCAGCCAAGTCATAGAATATCGATCGCTTATATACTAACCGCTTTCAGCTTGCAGGATGGCCCGCTGGGTGTGCGAAACTCCGACCACAATACAGCTTTCCCAGCCGCGATCACGGTTGGAAGCACATGGGACAAATCGCTCATCCGCCGTCGTGGTGTTGCTATAGGCGAAGAGTTCCGTGGAAAGGGTGTGAACATCCATCTTGGACCTAGCGTTGGTGCTTTGGGTCGCAAACCTCGTGGTGGCAGAAGTAAGTACCGAACACTAGTATGTGAAATGCTACCGCTGACCATTTAAAGATTGGGAAGGCTTTGGCTCTGACCCTGTACTCCAAGCTTTTGGAGGAGCGCTGTCAATCGAAGGAATCCAAAGCGTCGGCGTCATCGCTACGATCAAGCATCTTGTATGCAATACACACAGATCTCCATAAATTGCTCTCTAGCTTACCTAGCATAGATTGCGAACGAGCAAGAGCAATATCGAATGTACAGTCTTGTGAAGCCCGGCATTTCGTCGAACCTGGACGATCGTACTATGCATGAGCTGTACCTCTGGCCCTTCGCTGAGGGTGTGCGGGCTGGCGTAGGTTCAGTGATGATTGCATACAATGCTGTAAGTACCAGGAATCTTGATCGACACCACGAGTCTAATCGAATTAGGTCAATGGCTCTGCCTGCGCGCAAAACAGTTATCTGATGAACGGCCTCCTGAAAGACGAGCTTGGTTTTCAAGGCTTCGTCATGACTGATTGGCTGTCGCAGATCTCTGGTGTACCCTCAGCACTCGCTGGGCTCGACATGTCTATGCCTGGTGATATCAACCAAGTCCCACTCGTTTTCGGTACATCGCCCTGGATGTACGAGTACACCCGTGCAATCTTAAACGGCTCTGTACCAGTTGATCGACTCGACGATTCCGCTACCAGGATTCTTGCAGCATACTATCAGATGGGGCAGGACTCGCCAGATTACCCACGTCCTAACTTTGACACCAACACCCAGGACGCTGAGGGTCCGCTGTACCCTGGAGCATTGTTCTCACCCAGGGGCATTGTCAACGAGTTTGTAGACGTGCAAGGTAACCACGCGGAGGTCGCGAAAGAAGTCGCCCGTGATGCCATCACGCTCCTCAAGAACAATGATGGCATTCTACCCCTTCCTCGAAACAGCGCCCTGAAGATCTTCGGGACCGATGCCGAGAAGAACCTGGATGGTATCAATTCTTGTGCTGACCAGGGCTGCAACAAGGGCACTCTCGGCATGGGATGGGGCAGTGGATCTGCTCGCTACCCGTACATGGACTCTCCCATCGATGGCTTCAAGAGCCGTAGCGCAAGCTATCAGTTCTTCAATACTGATTCTTTCCCTTCCAACTCCAACCCCTCGCCAAATGACACTGCCCTGGTGTTCGTCACGGCTGATTCTGGTGAGAACTACATCACTGTTGAAAATAACCCCGGTGACCGAACCTCTGCCAACCTCAACCTCTGGCACGACGGCAATAAGCTCATCAAAGATGTAGCCGCGCAATATTCCAGTGTAATTGTGATTTTCCACACTGTCGGACCAATTTTGATGGAAGAGTGGCACGATCTGCCGTCTGTCAAGGCTGTGCTGTTCGCCCATCTTCCTGGCCAAGAGGCCGGAAGGTCGCTAATGGAGGTCCTCTATGGCGATGTATCGCCATCCGGTCATCTTCCTTACACTCTTCCCAAGTCTGAGGACGATTATCCCAAGTCAGTCGGTCTTACTGGCTACCAGATTGGCCAGCCCCAGGACACCTTCACCGAGGGCTTGTACATTGACTACAGGCACTTTCACAAGGCCAACATCGTGCCCCGCTACGCTTTTGGTCATGGTCTCAGCTACACTACCTTCTCTTTCTCAAGTGCTTCCATCTCTGCTGTCACTCCTTTGACAAGCACACCCCCTGCTCGACCAGCCAAGGGCAAAACCCCTGCTTACTCAACTACCATTCCTCCGGCGTCTGAGGCCTACTGGCCCGACAACTTCAACCGCATCTGGCGGTACATCTACTCCTTCCTCGACAAGAACGATGCCGACAACGCCGCCAAGGTTGGAAATTCTCCAAGCACATACCCGTATCCAGTTGGCTACTCCAATGTGCAAAAAGCCGGACCCAAGGCTGGTGGCGGCCAGGGTGGCAACCCAGCTCTGTTCGACGTCGCATACGACATCTCCGTCACTGTCATAAACACCGGTAGCCGTGCCGGAAAAGCAGTCGCACAGCTCTACGTGCAGTTCCCCACCTCAAACTTCGACGCTCCTATCCTGCAGCTTCGCGACTTCGAAAAGACGAGCGAGCTTGCGCCTGGTGCGACTGAGACTTTGTCGTTGAGGGTCACTAGGAAGGATCTTAGCGTCTGGGATGTTGTATCTCAGGACTGGATTATTCCTAGCCTCGGTAGCGATTATGGCATCTGGCTTGGTCAGAGCTCGGATAGCTTGACTCTGAGGTGTGGAACTGAGACTAGAAGCTGCGCTGGAAACCAGACGAGCCCTGCATCGGTCTAAACACTGACTACACTAATAATTGCTTTAGTTAGATAAACATATATTTTCGCAGTTGAGCCTGACATGCCGCACATTGTAGCACCGGTGACTGTATGAGCATTGTATAGCTTGTCGCCACTTGACGCATCACGATTGGGTATATCATGATTTTCACGATCGAAAATACGTAGCATGGATATGGCGATTAGCCACTTCATCGTTGCTAAGCTTTTCGTTTCGCCGTCCTGTCAAAGTCTACTGAATCTCTCGTGACGGCAACTGCTAGCGCAACGAGTGATTTCTTTCACTCCGGTTCCGCTCAACCTACAATCCTACAACATTGATCTATACTTCTTCCCTCTCAACTGCGTGTGGTAGTGGCGCGGTATATCCCTGCTGGACCAAGAGCTTGGGCACCTCTTCGTATCCCTCAGGCATACGGAAGACTGAGCTTGAAGTCAATCTTGAAGAGTTCGTCCGCGGCAAATCGAAGGAAGAGCACATCTTCTGGCTCCATCTCGTGTGGCACGATCTGGTCTAAGTCGTTGCCAAACGCTTGTAGACTGAGATTCAAGGCGAGACGCTTGATATGTGGGAATCTAGAAGCCAGATGTATGAGCGCCATAGAGAGTGGCTTTCCGAGAACTCTAGAGTCGCCAACGCTGTGATGGAGGTCGTTGATAATGCTACTCAACCGCATAAGAAGGACATCTTCGAGAGTGAGGTCATCCAAGCTGTCTGGGAATACGTTTGCCCAAGAGGGTAAGCCTTCAAGATTGTAAGTCTGACGTGAGATGAGGGTATCACAACCGACGTGGAGCTTTCGGAGATTTTTCAACCCTTTCACCTGGTACCATCGTGGCTCCGCTAACTCTTCAACCGTCCAGCGCAATGACTTAAGTCCTGGCGTACATTTTTCCAAAGTTTCTAGTAGAATATCGTGATCTTTTTGAGACGATGGCCGTAACATGTCTTCGCAGCAATGGACGATGAGTTCTTCTAAATTGTGGAGCGAGTTGTACTGCACAATCTTGCTGACTGCTCCCGCGTTGATCTCGTGTACATCTACTAACACGAGTCTCTTTGAAATAGGTGCTTTGCGTACCGGGTCGGGTTTGTTAGAATACCATAGCGGAGCAGTATTATGCAGTTTCGAGTGTCGGATCTCGAAAGACGTCAGGGATTGATGAAGAGGTCTGAAACTTCGCGTTACCCCACTGCCGCTATATGTCAGACTTTCCATTTTCGCGAAAGGTTGTTTATCTCCTGTCCAGTCGTGGGTGATAACTTTGTTAGTGGCGTTGCATCGATCATCGCGCACATCTCGGTACAAGTCGACGTGCCTAATTTCTGTGGCCAAGCAGAGTATGAGCGCAAGCATGCTATCTTGCTGAACATATCTATCGTGATGATTCATGATGGCAGAGAACCATTTCAGTCGGAATTGGAAGAAGTACAGTGGTTGGATTCGTACTGGAGTTACGAGTTTGTGTAATACATCCTTGATTTTGCTGATGTGTTGCCATGTAAGGAGCATACATTTCGTATCTTGCTTCCTCGAAATAGTCATGTCAAGGGATTGTATGAGCCTGAAGCTCACAATGTGACTGGCGAGCCATTTCCGACCTATGAGCGTGAAGAAGAGACATTTGAGACCGAATTCATCATACTCCTTGACGACGATATGGCGGTAGAGATACGGCTCGACGACTGTTCGGTAGTATTTCGAGACTACAGAGAAGGCGCTCAAGGCGTGTGTGTTGCCCACGAGGAAGCTCGCGATGTTCGAGTCGAGCTCAGTCAAGAGCTTATTCAGCGACATTGCAGCAGCAGGAGAGGTGTGTGCAGTATGTCCGTTGGCAGATGGCTGTCGAGAATAAAAGGTCTGATGGAGTTGATTCGAGGCTCGCAAAGTGGGCGAGTGCACCTGTAGTCATAATGAGCAAGCGCCTGCCGCGTGTGACTAATATCGCGCGAGTCGTTTTGGAAAACAGAGTGAAAACCAACAGCATGGGTGCGAGGGGAAATGACACCTGGAGCACTTCTTGGTAGAACTGAAAGCTCTGAGCTTAGCTACCCTACGCAGTGTAGCTTCACATTGCATCTGAACTCTGGTAGTTTCACTTGGAGCCTACATGAACTCATTTATGCAGCAAGTGCCACTTTCCGTACACTGTATCCTCCAGCAGACGCACACATACATGTTACGAAACGGCATACCCTGCGTCGCCGTGAGAATCGACTTCGACCACGTGAACAAAAGCCACATGTGATGAAATTTATACTTCTAAGATGTCTCAGATCTTTAAGCTACCATCTGATGCATATCCTTAATAAAACCCTAGAAAAGCGGTCGTGATTGGGGTGAGTTAGAAGTAGACCAGAAGGAAGGAAGTGCTTTATACACCTACACAGTGGGAAAAGAGCGTTATAATGTCCTCAGCACCGACGTTCTAGGCTCAAAAGATCAACCCCGGAGAAATACTTCGGGAACGACTTTCTCAAATACCCAAGAGAGTAACGTCGTACTCCCATGATATCGCTATGCCCCTGCCCCCAAAAGCCATTCACAAGAACCTCGAACCCCCCTTCCCCCCTCCCCCATCACCCCCCTAACCACTCCACACAGCCGGACCAGGCGGCGTATAGCTCGTAGGAACCGGGTAATAGATATTAATCAGAACGCCCGGATCCGTCGACTTATACGCACCAGGGAACGCGACCATCGGACCAGGGACCCCACTCCCGCCATTCAGGACCTTGATCTGCGCACAGGAAATATAAAACTGAGCACCTCCCGCACTACCCGCCGAGTGGAGCGCAACATGTTCGACGCGAACAAGGTACTCGCCGGACGGCAAGGACTTTGGCAGGGAAAAAGTGAGCTGCGTCTTACCCGCGCTAGCAAAGGACATTTGGCCGGCGGAGAAAGTCGCGCCTTGCGAGTATACTCTGTTTCTGCATGTTAGGGCGGTATTTGGATGGGCAAGTGCTTGTACGTCTTACTTGAACCAGACGTTTCCGCTCCCGTCGAATGTAGCTGCTGTCTTGCCCTCGGGGACTTTGGCCATGTAGAACTGCAGCGGGCCTGGATGGGACACGGAAGACTGCGCGGTGAAGCCGACGGTGTCGCCTGCATTGACGGTGTACGTCGATGCGCCGGTGCCTGGGGTGAGCTCGTAGCAGCGGATTTGCGAGGATGTCACGTCTGTTACTGGGCCTGTGGGGGATGAAGAGTTAGAGATGATACTTGGAACAACGGGGAATAAGAGTTGTACAAACCATTTGATTGGTACTAAAGGTACGGGTACAAAGTAAGTGTATGTCCTTCACGTGTGCGCGCTTATTTTGATTTGGTGCTAGTAGGTGTAACAAGGGAAAACGTACTGGAGAATGTTAGAAATTATGTGCAAAGAAAGCGTTGTACTTTTGCTTGCTGCTCGGAGGGCCGTCTAAGCTTGGGTATGAAATGCCCTCGTTGGGCACTTCAGACTCCAAGCTAATTTCGACTGGACATATAACAAGCACGTGTACCGAGGATTTAATACCATTGGAAGTCTTTCTGACGTACTCCCACAACCCAGTAGTTTTCCCATTGGCGATAAGTTGTGGAAACGTGTAGTGTGCGCTAGCCGTGCTAGCCACAGCAATGAGTGACAAGATAGCAGACTTCATGTTGACCTTGGGAAATCGTCTTTCAACCAACAAGAAAAGACCGAATGAAGAATAGCTGTTGGTAAGGTAATCCTGCAATCACTACGAGCAACCACTTGCTCATCTATATATACATTCCTATTCCCACATTGCACCGGAACATGCAATATGCACCTTAGCCTAACGGGCATGTGGTGCTTCATTGCCACACATGCTAACGCACACCAGATCCCTACTGCTGGGCGAAAAGATGTGTGGTGTGTTATCGTGTGGTAATGCCGGCGGATAAAGCGAAAACTGGGCTTGAGAAGACTTAATTCGTAAGAAACAATTAAAGCGTTTAGATGAATTTACTGACGGTTGCGTGGGCATGATTGGCGCACACTGCCTTGTCGGTAAGTCGAAACGTGTGGAGCCGTGGCATATATTGCTTTCTGCGACGGTTGTGTTATATTGCGCTGCGCAGTCAATTCCTCGAACCAGAACGAGGCGAATGAAACTGAATTCTGAGGCGTGATGCACTTGGTACGACGTGTGACTGCACGTGTAGATTGCGGTCAGATATGAAAGGACTTTGCGTGACATCGACGGACAGAACAGAAACCAGGTTGACAAAAGGGACGGGGATCGACTTTGAAAAGCTTGTCTTGGTTACAGGTTACACCTGCGTGCGAGGCTTGCAGATCTTTGATGACATATAGTACAGTGAATTATTGAAACAGTACCTGCTCACCGGGCGATCAGTCTCGTGGAAGCGGATTCCGAAAATCTTATCCTCGGGCGACTTCCACGGTTCTCACACAACTGCGGAGAGGCGGTGCGGAGAGCAGAGAATGAAGAGCCTATCAGCATAAATGCGTCTGTCATGATGCTTGACCCCTACCTTCAATGGTCGCTCTTTGCTTCTCCTCTCCCTCCTCGAGTTCAGCAACCTCGTAGTACAAATGTTCATCGTCAATCTCGGCGTACCCGAATACACTCCTGTACAGGCGCTCGCCCAAGCCCTTTTTCTGCGCCATAGCAAGGACCATCACAATCGGAAGGTGCCACACGCTAGCCCAGAAAAGGCCTCTTGCAGTCCCCTTAAGCCCGTCCGCGTTGTAAAACTGCCATGCCTTGAGCACCATCCAGCCATTTATCACGCTGCTTGTGGCGACAAAGCTCCAGTCAGTCACGCCGCAGTAAGATAGACCAATACAGACCGGAAACATGAGGACCGCATATCGTAGCGCTACGCGCCCATTCTGCGAAGGGTTGACCCAGGCCAGCATGCGATAGCCAGCGGTTTTGTACTCTTCTCGGATTGACCAGCTCAACGAGTTGAAGTGCGGAAACTGCCATGCGAATAGAAGTGCGGCGCATAGCCAGCCTCCTGCCGAGCCCTCGCCAAAGAGCAACTCTTCCCATGTCCCGTCATGTGCGTATTGACACGCCGCAGCTGTCCAGCCCATAAGTGGTGGAATGCCCCCAACGATCGCGCCAACCCATGTATTCAGCACCGACATACGCTTCATCGGAGTGTACACGCCTGCATATAAAAGAATGTTCGCCGCGCCCAGAAAGGCTGTTGTTGGGTTGACACCGTAATATAGCGCGCCTGTCCCAGCTACTCCGCATGCGAGGGCGAAGATGATGGCGCCTCGTGGGCTTATGAGCTTTCGAACGAGTGGTCGATTGCGGGTTCGGCTCATCTGGGCGTCGTATTTGGGCTCCATGAGCATGTTGAAGGCATTCGCCGATGCCGAACATAAAGCCGTGCCCGATGTGAGGAAGAGTAGGGTGAGGGTCGAGAGTGAGGGCGTAGCTGTTGTAGCGGGCGCAAGTAGTTGCGGGACGGGGTATAAAGAGTATGCGGCGGTCGCTGTGAGTACGACGAGGAATGAGAGGCGCGGTTTGGAAAGCGAGAGGTAGGTGGTGAAGATGCGCTTGATTGATCTCTGCGGGAGACTCGATGATATGGTTGCTAGTTTGGAGGACGCGTCTGGCGCGATTGGATATGCTGTTTCTGAATCTTCTGCTGCCCGCTCCTTTGCCTTCTTCCGCCGTCGATGCGGCAGCACCTCCTCTGTGGCTGCTGGCTGCCCTTGTTCTGACCTGATGTCCGCAATCGAGCTCTGCAGCTCACGTCGCGAGGCACTAAAAGTATCTCTGAGTGTCGCATTCGCCCAGAAATAGTCCTTGCTGAAAGAATTCCGACTCTTGCCAATGGCCAGTATGCCCTGGTTGTGGGATGATATCGTCGAGAACGGGTGTCGCACGGTACTCGGCACACCCACAAGTCTCCTCCAACAGCGGAGACATACTGTTCTCGAATCTCGCGGCGCCAATAATCGTGGGAACGCCGGTCGGAAGCTCATGGCGGCATTGGGAGTCGGCCGTAACGTCGGCCGTGAGGTAATACATTTGAGCTGCACGCCAAGAAAGCGGCAGCAAGCGCACCGATTCTCGATATTTCAAGTGCAAGGCTAAGATGATCCGTACATTCATAGGCATGCTTTCCAAATCGCACAAGGATCCCGAGAACCTCTATATGGTACTATACTGCCTGAAGAGATCAACTATCGTTCCGCGGGTATGCGACGCTGCTTTACTCTGTACCAGACGAATCATTGCGGGGCTTGTTGGCATAGCCAGTGAGCGTTAGGCGATTTTAGATGCACGACTTCACAAGACACATATCGGAGCAAGTGGGTTTGAATCTACGATGGATGTGGAAATGTCCTCGAGGGCAATATTATACATGCTTTCGCAAGTCTAAGCAAGCTGGGAAAGTGGCTCTACAGCCTCCCTGGGCTTGCGAGTAATGCAAGACAGACGGATATGCTGTTCTCCGATGCGACGGTACACACACCTGCTGCCTATTCATCTTCGTTAGGATTGGTGTCCGACTCGTACTCGAAATCGCCTGGAACAGAGGCCTCCTCGTCACCCTCATCGACCAAGTTGTCGTTTGCAGGCGCTGACGCCGTCGTTGCCGACACGCCTTCTGGTGCTTGATCTGCCGATGATCCTGTAGCACCAGGAGCTGGGGCGGGCGCTGCCTTCTTGACCTTGAGTTCAAGCAGGGTTTTCGGTTCCGAAGGCTTAGTGTCTGTGAGAAGAATAACACCAAGAGTTGGCTGGGCATAAATTAGCGGACAGTACTAGGTAGTGAAATGCGTCAAGAGACGTACCTTCTTGATCGGAATATAGCGTTCGTCGGAGAAGCTGATATACTTCACTTGTGGCGGAAGTACGCGCGACATGTTCTCAAGGCTGTAGCCAACCTTCTCCTTTTCTATCTTCTTCTTCGACGTTTCTGTTTGAGCACTGTCGGCTTTATCTTTGTCCTCCGTGTCCTCCTTGTCATCCTTCTTCACGTCGTCGTCAAGATCCATCTTGTCATCGTCGTCTGCAGACACCTTTGGAGTGGTAGGTGTTTGGTCAACGTCCATGCTCTCCCGTCGGCGTTGTCGTTCCTTCACCAATCTTCGTCGCTTGTCTTGTGCTGTGGTGGAGAGAACTGCAGTCTTGATCTTTTCTGGCGCCTCCTCTGTCTTGACTTCAGCTTCTGGTGGGTAGTCAAACATGCTTGGCCGAGTGTTGCTGTGGAACTGGAAAGACGGAATGTCAAGCTCTTGATCAACACCAATGACTGCGGTGGGCGTGAAGCTCAATGACAGGAAATGTGTCAAGGGGAACCAGTACCAATACTGTGTGAAGACAGCCATTCCGACAATGGCTGCCATGTTAAGAGTTCCGGTTGGTGTCTGTAGACCGATCGTGCAGTTTCTGCCTCCAGCATCAATGATGCCGAGAGCAAGCGCACAGCCAAATTTGGCCATCGCATCTTCATGGCGGTCGCCAATAACCTTGGTGAGCTGCTTGCGGATGGCGACAACCTTGGGGTTCATCGCTTCATTTTGCTGTACCATGATCATGGCAAGCGCGATGAGGGCACCCTGTCGAACGAAGTCGGTCGAGTCTTTCATCATCGGCTCCAGTAGGTCAACAGCTTCTGGCAGCCCAGTACCTGCGCAAGCTATACCGAGAGCCATGGTTGCGCCATACCTCACATGGGGGTTGTACGATTCGGCAAGGAGTTCGACCATGCGAGGAACGCTGCCCGGTTTCCTGAAGAGGACAAAGCCCAAGCTCATGACCGCAACTCGTCGCACATCGTCACTGACATCGCTTACAGCAACGTGGAGTAGCCTTCGCACAGCCTTGTTGCTACCTGTGCCACAGTATGCCAGTGCGATTGTCATGATACCTCCGTAACGCAGAGTCGGGTCTGCGTCCTCGAGTAGGCCGTTAACAAGTTCGTCTGCAGCCTCTTGTCGGCCATACATGATAAGAGCCATGCCCATAGCTAGACCCCGGACGATCTTCTCGTGCTGAGTGTCGTGTGCATATTGGATCATGTCTTCGAGGGCCTTGATGTTGCCAGTGCCAAGCATGACGAGACCCATGGAAAGACCAACAGCCTCACCGTTGATGGCTGAGTCAGTATAGAGGACACTCTTGAAAGCGTCGAAGATTTCCTCTGAGCCAGTGGCCATACCAGCGACTCCAACCCCAAGGGCACCCCCATGCTGAATGACTTCTTCAGAGGCATTCTGGAATTGCTTGAGCAGATAGTCGAGCACGTTACTTCCGTGGTTGGCGTAAATCAAACCAAGGGCGTAAAGAGAGCCACCCTGCTCGTAGTGCGAGCCAGTGGAGACACTGTCTTTAGGAAGGTATGGATCGAGGAGCTTCTGGCCTTGTGTGATGTTGCCTCGGTGAATCACTCCCAAAGCAGCAGTCGCGGTGAACTTTGACCAATTCACTGCTTTGCCCAACCAGTCTAGGTTTTCTCGGAAAAATGTATCATTCGTAGTGCCGGCATTCATGAAGGCGTTGGCAAAGGTCACACCGGTGTGGAATATCGAGTTCCTGGCCTCAAGGCTGTCGCGTATCTGGTTCAAGACTGCCTTGTCCGTGTGGTTGTTCCTGTACAAGAACTCGAGGTTCAATTCGATACTCTTTGTGCCCCGGAGAATGTGGCGGATGGAGCTGAAGGCCTTCTGCTCCTGCTCTGATGACGACTTCTCCTTGGTGCGAGAAACGACAGTCGACACGTTACTTGTATCAACATTGGCCAGCAGAGAGTCTGACTCTCCTGCCTCGTCGCCCGCCTGCTTTGGTGATGCGTCCGCGTCGGCCGAGGATTTCGCGTCATCGTCGGTTTTTGGCAACTCTTCCATGACCTTCGTAAGAAACTCTTGTGTGCCGTTCTCGTAAAGGTCGAAAGAGATTTGGTACGCGGTCGCGCGCGACTTGTCGTCCCCCTGCTCGATCAACTGGCGGACAAGCTTGGAGGCGAGAGAGTGCTGGTTCAGATATACGACACATTTGGCGATGGAGAAGTAGTCTGGATTCGGAAGTTCGTTATCGTTGAGCAAGTCGAGAATGAGACGGAGAATCTGTGTACATTAGATTTGTCATACACAATTTCTCGACAAGAAATGTGATTTACCTCGTTTCTTAAACCGCGCTCCTGCACAACATTCATGCAGATGTCAAGGACGTAATCCATCAACTCCTCGCTCTTGGTAGTTGAGCATTGCGCAGGCTTCTTGCCAGCCTTCTTCTCATCTTGGCTCGCACGGATGATGGATTCTCGGAGAACATTCAAGTTCCGTGCCTCAATCGCAATGCCAACAACCTGTCTATAGTTTCCACTCTCGTAGCAGCTCTCAAATATTCTGAGAATAGTTGCCTGCAGATTCTTCTGCACGTTCCTTTGCAAAATCAGCGGGAAAGGATGTGCCCCTGGTATACCAGCATTGCCACCACCTGGCACTGTGGGGTCGAAAGTCGACGAGTCTTCGCGAGATAGTAGCGACTTTGAAGGCAGCGCAGACTGAGAGAAGGGTGTGATCGGGGAGGTCAAGCTTGCCGAGGTGCTGGCGGCTCCTGCTGAGTTGACAGGGAAGGATGTGCTCAATTGTGGGGGTGCCTGGTTCGCCTTGCTGACCGGTGTCGGGGGGTTGTGCATGGCAGAGAGGGCGATGTAGGTATCTAAGCATTTCGCTGAAGAGCGCGTTAGCTGCTATTCTTCTGGAAAAGCGAGAATGAGATCACGATACAAGACATGCCGTGGGGACATGTGAGGCTCGCAGCTCCGAATGTTTGTGTGTCTTACCCATTATAGTCTCCTCGAACTCGGCGGCCTTGTGGATGTCAAAGAGCTTGCCCGCACCCAGCGCAAATACCATACTCTCGTTGTATTCTTGCAGTTGATAGTAGACTTTCGCCGCCACAAGAGCAGCAAGCTCTCGCTCTGGAAACGAGTCATCTTCGTAGAGAGCCTCACTATGACGCATATGAATTAGCATTTAACTCAACAAATTCTCTTTGAGCGCATTCTTCGAAGCTCTGAAGGTGCTCTTACATCTGACTGACAGAGCCGGCGACTTCTGGCCACAGCAGGTCGATCTCATCATTCAGACGACGCAGGGCAAAGGAGCGCAGCGCCGGGTCTGGCTCGGCCAGAAATCCAACGATGCCGGCAGCGGAGGTAAGGCCAACCATCGTGGGAGGCTTGACAGCGATGATACGGGTGTGGTGTTGTCGATGTGGAGTTCACAAGGCAGCCGGAGAGCTGTTGCGGAACCCGGTAGAAGGAGATGGAGCTGGGCTGTGGCGCCTATGGAATGGTCGTGATCAGAGTGTGAATCCGAGTGCGCGGGGGACAGATATTATTGGCCGCCGCGGTGAAGGAGGGAAGAGAAGGGGAAGTGGCGTGGGTGACGGAGGCAGGCGCGATGCCGTTGTTGCTATGTTCGGGGAATCTACGTGACGAAACACAAGACAAGCTAGCTCGTGAGACAAGGGCACCTTACATAATCATGCGCATCACAAGATATGGATATCTCTACTCCAACATTACTGATTTGATTGTGCACACCGAGAATTTGGAATCTTCATAGCTGCATCATTTGCTTCGCAACAGAGATAACGTTGGTTCGACAAAAAAATGGGTATCTTATTGGAAGCACAAACTCCCCGTCATATGCTGCGTGGCCGACCCCCCAAAAGTCTTCTAAGCGCCAAAACAATACCAACATACTAATACATATCAGAGACTGATTTTCTAGATCCGAACCCTTTACAGTCCGGATGCCGCAGGCGTCATCTCGCGCGACAGAACCCGCAAGTTGTGCATGATACCGTTGATCAGTGCCTCAAAACTGTTGGCTTCCTTCCTTGTCACTTTGTCCGCGTTTTCAAGCAAGACATCCGAGTTCAGTTCCAGCTCGAGCTCATGGTTCTTCGTAGGCCCTTGTTGTACCTGCGTCAGGTCCACCTGGTATGCGCCCTGCCACGAGTACGTCATGCGATCCTTCTGCCGCTTCATGCTTTCCAGCGTCTTGCCCGCTTCCACGACCGGCTCGAGATTGTCAATAGACCCTGGGTAATTGATTTCGAGGTTGATGCCGATGCGGTAGTCCCACTCAGTTTGTGGAGAGCTGATTTCGAGGTTGCCTATACGGTGTTTAATCATGCTTCGCAGAACCTGGTTTGTCTTCTGGTCTCGAGTGACGCGAATACGTTGGCGCGCACCCCCAGCATTAATAAGGCGCTTGGCCGTGTCAGGCAGAGACGCAAACTGTTCTTGTCCAAGCTCGTAGAAGATGTCGACTTCCTTTGTGTGGTGATAGTCCACAGGTACGCGCGATGCGCCCGGCGCTTTTGATTCCTGTACTTGGCCGTTCAGATACATATTCATGCGCTTGTGTTGCTCCATCGTCATGGTGCTCTCAAACTTGAGATCCATGTTCTGGGACTTTATGACTGTCTCAGTATCGTGGTAGCCGCGCAGTCGGCCTTTGCTCTGCCGGTCAATTATGTGACCCCAGCGTGCCTCAACCTCGAGTTGTGTATGTTCTGACTCGGCGATCGCTTTCCGGAGCACTTGGTTGTTGATGGCGAGATTCCAGAGGAAGTCGCATACTTTGCGCGAAACTTCATCGTAGACATGCGCATCGTTGGACACGGGTCGCTCGTAGCCGGCAAGCTCGTTGCTCTTCAGAGACTGGGAAGGTGCCCCGTTGCCATACGTTGGAGACCCTTTTTGGTGTGCGACGGGGACTGGTGGAGGCTGCGCGTGTGGAGGTGTAGGCTGCGCCGGGGCGGCGGGCGGTGGAGGACGCGATGGTTGACGATGCTCATGGTGCTTCCTGAGCTCTGGTGGGAGTTCTTCGCCTTCGCGATATGCCCATATCGGCTTTGGATCATGACGTTTGCGCTTGAGTGGCATCTGCCTGCGTGTCGGCTTTGAGGGCATCGGGAGGGTCGCGGAAGACGTGCCGGGGCTGGGGGCGGATATGGAGTGGGAAATGGAGGATGACCGACGCGGTAGCACCGCGGCATCCCCATCGTGATTGACTAGTGCGGATATATCCATGGTTGGCGATGGTAGGGTTGTGCTTCGATTCATTCTAGCAATGATAGGTACTCCCCCGGCGACGGAAAATGCCAAGCCGAGCCGCTAGCCTGTCGTGCCTCAACCGTGATGGCTCCTTTGTTCGAACAAGGCGGCTAAGCTCTCTTCTGTGAGTATGGCACAGCATTCACTTGGAAAGGGGGAAAGCAAACAGGATGCGAGTGGTGCAGTTGCTGTGGGAATTACTTCATTTGCTAGTCCTGGACCATGTGCGCCAAACCGTCATTGCGCTCACGAGTCATGCTGTGTGCTTTGCGCATGTCAGTTCCGCGCCTTCGTCAAGGACCCTGCATCTATGCTCTAGGTCGCATCTATAACAGTCCCACAACCTTCAAGCCTCCTGGTCCAGTCCAAGATCTTCCTGGGCGGGCACAATGCGAAGGGTGTTGGTGTGACCCATTCCTCCTCTCCAGCCCTGTACGCAGATGACAGGCGCACCCTTCTCGAGGACGCCAAGCTTGATCGCGTTCATGATGCCCCATGTCAAACGGCGGTCCACATCCTCTTGCCATGGCGCTGCCTTGAAATCGGGCTTCTCCTCGGGAAAGTAGAAGGGGTATACGCCGCGGTACAAGTGAGAGTACTGGAATTGTTAGCAGCATACTTTGGAGCGTTTGGGAAGACTCACTCTTGAAGCCATGGCGTTGCGGGTGACCATGATGATCGGGCACACGGGACGGTACTTGGACACGAGACGGGCGGTGGTACCACTAGCGCATGTTAGCATCACACTCACGCAATACGAAGAATCAATGTCACAACTCACCTGGTAGTCAAGACCAAGATGGCACCGGCGTTCTGCTCCAGACTGGCGCTGACGGCGGCCATGGCGCAAGTCTCGGTAGTAGGGCATGGGACTGGTGCCAATTTCCTCAGTTCGTCAAAGGCGTTGACATATGGGATAGCGACCTCAGCGAGCAAGCATGTCTCGTGCATCATGGTAACAGCCTCGACGGGGTAGTCGCCCTTGGCCGTCTCGCCAGACAACATGACGCAGTCGGCACCGTCAAGAACAGCGTTGCCGACGTCGCTGACCTCGGCACGTGTTGGGCGGGGGTTGTAGGTCATGGACTCGAGCATCTGGGTTGCGCAAATGACGGGCTTTCCGGCAATGTTGCACTTTGTAATCATCATCTTCTGGGCGATGAAAACCTGGCTGGGAGGAATCTCAATACCAAGATCACCACGAGCGACCATGACTCCGTCAGTCTCCTTCAGGATGTCGTCGAAGTTGTTGACACCCTGCTGGTTCTCGACCTTTGCGATGATCTGAATATCCTTGCCCTCCTCGCCGAGTACCTCGCGAATGGCAAGAATGTCGCTTCCGCGGCGGATGAACGAAGCAAAGACCATGTCGACGCCGTTCTTGACACCGAACCTCAGATCGGCCTTGTCCTTTTCAGACAGAGGCGGAAGATCGATGTCGGTCTTGGGCAGGTTGACACCCTTTTTGGAGGAGATCTTGCCGTTGTTCACGCACTTGACCTTCAGTGTCTGATCATCCACGATTTCGAGAACCTCGAACGAGAGAACACCATCGTCAACGTAGATGGTGCGACCGGGCTCGATGACCTTTGTGATGTTCTTGTAGTCGACGTACATGTTCTTGTCGTCGCACTTGGTGGCGTAGGCATCATCCGTGGTGATGTTGAGCTCGGTGCCAGCCTTGATGGGAATGTCCGCGTCTCCGACCGTGTTCCCTGTTCGGATCTCGGGGCCCTTGGTGTCGAGCGCAATGGCAAGAGGCCGGCCAGCTTGCAACTTCTCGGCTTCGCGCGCGTTGTCAATGACCGACTGGTGGTACTCGTAGGAGCCGTGGGAGAAGTTCATGCGGACGACGTTGAGACCCGCCTTGCGCAGGGCGTTCATCTTCTCGGCGGAGTTGGTCTTGGGGCCGATGGTACCGATGATGGAGGTGCGGCGGTACTCCTTCGCAGGGTGGTACTCGGTGTTGAGCTGGCTGAGCCACTCAATCCTGGTCCGGCCAGCATTGAGGTGATCGAGACTGAAGAGGTTGTTAGCCGGTGCTCATGGAGAATTCGACGCCTCGCAACATTGCCCATGTTGCACTGTAGGAAGAAAAGCGATTGAGGCTGGTTGAGTTCCGGGCAGTACGTACGCGTTGGCCATGTCTGTGGTAGGTATGGGTAGGTGCAGAGAGGGTAGGTGCAGAGAGGGTGGTTGAGGGAGCGCGGGGGTGCGGGGCAGGCTGGTTTTGTTGTAGGTGTACGGAAACCGAAAAGCGCGGGAGAGGGAGCGAGCAAGAAAGTGGGCTTATCCGGCCTCTTCTACAAGAAAGTGCTGGGGCGCTACGGAGTAGGGAGTAGATAGTCGGTGAACTGTTGAGAACGTTCAAATGTTATTAGGGCAGAGGGGAGGGGCAGTTGCGCAGGCGCTAGTTCTGTCGAGTGGGGGCTTTCTGCGGCACCTTGGAAACGCGGCCAGTTTGTAGAACCAGAAAATGAACAGTGATGGTTTCGCAGATGGAGATTGTCCGGGGCTTTTGAAAGAGTCCTTTTGGCACCCGCCGTGCGGCCCCGTCTCCAAAGCAGCTGACGGCATGCTCGCCACGCCTCGGAAGCAGAGCGCCTCTGGCGGCCTTGCCAGACTGCTGCTCGCCCCCTATAAGCCATTCAAAGTTCGACGTATGCGGCTAGGAGTCCTTTGTGCTACTGCGCGGCCGGTTGCTTCTGCGTGTCATGGCGCGGCAGTGGGTCATTCCATTTCGACCCGCGCCGAGTGTGGTATGTGACAATGTGTCTCGAGAACTGGCCCAGGTGCACAAGGGCAGGGCCGCTCTTATATGAGCCCACAAGTCATGAGAAGTCTAGTTCCTGCATGGCCCGCATGGCCGCCGCAAGACGTTGGCCCGGGGATGCTGTGCCCGGCTGTTCTGAGCTGCACCGTGCCCAAGGATGTTGAGATGAAAAGCCCCATTAACAAAGACCGTGGACGACTGTTGCCATCTAATGAAATAATGGGGAGAGTGATGCTCGGTATTCTCCCGAGTCCCCGCACTCTCAGAGCACATTTCGACATTTCGACACCGAAATCTCGTATGGACCCTGATACCCACATCGAAGCCGCAATCACATGCATTGTGGATCCCAAAGCACCAGCCACAGCTAGCCTCGACTCTCTACACCGCAGCTTGGGACCTAGCAACCGCCCATACACCTGCGACAACACCCAGGCTCACAGACAACACCCAATAACCGTCTCCTTCCTCACTCCCTTCTGCTGTTCATCATGGTTGTACGTAGCCTTGACCCTCACCGCCCGCCCCGTGGCCACGCGTGATCGCCTCCACGAGGTCGCATGCACCAACAACAACTCACCCAAACACAGGTCGGCCGACTCGCACATTACGCCTTTGACGCGGTGATAAGTACGTCTCCATACACACCCGCCCGCAACCCTAACGCACTGCCCCAGTATCCGCTTTCCTCGCAGGCGTCCGCCGCTCCACCGGCCTCACGTACGTCACCCCCCCCCTCCATCCCTCGCAGCCACACCGCACAACCAGATAAAACGCAGACTAACACGCGTGCTGACAGCCCCAGCATAAAACCAGACCAATTCTCCGAAACCCCCGGCGTCAAGAAGTGGATCGATAACTACCTCTGGGTCGGCGAGACGGTCATGGACCAGAGCGTTGCGTTCTTTGCGTCGAGTTCGTACTTTGAGAGGAAGCGATAAGATGTATGCACGCACTCGCAGAGCCGCAGTGCGAGATGCCGGGGACGATGCGAAGTGGGAAATACAACGATATGATGGAATGATGAGACCGAAATTTGCATATGAGAATGGAAGGAAGCATGGATTACGAATGAAGTGGATTCTTTTGACGCCAGTCGGCGAGCACGCACGAGGGCGTTTTGGGGGCGCCATGTTTAGTCTACTTGGAGAGAAGTGAAATGCATCATGATGAGATTCGGCCTCGAACATGGCTTTGTGAATTCCGAGATACTTGCGCTCTGTAATTTGTGGGTATCTACTACATATGACTGACGCTATGGTTTCGAGCACGCAGACAAGATACACGTAAACAAGTGCTTTCATCCCCGCCGCTTGAATCTGAACCCCGTTTCCTCTTCGTCGCTGTCGTCGTCTCTTCTTCCCACCCTCCCGCGCTTACTCGCCGGTTGGACCGCAGCAGCACCCGGACCGCGCTTCCTGCCATGCGTCTGCGTCTGCGTCTGCGTCTGCACATCTGTGTCGTTAACCTGAGTCTCAGCGACCCGCTGCGTCCTCCCACTACTCTTCTGCGTCCTAGCAACGGGGCCCTCGTCGCCATCGTATGGGACACTATCTTCGACGTTGATGACTTCGGTAGCCTGTGATCTCTTGCGCCTGACGAAGCCTGGCTCAGGATCAGACTCGTCGTCGTGGTGCTGCTCGCGGCGGCTAGTGCGTGATCGGAGCGTAGACGAAGGTTCCACGTCTTCAAGGAAGAAAGCATCGCCTACGCCAAAGCCTTTCTTCGGAGGTGCTTCTTCCAGGGCGACAATGACTTTATGGGTCGGCACGCCCCGCTCTGCGCCTCGTCGACGGAACTTTTTGAAGTTCTTGCGGCCGTTCCACTCTGGGTTCCAGCGCTCGCTGTTGCCTTGTGATTGTCGTGAAGCGACTCTATCAGCTCGGGGTCTGAGCTTCATCTCCTCGATAGCGGTGACATTGCGTATCTGCGAAATATCGATGCCTTCGAGTGCTTCCCGCAAGTTCTCCTCGTCGGCTTTGCGGCGCTCTTCCTCCTCCTTGACGCGTATGCGAGCTTGTTCGCGCAGGTTGATCTCCTTGCCCTCGGCTTTTGCTTGCGCACGTTGCAGCTTTTGGACCGCTTCCTTGCCCCGGCCTATCGTTCTTGGAGCAGGCACATCTTCTTCAGGCTCGACTGATGCAGATGGAGCACGTGTCGCTGCACGCTGGCGTCTGACAGCTGCCGCTGCGGGGAATAGAGCTTCCATCTGCTCCTCTTTCGCCGCCAGTTTATAGCCGGCCGAGTGTTGTGTCTGCTGCGTTTCCGTGGCAGAAGCAAGCTGGTGCTGCGAGGCTCCTTTCGACATCACAGACGGCCGGGCCGATTCTTGTTTGTCTTCCATAGGGTCGTCGTCGACCTTGGCACGCTTTGGAGGTGGCTCATAGTCGTCAAAACCTGTGAAGCGTCCACCTGTTTTCGGGCGTTGTGTACGCTTGCGAGTTATGGTCTTGATAAGCTCAGTCTTCTCTGGGGATGCGCTCTTCGCGGGTGACGGTACTCTAGATTGCGACATCGGTGTAGGATCGCGTGTTGAGCGTCTAGTAGATGCTGGGTCGGGTACGCTTGAGGGAATATTCGCAGGCTCTGCTGGTGGTCGCTGTAGCGATGCTCGGTCCTTGGTGATAATCGCGTCAAGGAACTCGTTTTGCAACATGGAGCGCTGGCCGAGCGCGTGATCTACTCCGGTGACGAAATTGGCTGCCCATTCCTCCATGCCCTCTGGATACCCAGCCAGGCGAACAGTCACTACCGGAAGCTTATCACTTCCGGTGCCGCTTCTCTTCTTCTTTCCCGCTACGCTGTGCACGTAACGCACATATTCTTCTACAGTAGTCTCGCCTGGCTTGACGTCGAAGAACAATCCCTTGCCTCCTCCGCCGGTGACAGGCTCCAGCAGACTGATGTATTGGCTTTCGACCAGGAATATAAAAGTCAGACCGGAAAACACTTCGGTGCGTGATGAGTCTGGTTCCAGCAGTTCTTGTGGACGCGCAATCGGTTCTGCACCAATTGGTGGTACATATTCCTTCTCTTTGGGCCAGCATTCGTCGAAGTCCTCTTCCAGCTTGGAGGGCAAGTAGTTGCCTGCTTCATCCACAGAGTTTGAGGCAACGCTGAGAACAGCATCCAAGAAGTCCCCAGTGACAATGTGTCTGCCAGCCACCAGGCCAGACAGGACCTTGGGGAGATTTCGCTTCTGCGAGACGACGTGGGTGGTCTTTTCGAAAAGGAATTCGCTCGTGGTTTTGATATCGAGCGCGTGTAATTTGGCGGTGCGGGGCTTGGACTCTTTCGACTCCCGAGAGGCGTAGGTGAAGACGGTTGGTCGCCATACGATCTTGAACGGCGCATAGCCCTGAGCCAGCCTGATGGTATGCTCCGTTCCTGCCAAAGTTGCCTTGTCATATTCCAGCGACCCGTCCTCGGCCTTCTTGCTCTTCAGAACCCTCGTCTCGTCAATCGTTGTTCCCTGCCGACAGCTGAGATCAGTGACCTCGATCTGCGATCTCACATGCAGTTTCGTGCCGTGTTCTGGGAGAGCTTCGTGGACCCTGATCATGACATGCTTGCGCGAGACGGCTTTGTTGTCAATCTTCCATGATTTGCCCTCGGCGCCATCCTCCCCAGACTTTGTCCTGCCGAACAGCTGCTGCGAGCCAGGTCGCAGCCACACGCGCTTTCCGCCGAAGAGCGAATCGTGCTCGAGAAACCACATTGCGCCGAAGGTGATGGCGGTCGAGTGTCGCGGTGGTGTGTGGGCTAGCTCAGCGAGTTTCCCTTGGTGGGGGACTCGCGCATCGTGCGGAGAGCTGCATGTTCATCTCGAGTCGTGCTGGTTGCCTTCGCAATCCCAGGCTGAAGTGATCCAAGCGCGGGGCGCTGCGAACGCGCGATCATGTGACCCGCTAGGTAACGTCACCCGGCATCCGTGAACATGTGTAGACTTCACTTATCACTACCCTATAATCCCCGAGTGACACTCTACAATTCCCTGGGATCGAACGAGAAAATACAGAAACACTGCAAAAAAGGCCGATGCTCAGGACTGACGTGGCTGTCATCATAACCTTTATTCGCATTAAGCCTGTTATCTTTGTGCAAGTACTCCATCTTCATCAGGCCTGAGGCTTATGTCTTGCGACAAGATATGCACCTTTCCTAGAGTGATCTCGGTACATCTTGCTGAGTCTAGTGACCCGACCGGCCACTGTGTGACAGCCCAAAGCTCGTAAGGATGGAATTATTTCTGGAACCACAGCGCTCATCCGGAGAAGTCTCCAGACCAGACACATACCAGCCTCCAGCTCTAGGACTGCAATGACACACGACTAAAAACACGTTCGAGTGCCGAGTGCTGTTCGTTTGTGCAGAGGCACTGTGCCTGCTCCGAGCACTCTGGTAGCGTCGAGTCCACGACCCCAAGCCCAAGCCTGTCTTGTTCAACACATCCAAGTATCTACAAAAGTTTGAAAGACTGCCATGGTGCTCATCATCCACATTCAGCTCATCTAAACACTGCAATCAACAGTTGACCACTGAGCCTACCTACTTCCACTCCCATCTCTCCCATATTCAATCTTCACCAAAACGAAGGCCTCTGTCATGCTCCCAACCCTCATCAGTCTGGCCGCAGCTACCAACCCCTCTCCGCTTGCACCGACTGCTCCTGCGGCATCAGCAAGTGCTCAACCTCGGGTCCAACCTCACACAGACATACCAACCTCACCGCAGCACTGCGTTAGTGTAACCAGCCCAACTCGAACCATGCTACGTCTCGCAAACCACCGCTAGCTTTGACTGCAGCAGGATCGTTCATTCCGTACATCTATCTTCCTTCTCCTTTCCCATCCCCTTCTTTGTTCCACTTCTTCATCGAGAAACGCTCCCACCTCTCCCTCAGTCCAACTGCTACACCCATCCAAGACCAAGCATGCGCCGCCAAATGCTCGACAAGCGTTGCGACATACACTCTCCCAACTGCACAGGGCTGTGTACGAGCGATTACTGTGGTGGGCGTTATGATGATGAGTATACGGATAAGCGTAGTCGCTGCGTGTATCAAGACGTGTGTTTGAAGAGTAGGGTTGTAGATTGCGATAGGAAGTGTATTTCTCAGCGCGACTGTCGCGGAAGGGGTTGATTTAGAGAAAATCTAAGGCTTTTTTTGGCACACGTTGGAAAATCGAATAAACATGCATCGAGTTGGAAGTTGAGTGTTGAGGAAGATGTGAGAGGATACGAAGCACATTTGTCTGCGATGGAAGAGGAAAGACGAGATGTGGGATAGGTGATCAGAGGGTTACTGAGACGGAGATGTACGGCGATGCAAGGGTTATGGCCAAGGAGAAAGTTGACCAGAGAAGGCGAGCAGGGAAGAATGCAAGGCAAGACATGTCACATTGATGAAGAGGCAAGCATGTCACAGTGATGAAGAAAGCATGAGAAGAAGAGTGGATGTTGAGGGTAGTGGATTCATTGATGCTGATGCGACCTTGTATGTTCCTTGCCAACCAATGCCTTGAAGTTTCCTTGCCATGATGTTTGATCCTTGATGATGATGAATGTGTTCCATGAAGTTCCTTGCCAGCCATGTCCAACCATCATCAGCACCAATGTCCGTGTCAAAAGTGGAGTGTATGGCCAAAGCCATCAACCCAGTACAAACTGAAGAAGAGAGAAGTGTTCATGCTGCATTCCTGACTTGACCTGAGCCGAAGCCGCCGTCAGGAGTGTGCAGGACAGCTGTGTGATCAAGGGACTGCATGAGTCCAGTACAATGTATGGCAGGCCTCGTGCGAAGACGATCTATCCTCCAGCACCATACAAAGTCATGATCAGCTGTACCAGGCTGGCTACGTGGGTGCAAGACCACACGCATGCCTCGAACTGCTTCAAGCTTCAACCGAATGTGTTCCACGCTCTTTCTGTCTTGCAGCCCAACCATGATCCAACTCGAAGGGCCCTGCAGCCTGACCTGCACCTTGTACCATGATGTGTTCCATGACTTTGCCGAACTCGAGTGGTGGTGCCGTGAGCGTGCTCTGCGTGTTCGATGGTGAATGACCGTTGATGATAGCCTGAAGAGGCAGTTTGGTTTGTGGATGCGGTCGAGATATGCAGCGAGCATGTGTGAGAGCGTGGTGTTGATGTGAAGTGGAACACTTGAAGTGAAGTGAACAGCGGAGCTGGGAATGTTAGCAGAATAACAAAGAGCAAAGAGGACAACTTACCAGCTCAGGCGAAGTTGAGGTTGTTGTGATGTTGACCAAGGCTTGTGAAGTTGTGTGATGTTGATGACGATGTCACATGTTGTTGAGCAATGTTGAGTTGAGGTTGAGATGATGTTGATGATGTGAAGTACTCATGGTTGTAGTTGAAGGATTTCATGAAGACTTGAGTGACTTGAGGTCGAAGCCATCACATGGATGGAAGCCAAGGTCGGTGGTTGAGGTGAAGGAAGGTTGAAGTTGGAAAGAAGATCTGTGAAGGATGTTTGAAGTGAAGGAAGATTGAGCTGACTCAGAATGTTGGTAGTTGAGTGCTCAGGTTGAGTGATCAGCTCGGTGGTTGAGTGGAGTGGAGGGAAGGAGAGAGGGTGGGAGCAGGCCTGGTGGGGTTTATATGCCTCGAGGGCGGCGGTCCGGGCGCTGCCAAGGAGCTAATGTCGCTACGAGGTTCTGCCGGCGACGGTAAGGTGTAAAGTGGTCCGTGATGAGGGTAGGCAAGGCAGCAGTGCGGTGTGGTGGGGTGGAAGTGAAGTCAAGGTGAATGAGAAAACGACCCCAAGAAGGTTTAGGCGAGCACAAGTTGGTCCGAGCGGCACCCAACAAGTGAAGAAATGTCGGAAAGAGAGCAAAATTGGGTGTCTGAATGTGTGAGAAAGGTAGGCTCGAGTGATTGATGCCAGTGATGCTGGGTCTTGCTGTGCGAGGCGGGTTGGTAATAGCTATAGCGAGGTCATGAGACACGACCCCATACTTATGGGCCATTGATGATCATTCAACTGCTCCATTTGTGTTCAAAATTTCCCGACAGTATACGTGTAGATTTGTAGAACGAGACGCGGGATGGGAAATGGAGAGCTACCATGTCGTGAGATGTTGATGTGCCGCTGCAACTTGTGCTGCTACGCCTTGCGATGAGCTCCAGTACTGAAAGAAGCTCTTACTTATGAGATATGAGCGAAAGATCTGAGATGTATTGTTGAAGAGCATGGCAAAAGTGATGCTGGGAGATGCTCCACGAATAGCTGCCAGCAGCGCCCCAGCCAATAACGTCTGGGGCTGGATCTGGCAAGCTCCATGAAATTCATACATTTGAACAAATACCATCGTTAGATAGCCCAAGTCCATGAGTATATAGGTTACCAACGCGTCTACTGCGCGGTTGACACAGAGGAGCTCAGTCGAGGCAATCCCGCAGCCACTTCAGTGAAGCCCTCTTCTTCGGGAGCCGCCTCTAGAGACACATAGATCGTGACAATTCTGTAGTGTCAGTCCAGATAGCAGAACTAGATTGATTGAGGATTGAGAGCCTGGCTGGGGGTGAGGAAGGCGAGGGCGCGTAGTGCTGCTAGGAGCGCGCATAGCATTCAGGCTGGCCACAAGCTCTGAGCGAGCAAGAGCGACGTCAAGATGGTATCGCATGTATCTGTATCTACCAGCAAGAGCGCACAATTAGGACGTGGAAGAAGACTGCTGCGTATGAGCTCGCCGAGCGCACGGCAGCAGATGCCAAACAGCATCCTCAGCGCGAGCAGGACCCGCGAAGCCCGCCGGAACATAGCACTCATGAACATCAGAGCCTAAATATGTACTCCCTGACAGAAAAGACGAAGAGCTCTTCGCGACCCTTCGTACTATAGAGCACACGGCAGCAGACAGCGTAGCCTCTGACCACAGCGCCAGCGCGGCCGTCGCCAGTATAGCGCTGACCGAACACCACAACGGATGCTTCTTCTCACTACTATAGCTGGCACGAGAAGGCGCTGCAATATTACATCAAGCGAGCGACACCGGGCAACGACCTTATACACTCACGTACAGCAGTACACCCGAAGCCAGTATCACGAACCCCAAAGAACACCACAGTCACGCCCACAACCGCATATCACGTACACATCTATCCTTATACTACGTCACAGCCCACTCGGAGCTGCGCGACACCTCGCGGACAAGGACGCGAGTCGCACGCACGACCACGCACCAACAGCGCAAGCTCACGAGGACCAAGATGTGCGAAAAAAACAGGGACCATGGCATACAAGCAACTGAGATGGGGATGAGGTGGATAGGAAGCGACGAATATGCAGAGCTGCGAGACCGCGTCCTCCGCTACAGATTCACGCAACACGATTGATTGTTGTGGCGCTACCCGACTACTGGTACCATGGCCATCGGTTCTACACCAGAACAACACTGGCAAGAGTAACATGGCTCAGTGAGACGAGGACGAAGGGGATAAGGACAGAAGATAGAAGACACAGCGGCGAAGCGGACAGCTACAGAGCAAGGTATGGCGAGACTCGAGACTCGAAACATGAGAGGTGAGAGTTTACAGTGTAAAGGATGCATTATAGCTACGTGTACAAACAAAACTTGACTTGACTCCTACCTATCCTGCTATTCTCAACGTGAGCGTGAGACGCAGTGCGGAGAAATGGACGAAAAAGTGGCAGCGCAGCGCACGATCGCGCACAAGTCAAGCAGTGCCGAGTAAGTGCACATGCGGCTGCCGTGCAGGACTTCCAGTTGGTTCCTCAGAGAAGCTATGTCGAGCAGGGCGATTCTTCCAGTTTTCGATGCTCATCGCAGGCGCGCGCACTGTAGAGCCCAGCGACACTTTCCTCGGGGCCACCACATTGCGCACGACGATCGAGTGTGTCCAACAGTAAACATCATCTCCCTGCGCCTCGAGAGGGTGTAGATACTCGATAAGACATTTGTGCGTCCATCACAAGCCGTGACTATATCCTCGCCGTCGCCGGGTCACGTTCTTCTTTTCATCTCGCGCCGGCTCTAGACTCGCGCTTCACAGTCACCAAGAATTCGTCCACAAATCCCTACTATGCAACCTCCCCTCCTAAATCCCCACTAACACGCTCTTCACCCACGGAGGCCGCGGCACTCTCTTTCGCCCTCTCTCGCCGCCCATGGGACACCCATTCCCAAACCCTTTTTGCTGCGCCAATTGGCCCACCTCTTCGACAATCATGGAGTCCTTGGTTGCCGTGGCTTCTCTGCGCTCCTGCAATTTGCGCTCAATCTATGGCGATGCCTCTTCTATGCCGCGGGATGCCAGGCGCTCGAAGGAGGTGAGGAAGCGGTTGATGATGTCGGAGAGGAGGCGGTAGAGGACTTCGGTGGTGGTTCCTGTGCCGATTTGGTGGGTCAAGGAGGGGAAGGGGATAAGGGATGTATATGATGGTTTTGAGAATAGAGAGGAGGAGAGGTTGGGGCGGTAGAGCACGAGGGAGGATGATGTTGTCATGTTGAAGGTTGTGTGGTGGAAAGATACTGGGTGTTTGCATACTTGGGAGATCAGATCAGATCAGGTAGACCTCTTGAGAGTAGTGGATTTCCTCGAGCGGCGGGCCATGTTTTATGTATCTCGCAACGCATGTATCATTGCCCGCCCTTCGACTTTGTATGGATGTTGGGAGGCCCGATCAGCGAACCAATCAGCATCCGCTTTGTTCGTCGGCATCCAGTGCAGGGGGCCTAGTCGGTGGCAGCAACACCCGACCGCGCAGATTCCATGTCGTCACGACGATTTGCGACAGGTAAATCGAGTTCGACAAGCCATGGCTTATTTTCGAGCACGCCCTTCTCGCCTTCCATAGCTGCGTTTATACAAAGAGTTTGTTGACTCTGGCGAAAATCCTCTTGCGAACCTGGAGGTAAACCAGCGTAGCCTTTCCGCTTAGCTTGTCCCTTTCCTACAAACTCTTTCCCTAATGGCTTGATCCCATCATCTTCATCTCCTGTCTTTTTCTCTTCGTACTCGAGTCTTTGGCCGCCATATCCCGGGTGGATGTGTCCGAAACAATGCAGCTTTGGTCTAACCCTGTCAAGCGCGCGCCGCAGATGCTCGCAGCCTGCACTTTGGTCATCACTCGTAGTGTCCAAGATGTACTTTGGAGGACCGTGAGTCATGATTACATCGACGTCGTTGGGGATGATCGACGATGGAGTACCGACGTTCTTTGCCCATGCTGGAACTGAGCTTCCACAATTGAAACGGTCTTCATTCGTAGGGTACTGGAAAGCTGAAGCGCCATCTGCTGGTGTATAAGGCGAGGTGTAAATCCTAAAGGTGGCTCCTGAGGCCAGGGTAAACCGACGTGTGCCTTCAGAGAGGAAAGTTGTTCCAGATTTGCTGGCCTGAGATGCGGCCTCAGGAGAGACGAGGGCATGTGCTTCGCCAACATCAGCTTCCGCTCCCTTTTGTGCAAGATAGTATGTTTTGTCCAGGGAGAGTTCGTGGTTCCCTGCTATCACGAGTCTCAGTTCTGCCTTGACCCTGGAAAGAGCCTGGAGTGCTGCGGCGATGCTCTGCGGCGAACCATCTTCGGTCAAGTCGCCGCAGTGCAGGAGAACGTCACAGTCTGGAAGGTCAGACGGGAGCTCTACACCATGCGTGTCAGACATGATGAGGAAGCGAGTTGTCCTGGGGGCCGACATTGGCTTTGAAGGGGGTGGAGTATCCATTTGGAGGCGCTTTGGGGTTGGAAATCGTCTGAGGAATAAGAACGGGCTCTTTTCGTGGGGGACGTGTGCATGTTATTTCTGTTGGTGTTTTGGGTATCTCAGAGAAGATCAAGCAGGGCAGGTACTACTTATGGAAATGCTGCAGTCATAGCCAGCGGCGCAACAGGCGAACCATGGTTGAGCTCACAGCAAGTACGAACGCAAGTGCCGCCTGAACCAGTACAACTACAAGCGAGGTCATCGCTGGAGGAATACGGCATTATGAAGGACACTCATGTCGCTGGCCCATGGTAATAGAACGACATGTCTGAATACAGCAAAATCCATCTATGGAGAGTGCAGCGCTATGGGCGTGATTTGCCGTGCACGTGTTTTGGCGTGTTGTCCGAGTACCCGCTGCGACTTTCACCACTATTCCGCACCCGCACACACAATGCATCTTGCAGCGCCCGAGTTTGACATGTTGGGTAATCAGGATGTCGTTATTTGGGGGTGACTCGGCCGCATCGCGTTCGCAATCGCCCTACGAGAACGACTCGGAACACTCGCCATCCTATTCCGCGCCCTCAGTCGAAGGCCCCACCAGCCCTCCGAGCGCGCAGCACCTGACCAGCTTGCACGAGACGGTCGAATTGAGCCATGATGAGGAGCAAGTATTGAGCGACAGTGACCCGGACGACGCTGAATCAGAAGAGGAGGAGCCAACACGCCCGAATCGCTTCAAGGGCGGACATGCAACGTGGAAGGGCTACACTGCCGCAGATCGCCAGGTCGCTGCATCTCTGGAGCAACTTCAGAACAACGACCTCGCCGCGCACCTGTACAATGCACACGCTCTTAAGCGGCGCGTCAGGAAGCCAGCAGACGAATTGACTCGGTTGAAGAGCTGGCAGAGCAACGAGCAGTGGCTGAAAAAAGGCCACGAGCTCGACTATGAGCATGTGGCGGGCGAGATACAGACCAATCTGGTGCCGTCCAAGGACTGGACTGCCTGGCCGCTCCCGCCCGCGAGCATACCGCGGCCCCTCAGACAGCTACAAACAGGAGCGCCTGCTAGTAGTAGGCGCGACGAATGGATGATTGGCACGGCAGATGTACACGATGTGGGACACGAACTGAGGGAGGAGCTGCTTGCCGTGTGCTTGCGACAAGCGAAAGAGCGCTGGGATGGCCGCGAAACAGCCGATGGATCCGCCCGCGAAGACGCGCGCGCGACACCGTCACCGTCACGGGACACGTCTCGATCGAAGAGCGCCCGGTCTGCACGTTCGAATCGCTCTGCGTCAAGAGGGGATGTCGACATGGAAGACGACAAAAACAAAAGAGAGACCCAAGACGGGGACGAGGAAGAGTCTGGGCACATCTTTGGCAAGAAGCGAGGCAGGAAAGCTCAGCCAGTCACTAGAATCAAGCCAATGTTCCTGGCCGATGACGACAAAGCACGCAGCATCCTTGCGCCCTCGATCAACTCGGTTCTAAGCAAGCTGGACGATCTCGCCCTGGCCGTTCGCCGGACCCGGCTCAATCACTTTGGACGCAAAAGTCATGGCGAAATTTCCTCGCATAGCGGATTCACGTCGGGTGCCGAGTCTAGTGCGTGTATACCACGGCGCTCCTCGAGTCGGTCACAGAGTAGGCCAAACACAAAACTGAGTAGTCGCCCTGGGTCTCGCGCAAGTTCTGCTGGAGCTGGTACTAAGACGACAAGAGGCCGTAAAGACCGCAGCAGCGACTCGGAGAGCGACCGTGATCCTGACAGCGATGTCGACATGGTCGAGATAAAGCAACAACTACTAACAAGAAAGCGCAGCAGACCCGGAAGCACCACGAGCGAAGGCAGTCAATCCTCTACACGCGACTACGTATGGCGCGCCGGGCTCATGGATTGGAGCGAAGTCCTCGGGCTCGCAGCAGTCAAAGGCTGGGATGAAGACGTGATAGCGCGAACAGCTCAGCGTTGCGCTACCCTTTTCGGCGAGAACATGACCTTCATACCCCTGCACGAAGACCTGGCAACGCAACCCATTCCAGAACCAGTGCAGTACACACCTTCCACCATACCCGCTTCCGATATAGCATCCGCAGGCCGACCCTCTCAGCCAAAGCGCCCTCTCTTCCGCACCGGCACGCTTCGTTGCCCACATGTTGGCTGCTTCGGCTACAACAAGGACTTTGAGACGCCGCATCGCGTCGTCGAGCATTGTAGACGTGTCCATGAATACGATCCCCGCACCAACGACTCTGACAACGAAGAGCGGTTAATGGGCGGTGTACATATCGATGGATTCTTGCAGCCGATCGCTTCCCAGCGGGGCTGGCAAGAGCGAGGCAAGTCGCGGGGGAAAAGTGAGATGAAGCGGCAGAAGAGGCACGAAGCGGAAGACGTGGTTACCGTCGCATCTGATTAACCATTCGACTTGGTATGGAAGTCAGACCATGTCGGGCACGGACTACTGATGGTATTCCAACACGTATTTTCCCATGTATCCGTCCCAACGAAATATACCATGTCTTTGCAACAGCGTTTGCCATCTCCCGGTCCCGAGTGTGATGTCCGACGCCCTCGCCCAGAAGCGCCATGGAGCCTCCAAGGGCAGATGTAGAGATGCATTGAAGGGGGTATCGTACCTAGTCCATTTCTTCCAGGCTGGCTGAGGGTGTGGAAGGAGGCTGCTCTTCACTAACCATGATGCCCACCATACACTCACCTAGCATGTTCTCCCAATTGACCCATGGGTGGACTTCCATGAACAGCTTTGTCCCATCCTTAGCAGCCGCTCTTCTCAGCTCGCCCTCGCCGCCAGGATGGAACGGCAAGTATGGCGATAGGTTGTACACTTTACCTTGGTAAGTCGACCAAGCTGGCTTGCCCTTGCGGCCGTTCTTCTCCTTCAGCATGGCAGGCGTTACGCGCATCAGGGTGTCGACCCCCGAGAGATTCTTGCCCGACTTCTGGAGGTGTGCCCAATCGAGCGGCGAGTGCCCTGGTGACAACAGTACTTTGCCTCGTGGGTTGGGTGTCTTTGCGGCAGGCTGGCCCGAAGGCGGCAAGCCGAGACTGCCATTGGAGACTGGCGGCCCGCGGTTTGGTAGCGGACCTGTGGTGGGTACACGCATCGGCTGAGATGAGGCGGGCAGCGCACGTAGATTCGAAGCCGCGACTCGTGGGGGCGGCATGAGAGACGGTGTGGCGGGTTTCATGGGCGGGGCCATGGGGCTCGGCTTTGGCGGGGGGGCCATGGCAAAGGTCGGGGTGGGTGCTCCAGCTCTTTGTGCCGAGTTCAGAGCGGGAAACGAGGGAGGCGGTAGGTTGTCTTCCTCGTCGTCTTCGTCCTCGCTCTGGTGGGCATCGAGGGTGAAGGTAGGTACCGCGGGCGCATGTCGCTGGTCTTGCGGGGCGGCTTTCGGTGTCGTCTGTGGCGACGTTTCGAAGGAAGCGGGGGACTCTGTGTCGCGCGACTGTCTATCCTGTAACCCGATCTGTCGCTGCTCTTCTGGGGCTGCTGTGTCTTGTTGCGGCTTGTCGGGCCGCGTGTACAGAGACAGCCATGTCGAGGGCGGGTGCTGGTATATCAGAAACGACAGCGATATGGCGACGATGGACACTGCAAAAAGCATCTCTTGGTGGCAACGAAGGCACCGGCGCGGAGGCTGACATGTGCTGCAGGACTGGCACCGATAGCTCGACGGTCGCAGTAGGGCTGAACGCTGATCTATGACCCCACGCCGCCACCACGGTGCACCGGAGCCTCATGGCTGGGCAATCAACGCCGCCCTTGTCCATGTTTGCCCCTCGCCAGCTGCTGCGCCTTGCGGCCGTGCTGTGAAGAACCGGACTGCGCTTTTGTGGCCTCAAGGGTCGCGTCTGCTCGCCCCCACCGCCCCGCCAGCCCTCCATCTATCACCGAGCTGCGACCTTCAGTTGCTCCGTACCGCTTTTTGGACGCGCTGCAACGACACGAATCGTCATGGCTGGCGACTCGGCGCACCTGCCCGAGGGCGTCGCCTCGCTCTTGGACACGGATCTCTACAAACTCACCATGCAATGCTGCATTCTCCGGTTTTTCCCCGACGTCTCAGTCACGTACGGCTTCACCAATCGCACGCCAGACAAGAAGCTCAATCGCGCAGCCTTCAACTGGTTGCAAGCACAGGTCGAGAGTGTGTTTGTTGGTGTGCTTGGCCTGCGCGTCCTGTTGACAAGATGCAGAGCTTGAGAACATACGAGTCACCCAAGACGAGCTCCGCTTTCTGGAAACGAAATGTCCCTATCTCAACGCGCAATATCTGCACTTCCTATCTACCTTCCGCCTGCAGCCATCGAAACAACTCAAACTACTCTTCCATGCCATAGACGACACTGGCTCCGACGACGACCTCGGCGATTTCCGCATACACACCGAAGGCCTGTGGCTCGACACCATCCTGTACGAGATTCCACTGCTCGCCCTTGTAAGCGAGGCGTATTTCAAATTCGTGGAGAAGGACTGGAGTTACGAAGGTCAAGTGGAGAAGGCATACCAAAAAGGACGGACGCTGTTGGAAGGCGGTTGCATAGTCTCGGAATTTGGCTCGCGCAGACGACGTGACTACCACACACAAGATCTGGTATTGCAAGGCCTACGTCGGGCGGCAGACGAGGGTCAGAAAGCGGGGTGGCCAGGGAAGCTGACAGGCTCGAGTAATGTCCATTTCGCTATGAGGCACGACATGATGCCAATCGGAACGGTCGCACACGAATGGTTCATGGGTGTCGCCGCCATCACGAACAACTACGAATCTGCGAATGAGATGGCGCTGCAGTACTGGACCGCAACATTCGGGGAGGGCGTCTTGAGCATCGCACTGACAGACACGTTTGGCACGCCTGCGTTCCTCGAGGCTTTCAAGAAACAGATTCCGCAAGGCACAACGGCGGTCCAACCACCCATTGGAGCACCCATACCTGAACTCACAGGGCCACGAAAGACGTATGCGCAGGCATTTGTAGGTGTTCGCCAAGATTCCGGGGATCCTCTAGACTTCATCAAGATGATGCGGGAATTTTATGACCAGGAAGGTATCAAGGACAAGAAGACCATTGTCTTTTCCGACTCATTGAACATCGACCTCTGCTTCAAGTATAAGGCTGCAGCCGAGGCGGAGGGACTCCAGCCCACGTTTGGCGTTGGGACATTCTTGACCAGTACGCACATTTTCGACGGTTTGCGAGGTGCGCATAACTAACCATGACAGATGATTTCGTGGAGAAATCGACCGGCAAGAAGTCGGTGCCTCTCAACATTGTGATCAAGATTGCCTCTGCATCTGGCCGTCATGCTGTTAAGATCAGTGACAATATCGGTAAGAACACAGGTGATAAGGCGACAGTGGAGGACGTCAAGCAGCGACTTGGCTACACAGAGAAGCAGTGGGCCGGTGCAGACGAGAAGACACGCTGGGGCAGCGCAAGCCAGGCAGCCACCAAGTAGACATGGTGTACTCCGTATGCGCAGGGTGGGAGGCGTTCCCGAGCCGAATTGCGGTCTGGACTGCGTGAAGCTTGGAGGCTGCAGCGGACAGATGGATAGAACAGTAATGGCAATGGCAAGATCAGTTGCCAGGTAAATTAGGAGACGAATTGCAAGCATCGAGCTTGGAGACAATGTGCCCTTCTCCGTTCGACTACGCGAATCCTACCGAGTAGAACAGCGCCAGTTGCTAAATTTAAAGACTTGAGCGAGCTGCTGCTGCGGTAAGCCACCCCCGACAGGGGTTAAGCGCGACCCACCTACAGCGCGAACTGCGCTCCAAACGGATTCTTACTTCAGCCCCAAATCAGACGAGGAGGCGCTCGAACTGCACAGTACATACCTATCTTCTCTCTCAGCAGCTCTTTTTCGCCGCATTAGATATCTTGCCGTCTCTTACCAAGCGGAACATCTGCCTGTTCCGGTCACAATTGGCTGGTATCGTCTGTGTTGAAGCGCTGGCACACCGTTGTCTCAGGAGAGCTCTCAACCACCCACATACCACACAGCGCCGGTTTCAGCATGAGCGTAGGTTGACTTTGCCATCTCTTACCCTGCAACCGACAGCCGATCGCATCTTCTTTACACCTCCATAAGAGAACACTTCCATTGCTCTTTCTGACCAACATGGACGAACAGTACGGACACAGCGGCTACAACCGCGTCGGTGACAACCCGTACGACCAGCGCAACGACGCACAGGTCGACCGACGCAACAACTACGGGGACAGCAACTGTATATCTTCCCCGTCACTCGTACACGCTTCTTCTAACATGACGCAGCCGGCCTTGAGATGCAGAACTACTCTGGCAACCCCCAGGCAATCCTCGAAGAATGCCGCGAAGTCGATCGCGCCCTCGACCAGCTCGATGAACAGCTCAAACAGCTCGAACGCGTCTTCAGACAGGCGCTTGCGCGACCAGACATGCCCTCGGGCGAGATCAACAACCTCAGCTCCCAGATCATGACCGGCTACCGTGCCCTCGTCAGCCGCGTCAAGAACATCAAGTCCAAGCCAGAGTCGGGCAGCCCCAGGAACGCACCACAAGTCGGCAAGGTCGACCGCAGGCTCAAGGCCACCATCCAAAGATACCAGTCCTTGGAAGCAGATTTCAGGAGAGACTCACAGCAGGCTGCTGAGCGCCAATACCGCATCGTGCGCCCTGATGCCACAGAAGCCGAGGTCAGGGAGGCCGTTGCCGACCCCGACGCGCCCATTTTCCAACAAGCTGTAAGTACACCCCAACCACAATCATCGTCCGACTGGGGCGTCTGCTGACATTTGCGTCCAGCTCCTGAGCTCAGACCGCCGCGGCCAAGCCAGCTCGACCCTGCGCAACGTCAAGGAGCGCCACGAGGCCATCCAGAACATTGAGCGCCAAATGGTTGAGCTTGCCCAGCTTTTCCAAGATCTCGACCAAATCGTGCAGGAGCAGGAGCCTCTCGTTGCCGACATTGAGCAAAAGGGCGAAGAAGTCCGCGAGAATGTCACAAAGGGCAACGAAGAAATCGGCACTGCCATCGTCAGTGCGCGCTCCCGCAACAGGAAGAAGTGGTGGTGCTTGCTCATCGTTCTCCTCATCATCATTGTCATTGCCGTCGTCGTCGGTGTCGTCGTCACAATCAACAACAAGAAGCCGTAAGAACTGCCCACCCAATTCATACCCCTTGGACACGTTGGTAACATGCATCTCAGAACCCCCGCATAAGCGTCTCCTTTGGATACCAAACCTTGCCATCATCAGCACAACATATTCTCTCTTCTAGGCTGGACCCGCATACTGTATAATACGCCTTTTGTGGTGGATATGCACACACCCCATAGTCCATCCAGCCGCTCATCATCCATCCTCTCATCATCCATCCTCTCATCATCCATCCTCTCATCATCCATCCTCTCATCATCCATCCTTTGCTTTGTCGTTTTCACTTTTGCGTAGGAAAATTGGTCTCGTTTGTGTACACGGGCGCTGTGGCGCCTGCCTATATTTCGCGGCATGAGTGCCGTTTCTCCGATGCGGTGGCCGTCTCAGGTTGGTTGCATTGTAGTGTTTTGATAGAGTCAGATATCTGGAGAAATCAACGAAATCTCTACATTTGTTTTGCAAACAAGTGAACCAATTGCTTTGTTTGGGATGGTTGCGCATTGGTCATTATTTTCAACACGTCACGTCAACCTTGCCCACTCCGCCTTCAATTCAACATGCCCATCCTCGTCAACGACCTTGCCTCTATCCCACTCCCGCGCCTGCCCGCGCTTCGACCACGTAACGTCCTCTTCATCCTTGCTATCTCCCTTCTCCCACTTCCTGACCTGCGCATCTGTAAACCCAGCGGCTTTCAAGCGATCTGCGCCTTGTTGTTTCCAGCGCTGCCTGTCTCTCAGAGACTCTAGCGCCTGGCCCCAATCGTCTTCTGCATCGGACGCTGGTCGGACATCTATGGCGGGGTCGTAGGTGGACGAGAAGCGCGAGTCCATACCTGTCGAGCTCGCTTTGTGTGCGCCGCGGCCGCGCGACCGGATGGCTGGTTGTACGTTTGGTGGGAGAGGGCCGACGATGGATTCGAGGGGATCCGAGTCCGAGTCTGGTGTTGGAGAGCGACGCCTGGATTTGCTTGATGGCTTGCGTGCTTCGGCAGGGGGAGGGGATCGAGGTGAACGTGGGCGGTCGTGATGTTTGCGTCTTCGTTCGGTTCGGTTGGGGTGATGTGATCGGGTTGGCGAACTTGAAGACGGCCTTGAGCGAGATCGGCGTCTTCTGTGTCTATCACTCGATTTGTGTTTTTTATGTGACCGCCCGTCATCGATTTCGCTATGGTACCCATGGCGGGAATCTCGGTAGCGATCGTGTTCCGAGCGTCGGGATGGTCGCTCAGAGCTGTCCTCACGCTTTCTTTTCTCTCGGTGGGAATTGCTGCTTCTACTCGAACGATTGTGACCGTAACGTTCCAGCGATCGATCTTTTCGCTTCATTCTGCTGTTACGAGTCCCATCTCTCTCCCTGTCATCGAGCCGTCGCCTTGAGCCTCTGGAGCGCGAAGCTTCCTCGTCACATAAGACCGGTGTCAGTCGTCCGTCGGCTTTCCTCTCTTTCTTGAACTCTTCTTTTCTCTGGGCTCGCAGCCTCTCACGGTTCATCTCCTTGAGGCGTGCGTTTGACTCCTCTGCTTCTCTGGCAAGCAGAGCTGCATTGTGGCTATCGGTTTGGCGGATGATATTCTTCAAGAAGCTGGTATTGGGTTTCGGCGCACCAGACTTTGAACTATAGCTTGTTGGTCTGTTGATCGTCGAGAATCAAGAGTCGTTTACTCTTCATAGCGTGCAGGTCGGTAACGCACCTCTTTGAGTTGAAGGCATCGAGCCCAACAAGCTCGTACTTCTTGTTTGCTGTCTTGGCGTCCTGCGCGAGTAGCTTTGCAATGTAGTTGTCGTCGTCAATACTTGTGCCCATCGTCAAAACATTATCAATGTGACCAAGGGGAAAGGGAAAGGGAAGAGCAACAGCTCGGAGATGATTTCATAGCCGACAGCCAGCGCTAGCACTATCGATACCGATAACAGCCGCGGGCGGGCGCGGATCGCGTTCGCGTTTCATCACCAAAACAAGCACCTCTCCACATTCCATTCCCCATCCTCTAGCATGGCGCCCAAACGGAAGTCAGCACCGCCCACCGCAGAGTCTGCACTCGAGCAATTGCAACAGTCACAAACACTCAAGCTCTTAGCCATTGCCGAAACGCTGTCACCAAAAGACCTACCACAATCCGCCAAGAAGCGCAGCTCAGCGGCATCAGAGGACAGCGAACAAAACAACGATACACATCCGGCGGCGCTAGAGGCAGATCTTATTCACTACAAGGTTTGTAAAAGTCGGCAAGTTCAAAATGATGCATGGCTCACTAATGTGCAGGAACTGTTCAGTAAGCTCCGTTTCAGCTATGTCGAACAGGTCACCAAGGAGAAGTTCTTGCGTAGCATCACCGAAAATCCGCCACGACTCGTTGAAGCGCCGGAAAACAACGAGAAGGAGCAAGAGATACTAGCCCTGAAAGCAAGTCTGAAGGAGCGCAAATTAGAGGTCGCGGAGATACTCAGACAACTGGAAGATAAGGGTGCGGAGCTTTCTCTGCGATACGAAGGGATACAATTGCGAACGCAACAGCTGGAGTCCTTACCGAAGGAAATTGAGGGCCTCGAAGCCAGCATCATACAATTGAAGCACGAACAAACACCTGCTTCTGATAACCCAGAGCTCTCGCTTCCTCTCCCCGAGACAGCCAAGATCCTTAATGAGCGGGAAGCCGAGGTGGCAGCGTTGAACGGGCGAATTGCGAGCCTTCAGGCGTCGTTGCCAAACCGTGAGCGAGAGCTAGAGAAGCTGGAGCGCGAACTCAAGCCTCTAGAAACACAGAAGAACGGCACCGTTGCGGCAGCAAAAGAAGCCCGGAGGAGAAAGGAAGAGGGGGGTGGAATTGGCGACGAGCTCGAGGAAAGAGGGCGCTGGCTGAGAGCTTCGGAGCAGGCGCTGAAGGACATGCTGGAGGTCTAGGGGTGAAATTAGGGTGGCGTTGCAGGTTGGGATTGATGGGATTGAGAGAACGAGATACCACTACTTGTTTGTGCTTATTATTATGGTCCAATCATCGCATGTTCCGCGTCTGGTGAACCACCCGGCCCAATACCTCGAACATGGACAGGCTGAACCAGACTTGGTTCTCAACATGTAGTCATCCGATTCTCATAAAGTGAGGCGTGCCACAACCGGTGTGACCAATAAAATGCAAGACCTCACGATTCGCACACATGCAAGGACGCTATATGGACGCTCCCGCGGGTTGTGGAGCATTGAAAGCTGGCGACAGGGGTGCTCTGGTGCATGATTGGCCGAGGCTCGCTTCACCGCCACGATCCTTATCGATTGTGGTTGCTTTCGCAACGGGGGTAAACACAGGTGGCAGAGTGGGGCCTCTCGGGCTAGATGAGCTGCTCACCGGTAGCGAGTGGCTACTCCAACGTCCCACGTATCCTGAGCCACATTCCATCGCCATCGCACTCTCGAACTCGCAGAACTCGCAGAACCGACCCATCCAAGCGGCGTTGACCACACTAGCGACACGACTGACGTCTCTTCACCGAGCTGTCCGTTGAGTCGGACCAGCTCAGGCGCCCAAGCATCGTCCTACGTCGGTGCTGCAAACTCGACGACGAGCTGCCATTCTTCACTATTTTTACGCCCGTTACGACGTTACGACTGCTTTCCACTTGCGCCGTGTTCGTCTTCAGGTTGAGCGCTTCTTTTGGCCTGTTCTGTTGCGCTACTCACGAGCTACACACCCGCCTATCCGCCTGCATTCCAGCGACTCCACCTTCTACCCCCGTCAAGCATCATGTCCAATCAGGGTCTCTCGGCTCCGGGCACGAGCGTCTACTCCTCGGACTCGATGTATGTGGGTGATGGGACATGGGACTCGCAGCGCAACACGTTCTTGCTGCCCAATCTGCAAGGCTTAAATTTTGATACCATGCGCTACAATGGTTAGCTACACTATCTGATGCCCAGAAAACATACACTGACCAGTACAGGCATGGGCAATCGCTTCCGCAACATGCTGAATTACAAAACATACATCACAGCCCACGCAATCCTAGCAGGAATAACGTTTCTTTTTGTTATCCCGGCAGCCATTTTCATGGCTCGATTCTACCACCGCAATCCACGTACCGCTTTACGATTCCACATTTGGCTGCAAATCTTGGCTGTGCTCTTATCGACTGCGGCATTCATTCTGGGTTTCCAAGCTGTAGGGCTGGAGCGGTCCCTCACTAATCCGCATCATGGCATCGGTGTTGCCCTCTATACGCTTGTGTTGATCCAGGCTATCGGCGGTTCCGTGATACACAGGTGGGAGAAGAACAAGGAGCGATTCAAGATTCCTCTAAAGCTCATGGTATGACAACGAACTTGAATGGCTTACTCAAACTAACATATCTAGATACATCAATGGCTAGGGAGGCTGATCGCCATTCTGGGTATTGTGCAAGTACCGCTCGGCCTGACCTTGTATGGCTCACCGCAAGTCCTCTTCATTCTCTATGCCCTATGGGCATTTGTGTTGTTGATTCTATACTTCATCCTCTCGTATGTCAACCAGCCAGAGATGGGTTTCGATGACCGTACGACTTTCATCACCGATCGAACTGGAAGCACTCGAAGTAGAAGGAGCCGAAGAAGTAAAGGCCACGGCTTTGGAGCACTAGCAACAGCTGGCGCCGCTGGTGCGGGTTTAGCCGCACTCAGAAATCGATCACGCAGTCACAGCCGTAGTAGACGCACTGCAAGCCGTCAAGAGGTCCTGAGCTCTCGCCATGACTCGCAGTCCCGCGTCGAGTCCCGCTTCACAGACTCCTATCTAAGCGACGAAAAATATGCTGGAGGCAAGAAGAAGACTGGAACGTGGAGAGATCGCCTGCTTGGTGCTGGAGCTGCTGCTGGAGGAATATTCGCGGTGAAGTCTTTGTTCAACCGCAACAAGAAGAATCATGCTCCTACTGAAACCGGAAGTGACGTTAGCTATGGCCGTCCGCTGGGTCCTTCTGAGGTCACGCAGACTGACCTGAGTCGTTTGGAGGAAGGCAGAGCGCCAGCTTCGCCAGCAGCTCGAGACGATTGGCGTCGTGTCGAGGAACAAGAGGCCGCTCAAGCAGCAGCCATGGCGGGAAGTCCGCTACGCCAAGGCCACCGTCCGCCTCGGAGCGGAGCATCGATGGACTCTTTCGATAGCAGAACCAGTTTCAGCGACGATCACGACGACGTACCCCCTGGTCAATCTTATGGGCTGAAGGAGGGAGTCGCAACTCTCGGCGTCGTGGGCTTCTTGAAACATTCCTTTGGCAAGCGCAAGAACAAGAAAGAGGACGCGCGCGCAGAAGCTCTCAGGCAACATGATCTTGAAGAGGAACGTATCGCTCGAGCGAACAGCAAGCGTCGCAAATATACTGGTGATGGCATTCCGCCTCGGCGGAACAGACGCGCTTCCACCGACTACACTGAGAGTGATATCACTGGAATCACGCCATCTATAGCACGTCCAGGCATGTCTCAGCCACCAGTGGAGTCGACTTTAGGACCTTCAACTGCGCCAATGCGACCCCCGCCACATGCAGATGTCCTCTCTGAGTCGGGGTCTGAAGCCTACAACTCGCCCGCTGGCCGCCCGCACCGTCGGCACAACGATAGTAGTGGCTTACCAGGATCTGCGCTTGCTGGTGGAGCCGCAGCGACTGCAGTCTCCACTGGATCACCTTCGAGGAGAGATCACAGCCAACACCGGAATAGTCGTGAAAGCGGCGTTGCCTCCCCTCCGGTATCTGTCAAGGTCAAGATGCACAATGATGGACGACACGTCACGTTGAGGAGACTGAATGAGGAAGAAGCTGCCGCTGAGCGAGAGGCCAGAAGGAAAGACAGACAACGGAGAAACCGGAATGGAAGCAGGAGCTCCCTGAGCGACCTGGGTAATGACCGCTGGCGCAGGACTGAGGCTTTGGAAGCGCAACAAGCACAAGAAATGGCCCAATCCTCAATCCCCCCTCCACCGCCAGTGCCTGGCGCGCCTCTGCGTATGCCAGAGCCGTTTATTCCTCCACCTCCTCCCGGCCCACCTCCGGGCAATTTGGCAGCTCCGGGCACTATCCCTCTGCCCCCACCCCCACCTATCCCTGCTGCTGCACCCAGTGTGCTTAGTAGTCCACATGGCACCCAAGTATACGGTACGGAGACGGATCTTAGCGGTGCTTATGACTCCAACAGGAGAAGACGGAGGGCTGAACGGGCTCAAGCCAAGGCTGCACGGTCAGGCGGAAGTCGTGTTGAATTCTCATGATGGCAGTAGACAGAATGTAAGGTCATCGGGGGTTCCGGAAAATGGGTAGGTCCTGCATTTATGGCGCTTTGGGGATTGGGCAAGCAAGCAAGCATAGCACCTGCGCTCCCATGCGGCTGTGGGTAATTTCAGCTATTTGAATGTACATAGTTTTGAATGTGTGTCGACTGGCAGTAATGGGACATGGCTTGACCACTTTGCTGGTTTATGTAGGCTCGACGTGGAGCTCCGCGGAGCCTGGGATGTTTGGTAGCGCAAGCCTCAGCCCTACATGATTTGCATCACGAAAGCTTGGCTGTGGGTGTGGCACATGACAGACCCTGATTCTGGCTCGCAGCCTCGACGCCGGAGACACCTCATCGCTCGTTCTCCGCGTACATGGTACGCTGGCATCTGCGGAGTAAGTAAGTACATTATTATTATTATTTTTATTTACACATCCGTCGCGTGGAGTCCTTGGCGCCTCTGATTTGGCGGTGAGCGATCGTCTTCCTGTGGGGTGACTGGAGGCCACGCGTGGAATGAGTTCCAGGACAGCTCATTCGCGGGCAGGTCATGTTGCTGCGAATCTGCGATGATGGGCTGGCACTGGCCGTTTGTAGCCCGCCGGGCCCCTGCACAACATGTCTTCGAGCGCGGATGCGTCCGCAAAAGGGCCTTTGGGTGGGAGAGAGCTAACATAAGGACGTTGGTGCCGCTGGTGTGTTTCTCGAGCGAAATGAGGTGCTTGTCTGGAGAGGCCTCGAAATCCCCAAGCCCTGTGACGAGGGGCCGGTCCACTATGCCTTCCGACATGGTTGACGATGCCCCCCCCAGGCGCAAGGCGCAACACTGCTGCGCCCTCGCTGCCACGACGCTCCCCACAGCTGCAACGATTCTGGGACGCGAACGCGATGCGGGCTATGTACGTATGACTGTCTGCTCTGCATGGGTGGACGGCGGTCGATGCAAGGAAGGTCCAGGGCGCCCGGACAGTTGGAATGATGACACTGGCGCGATGCACCGGAGTGTACCGCGGGAAAAAAAACACACAAAGACGGGTGTGTACCTATGTAGCATGGTCGGCGACTGGGGCCATGTGACGGATCCTGGATTGGGTGTCGACCGGCAGTGCACTCAAGAGTCAACCCCATGGCTTGCCTGGAGCCCATGGTCGACGCTGCGGTACAGTTGCCCTGTCGAGACACGATCTACTCGGTACTGACAACTGCCAAACGTCTGATTCGGAACCATCTCGGCCTTCTAGCACAAGCTCCCGCCCTGAGGCCCGTATCAACTTATTCATGCCAGGCTGCCAGCCCCCAGCCGTCCACCACACAGGGCAGGCGTGCGGCATCCTGGCAATCCGCCCATGCAGCATGCTCCATGGGCGCCAGCCGAATGGTAGGCGTCTGACCTGCTTCCAGCGCGCTTCCCTGCAGCTCTGCTCTTTGGAGCCGTTGTACCAGTCGACCGCGGCGTCGTCTCCGGGAGCGTTCATTGGACCCTGGCTTGGCCAACGACCCCGGGCAGACAAGCGGGACTTACTAGCAGAGAGTCTAATATGCAGCGACGACGCTTGGTTGCTCATTCGACCAGGTCCACCAGGAGCAATGGGCGTTCTGTCCAGCACAATGACACAAGGCACTGCTGAAGAGTCTCCCTCGACCGCAGGCACAACATGTCGACTATCCTATTAGTACTGCTGGACCCGCTCGGCGACTCTCCTCCTCCCCACGCGAGGTCGAAAGCCTCGTCCAATCGCTCGCTCTGACATGATGGCTTCCAACACCTCCAGTACCACAACCGCTCCCGTTAAGCGAGCCTGCGACAGGTGAGTCTCCAACACACCCTCGCCGCCGCCGCCGCCGGCCTGCTTACCTCTGTGTCCACAGCTGCCACCGACGCAAGGTCAAGTGCATCGGCGAAGGCACCAACCCATGCAAGAACTGTCTGTCTGCCGGCCTCGCCTGCACATACAATGCCATCCCGCAGAAGAAAGGCCCCAAGGGAAGCCGGGCCAAGGTGCTTTCTGAGCTTCGCGAGAACCAGCGCAACGCGCAGCTTGCCGCTGGATTTCCCCCAGACATGACCTTCGATGGCCGGCCCATCTCGTCGACGTTTGCGCGCGCCCAGAACCTGCTCCCTGCTGGACTGATTGACAGTTGCCTCGACTTCTTCTTCGCAAACGTCTACCCCTCCACGCCAGTCCTGCACCGGCAAAAGGCGCAAGAGGCTGCTGTCAACATGGAGCGGTCTACAGAAGCTTACTGCCTGATTGTCGCCCTGTGCGCATACGTGATGATCCAAGCAAACATGAAGGTGCCTCCCATCATGTTGTCCCGCCCAGATGTCGCGCACATGTCAAACGTTACCCTGGGCCACGCTCTTCTCGAGGAATCAGTGCGAGTACGCAACGGCTATGACTATCGCGAAAACCCCACACATACCACGGTTCTTACCTCGTGGTTCTACTGTGGCAGTTATTTTGGACTGGCACGAGAAAACACGGCTTGGGGATACCTGCGAGAGGCGACTACACTGGCCCAGCTGCTTGGGATGCATGACGAAGAGACCTACAAACACGACCCGCTCGACATTTCTCGCAAGCGGGTCCTCTACTGGCTGCTCTTCATTGCAGAGAGGTACGCGCCCAGACACGGCACACAAATCACGCGGCGGAATGGCACACTGCTAACACACATCAGGACCTACGCCCTGCACAAGCATCGACCGATTTCCCTCTATCCCACCATACATCCCCCCTCCCTGGACGAAGTGCCTTCCGATCGCCCCATCGCCGTAGGATTGGAAATCCTCATCAGCTTATTCAAGATCGTCGACGACACCTTTGTCAACCTCTGGAACCGTGTTCACTCACACGCGAATCCGGGTTGGTTCACTCAGTTACAGACGCAATTCTCTGAAGCAGTACCAGCATACCTAGAATGTACCGAAGCCCAAGCAGTCGACATACGCATCACACAACAATGGCTCAAGGCCATGGCCTGGCAGCTTTGTGTGTGTCAAGGCCATGTCAGCAGTGTCACCAATGACAGCTGCATGACCTTCAAGTATCCCATCGAGATCTCCCGAGATCTACTCACCATGACCCACCAATTCTCTCAGCAGGCAATGGAGGTTCATGGTGCTGAGCTTGTAAGTGCTATTTGACTTCTCCCTGCGTCTGTTCGGCAAGTTCTTGCAACATCCGACACAACGTGCGTTCCTACCTATTCTGGGACCCCAAGGCCAGCTTTGGGCTAACATGCCCCTAGATCGAAAAGCTGTTTGACATAGCCTGCTGCTTGGCTGACGTGGTAGCTGTCACATCCTTCTCGCCAGATGCATTTGCGCTTGGACCCCGCGATTACGTCTCCCGCTTTCTAACACTAATTTCGACTCTTCGGGGAGGTCAAACCCGGTACCTCCCGCTTTTGCTCGCCAAGCTTTCTGAAGTGCTACCCAACCTGCCACTGCCCCGGTCCCTAAACCTGCCCCAGACACTCCCTGGATCAGCGATGGGCATGTCAGGCACTGGAACTGTCCCTTCCAATATAGCGGACGATTATTCGGCGATGCCAGCAACAACGTCTCCGTCGTATCCTAGCAGTGAGCTGATTCGTCGGCTTGCGGCTCAGACTGGCGCACAGCTTCCCTTCAGTACATCTCAGCAATCCATGAATCAGGCACCAGCTAGTCATGCCGATGGTCTTTCCCTCTACGATACCGCACATAGCACAGCACATTCCTCTGGCTCCGCTCCACGAAGCAACTCAACTACTCCGGGACCGTACGAACCTGCCATGTCCCAGCGCAGCTCTCAACTGCTTGCCCATGGCTCTGTTCAGATGCCATCGTCGCACACTCAACACAACCACATGCAGTCCCATCACATTGGGATTGCACCCACCGCATACGATCCCAGGTTCAATCTTCAGAGTTACCCTGTGGACCCATCCATGATGTTCAAACAGTGAATTCTCTACACGAGTTCTCAAGGAAAAGATTTCCCGCAATAAGTAAAGCAGTCGAGTGAGGACACATATCGGACGTTAATTGGCTCTGCTTTGGGTCTAGTCAACCTTGTAGGGTACACTGCGTCCTACCAAGCACGCATCACTAGGCGTACAGGGTCACATTTTAGACGAGATCAAATCCATTACCAAAATGCCCGGACTATATCGGAAACGTGACTGCGAAATCAGAATTCGAGCCGTAGGACAACAAAGCGCCATCACGGGGCAAGCGGCCCCTGTCGGACACAGTCCCGCAGTGGTTGTTCAAGTGCTCGGAACTTTTTCGCAAACAGGACCGCAGCTGATCAGACCACCCCGAATCAGCAACGTATAACACAGCCCTGCCAGCATAACACGGCCAGGTCGCGCTCTGGCAACGTCAAAGCGTGATTGGGATACTCGGTTCGAAAAGACAGCACGGGACGGTTACAGGCCGTGGTTCACGCGGACATTGAGCATCATTATTCAGATTACAAGTCGCATTTTCACGGCGCAGCAAATCAGCACTGCCACTACGGGCTTCGGTACAAGGAGGAAAGCCTGGAACTAATTTATGACGCGTACGCGTGTTGCCCGTGAAGACCACAATAGATTTCGGCACTACTCTGTATCATCATGCCTCACAAATTTGTGTACCAAGAATGCGCTCGAGCTTTGAAAGTCAGCGAGGGGCTGGTAACTGGGGTGGCATGTTCAGACTTGCATCAACAATGGACCAAAGCAAAAGCGTAACAGATGATAACCTTATTCGAGAGAAGAGTAATTTGAAACAAATGAGCTGTCTGACAACATCGCTGCTTCACTCCCGCAGTCAACATGCAAGCACCACCAAAGTCAAAAGTCCAGCGAATTCTGTCTCAAGCTTCAACAGTCGACTGATCGATTGGGCTGAATGTTTGCATGGTGGCCTCGAGACGTCTCAGACACAAAGCTAGAGCCTTGACAACACTGCTTCTCTGCTTGTCCCAACCTCGACGTCGCATCCGTTCGCGTGACTTGCCCGCGATGCGGAGAGCACGTGAAGGTTCACAGCTCGGCCCCCAACCAGGATCTCCCTCGTTTGCAAAGTCGAGCCGTCACGATCTTCCCACGTGCAAAGGCCCCGGCCCAACGAGCTCGGATCGCCAATGCTAGTCAACGCAGGGCTCTGCCTCGTTGTTGGATTGCAAGGTCATGCTTTTTGATTACCGAGGCTGAATTCGTGCTTGGTGTGCATGGCGGGCAGTTCACGCTACCTACCGGTTATTAGACGAATCGCAAGGTACTGAAATGCCAGCTGCTAGATCGAAATGCTCGTGGGCAAAACGTACGATTCCTTCCTCAGACGGAGTGCGCTGGGCAGATAAAACCCCTCAAACATGACACCCGTTCTTAGTGTGTGCGTGCACGTCGCGTAGTGGGGGCAATGCACTTGATCATGATGATTAGGTTCAACGGCCGAGTCGTGGACATTTGACAGTTACCGGTATCCAAGTGTTGTAGACGGACGGATACCTACCAAAATTTCCTTTCTTCGTCCAACCACTACGGAGTACCGCACTTGATGAAATCGCGGGTAGCTGCATCGTTTTGTGCTCGGCCCGAATGATTTCCATCTTTTCCCTCTGTGCACCTTGCGATCGCTGACGGTCGCTGACACGCCAGCGTAATTTGAAAATGGCCTCCTTCTCCCTACCCTCGTGGTCGGGCACAAGGCCGGCAACTCTTGGGTGTACTACAATAGATGGCTCCCTGCGCCTACGGAGCCGGCTTATGAGGGATCACACTGCATCATGTTCCTCAATCCATGCACCAGGTTTGCATGGTATAATTGCTTGCAGAACTGACACCACGCGCAGACATCAATATCCCGACTTGGGCAAGGCGGGTTCAGGACAAGAGTAAATAACCATGGCTTCGCTATGAATGCCACTGTTGAGTCAAGCAATATTTTGGGGGACACGCAATCCCAATGGTCCGAGTGCACCAAAGACAGTAGACGGTGTATTCAGCAAGCACTTGCCGGCAATTGGAGAGCTGCAGTGTCCCGGTGCCGGTTCAGGTAATAGTATATGAGCACGTTTTTCAACTTTAGACTTCAGCTCGACGGTTGTACCCTAGCCATGCGTTGTCGGTCGCATGCATCCGTTCTGGCGCACGCTGCACACGTCCAAAACACTGCGATGCCCAAGCTCTCAAACATCCGGTATCTTGACTCTCAATAGCATATCTCGGTGTCATCTGCCGGCGAGACTTGATTGGATCACTCGCCCAACGGATTATCCGGGGAAGTCCTGAGTCCTGAGTCCTGAGTCCCGAGAGATAGCTTCATTCTGATCGCCCGCTGCCGCGACACCATCCATGCCTCACGTCTTTAGATTGAATGTTTTCAGCCACGCGCAGGAAGCACTACTGCAGTGACGGCTGCACGTACGGAACCGCGTAGCGATCTGCTGCTGTCGTGGAAGCCATCTTGCTTCTTGGTACCAAGATTGCGGGATCCAAGCCAAACTTCTCCCTGGCGTTGTTTCAGACCCATTCCTGTACTACAGCGCTGCACAAAATCACTGAACATTTCACACCCATACACTTACGCAGTACACACAGACACGCAAGCTGTGCTATGCCGTCCTCTCCCTGTGACTGTATATTCCAATCTCTCACCACGGATCGCGAAATCACCTCTCGCTTCGAGTCTACTTTCCTCAATCCCATGCGGCAATGCCTCCATCTCGCGAGTCGCAACGGGTAAATTAACCTTCGGTCCCTCTCTCGGTACGTTTTGCGTCGCTCTTCTCAAACAAGGAGGGGGGAACCGAGCCAAAGCCGTTGGGCAGCAAGTGCATTTATCATCTGTGCGTTTCCCATCTCTCCGCTACGCTTCGCACACGGACACCATGGAAACTTTGTTGCTTCGTCGCCCAAACGGATTACTACCGAGCGCTGTGTGGACGTATGTACGGAGTACGGAGCGGAAACTACATGATGCTCATCCCTGTGTTTTTGCAAGACATGCTTTGTTGATACCCAGCATTTTGCCCATCCCAAATCCAACGCGCGTAGGTTGTTTATTGGGAAACAACACAAATCTACTTCGGCAGTAGTGCAAACCAAAGTCAACAGTCAAGACCATTTTCTCTGACGCGCCAACCCGCGTGCTCCGCGATCGTCGTCGCTGACCCTTTTCTTTGGCGGGGGGATGTTCCCACCTCTTCCCTCAAACGAACTCAACGCTCACACACTGCTGATTGGATAAATCCCTCCACCGGAGTCGTGCCCCGTAGTCAGAATACGAACGGGTGCGTTCCGATTGCACTGCCAGCGCGGCACGCCCGTCGTCGGAAAGGACCCTTGAGGAACGTCTAAACAACGTGCATAGTACATACACCCTTACGTAGTTTCCCAGCCAGGGGTTTGCCTGCCCAGCTGCGTGTGCGTGACTCGGCATGTAAGGTCGAAACAAACACGTCTTGGCCTTGGGGCAGGTTGACGTATACTGTCTGATGTCGACGGTATTGCGTCGGTCCTGACTCCTTGCACACTTAGCTGCCCATGTCCCTGACCTGGTCAACTTCACACTTCAGTCTTGACACTTCCCCCTCCCTCCGGCAATTCATCTCAAATGTTGCCTTTGTGCTCCCGGTTCATCCGTTCTGGAAGACAACTCGGTTGTCGATGCGCAGCCCCAGCTTCGCTTGACATGGGGTCTCGCGATCGCGTGTGGGGACTGGGGCTAAGGGACGCTACGGTGTGGTGGTGGATGACCAAGACTTTTCCGGCATGCGGAGCATAGGCGAGGGGGGTATCGGTGGTATTGTGGTCGTTCTTGTTCGCTTTGGTAGCCGCATGGGGATGGGATTGGCAAAGTGCAGTGGACGGAGCGGGTTTTTTGTGTTATCGAGTGGATTGCCATTTAGGGAAGTTGGATATGCTAGTGATTTAAGTCGATTTGTTTAGCGTGTAGCGGAGGTATGTGAAAGCAAGCGGCAGCCGAGTGGGGATAGATGAGCGCTATGTTAAAGTCTATCAACTCAAAGAACGAGGCGCCGGTATCACCTGCTGCTACCAAAGTCCATCGAAGCCTTTCGCGATAAATCCACCGACTCTTTCCGCCTCTGTCTTTGGTGTGAAAGTCGATGGTTTCGAAGGAGATGTCTGAGCGGTCAAAACCATTACAGTCGACTCGGCTGCTTTCGTGGCAGACGTAGTTCCACTCGTTGGTGTGGACGTCCTTTGTGTCGAGCGAATTACACATGCTCCAGAAATACACTGCCAGCTTTGAGGGCATCGAGTGCCGCAGCTGCCGCAATTGAGCGTGTCCGTACTGTGGTTGACACACGACTCACCGCATGGATCTAGTGAGGTGACTGAACATGCGCCTGGAGTTGGCACAGCGGCTAGCAAGGATAAGTATGTGGAAGTCGACGACGTTTGTAGTGAGGAAGCTCCGTGGCTCGTTGAATGTTGTGCTAGCGGGTTTGAAGTCTTCAACGATGAAAATTCATTTAGATTCGCAACCGCCGATGTGGATGCTGTAGTTGAAAAAAGGAGAATTCTCGATACTATCGCAGAACTAGTTTGGGTGTCTGCGCTGGAAGACAATGAAGGTTTCTCACTTGGGCTAAGCTTCGTTGCCGATGGAACTGCTAGCACAGTCGACCTTGTAGTCAAAGTCCCAGGCGCAGTGTTGCTGGCTTCAGACGTACGCCCATCCGTCGTTGAAGATGATCCTACCGTCGGTTTCACAGAGCTGACCAGGGATAAAACACGTGAAATTCCATACTCAACGCTTTTGGACTGGAGACTTGCCGTGAATTGCTGGTTTTCCAGTATTGATTTAACTGACCCACTGAACGAATTCATAGTTGATTCAGCGGTTGGAACAATCGACGTGGGAGATCCCGTCGCAGACATGAACGCAGGAGCACTGCTGGACAGTGAGATACGTGGTGAAGATGCCGTAGAAAGCCGACTCGTCATCAGAAATTCAACAGATGACGTTGCAAACATCAACGACAATTCCTCATGCGACAAGAAAAGTGACCGAGTCCATGCATTAGAGCGCAGCCTCGAAGTGAGCTGGGATGACAAGGCTGCCATGGACGTCGTCTGTGAAATTGGTGAAGGAGACGGTATGTCGGTGAGGCGTCCCGGCTTGGACGGAAGTGTTGCTTCGAAGAGCCCATGCGCGTGAACGAATGAAAGTATCGATGTGTCAGATGGTCTCTGATCGGAGGGTACGGTTGGTCCAGATATGGCGCTCCCAGTCACTAGGAATGGGGGGCTAGAATCGGTTTTCGTTTCGACCGGAATCGTTCCAAGTGATCTTTCGCGAGTGGGCGTCCAATTAGTAGGATTCTGTGTAGCCATCGAACCGCTTCTCGAAGAAGCCGGTTGATCTCGAGTAGTTGTCGATGACACTTGTATAGATGCTGTGGGTATTGTACTTGACGGCAGAGCCGATGAATCCACTTCCGACGTCGCTGCTCGAAAAACGTCGTCTGAAGTCATTAACGCCTGCTCCTTGAACACCCCGCCAATCGACAGCAATGATTTTTGCCCAACGCCAGATATCACAACGTACGTTGCTGTCTTTGAACTCGTGGGTATTTTACCTCGAGAAAATTCCTGCAGTCCCTCACATCCACCCGGAACAAATTCCCGAGCAACAGGATACGCCTCGCTAACCACATAGTTGCAGAGCAAGCTGGCGCCAAAAACTACAAAGAACTGATCCCCTGGCCTTTTAAGTCTGTCTCCGCTGTATATGCTCTTCACACAGTCTTCAACTATTGTAGGCGCGAAGTCTGTGTCGTCCGCGCCACTGAAGTATCCTTCGCACACGGAGGAAACTATGCCGGCTACGAGATTGTACGCGAAGACTTCTCCGTTGAGGCTTTGGGCGTTTGCCCTCTGAGCAAGTTGGCTGTTCAGATTCTGTGCGAAGAGCTCGACTTTGTTTCTCACGTCTCGTATGCGTCCTACGGCGCGTTGGTGAGTGTGTTCTCGACGGGTGTGGTCGAAAAGTGCATGAGCTCGAGGAAGTAACATCAGAAAGGCCAGAAGGATTGTGAAAGTCGTCATGCCACTGAAAGCGCTTCTTGACCCGTTACTACTCTGCGACACTTTGGGCTTGCTCGTAACGACTGCTTGGGGTCGCACATTCGAGGTCGGTTTCTTTGCTGACCCTCCGTCTAGACGTGCAGTCGGTGTCTCTTGAACTTTACGGCAGACGTCTTTGTATGCTGGTCCTTCATCGCTGAATCTCGTTCCACCTCTCGTACCATCACTGATCAACGAGAACTTTGCGCAGCTTGGTAGACCGATACGCTGCTGCTGCGAGACCCAAGTATCCGGCTCGTTGGCAGAGTTGGGGCTCCACGGATCTGCCTCGTTCTGTGCGAATGTGAAGTTGGAGTAGTAAGAGGAGATTCCCTCTGGACATATCACGCTGTTTGAGCATGTCATGCCATCTCCGTCCGCGTGACACTGAACATTCTGGAAGCCGCTGATGCTTATACATGCAGGACCTTTGCAATGGTAGCGGAGCTCGTACGTATCCTGTACCCGCATGCTATGTCAGCATCTATTGTGCGTTTGGTCGTTTGTTCACCCACTTACGATGCCTGGTCCGCAGTTCGAGAAGACTCCTTGCGCCTGGCTGATGCTATTTGGCTTGGGGGTCATGGCTAATGACTATGCGGGAAGTAGGATTGCTTGTGCTTTTGGATGCGTATTTTTCGCACAGGAAAGAGGGAGAAGAGCTTCATGTTCATGGGAAAGCTACAGAGTACTGGGGCTGAGCAGACAGAGAGCGAGACAACTGGAGCCCAAGGGATCATGTTTGTGTCATCATGGCTTCGCCCTTTCGCAATGGATGGAGAGCTTTGAGACAGTGGAAAGACTCGAACCTGATTGAGTAGCAAAGTGGACAGAGCAACCAATTGTAACATTGTGAGTATGGCATACCGTAATTAATCATGCACACCTGTACAGGCAGTGAATAATCGTCACAACCTGCTATGTATGGATATATACTTAAGGCGAAGTCTTCAAAGCCTCAATATTCGTAAGATATGCAGAACAATTTCCTCGCAGCTGAAGCTTGCAACAGGGCTCGATGTGTTCTCAAAGCGGGAAGAGATAACGCATGGCGTTATTTGCACTACCCTGTGATACACGAAAGTCAGACAGCAATAACGCTGGACTGCCGAATGTTCTTCCCCGCCGCATGAACAAACTTACTGTGTGCTGTATTGAAGCCCCTCCGAGAAGCACGCATAATCTCCAAGTATCATCAGCCACATTCCTTCACACCACCCATTCTCACGCTAATACGCATCCCCAAGCCTTGTCTTACTCGCCAGACTCAATGGAATCCTCCGGACCATCGATTCGCCATCAAAAAAGTGTGCGCGATGCGGCAATCCAAGTCTTTCCGCACCTCTGTCATGCATACCGTAGCTCGCATCACTGCGCGGATAAGGTACGTACGCAGAATTCTTCTCGTCGCTCTTTAGCGTTTCGTCGTCAGAGCCGTAATGGTCCTGCTGGGAACGAAAGAAAGCGTAGTACGATTGATGAGCGAGCGGAGCAGGCTGAGCTTGCTCAACGTGACCAGGTTCGACTTCGTCCTTCCAGCCTAGCACGGCGTTGAGTTTCGGGTTTTCGAATCTTGGTTGTGGTTTTTTAGAGTTTCTTTGCGTCGGGGGCAAGTGAATCACTTGCGGTGCTGAAATATTGAGTGGTGGCATGTTGTTTCTGACCTTGATATGTCTTGAAGCACCTGCCGAGTTCCCCGTCTCGGGAGCACTGGTGATGCGATCTCCTAGAAAGATCTCCTTGTTCCTGCGACTGAATAGTATGACAACGGTTGCGCCGACGACTAGTGCTATGGTAGCACTGATGGCAATGGGTACTGGTTCGATTGTCGTGACGTAGTTCGAGTGTATGAGACCGGGTGGAGGCGCGAGCCAGGCTGTCGGCAGAGGTGATCCCGTCGATGTCATTCCAGGCATAGATTGAGGTACAAGATGTACCTGAGGGACCCGATTAAAGGTTGCATGTGCAATGTGCCCATTAAATGCTGTCGAAGTAGTGCACTGTTGGCAGCTTCGTGGATGGTCCGTAGCAAACAGCGCTGACAAACATCGATATTTCTAATTCACAGTGTGTCCTACACTGAACGCAAACGACTCTCGGCATTCAAGACGTGTGTTCCCGGTGGCGAACCTCGGCCGTGTGCGCAAAGCTTTGAAGTTGGTCAATTTTCCCTGATTTCACCCCCTTGTCCTTCTTCAAGTTCGTCATGGAGATTGGGGGCTTCTGTTGTCTCTTGTTTGCATTTGGAGAACTCATGTTGCGCATTTCGGTCTCCAACCGAGCAGTCAGACGTTGGAGAAGCCATTCAGGCTCATTAGTGTTGCCCATGAGCGGGCTGCGAATACCGAGCCAGCTCCAATTTATTTCGTCTCCATCGTCTGCTGTACCAATATCTGGAGCATCACCTTCACTATGTTTGAATTGATCTTCGGGTCTTCGGTGGCCGTCCGCGTCTTTCTCATCTTGACCAATCAATCGGAGATAATATGTCCACTCGTTGTAAGTGTATTGACGGGGTGGTGAGACATTGATGTCGCTTAGCATTTGACGGATCTCTTTCACGAGTATGAAGTGGTAGAAGTGTATGTCACGCTCGAGATGGTCACCATGCTCTTTAGCGTCCTTTGCCTCATCTAGTTCTCCTTCTTTGATATGCTCAGCGACGCGATCTAGACTCTGTTGCTCGGATGCGCCAGAAGCACCCTTGCGATTCAGATCCTTCTCTTTCGATATCTTGCCCGTTTGGATCCTCTTCATGCCGGTCTTGACTGCCGATGCAAGTCCTTCTTCACCAGGCAGAACAGTAAATGAGCCGATCCAAATCGTAAAGTCTTTGAAAGCTCGAATGATGGTGTCTCCCATATTGCTGATGAGAATAGTAAGTGTAGGGACGGCCAACAAGCTCCAGAATACGAAAAAAGCTTTTCCAGAATTGGAGAGCACCACAAGGTCTCCATATCCGACCGTCAAGAGCGACGTATACGCAAAGTACAGCCATGCAAAGTATGAGAGCCCTTGTGGCCGTTCTGCGTGCATGAAAACCACCGCGCCGAGCAACCATAGGAGAAGAGCTGCTACCGTCGATATGGCGAGTGCAGTGTAGCGTCTCTTGCGCTCCGACAGTTCATGCACTCTTCGCATCACGTTGAATTCTTGCTCTCTGCGCTGCATCTCTGACAAGCCTTTTTGAGAGAAGTCAATCTTTTCAAAAGAGCCCAGCTTGATTGTACGCGTGTCGTGGTCAATACTCGACAGCACCTTCTGTCTCTTGACCTCGACAAAGCGAGCGGACATCTTCTGCTTGCCGTGTTCCAGTATCAAGCTCCTGACCGAGCCGATGACCAGACCGACCATGATCAAGCCGCCTATGGCGTAGGGAAATAGCAAGGACCGGCCCGTGTGGGTCTTTGGGACAAATTCGCCACCAATTCCTACCGTAAGTAGGGTAAAGTCGGCCCAGAAGACGGCATCGAGGTATTGCCAGCCTTCCACTTTGGAAAAGACCAAAGCTCCCAGTAATAGATATACCATGAAGCCGATGGTCTGCAACATTAAGGTCCTCTGACTGGGCGTCAATTGGAAGTCTTTCGAATAGTGTCCTCTCCAAGCACCAAACGCAGTGAAGCCCATGAGACTTGCAACTAGGAAGTAGAGAGCTGCCGCCATGATACCGTAGTAGTAGGCTTGACTCAACGCATGTTCCTGCATGGGCTGTATGCGAAACGCTGGTGTGGAAGCAAACACGACAAGCGCAATCAAAAGAGCAGATGCAAGGTACCATGCCAGAATGGTGATGGGTTGCGCGATGGCGAACGACAGTCTTCGCGCCATGTTGAGCAATAGAGACATGTTTGCGGTGAGCGCCAAGACCAGAGAGACGGAGTTGACAGCAATGAGCCACTTGGGATCCTCAATCCTTTCGCCGTGACCTTCATCGGACGCAGATGGAATGTACACTCGCCACGTCTCGACCAGCGCACATATGCTGAAGGCGTTGGCCATGGGCCCAAATGTGCCCGCGATCAAAGGACATGCTGTGGATGCGAACCACCAGCGACTATCCAGATCAGCTCGATACAGCGGTTGTTTGTGCGATTAGCATACCTTGGATCTAAGAATTCTTGTTCTTCCTGTTGCGCTTGACCGTCTTCCTGGTGGTCATTCTTCTCGACGTCCTGCGCAGCTTCATTCGCCGATTCATGCAGACCTGGATCGTTCATTGTGTAAGATGAACGTCGAGGCGGGGTGGCACATGATGTACTCGGCTGACCCTCGCTCGATGCACGTGACGGATGGAATGCACGTGACGGATGACATGCACGTGACGGATGGAATGCACGTGACGGATGAAATGCACGTGACGGATGGAATGCCCTCGAGGTCTTGGCCAGAAGCTTTCCACCAGTGCAAATTGAAAAAGACGGGCAACTGTGAGGCCTGTATAGACATCCGTGGTCTGATGTTGCGAGTTTTAACGGGAGCCTGCTCCGTATCCGTAGTCATATTGCAAGTTTTGACGGGACGCGAGGCATCGTGACTCCAGCGTGTACTCATGTCGAGCGTCAAGGTCAATTCAACAGCTGGAACACGGCGCAACGGCCCGGCGCGGGGCGAGAACGGCCGCTGTCTGAGGCAATGGGCCTGCGACTGCTGATTGGCGAAAGCTCCCAGGAGCTCGTCGAGGTGACGGCATGCTGGGAGACAAAGAGCTTTCCCTTGCCGACGCGGAGAGGACACCGGTTGCCTTCATCTCTAGACTCTCAACACGGTGTGCATTCTTCGAGGCTCGCGCCCGCATGCCTTGTTGAGTCCGACATGGCTTGCTGGCCCCCATGACGCACATACATGCCACATACATGCGGCTTAGTGAAGTGCCAACTCATCCCTATGGACTCGCAGCGCATCCAACGACAGCTCGTCGCCCACGTCGCTTGCATGCACCTCCAGTACCTGGTCCACGCAGACCATCCCCACGGCCAAATTCGCTGTCGTCGTCGTCGTCGTTCCCCCTGCCCTGGTGGACTCGCGCTGTGCCGTCTTCAGTTGCGCGACTCCTCCGCCCTGGCGCGTCCTGAGCATGCGCGCAGCCCGGCCGGCGCCAATTGACTCTCCCGTCGCCGTCGCGTTCGAATCGCACATCCGCAGAGGCGCTGCGACCGTGCGCTGTCGTGGCAGCCGCTCGCTTCGCTGCTGTCCTCGGTGGTGACGTTGCGGACTGGCTTGCGGCCCAGCATCAACCCCATTGCAGCGACTGCAAGGCCGACAACAACGCAGCACCTGCCGGTGCACGAATCGCCGTGCAGAGAGGTGCATCGCGCTCGCCTTGTACCGAGTACAAGTGTCGGTGAGAGTGATCCAGTGCATCGAGTCCGTCCCAGCCCCCTCCAGCCACTTCACCAACCTCCTCACCAAATCTCCCCTCGACTTTGCGGGACACAGCAGCAATGGCTCCACTGCCAACCCATCCGCCGTCTCCGTATCTAACGCTCCCTCCAGCCATTGCTGCACTCTGCGCGCCTTCCGACACAACCAGCGCCGCCCACTGTGCCGTCGCTCCCGACAGCTACACACAGGGTCCCGTGTCCGACCTGGGAGCGTTGCGCCCACGGGTGCAGTTCCCTTGAGCGCGCTCTCGACGCTTCGTCGTGACGTCCAGCAGCCCGCCAGAGCTATCCACGCTGCTGCCCGCGCACCACACGCGTAACGAGACCCACGACATCCACGAACCAGAACCTCCCTACCAGACGTCACTACAGCTACGCCAGGTACGAGCCAGCGCCGCCACTGGGCGCTCTCGGGTGCTAACTACGCGTAGCAGCAGGCTGCAGAATTCCATCGCACCCAGCACAACCACTCGCGAGCATCGAGTTCCTCCGGAAGTAGCCTGCGCCGCATCCCAAACTTCGAGCGCGCGCGTTCTGTCGACCCAGCACACCAGCAACCGCGCCTCGTCCGGTTTGCTGAAAATTCCCCGTCGCCATATCGCCCACGCCCACGCTCCCTCTCACGCCAACCAGAGCTATTTGACCCGCACCCTGCCCTCCGCATCTCTCGGCGCACGACATCTGCCATCAGATTTGTACTCGAAGAAGCCATCCGCGTTCCCTACTCGTTCACGCCTGATCTGGTCGAGGAGAACGCGCTCATGAGCGATTTGCCCGGTGGACGCGCTGCCAATGGCGGCGCGCGAGGCGGTCCTGTGCCGGTTACACAGGCCGACCGTTCCAACATACGCACACCGCAAATGATCATGAACGCACGGCGGCAACGGCAAGAAGCAGAAGAGCAAAGAAAGGCCGAGGAAGAGCGCAGGAGAAGTGCCGAAAGACGAGCCCAAGCTGCTGGCGTAGCTGGCACAACCACTACCGAGCCTGGAGCTCCGAGGCAGCCTCAATCGGCCGCATCAAGGTCGGGCGACCCACATGTACAGTACCCGCCACCAGGCGTACCACGCCAGCCCGAGCGAGTAGTCCCTCCATCCAGTCAACTTCAAGACACCACCGCTGGCGCATCTCACACGAGATCAAGAGCAATTTCGCAACCCCAGCAGCCGCCTCGACCTGTGCAGGCGAACCAGTCCGCCACTATGCCGAGCGCAGAATCAAGACGACCCCCTCCTATTCAACACGCAAGGCGACCCTCAGCTGCCACGGGCTCGTCACAAGCAGGGCCCTCCACGGCTGGACCTCCACGACCACCAGCCCCGCCGGGGTCATCGACTGGCCAGCCACGAGACTCTGCTACCTCGACATTCCCGCATGCTTTCGAACGCTGGGAAACACTGTCATCGCATTGGGAAGGGCTCACGTCATATTGGATTCGGCGTCTGGAACAAAACACGGATGAAGTCCGCAGGGAGCCGCTGGCACAGCAAATGTCGCGGCAGATCACCGATCTCTCCGCAGCGGGAGCCAATCTCTTCCACGCCGTTGTCGAATTGCAGCGATTGCGTGCCTCATCCGAGCGAAAATTCCAGAGATGGTTCTATGAGCATCGTCAGGAACAGGAGCGTGCTCAGGAGCGGGAAGGTCAAGTAGTGACCTCACTTGAGCAAGAACGTGAGGCGCGGAAGGAAGCTGAGGCTAATGCAGAGCGAATGGCTACGGAAAAGAAAAACGCAGAACGAGCCGTGACAGAGATGAAGCGCGAACTGCAGATTTCAAAGGAAGAAGCACGGCGTGCCTGGGAAGAACTGGGGCGGAGAGAACAAGAAGAACGCGATCGGACGTTTTCTCTACGTGAAGGTCAGCCCACTTGGGTAGGCGGCGTGCAAGTAGTTCCCCGAGAGCAAACTATGGGGCGAGGTGGAAGAGTCACAGAAGACGCATACGCTGGAGCTCAAAGCGGAGGCCCGGGTATCGAACAGCACTACTCCTACGAGGAAGGTCAATCACCAACCGACACTGACCCTTTCATGGAGAGCGCCCGTCTTGGTCATCGCGACCCGGATGCACCATCGCTAGCTGTAGGTACATATGTACCAGCAGGAGCAACATCTGCTGCTGCTTCAGCACGGCCCGGCGGCTACAGCACGGCAGCTGAGCAATCTCAGATTCCAGCTCCTCTTCAATCTCAGCAACGCGCCACACGCGCACAGCAAGCGCCCACCGAAGCAGTCATTTCACAGCCCGAGGCTTTCTACCAGCAGCCGGGGTCCTACCTGCATCAAGAACCAGCGACGAGCATCCCTGAAGACGAAAGATCGTACGTAACGTCGCATGGTGAGACGTCGGAGGGCGAAGAGGAAGATTATGCCACTGACGAGCGTGGATACTATTTGCTCGACGAAGCAGGCCATCGCATACCGCACAGCTCGATTCGCTCTCCTGTCTCGGACGAGTACGATGTGCAAGAAGATCGACAGCGTGAACTGGAGCATTTGCAGCGCTATGGCACCGCAGCCTCTTCTTCGGGTGGTTATGCTACGACTTCGCGTGCTGAGCCTGCGCACGAGGGCGGCTTTGCGACGGCTGGTCAAGCCGACTATAGTGGTGATGGCTACGGCGACGAATGGGTAGGGATGAGGCACCATCATCCTACAAGATTGAGTGACGTACCCGAAGAGGACGAGCGAAGCCGGACGAGCCCTAGCAGGGCAAGTCAGGCGAGTAGAGGCAGATTGTACTAGATGCCGGGTCTGCGACACGACACCGACCTTCGACCGCCCTTGACCAGAACATGAACATATCTATCCCGACAGCATGGTATAGCGAGCATCCACATTGATTTTTGTCGATTTTATACCTTTCTGTAGGAGCTCTTCCGGGTTCCAAGACGGCCCCCCGCGGCAGTCTTTTTTTTTGCCACCAGCAATGTTAATTGCATGGGGCGTTTCGTGTATTAGTAGTCGGTCTTGTCATGACAAGCATGGTGTTTGGAGAAAGGCATACGGCATAGGAAAGGGCATAATGTGCGAGGCGAGGAGTTGAATCAGTGGTGCATGTGGAGGATGCCAGAAAGTTGAGAGTTTGGCTTTTCTTTCTCGCGGTGCAGGCCAGATTGACATGTGAAAGCTACGTGTCCAGATGACAACCGCCGCGTGCCCACATGTCTCATGCCGGTGTGCCCCGTGGACGGAGGAACCTGACGATGAATCGAAGCTGTGGCCCGAAGCAGGCAAGACGCGATGCGGGAGCCCCACGTTCTCCAGACTCTGAGCTCTGGAGTGCATGGCCATGACGGCGACGAAATGCACGACGGTGAAAGCAGAGCATTGGCTGCCCTCTTTGTCTAGCTGCAGCTGCGACGACGACGCTGTCTTTGCCCACCTCCGCAAGTACTCGGTAATGTCTGCTGTGCATGTCATTCGTGGTCACACAGGCCTCGTACATGCTTCCGTGACTCGCAATGAAACAGCGCATGACCGCCGCCCTACACCGCGACTTCGAGGCCGCACTATTCTTCACTACTACGAGCCGCCTCTGCCCTCTGCCGGACGGCCTGCCTAGCTACATCACTACCACCCGCGCTGCCTTCACGCCTGCCACCCACACCCACCTCCCTCGACACGCTCCCACCACCGCCGGTCAAGCCAGCCACCACCACCGCGGTCGCGCATGGCTTACGCCCACTACACATGTCGCTTCTTACCGATACCATCTTTTCGGGGGCGAGCACGCGCCTGCACAGTCGAGGAGAGAGAGATGGCCGGAGAGGCACAAGGAAGAGCAAGAGCCACGGTGGCCTGCTCTCACCTCTGGTTCGGCTGGCGCGGGACCCCATCGGAGCACTGAACACTGCCGTGGGCACCCAGCAGAGCGTGCCTGCGACGGACGCGCTCGGTCCTGACCCAAACTACAGGCAGATACTGTACCTGCGCATGAAAAACGTGGGTGCCTGGCATGCCCCGTCGTCACTGTCACATGCTAACACCCACATGCAGGCCGAAAGCTACAGCGAATGGAAAGCCGCCGCAATCGAGCTCGATGCCCTCGAAGGAAACAACCCCTGGAAAGAGCAGGACGACTCGCCCGAGTACGATGCCGCGCTGGTCGCTGCCCGTCTGTTTGAACTGGACGATGCGCGTGTAAGCTGCAACGTCCGAAGCATGTTGTTCCAGCTGCGCACATCGCTCACACGAGACCTCGGGGGCATTGGAGGCATCCGGCTGTACAAGCACTCGCACATCGGCACCAAGACGCTGATCGAGAGATACATCCGCTCAGCCGAAAACCTTCTGGCAGCCCTGCTAGACGTCTCAGCCAAGCAGGGTGACCAATGTCCTTTCACCCCTCGGCAGCTCGTCGACCAAATCAAATACACGCGAGCTTCCTTCGGACGAAGCGCGCTGCTGCTGTCAGGAGGCGGCACCTTTGGAATGAACCACATCGGCGTTGTCAAATGTCTGTGGGACCAGCGTCTGCTTCCACGCATCATGTCCGGCGCGTCCGCTGGGAGCATAGTCTCGGCCGTCTTGTGCAGCAAGACGGACGAAGAGATCCCTGGTGTCATGCACGACTTTTGCCACGGCGATTTGGACGTGTTCGAGAAGTTTGGGGAATCCGAAAGCATAGTGTCCAGGATCACGCGCATGTTCCAGGACGGCGGCTTCTTCGACATACAGCATCTTACACGCGTCATGAGGGGTATGCTGGGCGACATGACGTTCCAGGAGGCGTACAACCGGACACGGCGGATATTGAATATCCCAGTGTCCACCTCGTCCCATTATGAGCTTCCCAGGCTGCTAAATTACATTACTGCGCCAAACGTCGTGATTTGGTCTGCCGTCTGCACATCGTGTTCTGTCCCCTTAGTGTACAAGAAGGCATCGCTATTGGCCAAAGACCCAAAAACTCGAACACTTCTGCCGTGGGACCCAAACCCGAATGCTACGTGGATTGACGGCTCAGTGGATAATGATCTTCCCATGACTCGCCTTGCCGAGATGTTCAACATCAACCACTTCATCGTGTCCCAAGTCAACCCGCATGTTGTGCCATTTCTAACCAAGGATGAGGAGCTAGTCGCGACGGAAGAACCTCAATTTTCTGCTGCACCAACACAACCTGGATGGCTAAGTAGGGGCCTCAACATTGCTAGGGGAGAAGCAGTACATCGGATGCAGACACTCGTCGAGATGGGTTTCATGCAAAATGCTGTCACCAAACTCAGCTCTATTCTCAGTCAGCGGTACTCGGGTGACATTAACATCTTCCCGCAAGTCAATCTAGCCGATATACCATGGGTGCTCTCTAATCCTACACCAGAGTACATGGCTGGGTGTATGTTGGCTGGTCAAAGAGCGACGTGGCCCAAACTGTCACGGATACAGAATCACCTGTCATTGGAATTGGCCCTCGATGCTGCGGTACAGGAGCTGGAAGGACGTGCGATGTCCTCTGAACGGGAACAGGCCCTCGCACACAGCTTGAGCAGACCAGCATCAGCCGGCAACGATCTTTCGAATGCAAAGCGGTCGAAATCGTCGCTTAAGATGACACGTTTTGACCTAAGGACTGAGCCACCGAGCCCGGTACTTCGCAAATCAGCACCTACGAGCCCGCATCTGTCTCGCGCAAGCCTGAAATTAGCAGCTCATTTTGTCCCCACACCATTCCAGCAAGCATATGCGAACTCGTCCAAGAAGCGATCCGAACCACCAGAGGACAAGCCGCCCAGAGTTCCCGCCTTCCAGATCGTATCGCCCTCGACCAATGAAGAAGGCTCGTCCGATCGTGACTACTTCGCAGAGGTCGACTCTGACACTACAGACGTGTTTTCATTACCTTCACCTATGACTTCACCTACCGCACACGCACCTATGTCATTGCCAAGGTCAAATCATGAGCCCCTTGTCAAATCTCGGTCACGACCTAGAACACCTTCAACTCCATCAGCAGGCATAGCCTCCACCTCGACCGACCGCCGAACGGGTGTCCTATTGAATCTCACCATGACGGCGGCCACTCCAGCCGTACTCAGCGCGCCAGAACAACGATACAAGAAGCTCTTCCATCCAGCGGCCTCAGCTGAGCCCGAGACAAGGACCGATGCTCAAGAAGAAAGTAGAGGGAGTGATCCACGAGAAACATAGGGTTTGCAGTTTGCTCCAACAGGAGGGGTATGCTGCAGCGAAAGAAGAGTACTACCATGTTGGAAGATGTCTCGGCAGAGGAATGAAGTCACCTATGAAACCTTGTTCACTCCGCATTGTTGTCGTCTTGATTCGATCATGACGGAAATCCATTGCGAATACCAGCGCGCATTCGCTTTTGGCAATGTCATATACACCCCTTTTGGGCCGTCTCCCCGTTCATCCCATGGTCATTAGAGTATACCTGCCCAGCAGCAGCAGCAGCAGCGAAGCGACCAAATCTAGCCTATATCCCACACGATGATCCAAACCATGCACAAAAATCATCACCCCAGCCACCAGTCCAGTCCAGTCCACTCCACTCCACTCCACTCCACTCCACTCCACTCAATCCCATCCCATTTTCTTTTCATTTCCCTGGCCCAACTACACCCTCCTCTCCCCACTTCTTCTGCACTTTGCCCCGATACAGCCGCCCATACAACTCCCACCCAAACACAATGATGATGGGTATACTCACGATGATGGCCGTTACGCGCCGCCCCGCGCGCTTGTATTTGTCTGGCAGGGGCATGTGGGGCGACGGCTCGATGATGCGCTGCGGGCGCGGGGGGCGGGGCGGCGCTGGGGTCGGAGGGCGCGGTGCAGCGTGTTTGGGCGAGGGCGCGGGGCGCGGGGTGGGGGGCAGAGAGATTGTGGAGGGGAGGGGGTGCATGAGCGAAGAGGGTGGCGGGGAGGCGCGGGGAGGATGGGGTTGCGCGGAGTGTGGTGTAGTTTGCACGTGCGGGCTGGACGGCGTGCGTGGTGCCGTTGTTGGCGCCTTGTTGGCAAATGTTCCTGTTGCGCGCACCTCGTGGAGGATCGGGCTTGGTGCGGGCGTCGTGCGCTTGGGCGCAAAGCCATCTGTTCTCTTCGTAGCTTGTGCCTCGTCTACCGCCGCGTTCTTCGCGGGCGGGACGGGTGTGGCTCCCGCGGTCTTGGGCGCGTCTTTCTTCGCAGTCACTGTCTTCGTCGTCCGTGCGGGCGCCGGCTTCGCCTTGACGGCCTTCTCCTTGCTCGCTGAGGTCTTTGTGCTCGCGCTCCTGGCGCCGGTCGTCTTGTTTTCCGGCGCAATGGGTCCCGCGTCTTCGGCTGCGAGTTTTTTCGGGCGTCCGCGCTTCTTGGCTTCGGTCGTTGCGGCTGTCGACATGGTCGTGGGTGAATTCGTCTCTGGAGTTTACATAGAGGGAGAATGCGTTGTGGAGGGGAGTTGACACGCGGGGGCGTCGAGCGCGGAAAGTTTTTGGGCGGGTAAGTAGGTGGGTGGTTGACAGGGATTCTGCGCAAGGCTGGTGCATTAGCGACAGGAGATTTCAGGCACGACATTCTCCTTGCATCACGGTTGGCACATGTTTGGAAATCTTGTATAAGCGTCATCATGCGCTTGTATTGTCGAAACTAATGCTGTTGTCGTAGGGTACATATCAGAGATCCGTACGGAGTACTCCGAGAACGTACTCCGTAAAATGTTCTGATTTCAAGCCCCGATGCATCATCTTTCTAGCCACCCGGGCCTCGCTGTTCCACCCGACCTCGTGACTCGACTCGACCAAAGTCCTCAGATATCTAGTAACGCCAGATACGCTCCAGCTTCGGCTCTTCGCCTTCAGTGCGGATCACCCGGTAGCGACCCCGCGGCGAATTCATTATCATTCTAGTGTAGAGCAACACTTCCTGTAGATGCGGCAAATACTTGAGTATATTTGCTCCGGGCAAGGTGTCGCGCAGCAAGAGCTTAGTGATCGCATCGCGCTGGGCACGTGAGAGTCGCTGCTCAAAGAGGATGAAGTTCATCATCATGTTGTGCGAGCCAAAAGCGATAGTATTCTGCTTGAACGGAAGAGCAGCCGTCTCGAGGTAGGTTTGTCGACAGATGCCGCTAAGCAGCGTGTATCCACAGACATAGTTCCACGGGTCTGGCTGGGACTTGAACGGATCCGTATTAGTAGCGAAGATGGTGTAATTGTACTTGAAAACAGGCACGAGCATGTCATTGCCGTGGTGTTGGTAGGTTGCATAGTCGATTTTGATCGTATTGCCACTAGGAAGTACCTCTGCGTAGATCTGGTTGCGAATCTCCGCGGGTAGCTTAAAGAACAGAGACTCTTGCTGATTGAATGACCAGCTGCAAAGATTAGCACGTATTCAAGCTCTGTTCTGTGCAATACTCACAGTTTGGCCTCCTTAGACTCGCCAGAGAGACGATTGCCCAAGATGTCCCTATGCGGAGCAGACGACTTGACAGCTTTGTAATCCCTTGGGATATAGGGCTTCTTCGATTTGTCTGGCTCAGGAGTACTCTCGACTGTGTTGGAGCTCCTTCTCGGCGTCCAGGCTGGTTTGGTGACCTGAGTGACTAGACTCGCCGCAGCACCATTCAGGGTAGGGAAGAACTGGTTCGCACGCTGGATTTGCTGCTTCTGCAACTCGCTTGGAGGCGTTGGAAGACAGCCCCGGTATGCATTACTCTTCTTTGTGCTTTGGTCAATCATGGTAGTCTCGAAGTCTTCCCGGCAGCCGTAGATGTTTGGAGGTTTGTTCTTGACAGGTTTCAGCTTGCCTTGCAGAGCCTTGTCGAATACCGAGAGGGAACCAGTGCTTTGAGTTTCGGTGTTTGACTCTTCGTCGCGCGTTGAAAAAGAAACGGGCCCGTTGAACTTTTGTTGGGTGCTGTGACGCTTCCGTTGCATATCTTGTTGGAGCGCACGCCTCTTGTCGTGAGTAGAGTAGGTTCGCTTTTTGTTGGCCATGATACGAACCCTTTACCAAAGCTATAACAGCGAGAGTAGCGAGGTGTAGTAAATGCGGCAGAGCGGATCTTGAAAATCCGAAATATTGATTGCGAGGCAGTTGCGATGGGGGCTTGAGGCGCCTATAGGTACAGGTACTAACAGCTTTTCTCTGAAATAGCGTGATTAGTACTTGTGGATTCACTTGACACTATACGAAGTGACTCGACGCTCATTTGGGCTGCGGCTTGTAGCTGTTGGCCCAATTGAGCAGCCTAGGCAACAACCGCGTGAAAATATTACGCGCTTTCGGCTGCTGTGGAAGAAACTGTGCTCAAGTGTGATACTTTCGTGAGAGACGAAGTTTGGAGTTTGCTCAGTGAGGACCTTGTACTATCGATACCTCATAATGGTTACATACGCGCTCACGTGAACTTATGACAAATATGGCTAGCGCGTGATCCATGTCATTCACCGGTAGCGAGGCCACGACGTCGTAGCCTTCCATTCTCCGCCACGTCTTCATGCGCTCAGTAGGCGCTACGGCTCCTACATGTGAGAGGATCTCGATCATCTTTTTGCTAGGCCAATGTTGGCTTTTGCAGATATGTCAAAAAGAACTCGCACAATCCATTCCGATGTATGACACCTCAAGAGCAACAGAATCTCGGCGTAATTGCTACAAGATCGTGTCGGTATCTACTGGTTATCGTGCGCCACATTTTCGGCGGAACGCAGCTACCTTCTATGCATCTATTTGGCCCTTTGGATCAGGACTTCGCGTCCGCTCCTGCGTCACGTGCAACGCGATACACCAACATCTGGCCACCTTTGCCTCAGTGCTATTCTGCTTGCCATTACACCGCTTTCACCTTCACCTTGATCGCACGGAGCCTTTAAGTCACCCACCCAGACCGACGCGGCGTTGTGCTGCAGATTGGCCAAGCCGCATTCACCTGGGGAATGGAGACAACAACAACAACAATAACGTCACTTGAACTCCAAACGAGACACTACATCGCCATCGCCATCACCTGATCGATTGAACGTCGAGACCACGCAAGCAATCGCCATGTCTTCCATGAAGAAAGCTGGTATGTCGCATGTTTTATGAGCGCACACGCTTTACAAGCTGACTATCTTAAGCAGCAACAGAAGAATTGGATTGGAGTGGCTTCCCACCTCCACCGCCTGGACTCGAGAACTGGAAGCCCGATCCTGACTCTGTAGCTAGGCCTGGGACATTCAAGGATCCGCGCTTTCATAAAGACCCGTTTGAGGAGTCCAGGGCACGCGCTGCGAGGAAGCAGTTTGGTTACCATATCCACCATAGCTCTGAGGTCGCAAGATCGCTCTCATCTGCTTCGTCAGCCCAGGACATGCCGGTGAAGCCCTTAACTGACGGGAAATGGCCTGTTCAGATGCCCCTCGGATATCACCCAGAAAAGCACCTGCCGCCTTCTAAGCCAACTATCCCAAGTGGAGGCGCTGTGCAGTCCTCTGCTGATGGTGTTATGGAGGGTGCTCCAAGCATGTCCGAGAGCGCTCGTGCCGTTTCAACGACAAAATCGTCCACCTTTTCGTCCAGTCGTGTACCGCCTCCTAAGAAAGACAACATGCTTGCTTGGGCGGGTCCTCTGGAGAAGGCATTGGCGGAGGATACCTCTCGAAACCAGCCGGAGATCGGTCAGCCTGCTAAGAAGTCTCTTCCACCGCACCTGCGTGGTAAGCAGTCCAACGTGCCTAATGGTCACAAAGACGCGTCCCAGCAGCAGAGCCGTGCTCCCAAAGATCTCTCAAGCAGCCGTATGCCTACGGACTCCCACACCGGTGTAGCTTACAGAGAGACCAACCATTTCTCGTCTATCACCTTGGCTAAGACTGATGACTGTTGGGGAGGCAATGACTCATCCAATCAGGAGAAGGCTTCTAATAAGTTGTCCGGGAATGAACGCGACATGAGCGGACCTGTTCAGATGGGCGAGCCTCAGAATGACGAACTATCTGAGGCTAGATCAGAGAATAGCTCAGGATCACTGCATGCCGTCAAGCTCGCTGGCTGCAACGGTTACATCGACCAAGGCCACTACCTGAAGATATCCCTTGTTCTTGCGATGGAGAGACAACTCTTGGAGCACGAACTGCAACAGTTGAGCAGCCAGGATTTAGAGGCTCGCATGCTAAAAACCTCATCCATTCACGAGGCATTCTGGCAGTCTCAGAACCGCAATGTCAAGGCTACCCACGATGAAATGCCAGCTGGCAGTCCCGTCACCGGCTTGGGCCATGTCTCCTCCACATCAATCACCTCGAACAACACTAACCGCACGAAGTAGAATCTAGATTCTTCCGATGCTTTTGATCCTACCAGGCTCAGTCTAAGATTGAGTGGTGAGCCTAGGTACTGAAGTTCTTGGTCTTCCTTTCTGAAATCCGCTCCAGCGTCGCCGCGCACTGATCTTATCTTCTTCCCTCTCATGGGACGCAGCTTAACGGTGCGTTCTCTTTCAGACTTCTCTTTCCTGCAATGCTAATCCATTTGTAGTCGACGGCTAAGACGCGGTATCTGTTCATATCGAAGTGCTCCACTACACGTACACAGACCAGGCAGATGTTAGATGTCCTTTATAATCATGGTGGCATTGCTGCTCATATGGACTCAAGTGCATAGTTTTGCAGCCTACGTACACCAAAGAATGACAAACAAACTTCATCAGTAGTCATTCATCATGTGGATCCGCGCTGTATGCAGTTGACAAACGTGTGACATCTTACTCACAGCAAATTGTAACAGTGAACAGCTTGAGGCACTACCATTTTCCTCGCGAACTGTGTCGTTCACAACATGTACATGCCATGTACGGAGTATCAAAGCGATCATACGGAGCACTTCAAAGCTTGACCTCAAGTGAACGAGGCTGCAAAACACCATGCTATAACCACACAATATATCTACACAATATGCAGTTCGACCAGATTCATTCCCAGCGAACCGCATGCACACTTTCAGCGAATCCAGTGAAGTTGAGAAAGAAGTGACATCTACCACACAACCAAACACAACACGTCCACCGCACTACACCGCCCATAAAATGGTGCACACCGGCACTCTCACCATCCAAGAAATACATGTGGCTTCCACCCACACAATTCATACAGAGGCAAAGACGATTTACCTGCCATCACGCTGAGGCAGCCCAAGCAAGACGGCAAATATGAACGCCAACACCGGTCCATGAGCAACTCCTTGTGCGGCGTATTGACGTCATACTCGCAGCACGACTTGAAAGTTCCCAGGCGCGAGTGGGGAGAAGACGGGGGAGAGGGGGTGCGAGAACGAGCGCCGTGGCAAGCTCGGACCCATACTCCGTACAGAGTAGGTAGTTCCAGGACGCAGAGGAAGGAAGAACAAAGGTTGCCTGCGCTCCTGCCCTCGGTATCCAAGTAGATCCGATCTAGGTTCGCGGTCGGAGCTTCGAGAGTACAGGTGATCACACGGGGGGTTTTTTTTCTTCGTGTCAAGAAGTTTTTTTTTTTTCGTCTTTTTTTTCGCTTCAGGTGACATGAAGTGACATGCGCATGGTCAACACGGTCCTTTACCTGGGTTTTGGAAGAATTGCTACCCGCCCCACGAGCCAAGCGGAGCTCGTGGGGCGGGTATGCACAACTGTTTCTTGTGTACTCCGTACGGAGTACTCCGTACGGATATGTCAACTGTACACTCCGTACCCCGTACTCCGTACTGTTAAAATGTCTAATTGGCTAGTAATCAGAGGGTTTTTCCCCAAGCCTTCTCGGTCGTCACAGACAGTGATTTGCTTGATAGGATGGATGGGGCTCGAACTCATTGGGCTGCAGTGCATAAATTTGTACCTTTAGCGATACGATATAGCCACGGTATGAGTTTAGTCGTCGTTACTTCGTACCTACTGCAGAGTCTAATATTATGTAACATGTTCGTCTTGCATTTGATCATGTGCTCGAGTGAGGTGGTTGGTGCGCAGACCGTTGAGGCACTGGTGCTAGACTGTACCAAACACCCACAACGGGAAAAACCCTATACCCCTCATGTATTCTCCGCACATGCGCAAGCGTGAGGCTGCCTACCAGGCAATCATGTTGTGGAGTGCTGCTTCGAAGCTGAATCGATTGGACCGCTGAAGATGGTGTACCATGGAACCCTTGGGAGCGGGCCGTTTCGGGGGCCGAGAATGCAGACCTATCTGGCGATCTTGGCTTGAATTTTACTTCGTATGTTTCCATGGTTCGTCTGGGGGTGGAGATTCCGGGGAGGATATAAGAAGGCGGTCATCCCCATGTTCAGACTTCATCATGCCGTGAGCTTGACCCGCTTTTAGAAACACATACCTTCCACACAATCCTACTATTTTAACACAATGTAAGCCATGTGCTTCAGATCACATGCTCTGTAGTCACTTATTGACCTCGAGTAGATTCCAACCATGGCCGAACTTCGCCATCCCAGCGATGGTAGCGTCGAGTCCAGTGGGGCTGGCGCCAAAGAGGCCCGAGCCTCTACCTTTGAGGCCGTCGACCTCAACAGCGACAGCCAAGCCGCTTCGACCGCCCCAGTTGATCCCTCTGCCCCGTTGATTCTCAGTGAGGCAAATGCCATCGAGTACACCGCGTACAACTTCTCGCTCAACAAGAAATGGGCCGTGCTCACTGTGGTGGCATTATGCCAAACGAGCATGAGTAAGCATGGTTTACCCATACGTTCAGAGGATATAGCTGACGCAAAACAGACTACAATGCCGCCGTGTACTCCAATGCCATCGGCCGCCTCAATGAGGAGTTCAATCTTGGTGATAACCACTTCACCAATGCCAGAGCCGGAATGGCCTGGTTTTTAATTTTGTACGGCATTGGGTGTGAGCTGTGGGCACCGTGGTCGGAGGAATATGGCCGTTTTTGGGTCATGCAGTTGTCCCTTGGTACTGTCAACATTTGGCAGATTCTCGCTGGCGCCAGTAGCAACTGGCAAATGGTTCTTGCTGCTCGCCTTTTGGGCGGTATTTGCTCTGCTGGTGGTTCGGTTACGCTTGGTATGGTTGCCGACATGTTCGACTCCGAGGACCAACAATTTGCTGTGCTTTGGGCCAGTCTGTGGTCTTGTCTTGGTTCCGGTAAGTCTAAAACGACCCTGATCTGGAGGCATTTCGCTAACCTCTCTCTAGTCATTGGTGGCATTTGCGGTGGGTCCATCGAGGAATATCTTGACTGGCGCATCAACTTCTGGATCCAGCTTGGCTTTGGTGGGCTTGTGCAGTTGATCCACTTCTTCTGCGTTCCGGAAACCCGCTCCACCATCATGCTCAATCGCCAGGCCAAGAAGATTCGCAAGGACGACCCGAATGCCAACGTCAGGGGTCCTACCGAGGACCACAAGATCGATTGGAAGGACGTTGGCGCCATCATGGGTCGTCCTTACAAGATGCTCGTGTGCGAGCCTATTGTCGGGTTTCTTTCGCTCCTCTCCGGCTTTGCTGATGCACTGATCTTCAGCTTCCTCGAGTCTTACGGATACGTCTTCAGGGACGGCTGGGGTTTTACCCCCAGCCAGCTTGGTCTTGCTCTGTTCGCCCTCTTCATCGGGTACTGGTGTGCCTGGGGCTCCTGGCTCCCTGTCATCCGTCGCCATAACCAACAGCGCAAGAATGGCAAGTTGTTGTCGCCAGAAAGCCGCCTCTGGTTCCTGCAGTACATCGTCTTGGGCCTTCCCATCGGTCTCCTTGGATCCGCCTTTCTAGTCAAAGGGCCACCTCTCCACTGGATCGGCCCGCTTGTCTTCGCTGTCTTCATCGGCTGGGCCAACATGGGAGTCTACTTCGCGACAATCGACTACATGGTCGCTGCCTATGGAGGCAAGTATTCCGCCTCTGCTACCGGCGGCAACGGCTTCTCTCGAGACGTTCTGGCTGGTCTCTGCTCCTTCTACACAGGCCCAATGTACAAGAATCTCGGCGTTACAAACGCGACCTGGGTCCTGTTCGGTGTCTCTGTCATTGTCTGCATTCCGGTTTACGTCATCTACAGGAAAGGTCCACAGATTCGTGGGCGCAGCAAGTACGCAAGAGAAATCGAGGAGGAGAAGCAGGTCAACGCTACAGCTCACCGGGCCAGGGCTGGATACGGCATGGAGACCGCTGAGGCATGATCGACTCTGGGATCTTGCGGGTTCTAGTCTGCTTAGTGTGCTCGTTGTTTCGTAACTAGAATACCATCATCTATATGCACCGCATAGTTTTCAATGAATGTAGTCTCGTAATCTCCGTTTCACTATAGTTCCATTGCCTGTGCGTGAGGCAATACGTGCTTGCACTGTTGTCGAGTTCATCGCTTGGCTGACTTATTTCGAGGGATGTGAGGGATCTAAAGCGCGCGACGAAGATACAAACAGACGATATAAACAAAGTGACGTGTTAAGATGAACTCAAATGCTAGGATCGGGCTGTTGATGCTGAAGGAATGACCAACCCCACCAGCGGCAACGGCGACCGCGCCAAGGCGCCAGGATAGTTATTGCTTAGTCACACCAGAATGCTTTATGAATTTCACGAGTGTAATGTCACTGGAAAAGAACCTTTCGTAGACATTGAATCTCGTCACACGTCTCGTCAATTTCGTTGCAACCATAAACTCCTCACCTCGCCAACCTCTACAAAGCAGCAGCAGTCTATCCTTGAACAGCCATACGCAACAGTATAATTTTGACAATACTTCCCTCACGACAATCGCCACGATGCCATTCCGGAACAAACCATGCTTCGTAGAGCCTATCTTTCAAGCTGAAGATAATAATGACATACTAGGTCCACATGGAATTGGTAGACTCGCACCTGCGCAGTCATTCTCGTCATTTTCATCTTGGGGTGCGTCGAATTGCCTTGCAGAAGATCCACTGCACGATAAGGTCGTGCCGTATAGTAAGAATGTCGATCAGGGAAAATTGAGCAACTTGTGCATGGGTGATGTAATCACCGATGAAGAGGGAGTAGTATGGGTCGTGCGACAATGTTTCTGCGAACATGTAGATTGCTCCGGCAAGGCGTTGAAGCAGCTAGATGGCAAGGACGGACTAGATGTTTGGGATCGAGGTAGACCGATGGCGTAATCCGCGCTGCTGTCATTGCGAGTATAGCATTAGAGAAAAGAGTGTCACACGAATCCAATGTTGATAGATAACGATAACGCTATTCATTCAATTCGCTTTTGTACACACAGGTTCAAAAGAGGTTGGGTATATAACAACAATTGTGATAAGTTGAGATCTCCAGCAACGCCAACGCTGAAAAAAACGTGTCCCACAACAGAGTAAAAGAAAGTTCGTCAAGGTCGTGTTAAGCTCGATAGATGAGCCAATCGCGTAGCATGATATTCAAAGTCGCCAGATTAAAGACTTGCGTTTCTCCTGCTTTTCGGAATCATGCCAAATGCGGTGTCGGAGGGATGACGATTTCTTCATAGCATGCGATGTTTTGGTGACTGTGGGTGGTTGCGAGTGAGACTTGGACCCATTGCATAGGTCGCCATATTGGAACACATTATGACTCGAGTTCTCCACACGCTTGATCGCATTGATGTAACGATCACGAAGCTCGGTTGGAAAACCAGAGAGGATTTCGGAGCCACGGCTCTTTTTGCGCCAGGCTGTCGCCTTGGCTGCGAGTGTCTTCACCGCAGTGTCATCAGCTCGATTAGCGTTCTTGGTGGAAGGGATAGTCATCGTAGACCTGGACCTGGTGATCTGTGATGTAGATATTGCATGCAATGGTGGTGAAGGTGGGGCCGATAAGGCCACTCCCACGGAACCTGTAGTTTCTGCAATGGTGTTGACCGCTTCCTCTTCATGAGAACTAAAGTCGAATTGGAATCCGTCTTGATAGATGGACCTCTTCCGCAACAGAGGATGTAAGTCTCTTTGTGTTGCGCTGATGTTCGAAATATAGTCCCGTGGTGTGTCGAGTGAAACACGTGTCCCGTCGACCGATACCAGCCCGCCCAAGAGACCACTGTGGTTCGATGTACTGGTCTTGTACATATGGTTTCCATCACCATCAGCGCTAGACTTGGACGAAGCTGCACTATACCTGTCAGTCCAGACCGAGCTGCCTCCTGAGCTAGTGCTGTCAGAGCGACTCATGGAATCGATGGTTTTCGGATTGGGAGGAGCGATCATTTGGTCTAATTGAAAGGTGTGAAGAAGAGGCGTGCGGCTTCGCGTATGACCACGGGGCTCAGCATCAGTGACGACCGCTTTACCAGAAGAAAGACGTAGAGCCTGCGCATCTGAGCATGCCTTCTTCTCGATGCCGTCCCCAGGCAATTTTGCATCATGGGAGTAGGCTGATTTGGTGTTGCTCTCATTTTCGAGGTACGAATCCTGTGTTGTGGCCGCGTTGAGTCCATCACCATAACCATGCACGATAATAGCGCAATGTGATGCCGGCTTCAAGGCTAGGCTGTTCCTGCGAGAGATGCGCCGTGACAGCGAAGCCAACGGTCCAGACGAGCGCGTGGAGGACTGGCGGACCGGAAGGCTTCCAGAAATTGGCGTAGACATTCGGTTCCCACAACGCCCTGGAGCCTCTATACTGAAGTAGTCCTCTCGATGACAATCCGGTTTTATCGAGAAGCCGCGTATACTACCAAAATAGTCATCGACTAGCCCGGGCACATTGGAGGGCGTTCGTACAGGCGGAGTTGCTGCGGGAGTGCTCGAAATCCAAGTCGACTGTCCAGCTAGTAGGCAGCATAGAGGATAATCTGGGCTCTCTGTATCACGAACCGCACTGGGTGCGCGAAGTGCAGATGTCAAGTACTGCAAGGTGCCATAAATCAACAGCCATCTGATTTTGCGTGCGTCGCCCATTGAAATCTTGTCCTCACGTAAGGCCGAACTTGTGGCATTCGTCCGTTCAAACTGTAGATATGTCTGAACGATTTTAGAATTAGCAACATTTGCGTTCATTCTGTTGGTAGCCATCAGTAACGCAGCGCCGACGTCCCACGTCTTCTTATGTTGCGATGCTGACGACAAGGACCTCATGAGCTTCTGCGACTCCGCCTCTTTGGGTAGTAGCGGTAGCGGGTGTTCCTGTGCAGGGAATTTGTTTCGCTTGTTGAAGTAGTCTAGGTTTTGGAGGACACAGATTCCACCACTGGCAAGCCTCTGCGACGCAATGTCGTTGTAGGATTGAGTGTCAACGAGAAGTTCGTAAAGGTTCTGGAAGTCGTAGAACATCGATTTGTATAGAGCCTTTGGAAAAGATGAAGCATTCGTTGGTGGAGGCCAGTAGCCAAACTTTTCCGCGTAGAAATCATGCAAGAACCGTTGAAATCGATTGAGATGATCGCGGGCGCCGTGTGAAAGTCCAAAATGAGTCGGCGAGAAGTCTTTACTTAGGAACGTGGCAAGCGCTCTTGCCACACGATCCAGGTGGAGGTCAACTTCGAGGTGGGCACGTGTGATAAGTGCCTTAGTCAGTCGGGATATTGGCTAGAGCAGCAATTAGCTTGGGGCCTCAGAGTGGTTTTAGAGACGGATATACCATATACTCGGGGCTCAGTGATATACTGTCACCCATGCCAACACAGTGCGCGAACGCGTCGATCCAGACATCTTTGAGCTTGAAACGCTCCGCATAATACATGTTTGCAAGAGCATAGTCCGTGCACTCGACGAGATCCCGATAACCTTGGGATTCGGCGTATACCAAGAAGTCTTGGTGGTTATTGACTTGTCCAGATCGAAAGACATCCAATCTTTCTACTAAGTCCACAAAGGCCTGGCCCATGTGGCGCCCCACCAGAGGTTGCCCTAGAATGTAGGCAAAAAAGTTGCGAGTTGTCACATGCCAATCGAAAGCTTCTTCACGGGAAACGTGCCCTGGGGCTGGAATGAAGAGCTCCACGGTGGCTGAGCCTCCAAGTAAGTTACTGAACGAATGTACCTGCAGTGGCTCTTGCGGATCGCGTGAGTTGTCGGGAATGATTTGCGCGAGGCACTTGTCGAGCATGGCATCACAGGTCTTCTGTCGAAGAGTTCTCAAGGGCACACGAAAAGATGGCCCACGGCGGGAAGCTCCTTGCTCGTACAGGTGTACCAGACAGTCGCCGTCCTGCACCCACAGCTCAGGGTCCTGCAATGATTAGCGGTAAGTTGAAATAGCTTTACCGGAATTGACTCACTCTTCGCAAACCATCCCAATTGCAGACCGATCGGGTGAGTCCAGCCCAGCGTTGCACTTGTGCAGTCTGGGCAAAGCTCCGCGATTGTCTTGTACAGCTGTTGGACCTCATTTTCGACCCTGGAGGTGGCTGTGTCCTGTCCGTCGAGCGAGCGAGCGAGATGTGTAGATTGTAAGGTCTGAAGGAACCGAGTAGTCGCCTGACAAGCCTGGTTGAGGTATGTCGTCCTTGAAAATGCTGTAATGTGATGACCTTTTCTGCCGATCCTGTGCTTTCGATTCGCGGGCTGGTGCAATAGAAGAGCTTCGGCTGGGAATCATGGGTGCCAGTCTCGCTCGAGTGCTGGGCGCGCTGTGCGGCAACTTCTTATCCGAGACGGTCTACAGCCAAGTACAACAGTGTCGTACCACGACTAGGAGATATTTTGCAGCTTCGGGTTACCTAGCTTCGGAAGCGATTGATATAACGCAGAGGCCCAGGGTCCACATCGGAGGGCACGGGAGACTGCAGCTATGTACGTGTATCCTTGCCATGTTGTGAACTCGGCTCGCCGCTCCTCTGTGATGTCAGCAGGCTCTCACCAAACTAGCTTTAAGTGCATCTTGAGTAGGTGAGGCTGTCATCTAGGCGACAGGGTGGAGCGACTGCAGCTGCCGATCCACCACTCATTATTCAGGCTTGCGAGCCGTATGGGCACTTGTGGCTTGCGTCTATCAACGCTATGGCGGCCAAGAGCTGTGCGTGCAACAATCCGGACCGTGCGGATTCGGCGTAGCCCAGACTCTGAAGCTGTTCCGTCTTCTAGGCAAAGATGTCGGGATGTCTGCAGAATCATGGATTATGGAGAAGCTGAAATGCACTATGCATATGGAGAAAAGGGGGATTTGGGAGCTGCTCATGATGAGGGCGTCTGGTGCGATCGAAGACAGGCCACCGGAGTGTGCATCTGATTTGAACACAATCGAGATACTCTAGCCTTGCCGTGCTGCTTGTTTCGATATCTAGCCCGAGCGCGGGGTGGTGAGCACTGAGCTGGGGGTACGGGGCGTACGCTGCTGTTGAGCCAACGTGCAGCTTTCCCCGCAGCATGGCTGTAGAGCGCAGAGCCACATCCTGCAATTGGTAATGGTAGTCCTCATCGCGTCTGCGTTCGCAACAATGGACGAGGTTGCTGAACGTGGAGGGTCCAATGGATGGTCCTCAGTGATCGGTGTTTGCTAGTGGGGAAGCCGGATCTACGCAAATCCATGCCGTCCCTTCCTCGGGTCTCCTCCGCCCACAGCACATCTAGTACAAGTATCTACCGCCCCTTCGTGCAGACGAGCGACAACAGCTGGGATCCAGAAACTGGGTCTGATTGGCTTACGTCCGATTTCGATTGGATCTGGTCTGACTTGTCCTTGCATGAATACCCTTGTCATTTTCGCTCGCATGTTGCAAGCTGCAACAGTGCAACCTGCGGCACACGATCCTCCGAGCAACTTATCCATGTCGTCACCACCCCATGTCTTACACGTACATGTTGCCAAATCCTCAACCAGAGAAGGAGTTCAATAGCGGTGTGGAGCAGACTGAAGTAGATGAGGGCGAGAATGCAGAGATGCCTCATGCGATGCATCATCTCCATCGAGCTCGATGAAACACGAGCTGCAAAACACCGAATTTGCCATGCAAGCTTCCATAACACCCATGTACATACCCCGCCATTGTGCCATCTTGTGGGTGGAAGAGGCGGAATCCAACGCTGCAGAGACGCGTATTTCTTCGTGGCACGAACAAATCCAACAGATTCTGAAACATGCGATATGCCGCCGACTGCTGTGCAAGCCACTGCATCACTGCATGGCGCAATATCGTGGAATTGCCTTCTCGAACACCAGGTGTAACTCGTCAGCAAGCATACCGCCTGGAAGCCAAAATTTCTTGCCAAGTTTGAATAACACGACGACAGGTTCTCGTAGTTGTAGATGCTGCTGGTGAGCATGGGTGCCCTTCTCTGCCAATATTCCTTTTCTCTTCGTCCAAACTCCGTCCTCTCTTCAGCGGTTTGAGCATACACATAGCCATGGGAAGAGAAGATTTTTGGTACTAGATGCTCTTCACATATGCATGTCCCGCGCTCTGGGCCAATTGTTGCCATGGTTCGCCTTCATCACCAATACTGCGCACTCGAGCTACATATCTGGCACATTTTGTCAATAACTAAAGTGATCAGCTCACCAAGTGCGTCTGTCGCCATGACGTCGCGCCTTGCTCAAGTGAAGGAGCGCTCTAGCAGTTGCCCTTCCGCAGCCAATCGTAGGTCAGCAGGCAGCCAAGTCGCATTCACCGCGAGAGCATGCCTTGTCACGATGAGTCTCCATTCGGTACTTCTCGAGGGAGTCATCTGCTCCCCAGTTCACTGCAATCACCCTCACCCAAACTCGCTGAATTCAAAGTGGGACAATTGGGTGAGCGACACACATCCTACGTCCATCGCAATCGCGCCTTCCACAAGTATGTGCGGTAATACCACCACGAGCAATCTCAGTCCACAGCCCGGCGAACAAGAGCCGGTGGCAGCTATCCCAGTAGAGTATCCTCCATCCAGCGATGAGGGCAATACGCCTCCGTCCAGCCCTCCACTCGAGGCCATAAAACAGAGTAGTTTGGAGGCGTATATCGAAGCGGCGAAGAAGAGCGCTGCGATCAAACATCAGCCAAGGGTGAGTGCAGACCGGAGACGTCGACTTCCAGAGCTGAGCGGAATGCAGAGCGCAAACTCGCCAAATATTATGGGTCCGATAGTGAGCTGTCTTGAGAAAGTTCATGAGCAGATGAGCTACCTCGAAGATTACATCGCAAACCAAGACAACAGCGGCAAGCCCCTCTATCAATGGCAGAAATACGATTCGTACTCTAAGCTCAGCAAGGCTGTCTCGGAGCTTGAAGAAGCGACGGTCAAGTTCAAGACCACCCCACCCTACTCGCGAGACTATATCGCGATAGTGATTGCTCGCGCAACACGTTGCTCGACATCTGTCAGCAGGGCCGCCGTCTATGTCTTGTCCGCCATCAACAAGAAGACTGGCGACTACATGGAAGAGATGGAAGGCTCATCACTGAGCGACGACGCTAAGATGGAGGCGTACGCCGTGATCACCCAAGAGACACAAAAGTTACTGGAGCATTCCACGCGTGCTGCGGAGCACGTTTGGCGCGCTACTGATCTGCTGCGCATGTGTAAACAGCAGCGTGAACAGAAGGACTGGTTGTGGTCGACAACGGCTACAGCCATGCATGTCTTCATTGCTGCTACTGTAGGCATCTTCGCCGTCTTTCTATTCAGTTCTGCCACGAGTGTTAGCAGTACTTCCGTGACATCGCAGGTGCTGGATGTCGTTCGACAGACACAAGCTATCACTAACCTCACCGGAGACATCTACAACGCAAAGCTGCAGAACATTGACCAGCGTGTCAACGATCTCGGTGCTCTTTCTGAGGCCAATGCTCTCCGGATCGACAACCTTGTGGATGGTCTCGGTGTCCCGAACGAGAATGGCGTGTGGTATGTGGCGCAGCCGAGCTCGAACGACAAGTCATGTGGAACCCGTCTTCAGGAAGTCTCAGACAGTTTGGGTCGCCAACTGCAGCGTCAACAGCAAGAGCTGAAGGGATTACGCAGCAAGATGCATCGTATGGACATTCGTCTCACGCAAGACTTGAAGAAGTTGGAGAAGTACTAAGTGCAGGTGGACGGTCGGCTCACGTGGACTCACGTGGAAGAATGAGCAGCTGGACAGGGGATAGGTACCTATATGGTTGAGCACATAGGATGATACGGCCATTCGGCATTTTCCGGTAGGCTTGACTTGGAGGCTTATATGGCATAATTTTCACGGCGCACAGCGCCTTCGGTAGGCATTACGCCTCGCCAATCCTATTGAGAATGATACCCTCTACTATCCATCTACCTACAATCCTCACATACAGTGCCATCCGGATTTCGCTTGACTTCTACGCCTTCAGTGGTCACAGCTGGAGCTTCTGCTTCGTCTTTTACTTCCACCACGACCCTCTCCTCCTTTTGCTTGCCATGCTTGTCCGAGTGCCCAAGATCGCGTGAGGGATCGATGTGGTCTCTCACCAGCTGCTTCAACACCTTCGTTTCTGCCAAACATCAGCCATAGCTCATTTAATAACAAGGACCAACCTTGCCTGGAAATCCGGCTTCGGCTTTTCTATCCCACAGTAACACCTTTTTGGCTTCCGCAGTTTGTTCCACACCCTCACCTCCAGGAATATACGTCTTCAAACACAGTCAGCCAGTGTGCACCAGCTTGCCTGGGATACAGCATACCCACCAACTCAACAGTAAATAAGCCCCCAGTCGCTGGTATAAGCGCAATTTCACCAACTTGTGTGCCGAACGTAGAGAGCAGCTCTTGCCCGAAGTATGCCGCACGCAACATCCACCGGCATTGCGTGCAGAATGTGATTGCTATACGCGGAAGTGCTACAGGTGCGGTTTGGGTCGACGACATAGTTTATGATACACACCTGGGCAGATTGATGGTTTGGGGGTGGAGGAGGTGGGAGGTAAGACCTGTGGCTTATCGATAGGTGCTGCGTCATCCGGAGGAGCGTTGAAGCATCGCACCCCCCATACCCTTCGTGCTTGCATGGCATTGTCTTACCAATGGCTGAGATTCATAGCCTAGCGGCGAATCTACTTACCTGGCAACAAGTACTTGTTGCGGACCAGCTCACTGAACGCTACTTGATATGGATGCGAAAGGGAACGAGATGCTTCACGGGAAAATGAAAACGATTGCAAGGCTGTGTACTCCGTATATTGCAGGCAATTGTAAGGATTTCACTACCATGCGAAAAAGCGAGAGCAGGCCAGCTGCGAGCCGAACATAACAATGAAGATATTGTGATTTGGGCAGCATTGGAAAGTATAGGAGGCGTGATATTGTCAAGGCATAAATTGAGGATAATTTATTGGACGCGAATTATGCAAGCTCCATGTATGATTGGTCAGAGTCCTGAAATAAGGTACGCATACACATGGAATCAAGGCACGATATCGGGATGCCCGTTGCTGTCGAGTACCGCGATGTTATCAATAACCATGATGCGTTTGAACCGTCAGGGCAGCCTACAAGCAATTCTGTGGAATAATTGGGGAGTGCTCTGCTGAAGCAAGAGCAACTACGAGCGTCACTGGGAAGCTATCGAATTTCCGCGCGCGCTGGCCTTGGCTGTTTTGGTCGCTCCGGACCGCAGCTGCCACTCCTGTGCACATTTCCCTTCTCCTTTTACCTGCTACAAACCTACCAACACCACCTCCCAAAAGCTCTTTGAAATTGAACCACTGTCGTTTGCAAATTTGTTGTGAGTTGTACCACCCGAGACCCTGTGTAGCGCGGCTGTGCGGTGCGACATCATCGGTTTGCTTGTACATCAACAAATTGGCGGTTTCATCCCAGAGCACACACCACTTCATCTACACGTATTCCTCTTCCACGATCGCCATACCTGTCCACCACCATTCAGCTCATACTCTCAGACGCTGACAATAATTTTGTCTGCCGCAGCCATGTCATCCGGCGTCCGCAACCTGCGGGCGATGTTTGAGAACCAAAACACTGCATCTCCTGAACCCCGCGGTCGTTCCCCTGGCGACAACACAACAGCAGAGGAAGACATTCCGACTCGGCCCACGCCCAAAGTGCGGGCATCCTTCATTTCTGTTGAGCCCACTGCCATACCGCCCCCAGATCTAGGCGCGACGAAGGGCACCCCGACGAACAGCAACGCAGCTCATCGCCGGGAGAGCTTCAGCGTATCGCAAGACAATATCGAGGAGATAAAGGAGCTCAAGAAGGAGGTCAGCCTAGAGAAAGAAGAGCGCAGGCTGAGTGGGAGTATTGCCGAAGCCGTGCCAGAAGAAGCTGTCGCCTCGCGAGAATCATCTATACCACCACTACCAATTCGCAACGAGCCAGCGGGAGAGATGCCAAACTTGGGCTCTATCATGAAGGGAGCTGACTTCCCTGAGCCTTCCGCAATCGGAGCAGAGAAGGTACCCATCATTGCGACGCCACCGCAGCCTCCACAAACTCCTGCGAAGGAGACGAAATCACCGGCAGCCTCCAAAGTCGATGCGCCTGCGCCGTCTGAAACACCCGCGAAGCCCGAGAAGAAGTCTACACCAGCGACCTCCAAAGCTGACGTACCAGCTCCGACTCCGGTCATGACTGAGCCTGAGCCTATCAAGGCGGAATCAAAGAGCGACCCGCCCGCGCCGGCCGAGATGCCCGCTAAGTCAGAGAAAAAGTCAGGGAAGAAGTCAGACAAAAAATCTGCGAAGGCTGCGAAAGCTGAAGTACCAGTAGAACCACAGGCTACTGTGAAGGCCAAGGAGGAGCCAGCTGCGCCTTCAATCCAAGAAAAGCCAGCGCCCACTCAGCTCCCGACAGAGGCTGAGGAGAAGCCGGAAGAACCTCTTTCACAAGAGCCAGCCGCACCAACTGAGACTCTTGCAAAGGTAGAGGAGAAATCAGAGGACAAGATTGACCCGGCCCCAGCCCCAGCTCCAGTTGATGACGCATCAATCGCCACCCAAACTCTGTCCAAGGCAGAGGAAGAGCCACCTGCCGCTCCAGTAGAAGCTACACCCAGTGTCCCAGAGGGCCCTGCGAAAGTCCAAGAGCCCACCCGACAAGCCGACAAGCCTACCTCCCAGGTCAACGAACCTAGCCCTCGAGTTGACGAACCTACCCTCGAAGTCGACGGACCTATTCAAGTCGACGAGCCTACCTCCCAAGTCGATGTGCCTGCGCCGACCGAACCTAAAGCGGACACTGTAGAACAGCTGCTTGCGCTACAGACGGATGACGTACCGGCTGATGATCCAGACAAGGCTGGAAACGGAGCACAAGAGGAAGTCTCGCTGAAGCCAACAGACACCGACGCAGCGACTGTAGCAGGTGGTGAAGCTCTTCCTCCCGTTGTCGAGTCGCTACCTGCAGCAAGCACACCAAAAGCAGCAGCGTCCAAGCCTTTGGACAGCAAGGCAAAGAGCAATACCACACCTGCGGCGAAGACGAAGCCCGAGCTTAAGAAACCCGCAGTGACTTCTACCTCTACGTCAAAGGTTGCAAGCAGGAGTCCCCTCCCCAAGTCAATTCCGAAGACGCCCACTACTCCTAAGCCTTATAGTTCCACAGCAGCAAAAGCGAAAGCCAGTCCTGTGGCAGCGAGGACCAAGCCAGTCGTCACAATACCGTCCACGGTAAAGACAGATGCGAAACCTACCACCACCAAGGAAGCTACAAAACCCGCTCCCCCAAAGACTACTGGAGCTTCACTTCACCCAGGCGGGCTCTCTGCTGCTACCGCGCCCACTACCAGCGCAGCTACAAAGGCCAAGACTGCAGCCCCCGAAAACAAGAAGCCAGCCACTGCTAAGCCTGCAGCTACTGCCACTGCCAAGCCTGCGACTACAGCCACGACCGCTACGTATGTACTTTGCTATTGTGCTCAAAAACCTGCTAACGCTGTTCAAGCGCAAATGTTGGCGGTTTCAAGAAACCTGCTCCGAAGTCACCTACCCGCCCAGTCAAGCTGCCCTCGCACTTGATTGCACCAACTGCAGCATCGGCTGCGAAGCATGGCGAGGAACAAAAGCTCACTCGTCACTCGTCCACCACGACTCGCCCTAAGCCTACTGTGCCTGGTACCAAGTCGTCGCGTCCATCTCTTGCCCCAGCAACCACTGCCCCCAAGCGTCCAGATTCGCGTGCTTCGACTTCATCAGCTGCACCCAAGGGCGACTTTCTCTCACGTATGATGCGACCTACGACCGCGAGCGCGAGCAAGACGCATGAGAAGCCTGCCTCTCCACCACGGAAATCCACAAAGGCCACCGCAAGTGTTCTACCAAAGGGCAAGAAGAAGGCTGAAGAGGTAGCCGCCAAGGCAAAGGATGCAATCATCAGCAACGGACACGACGCGGAGAAGACTTCGGCCAATGGTGTTCCAGCCAGCGATGAAGCCGCCGGGGCTACCAACCCAGAACCATGCATTGACGAGCCGTCCTCCGCTCAAGAGCAAGCGACTGCAGATACGCCCGCACTTCAGGCGGATGCATCTGTTGTTGAACCACAGTCTTCAGAGACTGTGCACTAGTCGCGCGAGCGACCACCTCTCTGCGCTTCCGAGCGATGCTTGATAAGAGCAATGAATTTTTTGAACTTCATCTCGATCTTGGTTCAGGATCGGTAATAGTTGTGTACTCTAGCGTTATCTTCTCTCACTAGCATTTTCCGGAGCGATTGTTTGTCGAATGGTACACTCATTTGCGGCTGGTGTTATGGGCGGCCTCGTACCAATAGCCACGCGCGACCTTGGGTGTGGAGATTGGATATCAATCGCTCGGTGCATGAAACAAATTGCCACACAAGCTCTGTAGTCAAGCACGCAGTGAGATGCCATCGTATTGGCCATACATTGTTCATAGATCATCAATCCACTATATTCTTGCTCCAAATTCTCCGTCGTACTTCGTCGCCTGCACAGCAGGATACGTGGGTACACGCTTGTGCGCGAGATCACCTGATCGACACTCCCGCGGGAAAACTTCCGGTGCCCCAACTTTTCTAATAAAGTAGCGCTGTACGATCCCCAGCGATAGCAGACCTCAGCGTCGTCCGTTCTTTCGTGTTCAGTTCTTACCTCGCCTCTGTTCACTCGAGATGAGGGTCAATTCTCTCGTGCAGGCGCAATCGCTTGCCTCTAATTGTCTTCGCAGCTCCGCTCGCTCGGCGTCCCGCATTTCTTCACGATGCGCTCTTTCGACCGTCGCAGCTTCTCGCACACCATACACAAACGGAACACGAACAGATGCATGGATTTTGGACCAGAAGACACAGCCGCAGCGGAGATGGCAATCAGCAGCTGCACAAGTGTACGTCGAACAAGGCGGATGCATGGAGGGCTGCGGGGAATGGAAGGCTAATCGACCACTGCAGCTTGGAGCAGGCAAAGCAGGACCCGTCCACTTTGACGCAGGACAAAATTGTCGAGAACCTAGATCCCGTTGAGTGGGAACGACTGTCGCGGGTGCGAAACATTGGTATCGCCGCCCACATCGATTCCGGCAAAACAACCGCCACCGAACGTGTTCTCTTCTACACCGGCCGTATCAACAGCATACACGAGGTTCGAGGCAAGGATGCGGTTGGTGCAAAGATGGACTCGATGGACCTGGAGCGTGAAAAGGGCATCACCATCCAGTCTGCCGCGACGTTCTGTGACTGGGTGAAGAAGAACGACGAGGGCAAGGAGGAGAAATACCACATCAACTTGATCGATACCCCGGGACATATTGACTTCACGATTGAAGTCGAGAGAGCGCTGCGTGTGCTCGATGGAGCTGTCATGATTCTTTGCGCGGTCAGCGGCGTGCAGAGTCAAACCATCACCGTCGACAGGCAAATGAGGAGATACAACATTCCTAGGATATCATTCGTGAACAAGATGGATCGTATGGGCGCAAATCCTTGGAAAGCTGTTGACCAGATCAACCAAAAATTGCGCATTCCTGCTGCTGCCCTTCAGGTGCCTATCGGACGCGAGGACAGCTTCCTTGGTGTCGTAGATCTGATCAGAATGAAGGCAATATACAACGACGGTCCAAAGGGAGAGATCATTAGGGAGACTGATGAGATTCCAGCGGATATTGTCGAGCTGTGCCAGGAGAAGCGGCAGAAGCTCATCGAGACATTGGCAGATGTCGACGACGAGATTGCTGAATTGTTCTTGGACGAGCAGGAACCCAACATCGCCCAAATCAAGGCTGCCATTCGTCGAGCGACTATCTCCCTGAAGTTTACGCCCGTCATGATGGGCTCTGCGCTTGCTGACAAGTCCGTCCAACCGATGCTCGATGCCGTATGCGACTACCTTCCAAACCCCTCTGAAGTCGAGAACATGGCATTAGACAAGAAGAGGCGAGAAGCACCAGTCAAGCTCGTCTCATACAACTCTCTGCCGTTCGTTGGTCTGGCTTTCAAGCTTGAAGAGAGCACCTTCGGACAATTGACATATATTCGAGTATATCAGGGTACATTAAAGAAGGGTATGAACGTGTTCAACGCGCGGTCAGACAAGAAGGTCAGGATACCAAAGATTGTGCGCATGCACTCCAGCGACATGGAGGAAGTGCCCGAGATCGGCGCTGGAGAAATCTGCGCTGTGTTTGGTGTAGACTGCGCGTCGGGTGATACCTTCACTGACGGTGGACTTGGATACACTATGGTAAGCCTTCCCTGACTGTTCTTCTCTACACCATGGCTGACAAAATAGACCTCCATGTTTGTTCCAGAGCCTGTCATTTCGCTCTTCATCAAGCCCAAGCACACCAAGGACACACCGAACTTCAGTAAAGCCATGAACCGCTTCACGCGTGAAGATCCCACTTTTCGAGTGCATGTTGACCCCGAATCGCAAGAGACTGTCATCTCCGGTATGGGAGAACTGCATCTTGACATCTATGTTGAGCGCATGCGCCGCGAGTACAAAGTGGAGGTCGAGACTGGACAGCCTCAAGTTGCATATCGGGAGACCATCACTAAGCGAGTCGATTTTGACCACACCCTGAGGAAGCAAACTGGTGGTTCCGGAGATTTTGCAAGAGTCGTTGGATGGATGGAGCCTAGCGAGACCCCCGGAGAGAACAAATTTGAACAGCAAATCACTGGTGGAACCATTTCAGAGAAGTTCTTGTTCGCCTGTGAAAAGGGATTCAATGCATCAACACAGAAGGGGCCTCTGATTGGTCACAGGGTTCTCGGTGCTTCCATGGTCATCAATGACGGTGCAACGCACCATGTCGATTCTTCGGAAATGGCTTTCAAGAACGCAACACAACAAGCTTTTCGCAAGGCGTTCCGGAACGGTGCTCCTCAGGTTCTTGAACCACTTATGAAGACTACCATCACTGCACCGAACGAGTTCCAGGGTGGCGTTGTCGGCCTCATGAACAAGAGGAACGCTGTCATCAACGACACGGAGATTGGGCCCGAGGATTTCACATTATATGCGGACTGCAGTTTGAACAGCATGTTCGGCTTCAGCAGTCAGCTGCGAGCTAGCACACAGGGCAAGGGAGAGTTCAGCATGGAGTTCAGCCATTATTCGCCTGCCCCGCCGCAGTTGCAGAAGGAATTGGTCGCAAAGTACGAGAAGGAGCAGGCTGCTAGGAATGCTTAAACGATACCGGGCATAGTTGAGGATGAATGATCTGGTGGACAACTGGGAGCGGAGGCTTTTGACGATATCATATGACAAACTTTCCGAGGGATTCGGACTTGCATCAGACACGACGGTTGTTCAGGTGCAGGACGAAGAGAAAATTAGAGTCGAGGTGTACAATAGCTGTACATGTACGTTTGTCTATAGTACCTGCATGATGCAGGGTGAATGATACCATCTCCAACACACCCAAATTAAATGACAAAACCTATACAGCGCTCTTCCTTGACGCTTCTACTAGTAGCCACGCACACTTCTACTTGCAAACACGAATCTTTCTGAACCAGCCGTGAAATCCCGCCAAGCCAGACACGGCTTCCTAATCAAGCTTAGTCATTAAGCCGCTCATCCCATCTCACCATCGGCCATCACCACCCCATCTCAAATAAACATCACGCCCATGACCCAATCCCCGTGACCAATCCACTCCCCGCACCCCCGCGTCGCAACCGTGACAACATCACACAAAACACAACAAACTACCCTACCCTTCTTGGCCCCAACCGACCCCGACCATCAACATGCCCGCCCTCCAACCCATCTTCCTCAAAGCCTACTGGACTCTAGCTATCATCGGCATCCTGTGGGCGGGCTTCCTGACAAGTCTGATCAACCCGACGTTACAAAGACAGTAAGTTGTGTTTTGTCCAGGGTGCGCGGTCGACCACGGCTGATGAGAGGGTGTGTGTAGTGCTCTGTACGCGCACAGGGTGTCGTCGCAGTATTGGGTTGACGTGAGGAATGCTGAGGGGTTTGGGTTTGCGAGTAAGTACGAGTTGCCTGGGATGGCGTCGGGGGTCCGTGGATGGGAGTGGTTGTCGGGTTGTGGGGTGGTTTGTGCTGATTGGTTGTGATAGAGGGCCAGGTTCAGCCGTTTTGGCTGAATACGTCGGATGGTGAGAGGCTGTTTTGCTGGCATGTTGTGCCGTTGGATGTGTATCTTGAAAATGAGGATGAGCTGGTTCAGGCTACGACTGCGGGGGAGGTGGTGGATGGGTTAGAGGGGACGGTGGGTGCGAAGTTGTTGAAGAGAGATGTGGAGAGCCGGGTTGTGGTCAACTTTCATGGAGTAAGTCGTGTTTTGCTCATGTTTTCCCCTTCTTTCATATCCAAGTTTGCTCTTAGACAGATGCGCTTCCTCCTTGTTTTCTCTCATGTTCGTTCGGTCGTTCTTTGACTTGATATTCTTGCTACTACTCTTTCATGGCCCGCCCCATTCTGAGCTACTTCAGATCCCATCCTGGTTTCATGCTTCTAAAATCCTACGCAGAACGCAGGCCATGTCGCCCAAGGTCATCGTCCCTCTACCTACCGCTCCATTTCCGGCATCCCGCATACCCACCTCCTGACATGCGACTACCGCGGCTTCGGACTCTCCAGCCTCACAAACGCACCACACATGCCCACAGAAAAAGGCATCATCACCGACTCCATCTCGCTGCTATCCTACGTCCAAACCTCTCTCAACCACCCGACCTCCCGCACCGTGCTCCTCGGCCAAAGTCTCGGAACAGCGGTAACAGCCGCCAGCGCCCTCTACTTCGCCAACCCCTCCTCGGCACAGCTCCCCGCAAATCTCACCCACCCGACCCCAAAGCCCACTTCTCACGAGCCCTTTGCCAGCATCATCCTCATCGCCCCCTTCACGGACCTCCCGACGCTCCTCCACACCTACAAAATACGCGGCATCCTGCCCATCCTCAAGCCCCTCCGCAGCTACCCGCGCATCGCAACATTTCTCTCCAACCGCATCGTCGACCCCTGGCCCACGCTCCCCCGCCTCCTCGCCCTCCTCCGCGCCTCCCCACCACTTGCCCCGCTACACATGCACATTCTGCACGCGCGCAACGACGCAGACATTCCGTTCCGCGAGGCAGAGGCCGTCTACGCGCCGCTGCAATCCCTCATGTTGGCTGGCGAGGGCGTGGCGGCGACAGAGGAGCGCAGAAGCATACATGGTAGCGAGCGGGTGCGGCGCGGGGCGTTTGCGTACAAAAAGGTCGAGGACGCGAGGGGGCGGAAGAGCGTGGAGTTGGAGGTGGTGAGGTTCGGCGGACATGATGAGGTGGTGGGGTGGGCGCAGGTGAGTCTTGCGGTTCGACGGGGGTTTGAAAAGGCCGAGGGGGTGAGGAGGGGGAAGGTCGGGTTGGATGTTGAGTAACCAAGGGTGTGTAGTAGTGGGGTATCATTGATGTGATCATGTTCGTATAGACGAGCTGCTACTTTGTTGAATTTTAGACAAGACTCCTCCTGATGCGTCCTGCCTTTTTCCTGTCCAGAGCGCTCAATGCAGACCCAAAGTGCGATCCTAGTCCACTAAAGCGCCCATCTAGTGTCGGTGTTGCAGAAGCAGGGGTAACATCTCCGCTTCTGGCTCTCTTGTCCGCTGTCTCGGCATCTCCATCGCGTGGCAGCCTAAACGCCAGATACGTCTCTCCAGCGCGCTTGCATTTGTCAAAGACCTCGTCCATGTACTTTTCTACCACGTCTGGAGGTCGTATGGCGCGAACTAGTGCGCTTCTGATCTCGTTGTTGTCAGTGAGCAAGAGAACAGTAACAGGCTGGTAGAATTCGATATCCGCAACATCTTTCTTCTCGTTGAAGTCTTCGATGCGAGGCTGAGGGACAAAGATAGCGGGTGTTGATGGGGTAGTGACCTGAAAAGGGTTGGTTGGCGTTTGCGCAAAGCCTATTGTGTTGGGTGTTGCGGCCGGTGTGGCATTCGCGGAGATGGTAGCAGTGGGTTCCAGTACGGGTGTAGAGGATGGCTTCGCGACAGTATCCTGCTCAGGCTTTGGCTTCATCTTGGTGATCAAGAATGAAATCTTCGCCCCAGACATGTTCGGCAACCATTCCAGAAAACTGTACGAAGGGAAGTGTAACAAGTCCTTGTTTCCCTCTTCAAACGAGAACACGATGGGTCGATAGCCTACAGGGTGGTGAGAATGGTGTGCCGGCGGTTCTCGTGGGGGATGATATTGCTGTTGTTGGTGGTTGTAATTGTTTGGATACGGAGGTTGAGGCTGTGCTGGAATATATGGCTTGGGAGCATGCTGTAGCGGCTGGGCCGGCTGTACAGGCCGCGGAGGTGGTGGTGGCACTGCGATGGGCTGCGGCGTGGGAGGTGGGGCGACGGCTTTTGGTGTCGCAGATGCTGGCAAAAGCTTGGCTGCTGTCGCCGCCTCCTCCTTCTTCTGCTTCGCGAGAACAGCCGTGAGCTCGTTGATGTGTGTCTGGAAGAACTCGAGCTGCTCCTTTGATGCCTGCCCAGCTGCCACAATCTTCATGACCGACTTGAGCTCGGGATCTACGCCTGCTCTCTGAGCCAGCATGTGAATCACAGGGTCCGGTGCGGGCGTGCTCGCTGGCCCGGGAGCGGGCGCCGGCGCTTTCTGCACCGGCTTGGGCGGAGGTGGACGCGGCTGAGGCGGTTTTGGCTGGTAAACGGGCTGGCCCTGGCTGTTGTACTGTGTATACTGGTTCGGCTGGCTGTGCTGGGGCTGGCTGTGGTTCGGCCATGCTCCGTACGAGGGGCCTGATGCCTTCCTGGGCTGCGGTTTCATGATTTCGCGAGGCGCAAAGAGTCGAATGGGAAACGTGTGGGGTTCTATGACGAGCTGGGCCTGCACCTCGGCGTCCTTGGCCGCGTCCTTGAGCGACGCGTCTCTGCCCAGCTCCGGGAAGTTCTTCAGGAGATCCTTCTGCCGCGTGTTTCTCGCCTTGTCCTCGTCAGTCCGGTCGGCGGGCTTCTTCGGCTGTGCAAAGTGCTTGTGGAAGACGCGGAAGTTGACGCCCGAGACCCAAACGGCACGTGACCGGTCGAGCGATGCGCCGAGGACACCGCTTTGCTGTATGTCTTGCCATTCGGCCGACGATAGTTCGAGGGGTTGCGGCTCGGGGAGCGTCGGGAGCGGCTGGCCGTCGCTGATTCTCAGCGGCAGTGTCTGCTTCGAGCCTTGGGGGCTGTCGGTCGCAGGCGTCGAGGCCTTCAAGACGGCGCTCGGTCGTTTGCGCTTGAGGCTGGATTTGGCACCTTTGACCGGCGTCTCTTTTGGTGTTTCCGGTGCTGGAGCTGCCTCTTCGCGGGCGCGCGCCCTCGTCGACCGTCGCGGCTCACTCATGGTGCAATTGCATGCACCGTGCGCCTGCCGAGGACTCGCATGATAATACGGAGTACGGAGTATCGAAGCCGGCGACACTCGAAAGTGACGCACGTGAGCAGGTGCGGCCAGAAAGTCAACGCGCCGCACTAGCGCCAAATCCGGCATCGCCAACGCTGTGGCCCGTGGTATCCATTGTGGACCGAGTGTTTCACGTATGAGCAGGGATGGGAAGTTTGAGGAGTGACATTGTTATAGGAGAAAGTACCTATAATGAGCGCAAATCACAGAGGGTTGGCATGAAGTGTTCAAGGTTTGCAGCGCATGGTACTCCGTCGGGTGGGATGCATTGAGCTGGAGAGTAATTGGGGATTGGGAGAATGTCCGTGGCGCTAGGCTAGGTAATGAAGTCAGGAAATAGAATAATTCTTGGGTGTGCAGGACAGATATCCATCATGCACTTCATCACTGAGTATTGCGCATCATGACAGTGTGTAGTACATATTTCAAAACTATACGTGTATATACAACGTCGGCACGGCGAGGAAGGTCAAAAGCGGCCCTTCTCTAGTGTGCCCAACCAGTCCAACACCAAAAATGCAAGCAATGTTATTTGCGTGAGGAAAATGCAGGAACCTTATTCCAGAAGACTTGATCTCAAACCAAGCGCCCACCGTGTAGAGAAGTTGTTGAAAGGGAGACTGGATAAGTTGTGTACGTCCGTAGATGGCCATCCGTGGTAAAGAGAGTGTGAGGGGGTGTTCAGTTGGCTGCAACCTTCGCGCGCATGTAGCGTGAGCGAGCGATCCTGCTGTTGAAAGAGCGCTTAGAGACGACCCCGTTCGCACAGGTGGTGCCCGCACTGACGTCTTGGAAGACGACGCTGCCGTTGTTGCAAACACCGAACTGCTTCTCGCCATTACACACAATTGCGCCAGGGGTAGAGCAGCTTGTGCCGGAAACGCCTCCGGTGGTAGGAGGGGATGGCGCAGATGGCGAAGGAGCTGATGGTGAAGAAGGGGCGGCAGGATAGCCAGTGCCAGGTGCAGCAGGAGCGCCGGTACCGGATGCAGCAGGAAGGGAAGGCTTTGCGGGGGCAGCGGCGCCGGTGCCGGGGGCAGCAGGAGCAGTAGGCTTTGCGGGAGAGCCAGTACCGGGTGCGGCGGGATAGCTAATGCCAGGTGCAACGGGAACAGTAGGCTTTGCTGCGGCAGGAGTACCAGTGACAGTGGCCAGTGTAGTAGGGGCAACAGCGGGCGCGCCCGAGGCTGCAGGCTCGTAGGCACCGCCGGGGTTAGACGGCGGTGCAGAGGGTGCGGAAGATGGAGTTGCTGCAGATGACTGAGCAGGATAGTCGTCGGCGGGAGAAGAAGGTGCCTGTCCTGCTGGCGAAGAGGGCTCAGCTGGGGTAGAACCACCTGACGAGGCACCGCAGCTGCCAGTGGGAGGCTTCTGGTCTGTGGCCGCACCCTGCTCAACGACTGAACCTGGGTTGGGATACTTGGTGGCAAAATTTTGAGCTGATGTGCAACCATCGCCAAGGTTTGCTCGAAGCATGTCAGGAAGAGCGTTAAAAGCAGTCATGTCGCTGGCGCCACCCGTGACCCTAATGGGGGCGCAGTTGTGATAAAGTTCAGGCGCACCTGACATCTTCGACAGCCAAGACCAACTGAAAGTCGCGTCTCCATTCGGGATGCTGTCAGGGAGCTCAAACTCGTACTCGTTGGTTTTACCATCAGTACCAGGGCATCCTCCCTCAATGGACTTGATGACTTTGAATACTGAGTCCTTAGTTGGTGTCTTGTCCATGGTAACAGACAGTTGGCAAGATCCTCCACCGTGGACAGCTGTTCCTTTGAACTTAATAGTTTGCTTTTGTCCTACGGCCATGTCGTTCATCTTGGAGACAGTGAAGCCGTTCTGAGCCTTGCAGGGAAACTGGGCGGCAGTGATTGGACCATTGTCGATCTTGTCGACGCTGTATGGTACGGGTGACTCCATGATGATATGGGCATTGGCGGAAACGAACAGGAAAGCGGCTGCCGCGAGGGTAGAGCGGATAGACATGTTAGAAAGTCAAAGAGTTGGTCGTACTGGAGTGGTTTTGGGCAAAGAGTGTGAAAAACCGCAATCGAAGCTAGACCAGCTAGAAGAAATAGAATGAGTGCAAAGTGGAAATGTGATAGGGAATGTGATGGTATAGACCAGTGGAGGCAGCCATGGTAGTCTTTTATACAGATCAGCCATCATTGAGGTTGTGATCTTACCGCCATCAGCTGTCCACTAGACCCTCTAATGATCCCTAATCTAACGTACCTTGTGGACGATGACATTTGATGGCACAACATGGGGCGTTGAATACCAGGATTGGCGAGCGTCTAAGCCGTGAAACAGGCAGCCAGGCCGCTGAGCCTCGGAGCCAAAGGCACAACGGGAGATGCGCAAAGCCAACGCAAGAACACTACGCGCAGGTACCACGAGTGGACGGCGAAAATTGTCAGCGACGTGAAGGGGTCGCCTAGCGTCGTGAGGTCGATTTAAGGGGAGGTTTCAGTTTCAATGCTGCCTCCGCTCGATAATTGGTTGAAAGCGAGTTCCGTTTCGATGTTGCGTCCACTCGATCATTGGTTGGGAGCGCGTTCGCTTACTGGGCTGGGGGCTGGCGTCGTCGCACATCGCAACCTCAGAAGCCGTCGTGGCCGTTATCCCTGCTTTTGCAGACCGATTGGTGCACCACTTCCTTCCTCGAGTGGGAGACGGTCAGTTTACTTTTCGCTGTTCACTGACCGACGCACTGAAGCCACCGCGGCTGCTCACGAAGCGTTAATGCGCTCGACACATCTGGAGACAGTACCACACTGATCGACACAGAGCGCTAAGAGTTGGTCTTGATGTTCGAGCGGGTCCGAGGGTGGAGTCGTGAGTCGAGTGTGGTCAAGAAGTACCGTGCTTTGTTTCAAGCAACGAGTGCGTCTGCATTGATATGGATCATAACGCCCATACGTTTCCGGTCTGGCCCAATCGGTGCGCATTACTGACAGGCTTTCCGAGTGATTGCATAAACACAGTGTGCTCCGGTAGAGCTGCGCCACACAGTACTCCGTAGTGACAGTACACCGCAAACAGGCACGGAGTTCCAAACATGGATCGAGGAGCATGCACTCCTATTCAACACTGGACGTCGGTCGACTTAATGGTATAGGCGGCCTTTCTCCAATTTTCGCATTGGTACACCTGCGGCTAAGGCAATGTGACCAACCTCTGCGTCGCCACGGACATCGCCCACGGCAACCTCGACATCTTTCAGTAGTCTTGCTCTTTCCATCGCATCTAGCATGCTACCACCTTCAGGTATCTTGATGAATGGGTTTTCGTATGTCATGCTAGAGACGAAGCCGAACATCTCGGGCCCAAGCGTTCTTCGCTTTAGTATCAAGGAGGCCGTGCCGATGAGCAATACCGTACTAGCAGCAGCCAGCAGTAGGCTAAGCCAGGCGAAGTTGCAGACGAAAACCGGGTGCGTTGTACTGATTGTCGCGTTGGTCGTTGCTCCGACGAAGTAGATGCCACTATCGAATGTCTTGAGTTGGAATAGGGAGTACCAGTCCTTGAAGGGTGCATTTCGAGTTGTCATGTTGCGTGGAAGATACACGTCTACATCTGTGACAGGTATCGTATCGAGACCGAAAGCTGATAAGTTACTTTGTGGCAAACCACCCAGGAACGCAGTCGGAGCGATTGTGAGTTGGTAGTAAGTGTTGAGCAAGAGCGCTAGTCGTCGAGCGAAGACGCTCGGGTCCAACTCAGCCAGGTTCACCCATCCAGCATTGTCATTGAGGCTTGAGATGGGTGATACGAATCGGAACGATGATGAGTTGTAGATGAACTGTTCCGTGGGGTTGGAACCCCTAGACCAACCGAAAGTTTTTGGGAATGCGGTCAACGCCAACTGAGCTATGAGATTGTGATCGAAGGGTGTAGTGTTCGTATCGCGCAGGTCTACAAGGGAAGGTCGCACTTGGATGGCAGAGCATTTCTCTTTCTTGCATTCCACAACGGTCTCGACATGAACCTGTCCTAGGGAGCAATTGACGGTATTCAAGGTTGTGGTTCCCCCCGGTTCGAAGCGGAACATTGAGGCGTAGGTGATCTGCCGCTTTGCAAACGTTTTGCCGGCCGTGGACGCGTTGACATAGCCAGCATAGGAGTTGAAACGACCGTCACTGTCATCGTGACCGTCTGTCAATGGAAGGTCAGTCTGGAGGAAGAAAGTTGAGGTCCTCCCGCCGATTTCATCCCCACCCCAGGGACTGCTTATATTGGACATCTTCTTCCATATGTACCCTGGTACAAGGGTCTGAAGCTGGGTGTAATTGAATCTGTTCACCGTGAACTGGGTGAACGAGTCGCACTCTAGAGTGAGCTGAGAACTCTCTAGATTGAATGTTCCATCCTGAAGCAGAGGCCTGCCAATAACTGGAATGCCGACCAGGGAGAAGTACTCTTCTGGTGCTCGAAGCTCCCCTGACACATTGAACCACCTTCTTTGAGTATCTGGTAACAAGGTCGAAGTGTTGAGATATGGGATCTTGACATTGCCCCAAGTATCTTCGGGTCCTTCCTTGGCTTGCTTTGAGCCGAGTAGAGCTGCGGCGTATAGACCTTCAACTTGAGTGAGGCCCCCGTCACTTTCCACATACGTACCACTGGTCATTGACCAAGCTGTTGATCCAGGACCAGTGGAGAGATAGCGAAGTGGCGTGTACGACTGGGATGTGCTTGTTGTGATCTCGAGCAAACGAAGCGATGCCTGACCCCCAAGCGGAGACAATGACCAAAGAAAAAGCAGGTTCGCACCAACTATGGTCATTCGTCGCATAAGAATCTGGCTTTCGACTGTGCCCCACACGGATTGGCTAGCCATAAGAAGCTCAAGTGTCTGATACAGCCGTCAGATTCTCTGGATGCATCGAGAAAATAATCACTTACACTGAGTTTGGTTCCCTTCTCTGCCAGGTATCTTGCGATCATTTTCATACTTCGGCCACTAATAGCAGCAAACATGATAGGGAATATGGTTGGGCCCTAAGCAGATCAGTACCTGGGAATAGAATGTGAAGCGATGGTTACTAACCAGCTGAATGGCCGACCTGACCTTCGATGCGAATGCATTCCCGTCGACAGCACGGCCATTGAGCGTCACGACCGCTATGCTGAGTACTATTCAGGTCAGTATAGTCTCGACACCATGCTGTTCTCGTACATACGTATGAAATAGATCGGCAACAGCACCAGAATCAAGTCCCCTAGGACGAAAAGGCACGAGACCCAGTCTCGATGCTTCAATGGCCTCGCCTCTTCGGGCCAACTTGGTACCCGTGCGACAGTAGTCCCCCATGTTTTCGATATTGTTGCGGTTTTTGTCGGCACTGGTCTGTTCGTCTCCTCAATAACATCTCCTAGCGTACGTCTTCGGAATGGGTTCCAGCTTGAATCGAGAGTCGATCTCATTGTCGTTGTGCGCTACGATCTTAGGCGCAAATCAATCGTAAGAAGGGAGCAGTAATACGGGATGAATGGTTCGCAGTGTGCGAACGCATCGTTTTTGGTAGCCATGGTCTACTTGCGGCACAGCGAGAGCAAATCCCAATCACGATCTCAGAACACTTTTGGCGCTTTGCTGATGTGGATAAGGTTTAATGGCGCACTGTCAGCGAATCGCTTCCCCTGCTTGGAACTCGAAGCGCTTGGGTGTGGCTTCCTCTTCATTCCGAGCGTGAGCTATAGGCGTTTCGACCGTAGGCGCCGTCTTCGACAGGGAAATTGTACGTTCCCATTCCCTGTTCGATGGCGGAAGGTGTGATTCAATCTGGAGAGTGTGATATTGTGGGAGCTCAAGTGCGGGAGGCGCCACCCGGCGGTACCGGTAAGGGCGCGTGCATCGAGCTTGAGCCCACCAGATCCCAACCTTCGTGCGCTACCTTCATCGCCATCCTCTTCGCATCGTGATAAATACTGACAGATCGACGACTTCGAAGGTGTTCAGTCGAAAAGAGAGTGTCGACTTGCGATGGTCACGGCCTGTGGTCATGGCAAACTTGTTGGTAGGTACCTATGTAGGTAAGCGCCAGCAACCCGGTCTGCGCCTCTCCAGCTTCACCACCTGCGCAGCAGTAGTTCGCCTCCTAGGCTTCATCTGGCAGTTTCTGCGACAGTTGTAGATCACATACACTGAACAACTTCCAGAACGCTGTGCATGCGATTTTTGCACGTGGCAAACTATCAACATCATCGATCCGCGTGACTCCTTGCGGTCATTCCGTGAACACACCTTCACACCAACCCTGAAGCAGTTCTCGCATCACACTCTCCAAGGCGCTGGCGGGTGCGTTGTTGTGGCGGCTTCGGTGCGCTCTTCGATGTGTCATCTTTCTGTCTTCAGCCCCATTCCAGGGTCAGATCAGTTGCAGCTGAATGCACGCCATCAGCTACACGATGTTGCTTTAACTTCTGGCGTGTGGCGCAGTCATGCGAAGTCCCATGTCACGGATGGTTTACGGATGATGCATCCTATGAGAGTCAGAGAAGTGCAGCTGAGCGCTGCCTCGACCTGCACGTTGCCGTGAAGAGCGTGGTCAGATGCAAGTGTGGCCGCCTAGCCGGTGAGGAAGTGCTAAGCGTGGCATTCTCCTAGGTATTACTCCCAACTTTCTTCAGCACCATTTTGAGCCGGCGACACCTCCAACGTAGCATATATTTCCCAAGTCAATGCAATGAAGGAAGAAGCTGAAGCTGCAGTAGACACGGTGAGTACCTAGGTAGTTGTTAAGCTGATTCAGTTCCTAGCTTAATTTACATATGACTAGTACTTGTCCATACTGACTAAGCTTATACAGGCCAAAGGCGTTCTACGAGATCTTGTCGTTGTTGTTTCGCTTGTCCGAACCTTAACAGAGTCTTTCGGGTCCGCCAGTGATCTATATCGCAAGCTTAAACGAAAATCGAGGACAGACTCGCCGAGCAGTGATGATGCGAAAGAAGATCGAGAGAAGCGGCGTCATAAGCCATTCCGGAGACGGAGAAACTCAAGTTCTGAGTCGGTTCGCGGGCGAGGTCGTCGTCATCGCGTAAGCTGGGGTGGAGGCACCAAGGACGTTGATTATAGCGACAGCGACGAGGAGTCAATTTGCACTTCCTCTTCCCAAGTGCTAGCAGAATACGATCGTGGATACCAGAAACTGGGCGAAGAATTTGCACGCGGTGATTGTATGTCACACTATATTAGAACCATGTTCCATGCTGACGTCGAGGTAGTGGTTACGCAGAATCAACTCCAATCGCAAATCATTCAACTTCAACACACATTACTGAGCATCCACCAAGACTTTATGCTGAGTACCTATTCAGCACCATCTTCTTCCCACTCTCATCTTGTCCGACTTATACAAACTACACGCACTGCCCGCATGGCATCCATACAAGCACTGCACATGCAGTATCAACGCATGCTTCAGCCGCCCGAGTCATCGATTCCAGATCCCTGCCGAAGTGTCCCAGGAGCTTTTCCAACCCCACCAGTCAATATGCCCCGTCATGATAGTGTGACCAGAATACCTAGCTCGAAGCCAAGGCGTAGGAGCCGAAGCAGGAGTCCAGCGAAGCCGGTCGGCGATGGAGAGTTCACCATGCAACCGTATCCAAACCCTCAGCATAAGCCTAGCCCAAGACTGCCACCATCTAGTCAAAGTTTATTCTGCGTTTATGCCCGGGACCTCCAGCATCATCCGCGTCTTCCTTTGACGGACAACTACAAGGAGGGTGGCGACAACATGTGCCCGTTCTGCCATGCACACACTGCTACACGACCGGGGAAGGCGTGGGAAATCATTGCCGATGATTGTAGCAGGATGCACGAGCGGAAGCACCGTGTGTTCCTTGTCAAGAACCGGTTCGTGATCAAGTGCCACCGCGAAGGCAAGGGCTTCGCATGTGTTCTGTGTGCAAGATTCAAGGACTCTGATACTGTATGCAGAGAGATTGGGGCACTGATGGATCATCTGTGGAGAGAACATTCGAGCGATGAGTTGGATAAAGACGTTGACATTTTTGAGATCGACCAATGATGGTGTGTACGCAGGATTGGAGGTTGGATATACCCTTTTGCTTGGTTGTGTTTTTGATACCCCGATTTATTGATGCCCAATATCGCACTCCTACTATCCTATATACGAGATCGTTCTAGAAAGTGGCAAGAATGATGACATCTTGCTCCATATCCCTAATCTGCAGAACCCCTGTCTTGCTTTTCTTTGCGACGCAACTGTACATACTTCCACAATACCATCGATTTGCTTCCACGTCGTCAGTAAACCAAATCTGATTGCTCTTGAATAGGTTTGCAGGCTGCTAGGAATCGCGTCAAGAGGCGCGACGCGGGAGAGGAGGACTGGGATGATTTGGGATGGACGATGGAGTGGTCTTACAAGTGGGTTTATGGCATTATTCACTATACAGATACATAGCGTACCAATTATTAGATCACTAGTCTTACTGTAGGGCTTACTATCGCGTGTTTAAGTGTTGGTAGAGGCTTTCTGAAGCGACGCGGCGGCACAGTGCTGTCGAAAAGCAGAAATTCTACTTGCACTTGAGATGCAATCTAACTATGTGAGGATCGACACTTGCGAGTTTGCATCTCGAAGAGCGTTCCATAGGTGACATGTAAAATCTACATTTTGGACAGAAGAGAGCCTATAGCAGACAGAGTTGGCAACGGGCCGTACTACGGCATGATATTGGTACGACATACTGCTAAATTAAGCAGTAAATAGGTATGTCCCGTAGCTATAGCAGCACTGCATTTAAAGCTGCAGCTACAGTAGTACTAATCACGTCAAGTCGATGCAGTGCGGAATTCACGGTAGACATGAAGATTCTGAACTTTGAAGAGAGAAATATAGAATTAGAAAACATCTCAGATTGTGCAGTCAATTACGGTACTAGGAATAGCCCTAGTAGTGGTTATTGCTACGACGTAGCAAGCCTATCCTATATTGCGACCTTAGCAATTGCATCTTTGTGGAGTGGGCAGTAGCGTAGGTCAATTTGGCCAGAACTACGGTAGCCGTAGTACGGCCCATTGCCAACGATGGTACTAGCAGATCAATTTGAAAGAGCAACGACAGCAAGACCGGGCTACTTCAACTTGCGTCCGGACCAAGCAAGATCCCAGAACGTGAAGGCTGTATATAGCTTCAACAGTGAGTGCCAGTAGGCAAATGCTGGGTATGCGGGGACTACGAAGTAGAGCAAGAAGTCCATAGGATACTCCCAAAACCATGGAATGGTCTTGACGAGCTTGGTGAGCCAAATGAACGCGACGAGCGAACAGAGCATGGCTACACGATGGGACGACTGTGCGTATGTGTCAGTGCGGGTTAGTGTGTACACTGCCAAACCATCCCAAATAAGTGCAGCATTGTAAAGCCAAGGAAGGAGCGTAGTCCACACAGTCAATGGCCACTTCGACCACGCGGTGCGGTCGACGAATAGCGCGATTGGATTCTGCCGAAAGGTCGTACGACTCCAACGCTTACACTGGTCTGGGAACTTCAGAGGATAATTTCCAAGCGTAGTTGTCATAGTAGCATCCTTGGATGACTGAATCTTGACATCGTAACCATTATTGATCACCCATCGCGTGATGAAATTATCATCGTCAGCCGTGACTGGGCCCCATCCAGGGAAGACATCGCCAAACCGAAGGATGTACTCATTCAGGAATGCCTTGGTGAAGCCATTGTCCTTGACAATATTAGTGCGGATGAGTGACGATCGACCAGAGACACAAAACACGCCGCCATCGGCTGCATTAGTCGCGCGAATCTCGAAGTTGTGACGGACGAGATAGAGAGCACCAACGGTGTTCCAGAAGCCAGCCACGTACTGCTTCCAGAGGCCAGCGATCAAGGGTGCAGTCGGATCGCGAGGATGAGTCAGGCGATTGACCCACTTACGAGTTCCCACAAAACCTACCTTTTGAGACTGGAAAGCTGGGAGCGAGGCCTGGAGAAAGCGAGGCTGCCAAACTGCAGTGTCGTCGACCATGACGAGAATGTCGGTTTCTACGCAGGAGAAAGCATGAACGACCTGCGCGCGCTTGTTGGAGACGCTTGCATTGATGACCATGATGCCTGTGATGAGCTTAACCATCGCATCTAAACGATGCTTCTTCTGGTAAGTTGAGCTACCAGTCTCGACGTCAGCTTGGATCGCGGAGAGTCTATCCTCGACCTGCTTCTTAGCAGAGGTAGAGGTTGTTGAGAAGATGAGTCGAGCTGGGCGGTTCACCAGGATTGCCGCTACCATCTCATCGAAGGCGCTATTACCTTCTGGGCCGACAGTTGGTACAATGACGGTACAATCAGCTCCGGTATAGCGTGCGTAGGAAGTAACCGCTGGCTTGTAATGGAACCAAAACCAGATATTAGTGAGCGTACGCCAATAACGGAAGACCATTAAGGCGACGAACCATACAATTGCTGTATCTTTAACGGAATTAGCAATGATGGTAGTGACGAGGAGTAGTAGGGCCGGGATGTTGTGGCACAGAAGACCCAACTGGTGACGCTCAGAGGGTGGATTCGGTCGGCGGCGCACATCGTAGATGAGAAAGGTTGTCCAGATGAAGGACGCGCAAAGCAAAGCCGTGGCTAGGATCTTTGGCTTGTCCATCTTGGTGAACAGATACTTAGAGTTTTGGAGTTGCAATCTCCTTGTGTTGAAATTGTGGTTGAGCTGTTAGGGATATTTTACAGATGTGAGAATTTTCGTTAAGTACTATAAACCAACAAACTGTGACACGACCATGAGTGATGAACTGCATACAATGTGGAAACATTGTTACCTATCTATGTCTCATGAACAACATCACGCCCAGAAGAGGCAGCTGTGAAGGGCAAGTCTCAAGCGATGAATGGCCGTGTTTTGCGTAAGTACATAACATCTATGGACTCGACGAAGGTTTGGAGTTTCACAATGATCAGAGCGAGGTAGTTCAACGCCCTCCCAGATGATTTGAGAGTCCCATACATTGTGGTGGCTATGTATGAAACACAACACAACGATGGTTCACTGTTGCTGCAACAGCATAGCATTCCTAGCTGTGTTATCGTTCTAGGTTCAGGTAAGATCTGTCTATAGATCCAAGCTTGTAAGTTGGCGATAGCTTCAATTTTGGTTAGGAATATCTATTCTTCTGTATCGCAAGTCCAGACGAAGAATCATCGTCTGAACCAAAGTAGTGCTGCGCGCAGTATACAATGTCGTTACAGTAGACTAGAAACCCACTATCAAGTCGTTGAATTAGCTCAGGCATGGATCTGACCAATCGCGAAGTATGGCTAGGCCTGGTGTTGGCGAGGTCAGTGATGTCCAAATTGTGGAAGTGAACCATGCCTAATCAGGTTAAGCGTAACAGCTAGTCGAGAGAACTCTTGCGTCTTATCACTTCCTCAACGAGGTCCGCATACTTCTTACTTCTTACTCCTCTATTTTCTACGGAGTACTGTCCACCATGATGCCGACATGACTCAAATTTCTCACGCTGTACAAAGAGCGAGAATGTGCTTCCGGGACAGGCCGCCATCACATACCACCTTTCGATCCTACCGTCGACATGCGCATGCTGTCTTTTAGGCTCGCGGTTAGCTTGCAACACAGACGGGGCGAGGAGATCCCGTGTCTTGTGAAGTGCGTGTTAGTGTGACCATTCCTATCAGATGCACACATTTACAAATGCGGGGTCGGACTACGTTACCATTTCAGAAAGGTATCCGACTTCCGTAAGACACTGGCATGATCTTGTTTGTCCATGCAGGATCGCTAGCACTATGTTTGGTTCTCTTTCTATGCAGGACATTGACGGGCTTATGTGCGCATTCCGAGCCTTTGTCGAGTCTTGCCTGACAGAGCAAGCCAGCCATAAGACGCCAATGACGCTCAGTGTTTCACATGACAGCTTATTGCCTTTGAAACTGTCGCGATCACCACCGTTCAACCCGCCTATTACGTTCAGATCGCCGCTTCCCGCGGCCTTCATGGAGAGTTTGATAAACCAACAAGGGTCTCCACCACTCAAATATCCACGAACCACCTCGGCGCTGTGCCGAAACTACGCGGCTCTACGCAGAACGAAACAGCGCTAACGATGGCACAGGAAACTTATTGTGTAATTGTCTACCTTTTTCATCAGGCGGCACATTCACGCTGCCCAGTCAAGCCTTCCGAGCTGCCTGACTAGGTGCATCTCCCGCCTTGCCTTGGTTTTGCTATCTCCAACTCCACGAGATCTAGGCCGCGTTGTAACATCGCGAGACTTTAGCTCCTAATCTCGTAGCTATGTCCAATGGAAACCACTATCCTCACAGAGAAGATTTGATCACATTTCCACGTTTCAAGAACATGGTGTCGGTCCAGAGCGAACTTGCAACCGACCGAGGTGCGTCCTAACAAAGAGGTATCGGAGCATAGTCAATGGTGATGTATTAGTATATGTATAAGAGAAGAACCCAGCAAATAGCATTCGTACGACTAGAATACCATATCTCTATCCACCTCTCCTTGGCTATGTATTTAAGAGCGCTTGCTGTGTCTCTCCCTTTTCTCTGGGGTTGTATCACCGCACTTCCAGCTGGTCCTGGGTTTTGGCCGAATGACCCATCTCCTTCTGCGTCGTCATCCAACAATACCTTTCATACCTCATCGTCCTATAACTTGATTGATACCTACGATGCGAGTAACTGGTTAAGCAAATTCAACGTTCAAGATGTGAGATATATCCAGCATCGTACCATTTCTCATGACTAATTTTGGGTAGATCTCAGACCCTACCCGTACGTATACTAGCAATTCCAGGCCTCATGTATGCTGATATATCTCTATTAGACGGCTTTGTCGACTACGTCAATGCAGGAGAAGCCCAGCAGCTCGGGCTGCTGAAGACGCAGAATAACCAGGTCTACATGGGCGTCGATGCTTCCTCGTACCTCAACCCTGACGGTCCTGGACGCAAGAGCGTACGCGTCCAAAGTAAATCGTCCTATAATCGAGCTCTCGTTATTGCCGACTTCGCGCATGTGCCTGGGAGTTCGTGTGGCTCGTGGCCAGCCTAGTATATCTCGCATATCTACACATCATGTCCTGAACTGATCAGTATGTAGCTGGATGGTGGGTCAGAACTGGCCTTCGCAAGGCGAGCTAGGTATTTCCTTTTGCCTTTTGCATGGTTCATCACATCAACTCTCTCACACACACTAGACATCTACGAAGGCGTCCACCTAAATACCTACAACCAAGTCACGCTCCACACATCTCCAGGTTGCAGCCCGAACGTAGGCCCCGGCGGCGAATCTGGCATACGCGTGGCAAACTCAGACTGCGGCGCAGGCGGTGGCTTCGAAGGCTGCAGCGTCTCGTCCCAGAGCCCAACTAGCTACGGGACCGCTTTCAACGCAAATGGCGGCGGTGTATATGCCAGTTTGTGGACGAGCTCAGGGATCAAAGTTTGGTACTTTGCTAGCAGAGATGTACCGGGCAACATTCGAAGCGGTAATCCCGACCCGAGAACCTGGGGCACGCCAGTCGCGAACTTTGGTGGAGGATGTGACTACGATGCGAGGTTCAGAGATATGAACATTGTGGGTGTTTGTACTCTAAGCATGTTTGACTCGACTGACATCATCCCAGATATTCGACATTACTTTCTGTGGTGATTGGGCTGGAGGTGTGTGGGGCTCAACGTCCTGCTCACAAATCAACCCGAGCTGTAACGCTTATGTGGCATCGCAGCCACAGTCCTTTTATGATGTGAGTCTAACAATTATGAGTGGAGAATATAAATTCTGACAATGTACAGACGTACTGGCTGGTCAACTCAGTCAAGGTGTACAGCGTTTAATACTTTCGTTGTTCGCCTTCAATTTCCTCTTGTAACCTTGATTGCAACAATTATTCTTGCATATACTTCTCTTCCCTGTAAATAATTGCTCAGAAAGCCTATCAAGGCTGTACATTGTTTGCTTCGGGGCTGTCTTGTGGCCAAATTCTTCGTTATTTGTCTCGACGCGGGCTTACAGCATGTCCAGGACGGTCGTTACATGCCCCTCTGTTCTATGTCTTCTTATACTTTTACTAAAACCTCCAAATCTATACATACTTCAAAAAACCATGGTCTATGCATCCTCAACCACCTTCTTCAGCGCCTCGATCTCGCCCTTTTGCCACTCTGTCACCTTGCCCTGCCACTTGCCTTTACCACCACCTTTGATCGTACTTACTACCTCCTTAACTTTCCCCGCCATACTCTCCACCAACTCTGGCTTGCCAATGATAACAAGAGAGCCAGATGCCTTGACTTCGCCAGAGCACAGTACCACGACTTTATCATTGACCACGTCCTTGATGTCGAAAACCACCAAGTTCACAAAATCCAAGCCATCAGTAGCTCGGTGGGAAAACACCCTGTCGCGCGACTCGAGGTCTTTCTTGATACGTCCGGCCTCAAACTTTGCAATTTCTGCCAACATCCTCTTCTCTTTCTTCCTGGCTTCAGATACCTGATCGCCGAGTCTTTGCACACCAGCCGCGACATCAGCAGGCGCAGCGCTCGACGATAGCGACACTGCGATCGAGCGGAGGCCGTTGATAGACTCTGTTGCGATTTCGATAGCGCGGTCTCCTGCCGTGAAGTATAGACGGCAATTCGTCCCTCGCACCGAGGCTGTGTGGTGAAGCATGATGACACCAATGTGTGATGTCTGCTTGAGATGTGTGCCACAGCATGCGTTGTAGTCTAGGTCACCGATCTTGATGAATCGCACGACGCCTTTCTCTTTGTCGTAATCCTCTGGTAGACTATCACTCCCCTTGCCTTCGGGAGTCTCGACCGTGATGGCCATGTTGTCGCGTATCAGCTCATTGCACTTGCTTTGGATTGTTCGGATCTCGTCGTCTGATGGCTTTCGAGGCAACTCGACGTAGTTCATCTCGCCGGCTGCGCCCATACTCCAGCCTACTGTTGGAAGATCCATGCGGTCCATGATGGCTGAAAGGAGGTGTTGGCCGGTGTGCTGTTGCATGTGGTCGAAGCGACGCGCAAAGTCGACAGTCTGTCGAACCTTGGTGCCAGGTTCAAGTGGTGCAGGAGAGTAGTGTATACACTGCAAACCATGTCTTTGGATGTTGGTGATAGGTATCGCATCCGCAGTTTCGTTGCTGACTGGTGTAAGCGACCCATGATCCGCAGGCTGGCCGCCGCCCTCAGGAAACAAGACAGAGTCCGCGAGCTCAATCAACCAAGATTTTCCTGATCCGTTTTGTTCCAATGTGGTTGCGTCGGCAGATTTCTTGGTTTTCGATTTGCCACTTTGCTTTGGAGCTTGCGGTGGTGCGTACTCGCGACATGAGACTACTTCAGTTTCGAAAGTTTGAAGGTAAGAATCTTTCTGGCACTTCAGGGCGCCTACGATAACAGGCATCGGGCTTGCAACGGCCATTGCGATAGTTGAGTGTTTGCGAGGAGGATTCGAGAATGAGGTATTGATAACGCAGGAAGTATGACTGGACGATAAGAGATGCCTTGAGGGAATTCTGAAGAAGCCACGAGAACTCCTGTTAGCCAACACCTGCAGTAGTCTCATTGGTAGCCACGATCAAATCCCGAATAGTGTTTGTGATGTTACTTTCTACCGAACATGAGAATCGTCCCCGAAAGGGCGTGTTGTGGCTCAGGGCGATTTATCTTTCGCAGTCTAGTTAAGCCGAGGTAGGTTTAGCCACATCTTGTTCCCAGCACTTCCCCAGGTCGCAACACTACAAACATGCCCGTCGACGCGTCTTGCAGCTCCGAGAATATCTTATAACATGCTAATGCGCAAGCTAAACACATTTCGAGAGGGCTGTAGTATGTGAGGGTAGGACACGAGAAGCCTCGCTAGACATTTCAATGAGCATTTCAGTGACGTATTCGATGCCAGACGCACACAATGGTTGCGTTCACATCTGACATAGAAATCGCAAACACTCCAGCTTGCGATGCAGAGACCGAACAAGCCAACGCACGCAAGTGTCACGCGTTTCATAGGCTCCTTGCTACCTATGAAGGAGAACGACGTTGCGCGACTCTACCACGTCCCACGAAACCCACGATATGATCCAGACACAGCTGTCGTCGACCAGGTTGTGCTCAGTGTCGCTCCAACACCTGGCGTATACTCACTAATAGGGTATATGCCTGAAGATGCTTACCGCTCAGCGTCTTTCCGTCCCCGTTCCCTGCGGACGCTATGCTTCCTGCACCGGCCGTTTACACTCGATCGGCGCAATGTACAACGAGGGACGTTGGTGCTCTCAAGCCATACCTCATTCGATGAATTGCTTACGACTGGCTGGAATCCTGCGCTGACCGAGCGTCTGCAGATGAACGTGGACAACAGCATATGCATACAGGGATACAAAGGGGACCCGGAGCGAAAGATTGGCATCGTCGGCCAGGTTTCCATACTGCGCGATTTGCTTGTCCATCGTATTAGAGAAGAATTCGGAGAAGTCGAGTTGGCATTCAATGGCCCCTCGGACGAGATCCGTGCCGTGGCGATTATGAACGCGTTTGATCGGGACGAGATACAACGTGTGCTGGAGATAGCACTGCACCATGGCTGGGCAGAGGCCGACGACGAAACCCCTGGCAAGCACTTTCTGTATCTCACTGGACAGCCACGTGTGGCCGGACTCGAAGCTGCGAGAGCTCTGGGGATGACCGTCGCATGTGTGGGTCACAGATCGGCAGAGGACTGGGGTATTCGGTATCTCGCTGCGCAGTTGCGAAGCAAGTTCCCTGGGATTCCTGTCGAAGAGATATATGAAGAAGAGGAGCCTCGTGTCAAACAACCAAAAGAATCAAACCAGTCTTAATCCATACTTGCAAAACAAACAGGTGAAAATGGAAGTTGCACCCCGCGTGCAAGCAACAAACACACGTGAAGTATTCACTCTTCTGAGTGTTCTACATCGGCAGGTTTCTGGAGAGTTTGACGTGCACAATGACGCCTACCTGTGCAACGTCGATGACACGCCGCAGCAGCAGAAGTCACGACCGGCGGGTCCAAACAAACAACCTGCCATCACAGCTTTACCTTTACTAGTGATTTTCCAGCACCAGCTTCTCCCAGGTCTCGGCTTCCATCTTGTGTCCACGTTGGTTTCCACGATTGCCTTGTCCTCGACCACTTGGTTCCGGCTACGATGCCGTTCCCATATTTCGAGAACATCTCAACCGACTTTACGGGCGAAAAGGACGGAGCAGGACAGGTGGGAGTGGCCCTATAAGCGCATCATGGCTCATAAGGCGAATACGGATGGGCAAGCGGAGTATCTGGTCCAGTGGGTTGGACAACGGTACTTTCTATCCTGGGTTCAGAAGAAGCAGTTGGATGCTGCTGCACGAAAGATGTACGACGAAGCGCACGATGTAGTCTGGAACACACCTAAGAGGGAAAGACAGACGACGTGAGCATGAGGAAGTCCACTTTAGACATACACACCAAAGCACTGAAAGTAGTTGAGTAAGCACATGCACATGTCCGAATGCATCTTCATCTCCAAAATGATTACCATGACAACCCTCTAGACATGCCTCCTCCTCGCCCACTCAACCAAATACTCCCTCCCCTCCAGCCTCCACGTATCCTCCTCGACATAACTGCCATTATACCCCCTCCCGTCCGCCTGCAGCACCAAGTCCACCCCGCTCGCACTCGAATTATACACGGGCCACTTGGCCACGCCGTGGCTATCCGGACTCCCGCCCGCGATGAAATGAATCCAGCGTGCGCTCAGCTCGTCCGCCAGCGCCTTGTACTCAGGCCAGGGTCCGTAGAAGTCCGGATTGGCAAATACAAACGCGACTTCGCTAAAGTGGCTGACACCTTTGTATGGCGGGGCGTAGCCGCCTTGGGTGGAAACGGGGGTATTTTGCCACGGTTTGGTGTTGAAGCGGTAAATGTACGTGGGCGAGTATTTGGCGTAGTAGCGCGCGTCGTCGAGGCGGGTTGCGTGGTAGAAGACGTCGCCCATGATTGCAGCTATGCGTTTGTACTGATGTCCTTGGTCGGCGAAGCGTTCTGTTCCCGTGTTGAGTGGGATGCCTACGGTGGGGTCGTCTGGGTAGAGCTGCATTATCTTGCGGATGACGGCGTCGGGGAAGCCGAAGCCGGTGCTGCCCTTGAGAAAGTCGAAGAGTTGCTGGTCCGTGTTTATAATGCCGCCGGCGGGAGCGTTGTCGGTGCCCTCGTCGCTGTTTGTGCCGTAGAGGTGCGGGATGTGGGCGAAGCGGCCTGAGTGAAGGAGTTGGGTGGGGAAGGCGGGAATTACGTCGCCATCGACGACGGGATACCAGCCTGGTCCTTGGCTTGGTTTGGCGAGGAGAGGGAGAATGATCTCGAATGGTACGCTGCGGAGGCATGCTAGAGTGTCGGCTTCGTCGGAACAATTCGCTTTGTTCACAATGTTGTCGTAGATGGGCTGGTACCAATCGGATCCATTATACCATGCAGTTGCCGCTGAACCAGACTCTTGAATACTGCGGTGAAACAGGCCGTCTGTTTCTCCACCATAGGACATCAGCAATTGTCCAACTGCAAATGAGCCCGCACTTTCACCCCAAATAGTAACTGCGTCTTTGTCTCCACCAAAAGCGGCAATATTCTCGGATATCCAGGCCAGACCTTTGCGCATATCGCGCAGGTTATTATTAGTGTTTCCTGTGCCCTGGATCTCACGCGAATACATCATGCCCCAACCACCTTTGCGGTAGTTGATGGATGTAGCGATGATGGGATTGCCAATCTCAACAGATCGCTGGACTATGTAGGACAGATTGTAGTTGGGCAAAGTGGTGCTGCCGACTTGATAGCTACCTATTACCCAATTGTCAATTTAGCCCTGAGTACTTAGGTTTGAGTCTACATACCACCGTGGATCCAAACCGCAATTGGCAGCTTGGAATACGCATCTTCCGAGAGCCCAGCGGGACGGATGATGTTGATGCTCAAACAGTCTTCGCTGATGGCGTCGCCAGTAAGCTGTGGATCCGGGCATGCAGGTCCATACTCTTTCGCCGGACGGGTGCCATTCCAAGTTGTGTTCAGCGACTGCGGAGGCCTGAACCTGTTCTCGTTGCCGGTGGACTGTGCATACGGAATGCCGAGGAAGATGTCCTGCTTGAAGGAAGGCAGGTAAACTCCTTCGTAGGTACCATTGAGCACCTTGACAGTTGGCTCAGCTGCAACCAAAACGTTCGCAAGCAGGCTTGACAAAGCACCCAATGTCCAAGCTCTTGCTGCGACTCCCATGACGACGGATTGACAGGCGACAATGGCGTATAAAGCACGTCGCGTCCAAGCCAGGGTATCGACGATTCTTGTAGTGGCAAGGTCAATTCCCGACAAAAGGTTGACGGTCTTGCGGGATGCTGGCGGGTGGTTCCTTACTCCGATCGGCAATCATGCATGGGTTTAGCGAGAGAGAAGGCGGGTTTCCGCACCCGATGAGGCAGGACCTACCAGGATGAATCTCCGTCAACTCCCCATGGAGCAAGCAACATGAAATCACAGCGTCTTACAATCCATCTATCCTCTACTCCATAGAATACACTTGTATTGATGGACGGTTTATTTGTTCGTCTATGAAAGCCCGACGAGCCCGCACATGTACATCTACTACTCGGCACCCGAAGCCCCAACGCAGCATGCAAAAAACAAATACTAACGGGGTATCATAGTAGGTTGAAGAAAACCAACATGCAGAAAACAACAACACTTTGAATCCTTGACATCAAAAGAATTTAAACAGCGACCTTCTCTTCTTCTATGGTGGAGTCAGCGCCCCAAAGATGACGGGCCAGGAGTGCCATGGACGAGGAACTCACATCCATAGACAATGGCTGGACAATAGGGACAGGCACTGGAGTCGGACCGGCTTCTAGCATGTCTCCGGGTAGTTCGGCTGGCATTTCTACTGCTGCAACTGGTGGGGGCCCGTAGCTATAAGGAGCACGTGGCGTGGCATGCTGTGATATGGGACTGCTGTGCGAAGGAGTATGGGGCATGGCGTGTTGCGATACTGGACTGCTGTATGATGGAGCGGGAGACGGCATCGCTGACGCCATGGGATTATGAGCGAGCTGAATAGGATACAGTGATGGAGAGTGGTAATTATATGCCGCAGCTTGTACATGATGGTGTGGTTGCTGTAGTTGAGGGGGTTGTTGCCATGGCTGGCCTGTCGGACATGGCTGTTGCGCATCGAGGTCCGGCTGAGCGAACGGCGGCGGTTGCTTTTGCAGAGGCTCAGTGGCCCAGGACTCGAAGACTGGGGTCATGAGCGACATCCATTCCTTGGGAGCGCCTTTGAAGTTGTATTTGATCGATCGATCGCGGAACGCAACAAAGTATTGCTCTTTGCGGTACGGCGAAATGGCGACATACTGCTCACTTGTGTCAATCTCAAGCTTCTTATCAAAACTGGTCAGTGTATACTCACAGCCACTGATTGCGGCGCGGCTTCGTTCAAGATCTTGTTCAGTGCGCCGTAGTGTCCATTGAACTTCCAGGCAATATACCCGTTAGAATACACCAACACCCAGGCATTATGTTTGCCCAGGCCAACGCACAGCGGCGTGTCGGGCGTTTTGCGAAGTTTGTCTTCGAGCTCCGAAGGTATGCCGCCCCATATCGAGCCTTGTCCTGGAGCGCAACTAAAGTAGCTCAAGTTTTGACCGAACGTAACGAAGCATGAGCGCGGGGCATTTGCGCGGTTCCTCAACCAGCGCGTGAGATGGGGATATGTGGTTTCAAAAGTTGCTTCTGTGTAGTCTACAGCATGTTAGTACAATGGTGCAGCACTCAGATGCTTTGATCGGCCTACACAGCTTATCTTCGCCGCTCAACGTCTTGCATCCCGCATACCACAACGGGTCTGACAACTTGAAGCTCTTGGCGGCAGGTGCAAGAGCTACACAGTACGGTTGCGCGATTCGCCAAGCCGGGGCCATGGAGCTGTTGAACAGCTGCCGCAGCGAGTGCGGGATGCCCGCGAACTTCCAAGTTCGCGGACAATCGAAGAAGAACGAGTCGCCGGGTCCGAAAACAAACACTATCTCGGACATGGTCGCATCGCCGTTGCGCGCAGCGTTGGTGAGAGCGCTGCGCAGGCACTGAGGTTTGCAGACCGTCAGCCCAGCGGCCTAACAAAGGCTGTCGTGTTGTGGCGCCGTTGGGTGAAGAGACAAGGCCAATCGCTTCCATTCGTCTGCGCACAACATCCAAGGCAACCCGTGCCCATAGCGGAGCCGGATTCACATTTCGGTATTTCTCGCAGTAGGGACATGTCGGTGAGAGGCGTGGCACGATGATCGCAGAAACAGGCAACTCTATCCGGGTACCCTGTAAAAGCCAGGACTTGGTAATGATCGACGCAGAAGAGCCACTCCAAATGCCCGTTACAAGGCATTTTGGTTGGGGGGCGCGTGTATTCGTTTGGTTATGGTGGATGAATTAAATTCAAAGCACTGTAATTCTGAGCGTGCAGGAAACCGCGCAAGTAAGACATGTCCAAAGACTGAGAGGAAACGCAAGTTCTCAGATCCAGCCTGATCTAGTTGTGCAATGCCACTACCGAGTACGCATCATATGCAGCATAGAGTACAAACGCCATGGTGTACAAAAACACACACAACGATAAACAACAGCCAGTCATCAAATCATGACGCTGTCGCAGCTCTCTCTACTCAGACCGTAGATGGGCGACTACGCACATGTACCCTTGACGTGCTCTCAAACACGCGACTGTCTAAACGGCTCGTACGCGGTCCCACTCTGCCCGGGCCCCGCACCCGCAAACCCCGTAGGCTGCCCATGCTGCGCAGGGAACGCAGGGCTCGCAACGCGCTCGTAGGTGTAGGGAGTCTTCTCGACGCTGACCTTGTTGTGCGCCGACCTGCCGCTGCAGCAGCACGTGCTGAGCAGCCAGAACAGACCTGACGCGAGGCCGAACGCGACGGCGAGCCAGACGACGGAAAGCATTTGGCGGCCCATGGTGGCGTTGATGTTGTATGGTTTGAGCACGGATTCGAAGGCGCCGGTTAGGACGGCGTAGACGGCTGTTGCGGTGGCGGCGGCGGCGATGACGAAGAGTGTTTGCGCCTGATGAGACAAGTTAACATTACGGATGAAGCGGTGTTTTTTTCTTGTTGCCAGAAGAAAACTTACGGTAGACACAATGGTAGTGACGAGACTGCCCCACCTGCTGAAAATGGCAAAGAACCCAATGATGAATTCGGCTGCGCTGAGTAGCAACGCGATTCCAAACGCCCACACCATCCATCCCGCAACCTTCTTGTACGTGTTCAGGCCCTTTTGAAGATCCTCGCCGAGCACCTTTTGCGCATTCGTATCGTTGAGTTCCCAGACGGAGAAAGGGTCGAACCAGAAGTTGGACTTGGACTTGGAGCAGTAGGTAATCGTTTCGACGCCCGTCTTCTCGTCCTTGTCGCCCTCGCAGTACGACCAGAGTCCGACTTGGTAGAAGTCCTTGAGTTCCTTGGACGAAGCGGCCCCCTTGAGGGCTTCGAGGAGGTTGTTGTCGACGTTGAGTTCCTCGGGGAGGTTGTCGAGTACGTTAGCTGGATCTGCTCGGAAAGCACTTGTATCGGCCTGTGGAGGGTTGTTAGTACCAAGCGACTGGAAAGGTAGGACCTAGCGTGACGTACCTTGAAGAAGTACAAATCGCGTGCTAGAGCGGTGGTTGGAGGGTTGTTGTCCTTCATCGACACCTGACCGATCATGACAAGGACGATGCAAATGAGTGACGCGAGCGTCAACAGCATTGGCGTGAGAATACACGCAAATCTACCGACTTTGCCCATATCTGCGGATGTATTTTTCTCGAAAGTTGTAAGAGTAGTCGAGGCTCGGTAGTAGTAGTAGTAGTAGTAGTAGTAGTAGTAGTAGTAGATGTTGGTAAGCGACCGTGAATCCCTCTCGTGTCACTATTACACAACCCAGGAAAATGAAACGGCCACGAAATGCAAAGGCTGCAACGTCGGAATATGTAACAGCTTCGGCTGACGCGAGGATCAGCCAGCCTTTTGTACAAGATGCAGCCCCAACGCAAGCACCTGAGGTCAGGGGCCCACTATTAGCCCGCCATGCGCAAATGGGCACAGACGGCTTCGCCCCCTTCGGCTTGGCTCAACATGGGCAAACGGACTGGGGGTGGGCGGAGGACTGCGCCCTGCAGCTACAAGCCTTGCAAGGCTTGCGACTGAAGCGGGTTTGTAGGCTGAGGAGAGGGCACGTGATAGTGTATGGCGGTGCTGGAAAACTACGGTACGGAGTACAATCGTATCCATTTCCATTTCCCTTTCGACACGGCAAAACCCTACTCAACAGTCAAGACACGATTGCCTACCGAGTAACCAACCTCTTATCCGACTTTCTCCTACCAAAATCACTCCACAACACATTCCTTCTCCTCGACTCCAGCACGCCACATCGTGGCTAAACATGTCTGGCTCGCCCAAGTACCATCCCAGCACCAGCCACCGCGACACAGCCAGCGCGTCGCTATTAAAAGCCCAGGCACCTCCACGATTCGCTAACCCGCTTCCAGCAAGACGAGATTTTTTGTGCTTTGCGTTGCTGACGAGACGGTTGGTGTTGGCGCGGCGGATCCCGCGTGCGGGTTTTTGTTTTTGCGGTGGCGAAATGGGGCGTGGTGCGCATAGCTTACGTCGTGCGAAGGGCTGTCGTTGCGCAACGCGCGTCGTCGGAATGAACCGAACTGTTGGGCGGGCATGGTCGCAACACACATTGTCATGGTTTTGCAGTCCGACATGGCGAGACATCACAGAGAAGAATGGTTTGCATGTAGAATTCGCGTTGCACACGACATGGCCCGTTCTGGCTTGATTTCTTGTCTTTGCTATCCGCATCTGCGTCTAACCACGCGGCGTACCCTGGGTGACGCGCGTCGCCTCTCTTCTGCACCGCCAGTCTTGCGGGTCCCCACTGTGTACAACGCATCGCCATGCTGAGCTTGCAAATGGCTCCCATCTCTCGTGGGACGTGAATACCGTCGCGTCGTAGGCAGAGTGACCCAATGCTCGTATCAAAATGAACATGAACAAAGGAAATCATTTCACCATCGTGATCCTAAAGGCAAATGGTATAAACCGTGCGACAGGCCCTGCGCACCCAAAACAGAAGTGAAAATGTTAATGGCCATGAAACAAGTCTGGGCGGTAGTCGCCGAACACGCCGTGAAGAGTAGGAAAGGCCTCAGTTGAGGATGGTTGGTGCAGACATTAGCGTATAGCACGAATGGCCCTGCATGTTGCGCCAAAACGCCATTGCAAATGTCCAAGATACGCTCATGTCCAACTATGGTTACAGGCGCGAGGGTCGCGGGGGTGAGGATGATACGGAAGACTAGGCCTCGAAGTAAGCTTGCGTAGCCGAGGTTGGATGCTGTGCATCACAAAGGCAGCTCCGAGTGCTTGGACATGGTGAGGCGGCTTCTCCGTATCGGCCATGGAGGGGGAGGTGAATTTGCACACCATGGTTCATCGTTGCTGATTGCGAGGGTCTTGGTTTCGAGGGTCCTGGTGGTTTGGTCGGCCTCGGCCTCCCTCCCCTCGTGCATTGATCCACTGCGAATTGCCGCTCAAACGACCCTCGAGGGCCTTGTCCGCATCGGGATTCTGGCGGCGGGGTGCGAGTTGGCCATTGATAATGTCTTCAGCGCGGAGCTTGCTGACTTCTGATGCAATGCTAGAGATGACGTAGCCGCGAAGTTCCTTGCCTTCGCGGAGGTCCTCGCCTTGGAGGCGGAATTTGTCCTGCTTGGACATGTTGCTGCGGCGCATGGCGCGGATCTCGTCCATGATGTGGAGGAGGACAGCTTCCGGCGCGCGTTGGCGCTCGGCAGCATGCTTGGAGGGGTCACGGCAGTATCTGCGCGTGACGTCCATGGCGCCATCGGCGGAGAAGGCAATGCAGTATGAAATCTTCTTGCCCCAGCCTGGCCGATGGTTAGTGGGTGCGGGCAACGGGACAAGTGGACGACATACCTTCCGTGTACAGCTTGGGCTTGTCCCAAGCTTCCTCGCAGGCGTCTACGTGGATCCATCGCTTGCGGTGCACCGAGTAGACTTCTGTCCAGACGTGGTCCTCGGCATTCCAGACCCAGCGCACTCGTGAGCCGACGGCACGGCAGAGCATGCTGAAGCAGTTGGCCCATTCGCCGCAGCGGCCCTTGCGGGTGTGCAGCAGGACAAAGGCGTCGTTGTAGCGGGGGAATCGCTCAAAGTTCTTGCAGCCGTCGTGCGAGCACTGGTAGAGCTCGACCTGGGTGGCGCCGCGAGCTTGTTCGTCGGGCAAGGGTGCGGTGATGCCCACGGCGACTGTGGGCGAGTAGCAGCGTGAGCAGGCGGGGTTGTTGACCCACTGGAAGAAGGAGCGCTTGAACCATCGGAGCAGGGCGCGGACAAGGCAGTCCTGGTAGCCCCAGGCGGGCTTCTTGCCTGCGCCGAGGCTCTCGGCTTCGGCCTGCAGGATCTGGCTCTCCTCCTCGGCCTCGTTGTACATCTGCTCGAGGGGCACGACGCGCAGCGCTTCGTCGAGGAGGCCGGGGTTTTCCCAGCGGCCGGGCAGCGCAGACAGCGAGTGCAGCATGTTGCGGAAGCGCAGAGAGCGGGCGTCGCTCGGGGCTTCGGGCATGAGGGGGATGTTGCGGATGGACGAGTAGGTGGGCGGTGCGTTTGTCGGGGGCGGCTGCGGCGTGGCCGAGTCGCGGGGCGCGGGCGACTGTGGGCGCGACTGTGAGCGCGACGTGATTTCGTTGAGGCGCTTGGTGCTGAGGACGGTGCGGAAGCGGTCGGTGAGCTCGGTGGCCATGCGGTCGGGGTCCATGGCGGGCGTGGCGGGCGTGGCGGGCATGGTGGGCGGGAGAGACGGGCAGTCGCCGGGGCCTGGGGTGTATTATGTGCCGTCGGGACTCGGGGGGGGGGGCTCTGCACAGCCGCCGATGGTGTGCGAGGCGGAGCAGCGGGCGCGGCGGGCGATGACTCTGGCCTGGGTGCGCCGTGTCGACGACGGGGCGGGCGGCAGCAGTGCAGCGTCTCGCGGGCGTCGTTTGTGCGCGCGCAACGGGCTCTCTCTGGAGCGTCGGGGACAGGTGCAGCGGCGGGGGAGCAGGTCGCGGAGAGGGAGCGCGGCGACGGGGTGCCCTAGGTGATGAGGGCCTGCAGAGGCACTTGAGGCGCGGTGCCGCTAACCCTATTCCGCCAACGGAGCTGACGCGTTCACACTCGCGGCCGACGTCTGGCGCCCTCCGAGCACCTCACCAGCCGACTCGCGCCATGCCTCGACTGCTTCCCGCTTACGACAGCGCCCGTCTGGTGACTTGTTGCAGGCCGCGGCTTCGACTGCTTCCCGCTTACGACAGCGCCCGTCTGGTGACTTGTTCCAGGCCCGCGGCCAAGCCCCGTCTCAGCGATCCCGCGCATGTAAGTGTGCCGTGAAGACGGTGCCAGCATGCATCGGGTGCCTACACCGCGGTACGGCAAGGGTTGTAGCCACAGACCCTGATCGACGCATGCCGCGAGTCACTTTGCGTTATCCATCGCTCATTCTCGAATGAACCACGCAAAGCCGCGCGTGTGGCCTGGCTGTAGCACTCTCTCACCATGTCTTGGACAGGAGCAGCCAATCGAGTCCGCAAGTACTCCGTAGATGATATTCACGTAGCCTTACCACGTTCCTCTATCCCCCAAGCCCACAATGTCGCTCAGCAGCACGACCGCCTCCAATCCCAGCAAAGGCGCTAGCCTGCATATCCCGTGACCTAGGAAGACATAGGGACGTGTGCATACACCTATAGCAATCGCGGGGAAATGCGTGCTTGGATCCATCGCCATTGCTGACTTGTCGCTCAATGTCTCCGCCATCTTGTGGGGTTTCACGTTGGGGGCTTGCGCCTTCTGGGGCAATGCCAGCGCCTGCATCGACTGAGCTGAGGTCTCACTTGGCTGCGTTAGCGACATGGCGGGGTCGCGTGCGTCACTCAGGCACAACGACTTCAGTAAAGAATTCCGAGGGACCTTGAGGTGGGCCGTTTTGTTTGTTTACTACGTACAACTTTGCTTCTGTCTCCTTTACCCGCCATTCGATGGAAATTGTTTTATATCCGCATAAACGCCTGTCAGTATCAATGTCTCCTAATCATGACCCAACAGCTCCAAACCAACCAAGTCCAAGAACAGCTCCGAACAGAATGGCAAAAGCTGGCGGCACACCGAACCAGGCAGTCTCTGCATATGTCACCGCAGCAACCACCACCCACCATGGCTCGCCAGCAAGACTTTTGCCGTTGCTGCTCTCTGGCGTCAAGTAACCAATTTCCCAGAGCCTGTATACAGCAGTGAACACTAACCCCACAGCCGTGGCATTGATGCCCCGGAGCAAGCTGAGCACCCAGGCTTTGGTACGTATAGCCTGCCAAATCGACTGCACGCCTACAGCGAGAATCAGGCCTGGGGCAAAAATAGCTACAAAAGCCAGCAGCGCGCCAAATACCGTGGGGACACTGGTCGACGCCAACGTCAAGGCGCCCAGATAGACCGAAAAGTTGAAGTTGGGTCCGGGAAAGGCTTGGATGATGGCGAGACCGAGCAGAAAGTCTCGGGGTGAGACCCAGCCTGGGTCGACGACATAAGTCCGTAGGAGAGGGATGACGACGGGACCGCCGCCGAAGATTATGGTTCCTGCGAGATACATGTTTGCGAAGAGATCGAATGCAAGGCCGCGCATGTCAACTGTGCCGCGAACGACCATGACTACGGCGAAGGATAGTAGAAAGCCTACAATTAGAGATAATCCTATCTTGACGGAGATGTTGTGCGTCCTGGTATCTGCAGGCGTGGGTGCCGCAGGGCTCTCCGAACTGCGACGTTGTTCCGAGCGACTTGGGCCCACGTCTTCCTCCACTGGCATGATTTGATCCATCGAGCTTCCAGCATGTGCCTTGCGCTTCACAGCATCTGGGTGTCTAACTTGTAATTGCTCCGCCGGTGGTACCATCTGTGTCGCAGTCGTCTCTTCGGCGTCTCCAACTTCATTCTTGGACCGTTTCCTCTTCGCCGCATATCCTGCCCTTAACTTCCCAATCTTCTGGTGCAACCAAACATCCCAAAAGACAGTCACCAGCCCGCCAACAAGAATCAGCACGGGAAAGTACCACAGCGCATTGTAGCAAATTCCAGCACACGCGCCAACAATGACCAAGATCCTCGTGACCCGATCTTGAATCCCCTTCTCCGCCAATTGCACAGCAGCCAAGGCAATGACACCAACCGTGCTAGCATTCATGCCACTCAACAGGGCATACACAATCAGCGGCAGTCTATCCGGCATCTTCTGCACCCCCAGAGACAGCGCATACATACCAATCGCGCCAGGCAAAGACCACAGCAAGAAAGCAAACAGCGCGGCACCAATCCCCGCATGTATCATCGCAATGCAAAACACCATCTTGGTCGACGCCGGCCCAGGAAGAGCCTGACAAATCGCAAATAATTCCTGATACTAATCCCACACAAGGCCCATTAGCCCCGCCTGAAAAAAAAAGAAGATAAAGAAGAAGAAGAAGAAGAAGAAGAAGAAGAAGAAGAAGAAGAAGAAGAAGAAGAAGAAGAAAGAAGAAGAAGAAGAAGAAGAAGAAGAAGAAGAAGAAGAAAAGTTTCACCCAACACATTTCGTAGCAAAATACCATGTAAACAAACCAACATTAATAATAAAAAAAAACTAAAAAAAACTTACAGTCTGCTCATCTATCCATTCCCCCCCGCCCCCGCCATCTACAAACCTCCGATGCAGGATTTGAAAATGCACAGCCGGTCCCCCAAACGCAGTCAGGCCCAAATCCCACGTCTGCGCGAGTACCCCTGCAACCCGCCCTGGTGGTGTCTCCGAGTCGGCCCGGCACGCTGCATTGTGACGCATGCGCATGCGCGTGCGCGTGCGCGTGTGGTCACGCAGAGCGTGGATGATGGAGTGGATGGACATGATTTTGGTGCGTGGTGCGTGCTGCGTGGTGCGTGCTGCGTGCTGCGTGTAGAAGAGTAGGATGGATGGTTGGGACTCGGGAGGGGGAGGAGAGGCTTAGGAATGCAGGGTAGGGACGGTTGTTCTTGGTTCTTGTCCAATTGTGTAGCTGTGTTATTGCGACATTTGGGGCGCGGAGAGCTTGGGGAGGGGCTATGGCATGGGCATGGGCATGGGCGTGGGCATGACTAATGTTACTCCGCTTAGTGTGTGGGACGGGTATGGCTTTGCGGTTACAAGTATAGTTTGTGGCGGGGAATTTTCAACGTTTTTGCGATGGCGATGGTGAATTAGGGCGTTGCTACGGAGGGGTGTTTCTTATACCGGTACTTGGGGTTTGGCCATGTCGGATATCGCCGCGAAATGTATACGGTAGTGTCGGAAAGACGGCATCAAAATCAGACCAAGTACATGAGCCCGGCCGGACTTGCGTTCCTGGTTTGGACACCACGAACTGGAGGGGCAATCTGCAGGGATGTTGGAGTTTAGCAGTATGACATGAGTAGCTCGCGCGCCTCAACCACCGCTGCCTACAAATGACACCTACAACACCGACCAAGCATTCGACATGTGCCCACAGGATACGCTGTCAATGGCCCCGAAACCTGCTTGTATTACGTCGTATATGCACCATGGACGACGAAGTGACCCGTCGTCCTAACCTTCTAAGAAGGATCCGCGGCTCAGCTTCCTTAGGCTTTCACCATCAGGCTTCTCAGCTCATCAAACGACCACGTAAGTAGTCGTGTACTCAAACTAACCTACTTGCGTCTTTGGCTTCCTCTGCAGCTCCCAAATCGCTTTTTCACCCCAGACGTCGATCTACACCCAGGTCTTCTCTACCAACAAGCTGCGTTTGATATGGATACAAAAATACATGAGCGAGTTCAGCGACAACGCAAAGAACATGGCTATCCAGGGCGAACCTGCTGGCGTCGGAAGCGCCGTTGCTACTGAATACCACAGCAGGAACTCGTCTGCAAATTCACTACTTTGACCCAAAACACCCCGCTACGATGCCGCCCGACTCAGCGAGGAAATCCACCACCAAAAAACCCTCGTGGACGTCAGGTGCGCAAACACAAATCCCACGTACGGAACCGCATGCCTCGAAAGACAAAGCCCTGCGCCCCAGTGCCTTGTGCCAGCGAAACAGTCGGCACCACACCACCAGCGCATTCCCCGTCCCTGGACTACCTACCCACACATCCTCCACGATCCGGCATACCAGCAGCCGAAACGTAAAACCAATTCCAACGTCCGGTCACCTCCACGTAGGCGAGACCTTCCATGTAGTTCCACTACACTCGGCGCAGGAATTCGTACATGGCCACCTCGTCCTCGCGTGTCCTCGCGTTCTGGCCTTGCCTTTGTCAGATACTTCCAACGCTTGGCTCGTGGAACTCATTTTCTCCCCCGATAAACACGCGTTAGACGTTGTAGTGTTGGGACGCGCTTGGCGAGATACATGAAAGCGATCGGTTGACGTATCAAGGGTATGCGGGGGTAGTAGGGGGTTTTGTGCAGAGAGGGGGGGGGGGATGCGAACGCGAATCATGTGCCGGGTGGGGAGGTGAGAGTGGCAACGAGGGTGCTGACATGATGATATGTTGTAGGCATGTGGATCAAGAGTCGTGTGTGATGTATCCTCGAAGGAAAGTGCGAGCTGATCAGAAGAAAACAAGTTCGTAACCTAAAAGCTGAAGCTGTTCAAGACCTAACAACGCCGTCATATCTCGTAATCAGAAATCATGAGCATCAAAGAATAGGAGCCGCTTCCAAAATATAGACAAAACAATCCTACTTCCTCTCACCCTTGCGCCCAGTCTTGCGCAGCCGAGCAGCCAGGTCTAACATACCATCCGCCCACACAGCCATATCGTCAATTTTCCTCACCTTGCTACCACAAAAGTCCCTCAAAAAGGCACTCATCTTCTCCTCGCCATACTTCTCGCCATAAACAACCTCGGCTTTGGTGTCAACGTCGGTGTTCACACCCTCAGAGCCAGAACTTACGCTAACCTCAAACGTCACCTTGATTTTGGTTTGTAGGCTAGGCAAGAGCATGTTGGCAGAAATGGCCATACAGTCGTCTGATAGAATGAACTCTTCAGTGATATAATTGTGCCCAAGCCATCGGACGCCATCAACCACAGCGAGCGCCGTAGCCCAACCGTTCTTGACGAGGGTCAGGAGATCGGAAATACGCGTCTGCGATTGTGGAATGCAGTGTAGATGTGCACGAATGAGCTGCAAGAAGAAGCGCTTGCTTGTGGTCAATGGCCGAGGATGTGGTGCGGCTGATTCGCCGACGTAGGCCAGCGAGATGGACTGATTAGGTGTATCACCACCAGTTTTGAAGGCCGATGGCTGGAAGTACAGCTCGAGATCATTCAGGTGCGTCATGGTGAGACTACTTGTTGAGGCTGAGGTTATGCTCCAGCCGTGAATTTGCTCGAGTGCGTTTACTTTGGCTGTTTTCAGTCAGTATGACAAGCATGTCCACAGTGCTTGCACGTACCTTTCAGATCGCTGACCTCGCTCGTAGACCAGCCACGACACTCCTCTCGGACAATTTCGGCTGCTTTGGTCTCCTCGATGCATGTGATCTTACGTTCTTTCACCGCCTCGATGCGGGCCTCCTTCTGGGCGAGCTCCTGCTGGAGCTGCTCAAGAAGCTGTCGCTTTTCCTCGAGCTCGGCGTCTGTAGCAACAAGCTTCTCTCGTGTCTGCTCTAACTCTTCGCGATCGCAGCTGTTGAGTTCGTCGTGTCGCTGTTGCAGTTGCTTGCACTGAATGGACAACCTTTCTTGTTTTTCAACCAGAGGGGGCAACACTGTGTCGAGAAGCTGTTCTTGATTGGCGAGTTTAGACTCGTCACGCTTGAAGCCGTCTAGTGTTCCAAGAAGACCAGATTTCAGATCGTGTAGCAATGTGCTTCTCCATGTGTACCATTCTCCACGGGCTTCTAGCCTGGCGTTGGTTTTGAGATTCTTGAACTGATTGTCCATGATGATGCGCTGATCTGGTGGAGCAGTGAGGTACTCACTGAAGAGTAGTGGGTTTTCCTCCATGACATTGGCCTCCATGGTGCGAACAAAGTGGCGCCCGTCCGAGATGTACTTCTTCATTTCATGGCATGCATGTTGATACAGCTCGTACTCTGGCAAGGTACAAGCACCCGCAACGACGTAGCGATTTAAAGTCTCCTCCTTCTCTTCTAATTCCGTGTCGTGGAAGAGAGCAGGAGCAGCGGTATGTCGTCGCTTGGTCGTACTAAGGTCCATGAAGCGAATTTTCGTCATGTCGAGGAAGTCTTGCAACGAAATCCGCTCGACTTCCGACACTCCTTCAGCAACTTCTTCAACTTCTTCAGCCTCTTCCTCCTGTGGCTTCCCAAAAGCGACACGCTTCTTAGGGCTGATGCTCTTCCTTGGTGTGGCCTTCGGAGTCGGCGTCTTTTGTTTTGGTGTGACTTGCTTCTGTGGAGTCTGAGACTTTTTCGGAGTCATTCCTCGTTTGGTTGGGGACATGAGCGTTTGCTTGCGAGGAGTGGAAAGCAACTTGATGTTGTTTGTGAGCAAGGCTGTGCTTTTCAGCAGAGGCTCCTCACGAGGTACATTGAGAGGGCTGAAATGAAGACTGGATAAGGAAGAGCGCCGCCTTCTGAGTATGGGTGCTGCAATAGGATCCTCAGGAATGGGCATGTGTACTTCGCGCTGGTGCTGGTTTGTAGGTGTGAAAGTGTTCGCATTAGACTTTGGCGTGCCTTGCGGGGTCTGTCGGACAAAAGGTGAAGGTTCAATATCTTCAATCTTGTGCTGGCAAACGGTTTCAGGGGTTCCCGGGTCAAGCGTTGGATAGACAACTTCAGCAGGTTGTTGTGTGGGGGTAGCCTGAATGGAAGTCTCTTCAGGTTTCTCGGCCTCTGCCTGAGCCACAGAACTTCTAAGCGATCCTGGGGATCGATGAGCAGATTTTCGTGATATAGGTGTGTTGAGTGGAGTCGATATAGGCTCTGCAGCTTCACTGCACCTCTCTGGTGTTGCTGCGGTCGGATCAGCGCGCTTGATGCCGGGGCCAACAATCTTGGTGAATTCCATAGACAAATCTTCGTCTTCATAGTCTGCACGGGGATCCTCTCCATCTGCAAGTGTTGTTGAGCCGCTCTTGATGCTGCCAACAGCTAGAGTGAAATCCATCGTAGCATCTTCGACGACGGTATCAACACTAACACGCCTCGACGGCTCGAGTACTATGTTGTTCTTGATACCGCCGATTGCCATAGTCAAGTCCATGGTAGCGTCCTCGCTCATCTCTGATTGAGGGCGGTGGCGGAGGCTGGTTCTCCGGCTTGCTGGACGTTTGGCTGGGCTGCCTTGTGACGCGTCGAGCATCGACACTCGGCGCTTCAGGCTCTTCCTCCGACTGCCCTGCGCTTTTGTATCCGCGGTCTTGATGCTTCCAAGTGGAATGGTCAAGTCCATGCTCATATCATCGTCCACATCCGAGCTTGGTGCATCTTGTTGAGGTACAATCCTGCCCACTGCGCGCGTGATGTCCATGCTCATATCGTCGTCACCGTCACTCATAGTGTCGGCCGGTGAAGATGGGTCGATGTTCTCTTGATCTGGCTGAGGAACCGTGGTCTTCTTTGCCCATGGCTTGAACGAGGCTGTGACTTCGTCCTCTGCAATGTCCATAGTCATGTCGCCGTCCTCCTGCAGGTCTAGCCTCTGTGTCCCAGCCTGTGTAGACGCCTGTCGCAGCGCAGCATCGAGCTTAGCGCTACTCTGCGATGAGTCTTCCAAGTCAAGTGCATGCTGGGATTCTGCCGAGATATCCTCGTCATGGCCGGAGGCGCTATCGCTATTGTCGGATGCACTGGGCGACTGATTTCCTGCGCTCACTGGACTGGAAGAGTAAACGTCATCGGGATTGTTGAAGTTCATTGGCGGAATGCCTGAGCTGCGGCGGCGATTCTTCTTCTGGTGTTGGGCGCGCTGATTTGCGGGAGAAGAGCTGGGCTCGGGCTGCGGTTCCTCGGCCTGCTCTGGCGGTGTGGAGGGCGGCTCTGAGGGTTCTGATGTCGGCGCTGGGGACGCTGGTGTTGAAGCCTGCGACACGCTCGAGGCCCTCCGTGTGGCGTCGGAAGAGGCCGATGAGCTCGTTGCATCGCGTAGGTACTCAACTACGTCCCAGGTATGCAGCGTAGCTTCTGGGGCGAAAGAAACGCGTCGTCTGGCTGACGCAATGTTAGTCACAAACCCAGTGTTGTTGTTTAACATCGCGACGTACCGAGTGACTTGCGACGGGCGTCGCGTCGCTTCTTCTCATCTTCGTCATTCGAAGCAAGTATAGACTTGACTGCGGGTATGAAGGCCGACTTCCTGCGGTTTCCATTGCTCTCCTTCAGCGCGGGTAGCTCTAGCTCTCCGAGACCGCCAGGACCAATGCTCTTGCTGCGCGCCTTGCGCAGAGATTTAACGGGTGAGGTTGCCCCCGCCTTGGGTTTTGCTTTGGCAAGCAGGCCGTCTGCAATGTTCTCGGTGGCTGCCATGGTGTGGAGACGTCGTGGTGGGGTGTGGTGATGATGCACGAGACGGAAGCGCCGATGTAAACAGGAAGTCGCGCTTCGGTAAACATGCCAAGCGGTCTGTGCACACTACGCTCGACCGGCAGTGTCTTCACCACCTGAGTCTACCATCCAGGATAGCATCGACTTTAACGCTCACCAGTGATCAACAACACTCACAGATCTTGAGACTTCAACGAAGTCTATTATCCCTAATTATTCTCAGCCTGGAAGCAAAGTCTTGCTCGGATACCCGTAGCACGCATCATGCTGCGGTGAGATGGTGGCACTCGTGATAACACATTCTCATCATGCCCACGTGATCAACTCTACAAGGTGTTTTGTATTGAAGCAAAGGCTCATTTCAAATCGACAGCGTCATTTGCATTGGTACCGTATATCCTTGCGAGCAAAACTTTTACGCTAGATGGGGCCGAGGGTGGTTACGTAACTTACGTTGCGTCTCACATCAACCCTTCGGACCCACTCCAGCCTCAATTCCGAGATCTGGTTAGCTCGCTAATGCTAGCGTATGTATGGAGTACATAGTCTTACGGAGTATCCGTACTCCGTGCTCGCGAGAACACGCAGCACATCACGTGAGTACGCGCCACCTTGATTTAGGCAGCGTGGTTTCTGTCAGTGGGGTTCGCTCACAAACGTGCACCTAACCTGTCCGCCTGCGACCCCGCACCATAAGTTCTTTTCGTGTAACCGCATTTGCACCACCTCATGTACGCGCGGATGTTGTCGAAGAGGTTCATTGCGATATGTCACTTGAGGGTTGCTGAACGTAGCCAACTTGTCACTCGCTCCTTCGCCCACTAGTCGACTCGGGCCTCGTCCCAGATCTGTACTTGCCCTTTATTCGCTCTTCCGCATACTAGGGATCATGGCGAATACGCAAGGCTCGGGGGAGAATCCGATTGTTCGAGATGATCCCGGAATAAGAAGATGGTCTAGTCATCGTGGGCGAGGGCGCACAGTGGCTTATATCGATTTGATGGACGACGATGAGCCCATAGAAAGGCCGCTCGAGGAGATACCTGCAGCAAGTCTCATCTCAAGAAGAGGGGAGCCCTGTCGAAACAGCAGCAGTTCTACTCCAGCGCGTGGACATTTTCACGTCAAACCACCGAGTTCCTCGGCCAGAAATACTCTGCAAACCTTTGTCAGACCTGATACTGCGGCCGAGATCATCGACATCAGTTCCGATGACAAACCACTGGTAAGGCATCAGGCCACAAAGCGAAGACACCAGGCCGAAGCTCCATTGGGTGAGACCACCGGTGTGATGATACCTCTAGTAAGCGAGCTTCCTGCTGTGTCCAGTGCCAGGCCTCACGACACCAAAAGTACCACGAAGGCATGCACGTCGCCCGTCCTGCAATCCAGCATGTCTCCTTCAAATTCTCATAGCGCCCGGGTTTCCGCGCGGACCACCGTGAACACCGAGCTTGCAGCTCTAAGGCAAGAGAAGGTACCAGGTCTATCTCTGCCAGTCGAGCCTTTGAGCAATGAAGCAATGCCTTTGGTAGCCGTTAGACCTGAACCTGAACATCTGGGGCAGTCTTCACGTGGCTTGAGACGGGCTTCAGAATCATGCGACCAACTGCGTATGACTGAGGATCTGGTATCGCAGGCTGTCAGTGACGCGCAAAGGAAAACCTCACATGCCCCAATCGGAGCTCGGGCCGACCCAGACCGCGAACAGACCACTGCACGACGCGTAGGGACAGGCGCGTCTCCAACACCGTTGCGCGCCGACACCACTGGAAACTGTCAAGATACCACATCACCGGCGTCTCGATCCAAGATTAGAAGATCGGACAGACCAAGAGCCATCAAAAGTGCGACCCGATTTATACCACCGAGGCCAAGTCGCGACCGACCACGCCATCGCTCCAATGGGAACCAGGCATCGCCAAATCCAGTACCAGAATCAAGCAAAATCACGAATGATAATTTGATCTCTGCGGCTACCGACACAAGCAAACAACGATTGGAAGACTTCGATCCTCGCTCGTCCAAACGACTGGATCTACACATCGGTAATTTAATTCTCGAACATCCGCGAGACACGTTACAGACACGCAGCAAGTCGACACTCATTGGTCCAGAGGGCAACGATATGGGAGCCCAAGTATCCGCTCATACTCCTGCAACTTTACTTGTCTCTAATAGTGCTGAGACCGAAGTCACGCCTCGAATCGAAGAATCTAATTTGCAGCCTGCTTTATCACCCTCGGCATTACCTGGAACTGACGCAGGAACTGATCCACGTGTCTCTCCAGAATTTATAGAACATGGTGAAGATCAAGGTAAGTCAATCGTACCATTAACGGGGACCAATCTAGCCACTTGAAGGGCTTCTGGGTTTCAATGACTGAAAGGTGCTAACTTACTGTACAGTCTTGGCAAACGCTCTAATGTTCAACGCAGTGACAGAAGTTGAAGCAGCTCGTAGCAGGCTTGAGCTCATGCTTAAGCGTCGTTTAGAAGATAGACATGAGGACCATGCTTATCTCGTCAAGGTATGAAATGGTCGTACCGCAGACGCTACTATGAGCTCACAGAGAGAAGAACACGATGTGGCGCCAGAGAACTTGCTACGAACGCAGCGTGAGCGCAAATTTCGATCGCCCAGAGGTCCAAACGGCCTCTTTATCTCGACCACGATTCATACAGTCGACTTCTCCGTTTTCTAGCATGCCGACTATTCAGATGACGGGAGATAAGAGCAGCAAGGAGAGCTTGAAGGGATTTACCCAAGAGACCTTCACCAAAGCCGCGCCAAAGGACATAGTGACTAAAACGACTTGGAACGTACCAGCAACAACTTACAAACCCAAGGCTCTTGAAATACCCTCATTCATGGAATACGTCAGTTTGAGGAGCAACATCCTAGCTGACAATGAATCTAAACTCTTGACAAGGCCCTATTTTGGAGACGACGAGCCAGAAGAGCGCCAAGACGTCCTCAACAAAGACCTACCGAAGAAATACGACATCAAACATGATACCAACGCTCTCTCAGATTTACGAGATGAGCAGTGTCGCTTCTACTTTGATGCTGTCGATTCTTTCCTTGTAGATGTCGGCCTCACATGGGATGTGATGCTCTTCTGGTTACTCTCTGCAGATACCGTCCTACAGCAAATCAATCTACGTTCTGATGGATACGGCGAGTTCGAGAGTATCATACAAGACAGATCCAATTATAACAAAGAGACTTTCCGTCGCGACAAGGAAAGGGTTAATGAGGACAAGGTCGCCATATTGTTCGATGATTCGAAGCAGTGGCGCATTTTATTGGAACAGCTCAAAGAACCCACCGCTGCACATCTTCGACTAGCAGCTGTTGCAAGCGCAACAATTCTTGCTAACTGCAATTTTAATCCTTGGTACATGGCGAAGCAAAGCGACACCATGCAGCAGTACGTGCGGTCGAGAACGCAGGCCGCAAACACTATCCCTAACTCTACTTTCCGAAGCATCGTGTGTAGGATCTGTCATGAGTAAGTCGCAACCACCCAAATGAAATATAGTGGCTAACGTCTACCCGAAGGCACAACTGTCTTCATCATGGTCAAGTTCGCGAGGATCCAGATAGCGGATCTTTAGCAGAAAGTAGCGACACAAGTTCTGAAGACGAGGACGACGGGAATGACGATACAAAAATAGTGTCTCAGCGGACGTCACTCTCTCAAATCAACGATTCACAAAGTGACGATGAAGATTGCATTCCTGCACATCTCGAACCTTTGGACGACAATATTGAGAAAGTGATTAATTACAAGTGGTTGGTGAACAGAGAGTTACCTAACAACGACAAGCGCTATAACGTGCCCAAACGTGCGATTCCACCGCCCGGGCCTTTCAAGCCAAGATGGTGGGAGTCAAATACTGGCACGATGAAATGGGAGAAGAGGAATCCATTCATTCCCTGCAACCATTCCGGTAGTTGTGTCGAAGCCAATTGCCGCTGCCTTAGAGAAAGGGTGACTTGCGAAAAGACGTGTAGCTGTTCCCTGGCTTGCAATCGACGCTTTCCGGGCTGCAAATGTGCATCTGTACCAGGAAAGCGTATATGTGGGTCCGCAGCGGCTTGCCTGTGCTTCAAATTTAATAGAGAATGCGACGCAGATCTTTGCGGCACATGTGGCGCTGCGGAAGTGCTTGATCCAATCAACCGCTGCAATCAGGAAATGTCTGACCACCGATGTACCAATGTTGGTATTCAAAAAGGTATTCCCAAGAAAACCTTGCTCGGTAGATCAGAGGTCCACGGACTCGGCCTGTACGCCGGTCAAGATATCCAGGAGGAAGATATGATTGGCGAATACACGGGAGAGATCCTTTCAGTCGGCGAAAGCGAGCGTCGAGAAGTCGTTTATCACTACGAGCAGAACATGTATCTCTTCAAGCTCAACAAGCGTAAGATCGGACCGTGCATACTGAATCGCCAGCACTAACTTCTGTAGAACAAGATGTAGACGCGACACATATGGGCAACAAGATGCGGTTCATCAACAATGCGAACAAGAACCGCTCAAACTGTACGTATCCCAACCGTGAAGACACTCCGTTTCGGCCCACTGATTCATTGTGTAGGCTATTGCAGAGTTGTGTTTTGTAACACTGTATTTCGCGTAGCATTATATGCAAACACCAACATCGAGGCCGGAACTGAACTCTTCTTCCACTACAACTATCCAGAAGAGATGACCAGAAATTTCAAGCAACCGAAAGGTACGGTCGTAGCAGTCAAGCAGGTCACAAAGCAGACCCATAAAGTCAACTCGAAGCGCTCTTCAACACATGCGTCTTCTAACAGCGACGTTGTTCCCTCTAATAGTGGGGCACCTATTGAAAGGCCCTGGGTCAATGAGGCGCTCGCCAAGGCACGAGCTGCAAAAGCTGCCAAGCGAAAGGCTATTCTTGCGGCAAATGGCACAAACACGGCAAATGCGCTAAAGCAAGCACGAAAGTCAGCTGACGGTCCAAGTACCTTCGGATCGACGAGGCATGCGACTCTGCGAAGTCCTTTAAAGCGGGGACCAGGACTTGAGAGACGCAATGAATCTACCACTTCCAGATCTGTGATTGAGAGCGATGACGAAACGAACAGAAGAGGCAGGACAAGGCCTGCTCTTGTAGTCCAGGACACGGATGAAGAAGATGAAGACGAGGACGTCCAATCGGACGACGCTCGTGGGCGCAGACATGCAAACGCGAACGAGGGATTCGGCGGAGAAGAACATGGAGACTCGGAGGCGAATGCTTCTTACAGCAACGCTAATCCGCGAAGGTCAGGAAGATCACGATCACGACCGAGGAAGTTCCATTCGGCGCCAGTTGTCGCAGTGAAGGAGTTGAAGAAGGTAAAGAAGAAGATGGGTGGAGTGAGACCTGGTGCAGGCAGGAAGAGGAAGCGACCTGTCGTTCTTAGTAGCGATGACGAGTAAGCCCCTTGATGATGAAGAAGCAAACATGCACAGACGTGGAGGTGGAAACTTGCATTGGCGGTTGACAGTATTTGTAGCGAGGCTTTGATACCCACCATATTTCTTAGTAGGTAGCTGTAACATTTGCAGTGAACTACCCACGCCGTAATTTTCGTTCTTTGCCTACATTTCAAGCATGTCGATTCGTTGCATATGTGTACTCGTAAATTGGCCGAGGCCTTCACGTGTCACTCCCATGGCCGCAAGTCCATCGAGCTGGTGCCCACTTTCGACGCACACCAGACGATTATTTCCGCCAATGATCATCTTTGTCCAAATTGTCTTCGCTTCCATGGCATGAGAATTCGACGTGGCCTGCTATAATGAGCTTGGGGCGTGTCGCTTCATTTCGTCCATCAAGAGCCTCCACGGTACCCAAGCTCAAGGCTCCGCTGAGACAAATGCAGCCATGGCCTCCACAGCGTTGCCGTCATGCGCGCGCAAAAGCTCGGTCGCCCTTTCTTTCGAGACTTCGAGTTCCGATACCTGAGGACTTGTTAGCCTCGCCGCGTAGTTGCACACAATTTTCTACTTTCTCCCCACGTACCAGAAGCTTCACGTCCGCTGCTTCGACCTTTACTGTCTTCTTCTCTTCGCCCTTCTTGGCTTTGACGTCGAGACCCTTCATCGCCTTGTCTAACGCCTTGGTGTCTACCTCCTTCTTCGCGCCCACTTCTTCCTGTGTGTCGAGCGCGGAGAGTGCAGCAGCAGCTTTGCGATCTTCTGCGGTGCTGGTTGGTGCGTGTGGATCGGCGGCGCCCTCGTGCACCTCTGCGGGCTGTGGTTCGGCCATGTTCTCGAGGTTGGTAAGTGATATGGAGGAATTGAGGTGAGGTTCGTGAGTCGGGTCGAGAACTCGAATTCGATTGAGGTCCAATGTTGTAGTCTCGAGTTGGAAGGGGTAGAGAGCTGTTGTGGGGTATGACGCGAGTAGTGACAGGTGTGGCCCAGGGTCAGGCCAATTAGAAAAAAGAATCACTCTGATTTGCTACTTTTCACCAACACAACCCTGTCATTTCTGTTTTGTGTGCATTTGAACTTTCATCGTCCAGCCGAGGCGACCACGAAACCTACCACGCGGTTGAGGAGTCCTTGGTGATCAGCAGACAGATCTGTACATTAGAAGAGTAAGCAGATCCCATTCTGAACTTTCAAATCTCTTCATTTGACAACGTTTCTTCCGTAAGGTTGTGCCGCTTTTGAGTCATGCTTCCATTGTCACCCTTTCGCGGGCACACCCTGGGCCGATGTTCCACATTACCATGCACCGCTCCTTGACTCAGCCTTCACGCCAGTCACAACATTTAGAAGGCCCAGTGACTGCGAGTTAACACAATACCAGGCTACGAATTCTGAGCGGTACGGAAAATTAGAAATCTGTCTCGCACAATCCATGTCGGCCACCAGCGGGAGAGAGGAGCCACCACAGAGGACAACCAACACGATTCCTGTCTCAACAAGTGAAATGGCAGAGAAACCAGCTGCAAAAGGAGATTCATCAGAGTGGTCACCAATATGTCAGATGCTATTTCGATTTGTTGACTCATCTGCTAATACTCGGCAGCGTGGCGCTCGAAACCTCTCAAACAAATCGTCACCTACGAAGATGAAGCTGCTGCTAATGCCGCATGCAAGCGACTCTCTGCACTTCCTCCAATTGTCACACCTACAGAAATCGTCCGACTCAAATCAAGCCTTCGCGATGCTGCTCTCGGCAAATCGTTCCTTCTGCAAGGCGGTGACTGCGCAGAGCTCTTCTCCTACTGTTCGGATGAGCCAATCGACGCAAAAATAAAGCTGCTTCTACAGATGAGTCTGGTTCTTATTTGGGGCTCAAATAAGCCCGTCATTCGCATTGGTCGCATAGCTGGACAGTACGCTAAGCCAAGATCGAGTCCAATGGAGATGGTGAATGGGAAAGAGATTCCAAGCTTCCGTGGTGACATATTGAACGGATACGACCCTGAGCATAGACGAGTGGACCCAGAGAGGCTTGTCAGCGCCTATTTCCATTCGGCGACGACATCAAACTATATTCGGGCACAATTGTCAAGTGGTTTCGCTGATCTGCACAATCCATTAGATTGGGAGCTCGGTCATGTTCGTGACAAGGAGCTTCAGTCAAAATACACGAGCATCGTGCAGAGCATCTCTGATTCACTTCGATTCATGAAGACCATCGGAGCGGACACATCAGGTCAACTCCAGACGGTTGATCTCTTTACCAGTCACGAAGGTCTTGTGCTTGAGTATGAGCAGAGCTTGACGAGGCGGCTCAAGCATCCACTTGGCCACAAGCCCGCACAACCATCGGCGGATGGCAAAGGGTGGTACAATACTTCGGCACACTTCATCTGGATCGGAGATCGAACTCGACAAGTTGATGGTGGTCATGTTGAGTACTTCCGTGGCATCGAGAATCCCATTGGTATCAAGGTTGGGCCGTCGATGAAGAACGATGAGCTGGTCGAGCTGCTGGATATTGTCAATCCGACTAAAGAGGTTGGCAAGATTACATTGATCACGCGCTACGGAGCAGACAAGGTCGAGTCGATGCTCGGGGCGCACATCGAAGCTGTGAAGAGTAGTGGACATGTTGTGGTCTGGCAGTGCGATCCAATGCACGGGTGAGTCGACCATTTCGGGTTCAATGCATGCAGCAGTTAACGTTCCCCAGAAACACTCGAAGCACCCCTACCGGAATCAAGACTAGATCATTCAACAGCATCTTCTCTGAGCTTTCTTCTGCGCTCAAGATTCACAAGCAGCATGGCTCATTCTTGGGCGGCATGCACCTTGAGCTCACCGGAGACGCAGTTACAGAATGCACTGGTGGAAGCGAAGGGCTAGTGGACGAGGACTTGAGTCTGAACTACACAACGTACTGCGACCCAAGGCTGAACGAGAAGCAAGCGCTGGAGCTGGCTTTCTTGGTTGCAGGACACTACCGGGCGGATGAAGGGCTGTGAAGAACCTGCTTCGAACGACTGTACTAAAGCAATTGGAATAACAAACGGCCTGCGCCATGTGTGATGCCTTTACGGAGTACTCCGTAGCGGGCAACGACCTCATGTTTGCTTTCGTCCACGTGACATGACGCGGGACCGCGCCAACACCAAAAAGTGCACCAGTTAGCTGACGTTATCGATGCCGTACAAGTACATCTCAACAACCAACTTGTCCCACGGCACGAACCCAATCCGCCGCAATGGGGAACTCAGCATCCAAAGCCGGCAAGGCTGCGGGCTCGGCAACGCGTACATATCCTACTCGATCCCCGCTGAGTGCGACTACCCGGATTCCCGCGACTTCCGCGCCTTCTGCGCCTGCGCCGGCACCCAGCCCAGGACCAACTGTACACCCGCCTGTACAAGCAACCCTGAATAAGACACAAGGTGTGTGACATGGAGAATTGAACGCATGGGAAGAGAACTACAGTATACTAACCATGGCTTCTGTATCGCAGCCGTTGAGCTCGATGCAAAAGATCCAGCATTGGCCGCCCGGCTGAGCAGCCTTGGTGCCGTGCAGCCAAACCCTCACTACTCTGCCACTTCAACTTCCCAGTTCGATCCGCAGCGCAATCGCTCGACGAATGAGCCTTCAGACATGATGCAAGCGCCCCCTGCATCCGCCTTCCCCGACCCACGCAACAACCCCGTCCTTCGGGTGCTTGAAGCGAGGCAAAGGATATCAGACATTGCAGATGAAGAGTTAAGGAACGTCGGCAGGAAAAGCTTTGCTGGCAGGACATACCTCGATGCTGGCCTCATCACACTTGTGCTGATGCGGCAGTCGAGAGGCGAGCCACAGAGCAGAATCGAACACGCGCTGGGCATTGAGAAGGGCAGACTCAGCGTGCTAGGTCAGGGCATGGTAGGCCCGGTGCAGATGGAATGAGTGTGGGGTCACAGATGCGATTCTGCAAGTGGGAATTTATGGCTACGACACGTACCACCATCCGAACTGATGCGACAACACCAAAGGACCCAGTCGTCCCTGCAGGTATATGGCCATGCAAACCAGTACCGTTACCCAGTCGTTACCGAACGCCGACCCAATGCATACAACACGAGTAAATAAAGCTCTCAGCACTCGGACTGCTCGTGGATGAAGTTGTTGAGAGCCTCCAGGGCATGCTTCAAGCTGTCTTGACTGACCTCAAGTCCGTCGTGCGACATTTCGTCTTCGCCAATTTTAATGAGCCCGTCCATCCTCGATCGACCAGGCCGCAACGACCTCGCGCCTTTCCATCTGGCCTTGAGCGTTTGCTTGAAGGAGGGGCCTTCGGGGTCGATCTCCTTGCTCTCGTGGAGGACAGTCAGAGCATTGAGGACGTTGAGAAATATACTGCAATCGCAGCATCAGCAAGTTTTAGGCGGCTAGCAGAATCGGACGTGTGGCATACCTCTGTGTCAACTCGACAGCGTGCTCCCACTCGTACGCAACATTCGTGAAGCTGTTTCCCCGCGCGACAACATCGAGGAACATGAACAGACTCTCTTCGATGCTGATGTTTGCCGAGAGTTGCGATGCGACGTGCTCCATGATCCAGTCGGAGAGTTCGAAGAAGGTCTTTTGATCGAGGTGGCAGAAGTCGTAGAAGCGATCCGGGATGGTGAATAGCAAGCTGATGGCCCGCCGCGCACCTGGGCTTTCGATGCCCTCCATGCTGGAATGTGAACTTGAGTTTGTACTCGTACTCATTATGTGGTGTGTGTGTGGTGGAGTGAAAGTGGTAATCTATGGCGTCTGGCCGCTCGCCAATATACAAGCGTCGGTTCTCGTCAGGTGAGACAGTGTGGTTCGGTACCCGGTCGCTCGCCGTCTACAAAGCCACGGCCAACAAAGACCAATGTTCCAGAGTTTTTCCGAGAGGCAAAGATAGTATTGCTTGATGGAAGTGTCCGTCTGTTGCGAAGTCAGATTTGCAGCTCGCATAAAAGGCTGAAGGCAAGTGAAGCGCGAGATGGTTCCTGCGTGGGGCCACTCTCCGTTCGACGAGTCGCGGGACGAGCATGTGAAAGTGTGCACGGACAGTAAAGCATGACATGACATCCGCACGAGACGAAGTATGGTACATTCCTCAGCGCAACCCTCTAGTCAGACAAAGCCGCAGCCGCCGGCGATTATGCTGCTCGCTTTATGATTTCAGTCCGATATCCTTTGTGGTTGCTGTGCTGCTGCAAGCATTTTTCGTGACGCGTACAACGAGGCTGAAAGTGGAAGGTCGCACGCGCAGAACATAAATTGTCGCGTCTATTCTAAATTTCTAGGATGAGACTGGTACCGGTAAGTGGAGACAATTCGACAGCAGGGAACTGAACTTTGATTCATGACGAGACAAACCTCCTGTTTGCACATCCATCTCGCGATGTGATGCGATGCGCGTCGCTCAAGAAGTGCTTCGCGTCATGTCCTAGGTAGGGCTGGAGGATATGGAGTTCCACCAGCAAGCACGCGAGCTTATGGTACTCAGACATGCTTTGCCAGAAACAAGAGCATTCTCAAACGAGCAGCCTGCAGTTCACTCATGAAGAGGCATGTGGTGCCCATGGTCTACTATCACAATAACAACAACCTGGAGCACCATGTCAAGGCCAAGAGACGGTGCAATCTGGGCTACCCCTTCTGCAAGCGCTGCGGTATCAAACGCTACGACTGCAAATATCCAAATGCCACCCCGCGCGACAACTTCAGGGCATCATCAGGATATGTGCCCGCGAAGGTGGTGATCCGTCAGACAGCACGAACCCCAAGCATACCAAGACTGCGTGGCTATGTCTACATTACATCTTAGCAAGGCGGCGCGGACAGAATCCATCTTGGTGAAAAGCATGACGTTCTACAATCTCAACGAAGCTCCAACATGGACACCACAGCAACGTCTCGCTGCCGTCCAAGCACTCATCATCTACCAAACCATCCGGGTATACGACACCAGGTAGACGGTCAGCGCAAAGGTATGGGGGGAGGGGGGCCAGGGACACACCTCACTCTTGCGGTCCCAAGGACACACCTCATTTTCCGTCCGATTCTGCCTTCAAGGCAGGAATTTTTGATAGCCCAAAATTTTTGGAACGAGGAGGGTCGTTCCGGCATGGCTACCCAAATACCGTGCTCGCAGCTCGAACGGGTACAGAGCGAAATACTGCACTGAAAGTTGTGACGACACCTCGGAAGCTAGTCACGCCAACTATTCTACGGCAAGAATTTTGCCATGATACGCCAGAAATCCGTCACAAACTCTCCGCCATCCTCCAACAAGGCCATGAACAGCGCATGCTTGCCTACGATTTCCACCTCGCACGCCATGTACTCTACCACCATGAGCCTCAGATCATCCATCCTGCCATATTTAGAGCGGTCAAACCCATGATCGTACGCATGGCGCGCCAACTGTACGACGTCGCCCACCCTCTGGTTGTACAACTGAAAGTCCATCAGCGTTCTATGGAGCTTGTAGAGAACGAGTTCTTTCAATGGATGAATGAGGCGCATGTCTGCGAAAGTATACAGACGGGCGTGAGCGAGAAATACAGATGTAAAGTCTTGGTTCGCTGCACTGTTGGACTGGTGCTCAAAGCCGCCGAGTAGGTAATCGATTGGCGCCATTTTGAGCGAGAAGCGCTTTTTAAAGTTCGAGCGCAGAGTCTTCATGTATTGTGGTGGTGACACCTCTCCCTTCTTCTTCTTCTTGGTCAATACTGGAGGCGAAGCAGCGGGTGTGTGTTCAACAGGCGAGCCGCTGAACAGGTTCCCAGTCGATGGTATTCCTGGATGCGGTGAGCCAGCAGGTGATTCTGGCCTCGAGTCATGTCCTTGTTCGACAATTTTGACCGACTCATCAAGCACCCAGGATGGTACTGTATAGTCGCGTCGATATGCATACTCGAGAAAGCGAGCGAAGTCTTCTGGCTCGACATCCTTGAGCTCTGCAGTGCGTGTTTCGGCTTCTTTCAGGCCTCCATTTACGAGGGCTCTGAATGGTTCAGACGTGGCAGCAATTGCAGCTGAATGAGCCACAAAGACTTTCTGCTCTTCACCGATCTTGAAGGTGAAGAGGTCGGATTGGATCAGACTACAGATGTGTTTAACGGGAATCTTTTCAGTGAACGTGGTGTACCTTACTCTGCGAACGAGCATTGGGCCGTAGCCTCGGACATTTTGTGGTGCTTGCAAGACTATGTATGAAATGTACAACTACCGTATAACGGCGCGAGAGAGAGTTAGCCTAGTGCTACATAGTGGCCGAAGCAAGGACCCATGTGTGAGCGAAGGTCTCTGTGTTGTGGCTTCAATGTGGCTCGCTACCCGGCTGTATTTCGGCCGCTAGTACTAGGTGACCTCTCGCGCAGTGCTACGGTGAAGGACTCAAAGATAGTTGTAGTTGCAAGAACTAGCTATGTAACCGCAATATTGCCCTTTCTCAAAGTCCAGAGCATGAGCGGTATCGTACAGCGAGGCACCCTTTGTCAGCAGATACTGGTTGTCCATGTTTCTGCTGAACACGTTTGGACGCTACATCCGGCGTTTGTCACAGGGAGCAGCATGCTGCTGCTGCAACAAGACGAGCGGTCGTTTCCAAACACCGTGCTTTTCCATATATGGCTTCTCGAAAGTACGGAAATATTGCTAGCGCTTCGCAGAGGTTTGGGCAACCCCTGAAGCAAGCCTAAGCGAAGCCCCAAGGCAACCAAAACCGGCTTCTCCAGCATCTGCGTCATGGTATCACATCCGTTCTCCGGGTCATCACCATGGACGCGCGGGAAATTTTTCAAGGGCATTCCATGCGTTCTCGACGACCGTTGGACGAAGGGCGAATGATGTGCCGCAAGGATGCGCGCCCCTCACGTCACTGCATCCGCGTAACTAGGTTCCAGAACTGTAGGTGTCTCCTCCGATTCTTGGGATTCGGTCTCGCAACTTTACATTTCGTGAATTACATGCACGATCAAATTGAGTATCTCCACTTTGTTTGCTTGTAAGACGTTTGAATTCGTAGCTTTTGTTCAAAACGGCGCCGCAACTTCCTGCACGGCGTGCGCTCGCCGGCATCGCTATTGTTTCGGTACTCGGGGCTATTGAGAGACAGCAGAAGAAGAAGAAGGATTCAAAAGAACCGGATCTTGCGCTTCAAGACATGTCGGGCGAGCTTCAGACGATTCCTGCGCGCCATGGCGTTGCAACGTTTGTGCCGAGAGGCAGGACGATCAAGGTCATCAACACTTATGGCAAGCAGGTTGTTAGCATGTGGGCATTTAGCCTAGGTGCGCCGCCTGAGGAGGGAGAGGGTGAACAGGTAGAGGAGGTTGATGAGGAGAAGGTCCAGGAGGAGGCTGAGGGATTGAAGAAGGCTGTCGAAGGACAAACCCAACAGGTGACCGAGGAGACGGACAAGGACGAAGTGTCAAGCGAGAAAGGAGGTGCCGAGAAGGAGTCTGAGTCGCCAACTAAGGAAGCAGATACGCCAAAGCAAGAAGACGATGTCCCACCTGAGCGAGCGCCTGACACCCCAGAGAACGAGAGAACGACTGAATCTACTGCATCTTCTCCGAAACGTCCTGCTAAACGCACTTGGGGCTCGTATCTTCCCTCTATCCCATATCGAAACAAGGGTGTACCTAAGGAGGGTGGGAACGAGAAGAAGCCTAGCACGCAGGACGAGAAGATGCAGAATGAGGCCAACACCAAGAAGTGGTCATCATACCTGACTACAGGCAAAGGCTTTTCGAGCTACGTCCCGAATGTGCAAATGCCAGACTCAAAGACCGCCGTCAGCGCGTTCAAGTCGAGTCACTACCGTGACCCAAACAAGAGTTACGCCGAGCAGCTTTACGACTTCTCGAAGACACCGGTAGGAGCTGGTACAATTGCTGGTAAGTTACAAATCATCTTATTTCTACTTGTCCGCTGGCCACAGGTACATAACCGATGGAACGATGACTGACAAGTATATTTCAGCCGCTACTGGTTCAGGTTATGCTTCTTCAGTATATGCTGCATATTCTGCATACGCAACAACACATCCATCGTCGTCTCAGCAGCCACCGATGGAATATCTCTCGCTACCCCACACACGCGCGTCCTCGCACAAACTCGTTCCAGAAGTCGACGACGGACTCTTGACGAACCTTCGCAACCCAATCATGACGCTGGTCGAAGACACAACACCCGGTGCTCACGATACGCTGACCGCAGCATGTGATGCGAACTTGTACACTGTGTTGGGTGCAGATAAACCAGAAGAACATGGCAGCTGTGCGGAGAACCTGGTGCTCGCACTGAAGGAGTTGAACGAGGGCGCTGGACTCAAGGGCGCCAAGGCAGTAGGTGCAGATATTACAGTCAACATTGCACCAACCCCTCTCCACCTCTTCATGAACGCGCCCCTCGACACGTCCAAAATAAGCGACATCGACGGCACGGGCGCCAAAGGCGCAGTCCTCAGCGTCGCCGAGCCCCAAAGCAAAAAGCGAAGCTTCGTGCGCTTCAAGGCCGATCGTGACGTCGTCGTCGTATTCAGCGCGTGCCCCATGGACATTGGCAAACAAAACGGCGGCCGCTGCATGGCAGCCAACTTCATGGTCGAAGACGTGCAAGAAGGCGAAGACCTCGCGTCCTCGGTCGCATCGATGATGAACAAGAAACCCGCGCCGCGGAAAATAAACGGCGATGCCAAAAAGACTGAACCCAAGAAACGACAAAAAGAAGAAATACAAAGAGAAAAGCCCAAGGTCAAAAAGGAAGCAGCGAAAGATATCGAACTGCTAAAGAAAGACGCTGAAGAACCTGTTCCTCCTCAACAAGACAAAAAGAATCCGGCGTCACCTACCAGACGCGAGACCGCCAGACAGCCACCGAAGAAACTTGAGCGTAAAATTTCGGAGAAACCGGCGCCGACAACAGAGAAGAAGGATGACGCCGTGCCTGAAGAAGCAAAGGATGACGCTGTGCCTGAAGAATCAAAAGATGCCAAGCCGAAGAAGAAGCCGAAGAAACTTCAAGTCCGTGGGAGCGCGACTCCGGCGCCGGCAAAAAGCTCGTGAAGAGGTGGGGTTATTTTTGGATAAAGGTTGTACTACGATAAGCTTTTCTGGTTGTTTGTTGTTGGAGCGGGTGCGTATTCGTATTCTTTGGTATAGGCTGTTGTAAATTCATTTGGATATTTCAGATTTCAGCTTGGCTGGGAGAATTAGGACTAGGTCGTGGGTCATGTCGATGCAGGATCCTGTATCCTGCATATGTAGTACAATGTACCTTAGTACCTATGGTCATTGCGATTCTTGTCTGTGAAGATAAGATTTGTAGGTATTCTGGAAGGAAGAGATAATGATAATATACGACCACAAGAAAAAATGTCCGAGTTGATTTTCATCTTAGATCTATCAACACTCAAAACTTGTTTACGCACCGAGGGTACTGTGTACTACTCTAAGAATCCCATCACATCAACCCCCAAGGCTGTTCACAACCCAAGAATTTATCTACTGAACAACATACCCAACCCCACACCCACTAACACACGTGTACGTCGGACACCCCACCGCCACCGTCCTCGTCACAACACCCACACTACAACTCTTCGTCGGCTTCGGAACCTTGTCCGTCTCAACCCTAACCACCCTCTTCTCCATCTTGACTATTTTGTTCAAATCGCACGGCGTCGCGCGCGGCGGACACGTCGGTGCCACACACGTCGGCTTCAGCGCGACGGTCGTGACAGTCGAACACGCAGGGACAAACGTTGGAAACAGGATATCTGTAGACCTGACTGATTGCAGCGGAGAGGCCGTGAGACAAATGCACTTGGTACAAACGTTTGTAGATATTTTGACTACGGGACAGTTGGGGATACTGCCTTGGGACACGTCCTCGTCGACAACGTTCAAGTGCTTGGGAATGTAGTGGCAGATTGGCTTGCGCCTGAAATGTGGACACGCTTTGATGTTCGGTGACGTCGTGGCGGTGCCGCAAGGGCGGTCGTGGAGGACGGCGGCGGCAGTGGGTTCTGGAGTGGCGGAGCGGCGCCAGATGATGCCGCGTACGGTGGAGACTTCGGGAAGCCAAGCTGAGTGGGTCACGTAGCCGAAGCCAATGGAGTTGTACTGGGCTTCCGCGTTGCGCTTCTGACGTCCCCATATGACGGTCGAGTCTGGTTGTCCGAGAGTCTAGGTGTCGTCTTGTCGCTCGCCCCAACCGACTGATTGTTTGGGAGGTGAGATGCTGATTGTGTTCGGCGGAGTCGGGGCTGGGATGGAAGAGAGGACAGTGGGGCTTACGTCTTCTGGGTCTTCTGATTCTTCTTGAAGTTTTCCCCAGATGACAGTCGCAGTAGGTGGTGCAAGAGTAATCTCATTCGGCAGAGTGGGAACAGGTAAGGGAGGAATCTCAATCGGGCTCTCTGGTAACTCAGGGTCCTCTGGGAACTCTTCATCTGGAATTTCAGGGAAACCAGTAGGTTCAGCATCCTCCTGGCGCTTGTCCCACATGACAGTGGCTTCAACAGGGCCAAGGTGAATCAAATTTGATTGCATTGGCCAGGTGAAAGGTAGCGGTGTCGCTTCCGCCGCTCGCTTGTCCCAGCTGATCCATCCAGATGGCTTTCCAATGGTGATTTCGTCACTTTGCTGCGGTGGTGCCGGTACTTCCGGCCCCCCTGGTTCTGGCTCTTCAGGCTCTGGAATCGGCGTTGCTGTCACTGTTGCGGACGGCTTTGGTGCCGATGTTGGTGTTGGAGTGGGAGTGACCTTTGGGGTTGAAATTGGGGTTGGTGATACCTTTGTCGAGCTAGGAGTCGGTGACGTCTTTTTCGAACTAGGAGCTGGGGATGGCTTCTTAGTTGAGGACGAATTTTTTGTGCTAGAGCTCGACTTCTTAGTACTCGTCGTAGGCTTCGGTGTTGGTTTCGGCGCCGGTGCTGGCTTTGATGTAGGAGCAGCATCCGCATTTACCTCTCGCTTCTCCTTTCCAAAATTTCAACCGACATAGCAGGATGATTTTCCGTGTCTAATACGGTCGCTCAACTTTGGTGGAGTTGGCATAAGACTGGGCGTTGGTGTTGGCCTTGCAGTCGACAAAGGCACGGATGACGCCTTTGGAGTGGAAGACTTCTTCGACTTCGGTGGCCATGGCCTATACGGTGGGTATTCAGGATACTCTGGCTTTTTCGTGGTCGTGGGCTTTCTGGCAGATGAGTTCGCAGTAATAGACGGCTTTGGGCTAGATTTTGGTGGCTCTGGCTTGTTGCTGGACTCTGGTGGGATCACTACGGAGGACTTGGGCGACTCAGGTACTGGATTCGATGGACCTTGACCGTCCCATGAAATCCAGTAAGATGGAGTGCCCAATGAGATCTGATCAGTAGGCTTTCCGGGGGCTGGATAGTCAGGCTCGTCTAGCGTCGGCGTAGGTGCTGGGCCATCAGTCTCCCAGCTGACCCAGTAGCTTGGCGTACCCAGAGAGATCTGGTCAGTGGGTTTTCCTGGAGCTGGATAATCTGGCGTCTCAGGGTCAGGGGTCGGTGCTGAGGGACCTGTGTCCCAAGAGACCCAAAAGCTCGGTTTGCCTATGGAGAACTGATCGGTGGGCTTGCCAGGAGCTAGATACACTGGCTCTTCCGGTTCTTTGGTCGGAGCTGGAGCATCTGACTCCCATGAGACCCAATAAGAGGGAGTTCCCAGGGATATTTGGTCACTCGGCTTAGGCTGGAAGATCGGGGGGAGTTCGACTGCGTCAGATGGCTCAGGAGTGGGCTGCGGGTCTCCCGATTCAAACGTTACGCTCTGTCGAGGCGGAGTCAAGACCTGACGGTGTTGAATTCCTGCGGGCAAAGCGCTGATGCTGTGCAACATTAGAGTTGCTTGTTGCAAAAGACTGAGTAGTAATACCTTGCCGCAAGGCCAAGCAGAGCCCACACGCTGTGCTGGGCTGTTACCATAGTTGCGCGACGTTGTTCCACAAAAACTGCCTTGACAAGAGAGTAAACGTTGAACGGTACTGTAAATCACTGTCACATACCATCGTGTTATAGAAGTTCCTCGGGTTCCCACTGTGGTGAGTACAGCAGAGCGGTGCTTGTACTATCCGCATATGAAATATACGAGGTCAGACACCATCCTCTGTGCCACAGTATCGACTGCACACACGATGCGCTCCAAATCTTGGATGAAAGAGCCCAAGCAGGGCATGTTCTGGCTCTAGGGCGACTTATTGAGCCGGCGAAGCAATTAATGCTGATAAATCTCGGATGGAAGAGTGACATGACCTGGGGATACACTATTATTAGACTGCGAGAGTGTTGACCTGATTTTCTGAGACGTTGATTTGGCTAGGTGAGGATAAAACTCGGCACTATTAGAGTGGCTATTGTTCGGATATATTGATGGTAAATTGATGATTGTGGTACAGGGATACGGCAGCAACCGAACGTAACTTACTTATAACCGTCGCGAAGAACCGGCGTACCCTGCACAGCTTTGATGTTAGGTCGGCCCAGGTTGATGTCACCAACCTGCCTGCTTCTTTATCGTGTCTCCTCATCCCCAGAACTTATCGTGGCCGTGGTCTAGATGCGGGTATATTCGCCATTCTCGTACCTACCTATTCCGGACAAGTCAACACTGAGCAAGCATCGCTTGGAGAACATTCACGAGCAATTGATGAGCAAACATGTCTGTTACTATGTGCCAAGGCCTGTTCATGGGCCTAAATAAAGATATTTCTTGACGGAGTCGGTGAAAAGGCCTCAGCGAAGCGAAGCCAGGCAAAAAGAGAGTTGTAACACTCGTGATCGAGGCAAGCATGCTAATCGCAACGCGTGGCATGCGTGATCGGCTAGGCCTGGTGGTAGGACAATGACGAGCAGAGTGTCTTTCGTACAAATGTACTTGATCTGCGTGCAATGCTCGGACGTAGACGTGAAGCAAAATTGGTGGTCTGAGAAGTTTCTCCCCAGACGTCTTCTTCTAGCCATCCATTACCGGGTTTAGCAGTTGTTCAAGGGGCCACTTCCGTATAGCACGGATGCTGAGCGGATCCGTGTGACCAGCCTCAAACATCTCTAGTCCAGTCCACGCGATCATGGCAGCGTTGTCAGTACAATAGCTTGGCGGTGGGAAGTAGAGCTTGACATCAGGATAACCATAAGCACAAAGTGTGCTGGCAAGTATATGCCTCAAAAAAGCGTTTGCAGCTACACCTCCTGCAAGCACAACTGAACGAGGTGCCGAGTCATGATTCATCGTCTGGAAAGCGAGGATCACGCGATACGCAACATGCTCGAAAGCCGCACGCATCGTCTCTCTAGCAACGTCCCGTTTCTCCTCAAGGCTGATGTCGTCGATATTCCGCTCGAGTTTCGTGCGTTTTCTCGTAGCTGGATCCGTCTGATATCGAACAACGCGTTCAGCGGCGGTTAGCAGACCGGAAAAACTCAGCTCGCTATTCTGGATCTTGGGGCCAGCGCGTCCGGTGATTAGTGGTTGATTCAGGCTCCAACCCCACTTGGTTGCACTTCTTTTCAGGGCATCCTCGTGGTTAGATGGAACCTCGTACCAATCGTAGTCGCCCGAAGTTTCCAAGTACTGACTGGCAGAGCATCCGGTAGCATCTGTTACCGGCTTGTTTTGAGGTGCGCCAGAAGAAGACACGTCTCTAGGGCTTCTTCCAGCTACGTTGTCAGATACTCTTTTTGCGAATGCAAATTGGTCGAGTAAGGCCCCATACATGGTGCTCTGGGTGGTCTGCAGCAGCTCAGGTGGTAGCAGGATTCGCGCAAGCTTATCAAGACATTCGCCCACAGCAATGTCATTGGTGCTACCTAGCAAACGATGTTCCGTGGCCGACAACGAGTGTACAAGCAAAGTGTGGCCGCCAGATGCGAGGATAGAGAGGAATGGAAAATTGGGTTCCAAGGACGTCGTCGGCGGCAATCCAAGAGCGCTGACGAGCCGCGGAGTCAGAGCGTGCGCTTGCATGTGGTGTACACCGACAAGCGGTTTCTATCGGGTGACTCAGCTACGTCCTCTTAGGCGATGGATGCATTATACCTGCCATGCTACCGCAAGGCCTTTGGCAGTATCAAGTCCTGTGAAGAGGTTAGACCTCATACCAGGGCCTCGAGTGACAGAGATGAAATCTGGCAGTCGCCTAATTATCACATGATCTGAACTTTCATGGGCTTTGCCTTGCAGCACTCCTTGGTCCATGACGACATGACTGGTCTTCTTTGGTGGGAGGTGGGCAATGGCCTCGCGGACCAGATTTGCGAGGTTTTCTTGGTGAGACCGGAGAGACACAAGGGGGTGTACGCCCAGGAATTCAGCGTTGTTCGAAGTGACCTTCTTGTGGAAGTGTAGCTGTGCAACGTGGCGGCCGTGTTCGGTGGTCTTCTCCAGAATGGCAACCGAGGTGTCGTCGCAGCTCGTCTCTATGGCCAGGGTCATCAAGCAGCGGCGGCTGTTTTTCTGCAGCCGGTGAAGCGATCGAACACGTGAGAAGCCATGCCGAGGACAGCCGGGACGGGGCCACATGGCGTGTCAGCGAGACGGTAGCTGGCGAGGGTGAAGGACGCGACCGGGAGGAAAGAATTGGCGATCAAGGGTCCAGGCTCGGTGACGTAGGGCCAATGGCGTCGCTCACATGTGCCCTAGGTTAGAGCCTCAACAGCACCCTACTCTACCTCGTAGTACGCGTGTCTACCAGCTCAACACCGCCCGTAGCCACTTGACGATGCGACGCGTCGTTCTTGCACGCCTTCTGCCATGGCTGACGTGAAGAAAGAGAGCGACGGTCCGGCGCCGGGCTCGTCGTCTGGCTATGACGCTGCTCTTCTCCCCGACTACGGCGACGACTTCATCAACGAGGACGACTTTGCCGAGTTCGCGAAAGCACTAGCCGCGCCCGACCAGCTCTCTCCGTCCACCGAAGACCTGGCCGCCCCACAGCCCGAGTCGCGCAAGTTCTTCTCTGCCCTCAACGACTGGCGCCCAATCCATCAACGCGTGCGACGGCGCAAGAAGAGCAAGGCGCCCCCGCGACGAGGAAAGGACGAGACCCGCGAGGGCTTCGTCTACGTGCTGCTGAAGTGGCCACTGCTCATCATAGTGCTGGGCTGGCTGCTGTTCCTGAGCATCGGCTATGTGTTCACGCGGGTGTACATCTACCTGTACGAGCGTCTCGTGACATGGCGGGGGACACGACAAAGGCTCCGCCAGCAGTTGCAGAGCGCGCCGTCATACGCGGACTGGATAACTGGCGCGACAGAGCTGGATGCACACCTCGGCAACGACGTGTGGAAGACGAAGCCCGCCTACGCCTACTATGACAGCTCCACGGTCAGCAGAGTGCATGAGCAGCTAGTGAAGCTCAGGGAAAAGGCCGAGGCAGACGAAGCCGGCCAGACAGGCCATCAGAGATCAGACGGCCAGCCGCCAGCTGTGGAGGACCTCCGGGCTCTACTGGAAGCCTGCGTGAAAAACAACTTCTGTGGCTTCGAGAACCCAAGGCTATATAGCGAGACCTACTACGGAACCAAGGACGCGGTCCAGAACTTTGTCCAAGAAGCCGAGGCCTCATTGGCGTTCCTGAAGAACACAAAGCAACTGGACGCAGAAAACAAGCGAGCTCTCTTCAAACACCTGGGCAGCAACTTTGGACGCACGGCTCTGTGTCTGTCTGGCGGTGCGACTTTTGCATACTACCACTTTGGTGTCGCAAAGGCTCTCCTTGACGCCGATCTACTCCCAGAAGTCATCACCGGCACCTCCGGTGGAGCCCTGGTGGCTGCACTGCTTTGTACGAGGACCGATGACGAGCTAAAAAAGCTGTTGGTACCTGCATTAGCAGGTCGGATCACAGCCTGCCATGAAAGTACCTGGACATGGATGCAGCGTTGGTATTCCACCGGTGCACGCTTTGATAGTGTAGACTGGGCCAAAAGGTGTGCCTGGATGACACGAGGCAGCATGACCTTCAAGGAGGCTTACCAGCGCACTGGTAGAATACTCAACGTCTCATGTGTTCCATCGGACCCGCATTCTCCCACTATCCTAGCTAACCACATTACTTCTCCTCAATGCGTAATTTGGTCTGCGGTGCTGGCATCGGCTGCAGTCCCTGGCATATTGAATCCGGTCGTACTCATGAAGAAGGACAACGATGGGAAGCTGTCGCCGTATTCGTTCGGCCACAAGTGGAAGGATGGAAGTCTGAGGACCGACATCCCGCTCAAAGCGCTCAATCTACATTTCAATGTTCGCTTTTCCATTGTCAGCCAGGTCAACCCTCACATTAATATCTTTTTCTTCTCGTCCCGTGGCTCGGTTGGTCAACCCGTCACGCACCGACGAGGACGAGGCTGGAGGGGCGGCTTCATTGGGTCTGCGATAGAGCAGTATCTGAAACTCGATCTCAATAAATGGCTCAAGGTACTCCGCCATCTTGAACTGTTACCGCGCCCACTAGGCCAAGATTGGAGCGAAATTTGGTTGCAACGCTTCAGTGGGACCATCACAATCTGGCCGAAGTCGATCATTTCTGACTTCTTCTATATTCTATCTGATCCAACACCACAACGCTTGGCGCGCATGATTCATGTCGGCCAACAGTCAGTCTTCCCCAAACTAAAATTCATTGCGAATCGCAGTAAGCTAGAGCATATAATTCAACAAGGAAGACGCCAGTATCGACCTCGCGGAACGCGTGATGGCGACCTTACCAACATGCTATCTGAGGACGATCTGCAAGGGCTACTCAAGCGCACCAAGAGCAAAGACGACGCTGCATATCCGCTTTCTGGATCGGAATCGTCTTCATCGGCTGGCTATTCACGCCCTGGATCTCCGATAACTCTGCCGCTCGGCTTCACATTCACACGTAAGAACAAGAAGGGTCTTGCTCAGCTGGACACCAGTGGCAATCAGTCAACCGAAACACCTGACAGTCCCTCATTGTCTAAGCGCCTAAGTGGCTGGTGGTCCGCGAAGTCTCCTCGCGGCACTCAACCTCCAACCCCAAAAAACCCATCACCCTCACGCTCGCCGTACACGCATCATGACCGTCCCAATTCCATGTTCGAACTCCGTCCTCCGAAGGATGTCAAGGATCTCCAAACAATTAGCAACGAGCGACCATTTCACCGTAACAGCGACTTCATCGAGGAGATTCGAAGGCGCAGTAGTGTGTTTGTAGAAGGCTATGCCTCGGACAATGATGAGGAATATGCAAGCTCTTCGAAACAACACGAAGGAGGCGCATTCGGCGATGTTGATGCCGGCGCGGAAGATGCAGAGGATTATGGCGAAGCAGCAGACTTTGGCGACGACGAGGATGACGGCGATGATGTGCCGAACGTGGGGGTTGGACTCGACCTTGATGGACGCGCGTTATGAGTTTGGGTAGCGTGCTAAGAAGCTGTATAACTTAGACGTAATAGAAGCTTGCTGACAGCGGCCATCAGGCCTAGCAGTGGCCAGCGATCGGTCAAGTGCAAGCCTGAGGTGACTCGAAGACATCGCATGCTCCACGGCGGACTGTAGTTTCTCATAGGACGTCAATTTACACCTTGAGGATAGACTGCACTAGAGCGTGCCTTAGTGCAGAGGGCACAAAGCTTGGCAAAGACGTCATCAACAACACGCTTTGACGCGCTGTCACTGCTACAGAACGGATCGAATATGGAGTTTCCATGAAGGATCTCCTATTTTGGCTTAGTGCCTTAGCAGTGCCTGCCTGTAGATAGCTTAAGCCGCCTTACTTATAAGACTCTCAACTCTAACTAATACAATTACAATATACACTAAGCTTTTGCTGTCTTTTAGGCCTTAGCTGTAGCATCTAGTAGCTAAAAACTTTCGCTCTACTCTGCATTGCGCGTGTAGCTATCCTCCTAGTTCTGCATTGCGCGCATAAGCCTAACAAGCAATTGTTAGTCTTTCTGCTCTGCACTACGTGTAGTAGCTATCTCTAATCTGCATTACATAGTGCTCTTCTACTCTGCATTAAGCGTATAGCTGCCTATTACTAAGATAAAGTACTAACTAGCCTAGCTCTGCTTACCTATACTACAGCTTTAGATCTTAAACCTATATTAGACACCTAACTACTACTTTAAAACACAGCAATTAACAACTAGCTATAGTTTTCTAGCATATTTAGCCTGCTAACTGCCTAAAACTGTAGCACTATCTAACCCTAAGACTCCTAAGAGACTTGTAACTGCACCTTACAATTACCTTACATATATACCTCTTAAGAAACAAGTAGGCAGCTAAGAGCTTAGAGAATTAGATATTAACCTAAACAAAATAACTCTATCTTACTTATTGTCTCTACAAAGAACTTGTTGCTCTACTGCAGTAGTAACTAAATATACTACGTTAAGCTAGCTGCGTTAACTACAGCGTACATAAACATAACAAGAAAAGAGAGGAAATCTTACGTTATCTAAGAAAGATACCTAGGCTAGCTTAGTTTAGAGTAAACTAGAACTAGAAGTAGCTAGTGTATCTAACCTAGGAGCAGCTAGTGCACCTAAGATTACTAACTAAAGCAAGCAATTACTACTGCTAGGAGTAGACCTATTAGAAAGTATAGATCTAGCTTTCTTAAGCCTGCCCTGTGTCTCTTAAACACCCCCTTTTCAATTACTGTCTTCTCCTCTCTGTTAATCTTCTAACACTCTCTCTTATTAACTAACTTCTATACAGTTGTCTCTAGTGCAACTATTTCTAGTTAACAACCTTTTTACAGCCTACTCTGTGCCTGGCTAGTTTTTTAACTTACAGCTAAGGCTGTTAGCGTTAGAACAGTCTTTAGAGCCTAATACTAGCGTCCTAACTAGAGCGTTATCTCTAACTAACTCTGCCCTTACAACTAACCTTACAGCGTACTTCTTTAACTCTCTACGCCTAAATCTGCGTGCTCTACGCCCTTTCTCTATAGTACACAACCTAGCGCTAGCGTTAGCGCCTAGATTAGGGCTAGAGCCTGTACTAGAACCTCCTTAGGCGTACTCTAACAATTAATATTGCTAAGACGCTCTTATTATACTTAAAATTGTCTAACAACAAGTAGAAGGCAGGATCTTACTAATTTTTAGGGAGCCTATCCTTTTTACAAAAGCATAACAGGCAGCAGCTAACGCTATAGGCTGCCTAATATCCTGCATATATTGCGAAGAAAACTAACACTATACTATTAAGTATTTAGAGAGTAATAGTTTAAATCTTAATAACCTTAACTTCTAGCAAAACTGATTTATGCAAGGCCTAACTAAAGAAGCTAAGGAAGCTAATAATCTGCTAGTGCGCGTACAACAATAGGTACCCCTGCTTAAGCCTTAACTACTAGTAGTACTACTCTCTACCTAACCTGTGCGCGCTAAGCAGCCTAACTAGTTCTAACTATCTTTGTAACAACACTCTAACTAGCTGCATTGTTAGTTAGAAGAAATAGAGAAGATTCTGTAGGATTTCTCTCCTCTCTGTTACTAGTCTAAGTATTAACGTAACTAAGGATCTTGCTATAACACGCCTGCCTTCTAGTATTAACCTCTACTATAATAGTACACTATGCTTAGTGTGTTATGTGCAGGCTAATTATCTACTTACTAATACCTAGATAACCTATTGTTAAGCAGCTCTTTCTTAGATAGCAGACAATCTTGTTACTAATATTAGAGGCAAGAAAAACAGCATTAACACTACTACTACTGTAATAGTTTTACTAAATCTGGCGCTACTAAACTAGTAAATGGTTATTACCTAAAACCTAATAAAATAGGCACGTATAATAGCACTACTAGCGTCTATCTATACGCCTAGCAAATTAGCCTGCGCGTTAACTAGTATAGCTTTACTTAAGTACTTAAAGTGCTCCTATTGTGTATAAAAGGCTAAGCTCTAGAATAGTACGCCTCTCTGTTAGAACCTAAGCACAAACGCATAATAATAAGCGTTAATGCGTAGATTGATTTACTCTACTACTGCTTCTAACGCAATATTATTAGTGCAGAATAGAAGGCTAGAGCTCTAAAGCACTAATTTAATCAGAAGTTGTTAGTCTAGAACTATATTACTAGGAAATAGACCCTTCTGTATAATGCTAGCTATAATCCTATTGCCTAGGAAATTATAATAATCTATAAGATCTGGTTAGATCTTAACCTGCTCCTTATAGCTTTAGTATTTATCTACGCTAATATAACTATAGAAACCTTTATTAATAAGTGTTATTAAAAAGAGGACTTATATTAGCAGGCCTAGGAGGAGTAGCGCACTTAGGCTTACTGTAAGTTTAAATCTATTGCAAGACAGTTTGCTTAGAACTGTTAGGCAGCCTGCTGCAATCGCAAGCGCAAGAATTGTAATCCTCTGTTACTAAAAAAGACCTCTAAACGCGTCTTACTGCGCGCTGTAGTACCTACTACTATTGTTCTTAGAGTAGTTGCTCTATTATATGCTCTGCGCCTGCTAAAATACTTATACACCTACTGTAGTAGAGAGTATCACAACAATCTTTACCTAACTTAGCCTAAGTTTTAAAAACGTATTACGTTTTTGGCTAATGCTATATTATCTTTCTTTAGAGAATCTTCTAACAATAACTTAACTTTAGAGACTAAACTTAATAACTAAGTATTCTAGAGCAATAGAGTTAAAGCTATTTTAACTACTAAGTTAGAAAACTCCTAACAGAGCTCTAGACAGACAGCTGTAACTCTAATCTTGCTACTTCTGCTGTCTATAGTTTAAGCAGATTAGATCTTTCTTTTCCTTTGTTAACTAGTAATTTAGTATTAGTATCCCTTAAACTAGTTGCTAATACTATTCTTATTACTACATTTACTAATTGCAATAAGCCTACCAAAGCTTACATACACGCTCTAGATAACGTTCCTATCAAATTCTGCCTAGATACTAGCGTAGGTGTATCTTTAATTTGGCGCAACAAGCTTATTTACTATCCTCGCGCAGTAATTAAAGAACTTAAAGAAGACTAGGTTATAAAGGTTAATAGTGTTAGCTCTATAGCCTTATATGTAAACTAACTTATTTACAATTTCCTAGTTACTTTCTACACAGTTAATAGGGAGGTTATCTAACTATACAGACAGATCTACGTTGTTAACAAATTACTAGTACCTTACATTATAGGTAATAATATTCTTTAGCCCTAGAAGGTTAGCATTATATATAATAACGTTCTAGGTAACTTTCTAGCTCTTTAAATCTAGAGTTATTACGTTAAATTGCATTTGACCCTAGTCTCTTGCTGCAAGCGCACAGTAGTTATAGCAAAACGCAATTATATAATTCCTACTAGCTCTAGCGTTTACATAGAGGTGCAACATTATCAGGTACTGCTAAGCAAATCTAGGTACCTCTTTATAGCAAAACTAATTATTAACCTTTCTGTAGGCACTTTTGCTTCTACGGGTAATTGAGTAATAAACAGGAATAAACCCTAGATGCTGTTTAACAACTTAGAGACTACTAACATTACTATTTATTAAGGCTAGATCCTTAGTTACCTTAAATAAGCATTTTCTTTTTACTGTTAAGCTAACCTGTTGTACTCTCTAGACTACCTATTTAAGGGAATGCCAATTTCAATAGGTAAGAATAAACCTAACAACTCTTCTGCAGGATTACCCTTTGTAGTAGAGCTGCCTAATAACAAAATTAAAGTAGCTAAAGCAGACGTGTCTAGTCTGTTTAGAGAAGACTATTAGAAACGCATCCAAAAGATACTTTTAGGACACTAATCTCTATAGCGAAAAGAACTTAGACAATTTAACAACAGGATTAAGATACCTATTCCTTTTTACAATAGGATCAATCTCTTAAAACTTAAGCAGGCTCTCTACAACCAATCTAAACGCAATAAGGACGCTATTAATAAGGTTTTAGATCCCCTTACTAAGCAGAGACGTATTAAAAGGGTTCTGCTTAGGTCTCCTAGCTCTATAGCGTCCCTAGCATTTGTAGTTTAGAAAAATAATAAGCTACAGGTTGTAGTTAATATGCGCTGTGTTAACAAGGCTCTTATACCTAACGTATATCTACTTCTAAAGCAGAACACTATCCTGTTAGCTATAGGTAGCGCTATAGTATTCTTGTCCCTTAACTTTGTTAAAAGCTTCTTCTAATAGGACATTATAGAAGAAGACTAATAGAAAACTGCCTTTGTAACAGCATATTAGGGCTACAAAATGTTTCTTAGTTCTACTATAGGTTTGGCTTGCTCCCCTAGCTTCTTCTAGCACTAGATAGAACAGCTATTTAACTAATACCTCTAGGATTTTATACTTATCTACATTAACAATATTATTATCTTTAGTTGCACCCTAGAAGACTATTTAGTACACCTAGACAAAGCCCTAACTCTCTTAGAGAAGGCAAGGGTTACCTTATCTCTAGCCAAATGCTATTTTAGTTATCTCTCTATTTAAGCCTTAGAACATTATGTGTTACAATTAGGCCTTAGTACTATCTAAGAAAAGACAGAAGCTATTTAAACCATAACCTTCCCTTAAACAGTGCAACAATTGGAATATGCTATAGGCCTTTTTAGTTTCTATTAGAAGTTTGTAAAGTACTACTCTAATATGTATATGCTACTAAACATGCTTAAAACTTGCTACCTTAAGAACGCCTCTAAAAAAGGATATAAAAGGCAGCGCTACGCAGAAGCAACTCTAGTAGTAGGTTTTATAAATAGTCTATAACGCTATAAAGCTAAAGCTACTTTTAAGGACCTTAAGAACAAACTATGCACAGCGCCTACCCTTACTTATCCTAACTTTTCCTAACTATTTATTTTCTATATAGATAGAAGCTGTAAGCGTAGTTTTAGTTATACAGTTTATTAGCTTAATATCTTAGACCCAGACAACCTAGTAGAGCAACCTATTTTGTACCTCTTAAAAACACTATCTCCTACAGAGTTGCAATATTAGCTAATAGAGTTAGAAACAGCTACGCTAGTCTAGGTACTTAAAAAGCTACCTTAATACACAGACTATAAAAAATTCCTAGTGTTTACAGATTACTTAGCAATTGTTAACGCGTTTAAGGATAAAGGCCTAGTGCAAGAGAAACAATTAGAGTAACTGCAATTATAGCAACTGTTTCTAGCCTATTACTACAGCCAAATAGAAATCTAACACATCCTAGGCAAGGATTACTTAAATGCAAATGCTCTGTCTAGAATGCAAACGTTACATCTACCTAGGCTAAGCCTAGACAACGCTACTAATATCCTTTAGAGCCTTCTTACACGTAAGAGAGAAAAGTTACTTTCTATAAGCCCGCGCCTTACTCCTTAGGAACCAACTAGTGCTGCTATCTAAGAACCTGTCTCTTGCTTTACATCTAAAGCCTATCTACTAGACGCATTATACAAAGCTAAGCTTATCTAAATAAGCAGAGATTTCTAAGATAAGCTAGTGTTAGCTTTGCAAATAGATCCTACCCTCTACAAGGTCTATTATAATATCTTAGATTAAGCCAAAAAGGAACTATAATCCCTAGTAACTCGCGAGTCTTTCTAAGTAGACATAGACTCTAGCCTTATATACTAAATGTCTTCTAATAGACAAGAACAGTTATACATCTTCTAGTCCCTACACTGCAATATTCTAAAACTTACGCATAATAATGTTAGCTATTCTAGGGTTATCAGAACATGCAAACAAATCTAAGTATTAATGTACCTACTAAACCTTTAAAAGTATGCTACTAAATATATTGCTACGTGCCTACAATGCAACGTTTGCCAACCTTTAACTAAAATACCTACTAGCAAGATACAGCCTATTAAATACCTGTTTCTGCTATTCTACGCAATTACAATAGATTTTATTATAGGACTGCTAGTTACTTCTAATAGATATAATTACATACTTACTGTTACTAACAAAGCTACTAAAGCAGTTAAGTTAATTCTAGAAGTTGTTAGCACGCGAGGTAAGGCTAACAACTCTAACTACCTAGAAGAAGTACAGGGCGACGCTTAATACTAGGCTATCTGTTTCTAGGACTATGTTGTCTGCAAATAGGGCCTGCTAAAAGCTATTATTTCTAATTGGGATAGGCGCTTCCTTGCTAAATTCTAGTAAGCCTTGTTTAAGAAGATAGAAACTACTTTAGCTATAACTACTGCCTATTACCCTTAGGTAGACAGCCAAAGCAAAAAGACAAATCAAATTGTTAAAATTACTCTGTAATGCATAATTGCCAACTACAACGCCCTAATAATTGAATGGAATAAGCTCTTACCTAACGTGTAATTTGCAATTAATACTGCGCGCAACTTTACAACAGGTAAATTACTATTTAAGCTCTTTTACAGCACTTACCCTCGCAATAGAGCTACTATTTATAACTCTACTATGTAATATTAGTTGGCTAAGTAGTTCTTGCGAGATTGCTGCAATATTTAAGCCTAGGCAGAGAAAGCTCTTAAACTAGCACAGGCTAGAATAGCTATATACTACAATTGCTAGCATTTACCTGTTAAGATTAGGGATATAGTCTTTCTTAAATTAACACGTAAAACAAATTGTAGATATTGCATCCTATATGCTTTAGCGCTTAATATTATTAAGGATAGTCCTTTTAAGGTTCTTAAAAGAATAGGCAAGAATACATTCTAACTTAAACTCCCTGCCTAACTTAAGATACACCTAGTTATCTTAGTTATTTACTTAGAACCAGCCTTACCCAACCTATACAATTGCCCTCCTATAGCTGCTAGTAAGGTAGTAGAAGCAGTAGAGGATAAACTACTAACAGTAGCTACTACGCCTGCTTCTAACAGAGAGCTAATATATATTATTAACCAAATCCTTACTAAAGAACTCTGTAAGGTCCCTAGAAACTAATACAAACAATAGTTCTACAAGGTCTAGTAGCAGAGCTATAGTGCCTCTAAAGACTTCTACGTAGTAGAGGAGCAATTACAAATAGATATACCTAAGATAGTGTAAGCGTTAGGAAAAATCAAGATTTGTCTAGTTAGCCTAGTTGCAGCAACCTGCAGCTGCTTAACAGCAATACTATCTACTAGACAATTCGCTAAAGTTGCCCTACTTACTTCTAGTCGCTAGCAACCTAACAGCAACCTAACAGCAAGTTGCCTGTGTTGCCTATGTTGCCTGTGTTGCTAGTGTTGCTAGTGTTGCTAGTGTTACCAGATTTAATAGTTAAGAACTGTTAAGTACTATAGCACTAGCAGAACTATATACTGCAGCTAGCTACCTGTATCTTTACACTCTTGTAGCGTAGGCTAACTAAGCTAGTTTCCCTTATCTAGTTATATAGGCTTTTTAATCAAATATAGCATAGACAAATTGCGCTCCTTTAAAAGTAAGCTAGCCTAGACGCAGCTACTAGGCTTAACATTCTGTAAGGCACGCGTTAGCAGGTACATAACGCGCTCTATGTATAGAAGGCTGTAACAGCTACTACTACTTGCAGAGTAGTAATTATCTTACTAGTTAGTTGTGTTAGAATTAGGTACTATGTCTGCTAGTGCTGCACTGTCTGCTACAGTAGTCTGCACCATTACGTTATATTAAGGCTAACCTAACAGTATTTACGCGTTATACTAGCAAAAGCATATCTAGTTCTTGTAACATTTGCGTTACTTGCTATTTACAACTACTTAATAATACCTTATTTCTTCTTTATACTATTGCACTAACCTATTGCACTTGTCTAGTTCCAGTTACTATTTCTCTTTAGTTAAGGCAATTACGTTAAGTATGTTACTTTTAATTGCAATATTATAGGCCTGCGTTACAAATTCTTCCTATGCGTCTTCTACTATAATGCTCTAGCTACCTCTACAGTTCTTAAACTACAGCTGTTTGTCTGCCTTATAAAGGTATTCTAGTGCAAGTTTATCTGTATGTCTGTACTCTTCTAGTAAAACATCTTTTACCTTACCTAATGCTTTACGCACGCATATATAGACAGCATCTTATGCAAGTTATTACATATTGCATTATATTTAGACCTACTTACATTGTTAGTGTCTTTGTGTAGAACTTTCCTTCCCTCTCTAACGTCCTTCTCCTTATCTTTTTCTATTAAGCAGTTTGCCTTCTTCTTCTCTTTGTTGTTATAATTGTCTATAAGCGCATTGTAGCAATCTTGCTCCTCTTCTGTATAGTTAGCTAGGATATTATTTACGTTGTTGTTATAGGTATCCTTTAGCACTAAAACGTTAGCCCTGTTGTTCTCTTGTTAGTTTGTGTGTACAGTAATATCCTATTGTATATTGTCCTATATAAGAATCTGTTAAATGCCTCCTAGGTTCTTCTATTTTTTGCAAATAGTATTAAAGTAGTCTGCTTTCTGTTAGCTAATACTATGTGTAGAACTTGCAATATACTCTCTACAGTGTGTCTATAGAAGGGTATAGTTTTCCTAGTGCTGTTGTTATTAAATTTCCTTATTGCGTTAAATATAACTAAGCCTATTAGTGCTACTATATTTGCACTTAGTTTATTAAACTTCTCTTAATTCCTAGTTATTGCAGCAATGCCTTATTTCCCGTTATTATAGAATAACTGTGCCATTACTGCTGCAAGACTAGGGTTTAGAAATCTAGCAGATTTAGGCTGTCTTTAGTTAGCTAGTATAGCTGTTTTAGAGGTGTACTTGCGTTCTTTAGGTCTTGTAGTAGGTAAACAAAGTCTTTAAGCAGTTCGCTAGGCTTAAGAACCTGTCTGTCTAGGTAGTTTAATGTATAGGCACTAGTAATTTCTAGTTGTTCTTGCTTTATTACGTAGGTCTGCAAGTTGCTGCACATGTCTAGCATCTAGGCGCCTACTATTAGCTACTGTCCTTAGCAGGCTGCAACAGTACCTATATAGCAGGCAACTCCTTTGCACAGTGTTAAGCTAATATGCAATTAAACTAATAACAGCAGAGTATTCTATACTTTTGTCTAAGTGTCTAGCAGCATTTAGGCGTACACATGCTTGCGTGTATTAAGCTATAGTGTTATTACTATACTACATAGCATCTTTCTGTTGTTAGTAAGTAGTCGCGTTACTAGGATAACTCTTGCCTTCTCTAGTATAGTCTTGTTTTCTAGTAACACACTTTCCTTTGCCTAGCGTTTTTCTTTCTCCTATAGTAGTAACCTAAATAGGTCTGCACTAGATAAGAAGAGTTGCAACTTTATAACAGTTAAAACTACTTAATTATGCATAACAAGGCATCTTTCTATAATGCAACAGCCTTAAGTCTAATAGCAGTTTTCTTTTAACTACTAACGTTTTCTATATATTAGTTCTATAGGTTTTTAGTTTGTGTTAGCTTGTTGTGCTTATACTACTACTGCGTCTAGATTCCTCTTGTTAACAAGCAAGTAAGGCTGCAGATCTAAAAGTGTATAGTATTTAATCTCTAGGCTGTCTTATTAAGTAACTTTTTAGTTAGGCTGGTATAGTAGTTAGTTATACTTCTGTTTTAATCCTAGAGTTAAGGCTTAAGGACAGTAGCGTTAGAGTCTAGACAGTTTTTAGTCTCTGCAGCGTCTTAGTTTTTAGTATGTTAGTTCTAGAGTTACATTTTCTAAGAGCCTAACCTTTGCACTATTATCTGTTAGCGCTTGTTTTAGCGCTTGTTTAGACAGAGACATAGTGTGCTGCTAACATTACTTAAATTTGCTGCTTAGTACAGAGTATATAGAGTAAGCGCTTGCTTTTTAAATATTAGAGAACTATTAGCAAGAGTAGCAGAAGTAAGCAATGTGTGTAGCACAACAGAGTTTTTACTTTACAGGCATAAGTAGAGTTTTTGTAACACATACAGTCTAATATTGCCTTAAATTCTGCTAGAGCGTAGCAGTTAGGCTGTTTAATTGGATAGCCCCTTGTCCTTAACCGCGTGCTAGCGTACACAACAGTTGTCTACTGTTGGCACAAATAGTTGTGCGCGCAATACAGGCAATTAGGCCCCTCTCTATCCTTAACTGCATGCTAGCGTATATAACAGTTGTCTACTGTTAGCACAAATAGTTGTGCGCGCAATACAAGCAATTAGGTGCCTTTCTATCCTTAACCAAATGTTAGCGTACACAACAGTTGTCTACTGTTAGCACAAATAGTAGTGCGCGCGATACAAGCAATTAGGTGCCCTCCTATCCTCTTGTCCTCTACTAAATGTTAGCGTACACAACAGTTGTCTACTATTAGCATAAATAGTTGTGCGCGCGATATAGGCAATCTAGTAGCCCTATACGCAGAAAACTATTTACCTAGTAAGTTGTTAGTATAGATCTAGTATGCTACTATACTAGTTATATTTGTAGTTTAATTGTAAATAACGCCTAGTGTATCTTTAATGCAACTATCTCTTGTAATGCGCTGTACTAGCGTGCCTTTGTAGATATCTGTATTTGCGCCTATCTATCTCTCTTCTTTGTGTAGTAATATATGCTGTTGCATTTACTTTTAAAGCCTAATTTGTGCTCTAATGTCTGTACAAACAAATTGTAATTAAGGTTGTTAATATACTTGTCTATTACTAGCAAGTTGTAGTGTGTATGTAACAGCTGGTTTGTCCTAATAAGAGTGTGCTTGTTTCTAGTTGCGTTTAACACTAATATAGTTGTTATGTTAGGAGTAATTTGTGTTATGCTTAACTCTTTGTTAACTGTTTCTATTATCTTTCTACGCAGGTTTCTATCTAGTAAAGCTTGCTTTCAATTGTTGTTTAGTTTAGTTTTGTTCTATTGCAAGCGTATCTATTAGGCTGCGTTGTAGTTACATTAGATAGCAAAGTGTGTAATTGTCTAAATAAGGCAACTATTGGCTGCGTTCTATAGTAGTCTGTTCTGTTGTAATACAATTGCCCTTGTAATTTGCTGTAGGTATTCTTTTGCTGTAGTTGTCTATAGGGAACAGCCTAGTATCTTCTGCCTTCTTATCTCTTGTTCTACGTTAGAGTATATTAAGTTATATTCTTCTGCTGTTAGTTGCATTATATTGCATATGCTATCTTTTAACAATTATATCTAGTGTTGCTACAGTAGTGCTATCCTCCTGTCTGCACTAACTAGCAATTCTAAGTAACTATTGCAATATCTCTATAATACTTGCGTACGTAGATAAGGGTTGCTATTATTACGCGTTTGTAGTAGTGTATAGTGTGTGGTAAGAAGGTTGCGTTAGCAGCCTTACGCTATAGTTCTATGTTATAGCGCTTGTTATGTTAGCAGGTTTGCGTTCCATTAGGTAGGCTAAAGCAATAGTAGAGCTATTGTTAAATATACAATTCTATTTACTATATCTAACACTACATACTAGTTGTCTTGCTACACTTACTTCTGTTTATAATTCTGCACTATACGTGTCTAGTCTTAATTAAACGTAAAAGAATACAGTCTATTATATTTGTCCTAATTAATGTAATTATTTACATAATAAGAAACAGGGACCTTATTATTAAGTGTAGGTAGATCCTTTAGTACTAAGTGCATAGAGTAAACAATAGTTGTTATGTTGTATACCTTAAATACTTGTAATGTGCGTTGCTTAGTCTTTGTACTGTATATACAGCAGCGTATACTTAGCATTCCTGTTATATTATTAATTTAACTGTTGTTGTTAAACGCTATAACCTTGCAGAAGGCACCTGTATACTTATATTTCTTTCTATCCTTGTCTTAGTGTTTGTTGTTAATAAATGTAAGTATCAGGTGCACTTAAGCTGCAGCTCTACTATTTGCAACAGTCTAAGACAGTTACGTGTAGTTCTTATATTTAAACTCTTGCACCTACACGTAATCTTTGCGCTATTTTCTAGTCCTATACTAGTTAGGCGCGTATTGCACAATATCTTCTTTGCAATGTTTAGAGTTGTTGTAGCGTTTGCCTAATAGCCTTAAGCATCTTATAGAAGAGTGTATTTTTACATTTATTCTGTTTACCTAGTAAGAGTTAGAGTCCTGTCTGTCTTTATTATATAGGGTAACAAGGCAGCTAGTTACCTTCTAACAGTAGTGTTAGACAAATACTGCAGCAGTATGTGTAAAGTCTAGCGACGTAATATGTGCAGTAACCTTACTAAGGGGCAGTATAATAGAATTTAGTAACATGCCTAGTATAGACTATCTAAGTTATTTGAATAGTATTGCTGTTAACACGCTTATAGTAAAGGTGTGCTTGCGCTAGTTAGTAGTAGTGCACTATTAACTTTAGTCTATAACTGTCTTGTGTTCAAACGCTATAAGCGCAAGCTGTCTAGAGTTATAGAGGCAGATTTACGCAAGAAAATCTCTCTTGTTTGTTATTAGGTAGAATTGTTTTACTATTGTAATATAGTAGGCCTTGCTGTTTATTCTAGTGCATATGCTATTAAGAGCTCTATACATACAGATATTGTTAATAATATGGGTTAGCGCGTGCTATTTAGAGTAGTTAAAATCCTTTTCTTCTTCTTGCGTTTGTCTAAAAGGTTAAAACTCTTCTTTTAGAACATCTATTTATTTAATAGCTAACAATATATACTCTAACGTGTTTTTGTTATAACTCTTGTATTGTAAGAGTACTAGCAGATTACACGCAGCCTAGATAAAATGCAACGCGTACAGTGCCTTAGTTGCTAGCAGAGAAGACACTACTGCTACAAATTAGCAAATTACTGCTTTTTGTTCTGCGCTAGTCTACTGCAACACTTCTGTAAAAGCCCTCTTGTTATTAAACTGTTTTAGTCTAGTGTTATGCTTAACCTAGCAAAACCTTTTATTTAACTAGGCACAGCTGTTATCTTCTACTACTAGAACTGCAGCACTATTCTAGCCCTTCTTTTGTCTAGGGTGTATGTCTATTAGCATGTCTTCTGTAAATTCCAATATCTTTATAACTAACTCCTTAAGCAGTAGATGCAATATATTTGTAGCTAACAACTTGTATATATTAAAGTTGTAGTAATTCTAGCCAAAGCACTTTACTAGATAAACGTAATTCTTGTATTCTTTATTAAGACAACAACTCTGTTACAGGCGTGTATACTCTTCTATTTACTATAGATATTTGTTGCACAAGTTCTCTTGTTTGTCTAGTAGTACTGTGCATTAAGTATAGTGTCTGTTTTTCTTTACACCTGTTAGTAGCACTTGCTCTTTATAGTTAGCTAGAATTGCACAAATAGTTAGGTAACACTGTTACGTCTGTTAGTTAGCACACTCTAGCTGTATGCTGTATTTAGTAGCTTCTTTAAGTGCTGCAGTTGCTAGTTAGCGTCTGTTCTCTATAGTAACCCTCTGTTGTTAATGCTGTAGTTAGTACTTACGCAACAACAGTTTGCCTATGCAGTAATAATATACTTTACTCTTTAGAATAGGATCTAGAAGCTTAGCTGTTAGAATAAATCTAGCTAGTAGTGTCCTAAGTGTTGTTCTGCGTTATTGTGCCTTACAGTTAAGATTCCTAATAGTAACATATATTAGCTATGCTGCTACGTTGCTAGACATTATAGACAACTATGTTTTGTCTACTACTAGTATAACTAGCACAAGGGTTGCACTATCTGGTAAGCGCTGTTGTATTAACTACTACTAATCTTCTAAGTATAGTTTATAATACACTCTTATAGGTTTGTTAGGCGTGCCTGTAAAAGAACAGCTAGGTGCGTAAACTATCTTGTTAGCAAATAGGTAATAACTAAGTATAAAGGCAATCTATAACATAATATCCTAGTATATAAATATATGTTAGTTAGGTTAGAGGTTTAGTAACCTAGATGTAATTGCTACGTCCTCTTGTATCTATACGTTGTCTTATAGCCTAGATTAAATGTTTAATATAGCCTGCTGCTACTAGCGCCCTAATTAGAACTGCAGCTGTAAATGTAGCTTGTGTAGCTATATGTTAGTAAAGAGGCTGTTAACGTTACCTAATGTGCATTTTATCCTTTGCAGCTACAATACAAACGCTAGTGTAAAAAGAGAACTAAAAGGCTCTACTATGTTATTCCTATTAGTGTTAGCACGCGTGCGCTGTTTAGCTGCGTGTAGCCTACTGCTTTGCGTCTGCTATTCCTAAACCAAAGGGTTTGCTAGCGTACTATCTACTTGCTGTCTTAAACAGCTTGTCCTATCCTTGTGTAAACGCTAACATTAGGCCTATCTGCTCTATTGCCTTATGTTTAGCTAGAGTGTAGTTGCGTTTACATAAGGTGTTGCTATATAAAGCAGGTGCTGCGTTGTCTAGAGTAGTATCTATTGCGTTACAGCTATTAGGGCTGTGCTATTATATTATAGTGTTAGGAGTTATAACTAGCGTATTGTTAGGTAGCAGGTAGCAACGCGTCTGGTATTAAGCACTATATTTAACAAGTCCTACGTACGTCTTAGTGTAAAAGCTACATAGTATGCATATACAATCTATTACTAATTTATTTGTGTATAACTCTGTAGTTTAGATATAAGAAGACTAAGTGTGCAAAAATAGTATTAACATTAGTTACGTAGTGTTAAGGTAGTTACTAGCAGCATCTATCTTGTGCTGCACAGTCTGTCGTCTATAGTAGTCTACTAAAGTCTACTGTAGCTAACAGTTACTTAACCTGTGTACAGAACTATGCTAACAGTTGTAGGCGCAACAACTAATATTTTTCTTTTCTTTAATATTTCTTATTACTCTAACAACTGTTACGTTATTATACTAGAGCTTACTTATTAACAACCAGATTAGTTAGACTAGCTAACACAGCTTAATAAAGATTAATATTAATAATAATTATTACGCTAAAAAATATTAACACCCTAGAATAAATAAGTTACTGCGCGTTTGGAATATATATAGTAGAACCCAAACACCTAAAAAGGTAAGTATACCTGCAAGTAGACACGTACAAGGTTTAAAAGTATAAAAAAAATAGACTAGTAGCTCTAGCAGCCTAATATACAACCTGTACCAAGGTAGCTAGGCTTAGTACAGATAGAAGCAGGTAGAATAGTGTACTATATATACTATAGGTAAGACTAGTAATAGGCGTAAGCAATTACTTAACAGTAAGAAATAATAAGTATAATTTATATACAGTGTTAACTAATGTTCTAAGCAGCTGGTATATTTAATCTTTTCTGGTTTTAAAATGCCTGCAGATCCAATTTATATTCTTTCTCTAGCACAGTATAGGACAGTTGTCTACTAGAAACTACTGTTCTAACTTGCTCTAATGTGCAAATACAACAGAGGCCAAATAGTAACAAAGACTGTTAACAAACTGCTGTATACTAAACGCATCTACGTGCTGCTTGCTCTCAAACCATTAGCGCTAATAGAGCATATAATAGCCTTACTAGCTAGCTACTCTCTGCCTCTTGCTATATATACGTTTTCCTAACCTTAAAACTAGAGATAAATTTACCTATGTGTCTCTAGTCTTAGGGTTAAGGTAACAGTCTTTTGTTAAAACATACACAGAACCTAGTGTTATTTTTATCTATTATACACTTGCGCCTCTTTACACTTCTCTAACCTTAAAACTAAAGATAAATTTACCTATGTGTCTCTAGTCTTAGAGTTAAGGTAACAGTCTTTTATTAAAACATACACAGAACCTAGTGTTATTTTTATCTATTATACACTTGCGCCTCCTTACACTTTCCTAACCTTAAAACTAGAGATAAATTTACCTATGTACCTATATATGCAGCCGCTTCTTAACACGTAACTTGTACTTCTAATTTAATGTTGCTATCTTTGTATATATATTTCTTATAAGTCTAAGAGACTTAATCTTTTATTATATTTTTATTCTTACAAAACTAAAACTATACCTATTACGTCTATATGTTTGTGTAGTTTAAAAATCTAGAACCAAGCTTTACTATGTTGTTGGCACTACACCTACGCTACTTCTTAGCCTACTAGCATAGAAGCAAATTTATGTCCTAAATAGACCTTTTAGTAGCTGTTTAGATGTTGTAGCTTAACTAAGATACCTTATAACGTGTTTAACAACAAGGATCTCTACAATAACAGCTATAATAGCATTCTAGAGCGCACATTAACAACCTAGCCTAACTTAAGAGCGCTGTTGTTGCAACAACTTTGTTATGTCCTGCAACACTATTACTTAACCAAGATACCTTATAGCGTGTTTAAAAGCAAGGATCTCTATAACAACAGCTACAATAGTATTCTAATGCGCATATTAACAACTTAGCCTAACTTAAGAGCGCTGTTGTTACAACAACTTTGTTATGTCCTGCAACACTATTACTTAACTAAGATACCTTATAGCGTGTTTAAAAGCAAGAATCTCTACAACAACAGCTATAATAGCATCCTAATGCGCACATTAACAACTTAGCCTAACTTAAGAGCGCTATTGTTGCAACAACTTTGTTATGTCCTGCAACACTATTACTTAACTAAGATACCTTATAGCGTGTTTAAAAGCAAGGATCTCTACAACAACAGCTACAATAGCATCTTAATGCGCACATTAATAACTTAGCCTAACTTAAGAGCGCTGTTGTTGCAACAACTTTGTTATGTTCTGCAATACTATTACTTAACTAAGATACCTTATAGCGTGTTCAAAAGCAAGGATCTCTACAACAACAGCTACAATAGCATCCTAATGCGCACATTAACAACTTAGCCTAACTTAAGAGCGCTGTTGTTGCAACAACTTTGTTATGTCCTGCAACACTATTACTTAACCAAGATACCTTATAGCGTGTTTAAAAGCAAGGATCTCTACAACAACAACTACAATAGCATCCTAGTGCGCACATTAACAACTTAGCCTAACTTAAGAGCGCTGTTGTTGCAACAACTTTATTATGTCCTATAATACACATTAACAACTTAGCCTAACTTAAGAACGCAATTCTTATACTGTTAGGTAACTAGAAGATATTAGAGATATAACTACAATTTACATGCTTTTGTCTATATATTGTTACAGGCAAAAATTAAAGACAACGTAGAGTTACAGTTGTTTGTTAGGATATCTCTATTCTAGCACTCTTATTAGGCTCTTTAACAGCAAAGCCTACCTAAGCAGCTGCGACCTCTCTTATACTATATACAATGCATTTCTGTTAGACCCTACAAGTAGCAATCTAACGTCTAGATATTAAGATATTCTAACCACAACTTACATAATATTAAGTCCTCTATTGTTACTAAGCTTTATTACAGCTTCAAGAACTTCTATTAACGCAAAGAAGTTACGCGCATTAAACTTATCTACACTAAGATGCTGCTAGCTAGTAACAAAAAGGATACCTACTACGCTAGTAGGCACGACCAAGACTTTAAAGGACACCTGTATAAATCAAAACAATAGGCCTACATTTGTTTGTCTTAGAGACGCTTAGCAGAAAAGAACATGCACAAGAGGTAACGCGTAATGCTTTATAAATCTTATGCATAGTACATAAGGCAGCAAACACTTCAAACATATTAATCTCTACAATCAGGCTCTTTTAACAACTAGCAGCTACAGTTGCGTTGCACTATTAGCAACTGTTATCTACTAGAGAATACTGCTAGTACTGCACGCTACCTACTACTACAGCAGGCTCTTCTAACTACTAGCAGCTACAGTTGCGTTGCACTGTCTATAACTATTGTCTACTAGAGAGTACTATTAGCGTTAATTGCAAGCTATCTACTGCAATAGGCACCTAGAGCAACTAATTGGTACTACAATAATACTAGTATAGGTTTAAGGCTAAGTTTAGATTTTATTTTATATTAAATACTATAAGTAGCTACTAGAGTATTAGCATGCGCAAGTATATTGTCTTTACTATATTAGACAGTAGATTGCTTATTGTAAATACATCTAGTTTCTATAGTTATTCTGCTACTACAACATTAAGCCTACATTATCTAGTTTATAGATAGGTTAAGATCTAACGCCTAACTAGTAATATAGTTGTACCTAGACTATTGCAGAACGTGTTAAGGTTTACAAACATAAGGCATTGTTTCTGCATTTAACACTACAACAACTTACTATATAAGCTACTAGAGCCTTTTGCTACTATGTGCAACTAAATAATGTAACTAATATCCTCCTAACAACGTAAGAATACCTAGACAGCAACAAAACTAAATACACCAGCTATAACTACGCGCATAATAGGCGTCTGCAATAAGAAACTCTTAAGGCAGCTCTAAATAACTAGCATATAGAGTTGCAGGCAGCCTGCGTTAATATTACTAACAACATAATTTACAAAACTGCACATTAACTTTGGCAACAGCTGCCTAAATATAACAGCTACAAAATACCAGAGTTTAATAACAGATAGCTTACTATATATAAACAACAACACAGCGTGCAGTTACATAAACAGTTTACAAAAACAGTAGGTAACTACAGCAGTATAATAGTTAAGGACACTAAGCTTATAATAGAAGAGATTTGTAACGTAGTAAGTAGATACGCGCCTAAGAATTTATACAACATAGACAAGGCTAGCATATACTAGAAACACTTGCCTTAATGCACGTTAGCAGACAATCTAGGAGCTAGACCTAGACTAAACAGAAAGCATATAACTAGTGTGCTGTGCACAAATGCAGATAGCTTAGACTAAGTGCCTCTATAGTTTATAGGATCCTTAAACTACATAACTTATATAGATAGTAAGAAGAACCTAAACATCTGCAGTCTTAGTTGTGTCTATTAGAATAATAATTCTACCTGGATAGACACTAACATTATGCTAGAATAGCTGAAATAGTTTAATAACTGCATAAACAGACAAGTATTGTTGCTAATCAACAGGTTCCTACCTTACAAACACGCAGTAGCTAAGCTTTAAATAAGCTACTAATTGCTGCAGAACGTTTAGTATATATAGTGTTAATGTACTGCAGGCTTATTATAGCAATAGAGGTTACAATGCTTACTAATATAACAGAGTTATGTTCTTGCCTGCAGGTAGCACAACATTATACTAACTAATAGACTAAGGCATTACCTGCGCATAGAAGGCTAAAGTCTGCGCCTATTTTTTACACTTTGCAGTAGAGAAAAGCATAATAGGCAAACATTCTACTAAGACAATAGATGTTATCTACGCTATTTGCTAGGGATGTCGCGCGTAGTATAACAAGATAAGAGCTAAGACTATATGCAGTAGCTAGCAGATCTTAATATATCTAAACATGTACTACAGCCTATAGCTATGTATAGCTAACTTCTAAGAAACCTACTACAAGCTTAACAATTTAGTTAACTAGCTTAAAGACATGCGCGTTGTTAACAGTATAGACGTTAGAAGCTTTATTAAGTTACCTAAAGAGCGCAATCCTAACTACAAAGATCTAGCCTACCTCTTAGACTATATTGTCGCGATATACAGCCTAAACAAAACAGAGGAAAACTGTAAGGTACTGTTACTTCTTAGACTATTACACTGCAAAGCAACAGACATAATAGATTAACTACAGGTGTACATAGGTTAGCAAGAGTTTACTACAAATAATAGGCAATATATTAACAAGCTAGAAGCACTGCAACAAGCAACTATAAAATAGATAGCTGCAGAGCTATAAGACAAACGCTAAAAAGATATACGCAACTAGGTAGTAAGACTGCGCTAATGCAAATACAAGAATGCTATATACCTAAAATAAGACAACGCTAGGCTGTCTGTAAGCGTAAAAACTAAGAGTAATGTTGTAGTGTAGTTATAGTTAGAAAAGCGTAACAATACTATACTTAACTAGAACAAGAATAGCTATTACACAAATTATCTTACAGGGCCTATAATCTTTAGTATTTTAGCCAGCGCATTAACTAAAATAACTAGACAACATTAGCCTAGCAAACACTAAAATTAAAGAATAATTACCTAGCACCAACTATATTTAGCTAAAGACTAGACTAATAATCTAAAGTAGTAGCACACAATCTATGCAACTAAAAGAGCAGGGTTGTTAAGAAATTATGCACGCACAGTAACATCTAGGCAGGACAGCAGCGTAGGAAGTTAAGCACCCTAGCATACTAGCACTAAGCAGAGACACTATACTGCAAGACATGTTAACAAGAGACAAGGCTATTATATAAGAACACAAGACAATAGACAACAATAGTATTCTTTATAAGATACTGCGTACTGCACAATTTGCAACATTAGTTGCTAATACTAAGAGAAAACACTTAAACAAAGAAATACTACTATATCAACAGCAAACTTAGCGTTAAAAAGAGGAAACTAATCTCTTTACAAATAAATCTATAGAACGTAGGGCAGAATTATCTAGTTAAAAACACAAACGTCTTAAACTAACGTTAAAATGCATAACAGAAGCAGGCTGCTGTACACTTCTTTACTAGCCGCAAGCTGCGTACACTGTAGAGATCTGTTAACTACTATCTACGCTAATAGCACACAGTCTAGAGCGTTAGATGCACTAACAGACAATACAGAATTATAATAAAACAACATAGTGCAAAAGAACAGAAGGCAACAGATAGCTTCCCTTGCTAACAGGACTGTAGACGCATAAAAAACTTTACTATAATTCTACGTAAACTGCTAGACGCTAGCATACAACTTAAACATTCTAACGCAGCCTTGTTACGTAACCTATCTACTACAATAGCACTAGTAGGTTTGGCTAAGTTTGCCTGCTAGACTAAAGAAAGTGCTACTAACATAATATACAAGAGGTAAGTTGCCTATATTATAATGCAAAAACATAAGAGGTAAGAATTTTGCTTAGTGCTACACAGTGTCCTACAGTACTGTACAGTAGACCTGTCTACTGTAATAGTACTAGTAGGTTTAGCTAAGTTTGCTTGCTAGACTAAAGAGAGTGCTACTACTACAATATACAAGAGGTAAGTTGCCTACACTATAATGCAAAAAACTAGAAAGTAAGAATTTTACTTAGTGCTACACAGTGCTATACAGTACTATACAGTACTGCACTAAGAATAACACGCAGTAAGAGGCGCCCTCTTAGAATACACTTTTACTTACCTTAAAGACACAACACAACGCGTTAGCGCTAGGTAAGAGGCTATACAATACTAGAACAAAACCCTGCTTACTTTTACCTGCACCTATAATTTAACCTACTGCTACAACTATATAATACTGCGTTACTACTACAAACGCACTATAACTACACAATAACAACAATAGTGCTGCAACGCAAATACACGTAATTTTCTACGTTACGTTTACTATACTACGCTGTATATTACAACACTGTTATAAGTAAGCACATAACACAAGCACACCTACACACGCTAACTAAGCTGTAGCTATTCTACTATCCTTGCACCTGCCTGCACTGTTCTTAACTGTTACGCGTAATATATTGTATAATGCGCGCGTTATAGGATTGCAACAACAAGTACAAGTAGCAGCTACCTTAATTAAATAAATAGTACATAAGTAATGCAAAGACAATAACTACTAACAACGTATTATAGGCAATTGTAAGAATAGGCTACAATATTAATGTAGTAGACTAGCGCATATAGGTTAAAGAGATAACAGATTTTATTTGGTACAAGAATACATATAACAAGATTAAACAGGTATACCTATAGGCTAACTACCTAAAGATAATGCGCAGCCTAATAACAGATAAATAGCTTAAGTATACTGCATGCCCCTAACTAACTAACAGTAGCATACTAAGGAAATTCTACAAGGCAACAGCTAGCGCTGTATAGAAGAAGATAATCTTAGAAATTTAAGACTACAGCAATAAAGTTAAAGCTAAACACACAGAAAGATAGCTAACGCCTGCAAACTTAGAACTAGAACGCACGCAGTTAGCATTAGTAGTCTTAAGTTCTTCTGCTGCTTTAGTAACCTAGCTAATAGGCCTTACTACAATAACAACCAAACTGTTACTTAACAACGTTAATGTCTATATTATAGACAGCGTACATTGTTAAACTACCTAGACCTTCTTACTTTTAAGGCTAATAACAGCTGCACGTTAACAGCAGCTTAAAGACAGCAACTTTAAGATAAAGCTATAACATCTTAAATATAGTGCACTTGTTAAACACCTGTCGCAACTAAAATTTATAGACTAGTATACAGTTAGAACTTTAAAGATATTTAACGCGTTAGCGCTGCGCCTAATTACTAACAATAACAATCTAGCTGTAACTGTTAACTTATACGTTAAGATAAGAAGCCTTAAGGGCGTTGCAATCAAATGCTAGACTCTAGTACAAGACAAAGTTAAGCCTAGTAGTAATATAACCTAGAACAGTATACAAATAACAATAGCTAACTACATAATATAGTGCACTTTACTTTAGGCAGCAACAGCAACATTATAAACCTAGTAGGTGCTACTAGAGACAAGAGGTAAAGGCGCCTCTGCTTAGAGCTTAACAACAACACTAAAGATAACAACTGTAAATAACAAAAGACAACAAGAGCGCTAGCAGACCTAGCCTGCAAACTATTAACAGGACCTAAAGTAAATAGTAGCGAACGCTTTAACAGATAGAGTAGAGGCAAGAAGAAGAAGGATAACAGCCTAGACATACGCATTAAGACCCTAACTACTAAAATTAAGCGCCTAGAGAAGCAGAACAACAGCACTACAAAGAAAGTAGAGGGAAGTAGAGACAAAGATGCTGCGTAAACACAAAACAACGCAATATCTACGCTAATTACTACACCTAGATAGAAACGCAAGGGTGCTATAGAAAAACAACAGAGGTTACTAGAGGAAGATGCCTACTCTAGCAGCAAAGAAGAACAAGAAGAGTATAATAAAGGTAACAGGAATAAAGATAAAGAGCTCTAGTTAGCAAAACAACTTGCGTTAGAAGAAAGGCTGCAGCTCTAAGCCCTACTAAACGCAAGATAAGTGTACTATAAAGAGCCTGCAACTACAATCTACGCAACTAACACGTAAGACAGAATAGCAGATAAACTGCAAGCTTAAATTAAAGTAGCAATAGAACACTGCCAAGAGGACAAATAGCGGGAAGCAGCCAACTTCTTTAGATTTCTACTAGAAGACTTTAAGGATAACGCGCCTATAATACTACATTTATTATAGGGACTAACAGTCCTATTTACAGTATACTAACTAACAGAGGCCTATATACTTTACAAAAAAGAGCTATCTTCAGATAATAGCAGCATATTCAGGAACATAATAGGTATAGAGAAAACAAGATTAGCTGTACTTATAATAATTATAGGGCATGCGCACTTTAAGAACTAGACTAAAGTGCAAGAGGACTAATTAAAGAATAAAACTAGTTAATATAGAGCTAAAGACAACAGTTAAGAACAGTGCCCTATAACAGACTAACAGACATTCCTATGTGCATGCGAAAAAAACCCTTTAATGCTAGAAGAGCTACAGTTAGCAGCATCTATAGTAAGCAGATAGAGCTGCGCACTAGCTGCATAGAAGGCTGAAATTATTACTATAGGCCTCCGCAAATCTAAATAGTGCAACCTAAAAAACTCTCTTACGCTTTGTATCTGCTTTATAGACAACACCTCTCTATAGAGCATAGGCGCACTAACAGCAGACAAAGAAATAGAGATAAGAATTAATCTGCAAGTTAAACAGCACCTTGCAGCGTTTAACCAAAACGTCCTACTACGCAAATTTATAAAGGATAGTAAGAAGTATGTAGAGACAGTTCTGTAGTACATCTAAGAACGCTATATACTAAAAGTCTACCCAAGTGCAACTGCGCACTATCTAGCACTGTTTGCTAGCCAATTTATAATTGTATGCAGCTACACAATATTAGTAAAACGCGTACTTAACAAATACTAAACTATAAGACTTACAACTACACGCAAAATATTATTAAAAGGTAGCAAAGTAAGCGCAACAGACGCCTTTAATATTCCTAGCTACGTAGTAATATAGGGACGTATTATCTTTAACAAGTTTTATAACTGCAAATCTAAGAATACTATTATAGGCAACTTGTACAAGACTATTTAAGTTAAGAACTATAGTTATTAGTAGAAGGCCTAGGCTCTTTTAGGTACACTAATAGAGAAGGGTCTCTACAAGATACTTATTTTTATCTTCCTAGCGCTTAGCAGACTACAAGACAATAAGAACTTCTTAAACTAGCACTGTCTTACAGGCAAGAAGGACAACATAGACAGTTCTAAACTATTTACTACTGCTAACTCTGTGTACACAAGTATTAAGAAAATTGTAGATATAAGAGAGACAAGAAAGATATTAGGCCTAGTTATAGCAAAGGGCTAGGACACCTACTTATCTAAGGCACAAGAAGGAGTTAAAAACGTGCTTAATTCTCCTAAGTACATAGCGCTTATAGTATTAGGAGAGAAGATTGCAGCAAGGTTTATGCTGCGTTAAACTCTAGTTACGCAAGACCTATAGAGCTAGAAGATTTTAGGCATTAAGGGCAACTTCCTAACGTTCTACTAGCTATGCTAAACAGACAACTTCTAATTGCTTATAGCTAACGCAATAACAAGATATAAGATAGTGCTATAACAAGAAGGGCTAAACAGCGCAAAAGCTAAGAGCGTATGCATATTTAACTGCGCTAAGATGCAGAGCATCGCAACATTCCTAATGCTAGCCTAGCTTAAGGCTGCGCTGTTTAAAAGTAAAGGAAGCAAGAAAACTAAGCAGTTTACATTAACGCATATCTAATAGTACTTCTAGCAGCTAGACAAAGAAATGTTTGCTAATAACCTTAACTTGCTACTTGCATATAGTGCAAAGTATAAGGCAATTAAGCTAGAGGCTAAGAGGACCTATGTTGAAACTAGACCTAATCCTAATTAGAGAGGCCTAGCAGATAATTAAACAGTACTACGCAACATTTAGGCCAAAATCCTTATTAGCTTATACAAACTATGTGTGCAACTAGTGCTCTAGATAGAGCTTTAAAAAAAATTTGGCAAAGATGTAGTTCTTTTACTAAGGGAAGGAATGCTAAAGTCTAAAATAGACGCTGTGTTAGCAAAATAGAGGGACCTAGACTTAACATTTATTTTGGTAGCGTTAATAGCGTTTGCAGAAGCTATTACGCTAATTAAGGCAAATAAGGTTATAATTGCAGAGCCTTAAGACAAACAGAGCACCTAAGACCAATTTATGTTTAGGGTATATCAACTAGGCTAGCTAGCAGACATGTGCAAGGGCATTATTCTGTACAACCTAGAAAGCAATCTAGAAACAAAAGTTCTAAAGAAGCAGAACGTAAAGATATTGTTGCGCAGTAGTCTGCAAGGTGTAACAACAGAAAGAGAAGAGATTAAGTAGGATTATAACAAGGAAATCCCTATAAAGCTTAAGGGGCTAGTGTAAATTAGGTAAATCAAGCAGTAGAACTGCAGAGTACAGTACACTACTATGCAAAGCTGTAGGATAAAAAACGCTTAAGTAGATACATAGCCTAGTCCTAAGAGCATAAGAATACAAAAAGTATTGCAAAAGAAGTATATACGTAGACGTAACGCAAAATTAATTTAAAGCGCAAGGATAGTGTAGATTTGCAGCAAAACCTAAACTAAGTAACAGCGCTATTAAAGGGATTGCCTTAGACTTAAACTATAGTTAGGCACAGTTAAGGACAGGCTGCTAACTAGCAACACAGTTGTGCAGACAGTGCAAAGCTATGTTAAACACAAGAACTACAAACTATTTTGCAAAAGGGTTCTACAAACTAAGCTGCTAATAATAGTATGCTAAGCATTGCTGTTGTTGCTTAGTACAGCAGAGCACAGTTAAGAACTGTCTGGTAGCTAGCAGTACAGTTGTGTCAATAGTGTTGCTAATGTTGCAGATGTTGCTAACGTTGTGTTTTCCTAACAAGCTTAGGAGTAGCAGTATAGTACTTGTCTAACTATTCGCCGCTCTCTATAAGGCACTACCTAGAGGTATAATTAAAACTTAATAAGCTTTTGGTAGCTCTATGCGCTTACTTACCTATACTACAGCTCTTATTATTACAATAACATAAATACACAACCTTTTACCTTATTAGCAAAATCAGAGTTTTTATTTACGTTATTAAAATTACGCACCTGCCTCTTACCTTGTTATTTTAACAATAATAGACACACAGACCTACGCTAGCGCAGCTACCTTTTCCTCTACAACCTAGCGCCTATGCTGTCTCTTACCTTATATCTACTTACCTAGCTCTACAACCTTTTTCTGCTACCTATATTAACAATACTACTATAGCGCAATTTACTAACGTTAGTATTAATGTGCAAGAACTGCAGAAGCTTACAGGCACTAACCTTACTACAATTAACAGATATACTAGTCTATAGTAGTTTAAAAAACGTAAAGAGCAAGAGTTAGATTAAGAAACCCTACCTACAGAAAAACAAGTCAAGACGCTTTATAAGAGTAGCTACTACAGCAACGTAACGCTTAGTCCTACTAAAGCCTCTAAGTACAAGGAAAAGGCTTTCTAGGCTGTTGTAGCTTTTACAATTAACTCTAAACACCTAACAGCTAACAGCGTTAATAAGGCTTACCTAATTACAGCTATTTAGCTTAATTCTCCTAATGTTATTATAAGTAGGCTAGAACTTTAGGCCTTTAAAGATTAAGTTACAGCTGCTAGACCTAATCCAGAATAGACCTATGTACTACTATCCTTGCTACAGGTCTTAATCCTAGTGTATAAGCCTACTGTGTTTTTAGAGGTCTTTATAACAAGGTTGGACCGCGCAGCGCTATTAACTAAGTTTGCTATCTTACTGCACACTCCTAATATTAGCAGCTTCTAAGATAACATATAGACTTCTACTACGTTTAGCTCTATTACTTTTAACTAACTAGCAAATGTAGAGGTTAAAGACCTGTTATATTACTATGTAGCTATAGGCTGCCCTTAAGCGCGCTTAGTTAACGCATACTAATTAAAAGTAGTAGATAGTACTATAATCAAGGACTTCTAAGGCTTTGCTATAAACATAATCGCTTAGAAGGCAGTGCAGTTAGGTAGTCTATTATACACCTCTTTAGATACTAATATCCTTTGCAAAGCTTACTTTGTTATAATAGTAAACCCTAAGTTCTACCCTGCTATGTCTACACGCAAGCTACTATACCTTTGTAACTGTCTCTATTTAATATATAGATAGAACATTTCAGTTAAGTAGCTTAATAAGGTCCTTTTGTCTAAGTAACTTACCTATACTGTTGGTCGCATTCTAGTCTTAGGCATTAAGATTAATAACCTTAAGCAAGCCGTAGAAAAATAAGCTAAGGATAATTAGCTGCCTTCTCGCAGTTGCTCTAGAGAATTATAGCTAGAGCGAGTATAATAGACTAAGGTACAACGCAAAGAATATACTACCCTTCTTAAAGCTTAGCGCAAGCGCTGTGCACAACCAAAAACTGCTATTGCTAATTGCCTTAACATAGCAGAAAAGCGTTAACAGGAGCTAGGTACCTACGTAAAATTTGTTATCTATAAAGATCCTAACAACTATTCCTACATGCGTCTAAAGATGTTATTTAACTACCTTAATGTAACTGTTAAGTACTAGCTACAGCACAAAGCTAATATTAACTTTACGTTCTAGAATATACGCCCTTATAGAGACGTATATAGAGACTAGAAAGACAACCTGTATATCCTAACTAAGCGCATTATTAACGTCTCTAACCTAACCTGCATAGCTTATCTAAAGGGCCTGTTTCCTTATCTTGCCAAAGATAATCCTAACTATTAGAGGTAATGTTATAAGTTACTAGGACATAGTTATAGTCTTATGTTAATTTAACTCTAACATAATAAGCAGCTGTTTACCTCTAACTTGTTTACTAAAAAGCTAGATATACTAATAGCTTACAATAACCTTTGCAAGATTATGCAGATGTTACCTATTATCTATATTCTTGTTTGCAGTACTAACGTTAATCTTCTTGTCTAATTAGTTGTTAAGTAATTTAGAGAGCTGTTAGTTTACAACCCTTTGAGTTTGTTCTATACTAACACAGAGAACCTAATAATTACTAACATAGGCATCTGCGCTACCTGTAACAAGTACATGCAAACACATGTTACATCTGATACCTTATAAAGGCTTAGTAACAGATTATATAGAGAGCTAGTAGATTAGGACTAAAAGCGCTCTAATAGCGCTCTAACTTAGCTGCTACGCCTACTATAAATATAAGCCTATAGCATAGATAGAGGACAAGTTTCTCTTGTCCTTCTGTACAAGACCTATAGGTATATAGCTAATCTAGAATCTCTGATACAACACGCACTCCTATATGCCTCTAATACGTATCTAATTTAATTTTAATAGCTGTACCTACCTGCGTTGTTACATTACAAGAGAAACTTTGTCCTGCTAGTAATAGCATTTAGATAATATTGCTATTTACTTTTAAAAAGATTGCGTTAAAACGTCTAGAACTCTATCTAAATTAGATTTATTTACAACCTTAAATCTATTAAACACAGTTAGGATCCCTTAGATCTTCTAACAGCTAAAGCCTTTAGGTTTAGATCTTTTTATTAACACACAGTTAGGATTACTTTGGTAAAAGTTGTGTTTAGCGCTACAATAGAAACTTAGAGACTATTAATAACCTAGGAGTATTAGAGGCAACGCTAATAACTCTCTCTAAAGAACTAACCTCAAGAGCCTTCCTCTAAGACAACTCTGTATTAACTGTAACAACCTAGCAACAGAGTGCTAAAGCAAAAAAGACAGACACTAAGGAACCCCCTTAGCCTAGAGCTGCACTAAATCTAACCTCTGCCTAAATAGAGGTTAATTAATTACAACAAGATTTGAAATAGGCTTTAGTAGAAATTAATTCCCTTAAGAAAGGACTAACTCTGTTAATAGAACTAGACAAGCCCCTACCTACTACCAAATTATCCTAGAATAATTCTGTACCCTGCTGTTTATCTAATAGCTTTACATCTAAGTACTTACATTACTATAAAGGCTCTTGCTAACTTTAACAATCTAAGAAAACGCCTAATATAGACAATCTTAGCAATAGAAAAGATTCTACCTTCTGCTAATAGCAGGCCTTAATCTAGAATTAACTTAAAATTAACTTAGATTACTATTAGACTAAAAGACAACGTATAGCCTTAGTATAGGGCTACACTATAGGATTAGCCAAGGGCTATCTTAAGCTACAATATTTATTAGATACTAATTAAGAGCAATTTTAGAACGCTAAGCAAATAGTTAAGCTACTTAAGTCCTATTTTATTATAGGCAATAAGGTAGCTAAAAGCTGTGCAGCGTTTAATTAATTGCAGATAACAAAGAAGGAAACGTTCCCCTTATTTAAAGCTAAGTTTTTGAGTTCTGCAGTTAAGGGATAAGTACTCCTTTTAAAGTAGTTTTACTACTTATAGACTAAGATTACGCTAGGGTTGCAAGCCCCTAACCTAGGATTTAAGCACTAATAGAAGAACTTATTTGATTAGATAGTAGAACACCTTACTGCATACAATATAGAGTAAAAGAATAACCTTACACTAAGTATAACACTAGCTGCTGCTAAGTTACTAATTAGGTTAGCTCTACAACAGAATTTAGAGCCAAATTAGACTACTACTACTAACGCTCTAACAAATTCTGTGCTAGCCTATTAATCTACAACAGTACGTCTTCCTACAAAGACCTCTAAGCTAGAACAACAAAAGACCCCTAGTAGTTGTTACAATTGTAGTAAGCTAGAACACTACTCTAGTAACTACATAAAGCCTTGTGTGCGTTAGATTAAAGCTATAGAAGTAGATAAGTATAAAGATGCTTAAGAGCAACCTAATCAAGAGGTGTATTATACAAAAAACAGAAGCGCCTAGAAGAACACTTCTTCTTAGGCCTAAGCTGTTACAATCTATCTTACCTTAACTTTTCCTATTTGTTTTGCAGTCTCTATTTCCTTATACCTACGCTTCTTTATAACTAAGGCCTTAGCTTACGCCTTAATACTCTTGTTAACACTAGTACTTAAGGTTTCTTATTTTTGAATTTATAAATTGTTTTATCTGTTTCTAAAGCCTTATAGCAACCTATCTAGAAGCTCCTCTTCTAGGTTTAGGTGTGCAGCTTTAAGGATTAGATTACTTCTTTAGTTACTTAATATATTTAACTACACTTAAATATTAATAGCTAAAAGATTTTAAACTGTCTATTCCTTATTCTTAATTTTAGGTCTTAGGATTATATACTTAGCCTCTAATAGTTAAGACAATTTAAGATTCAATTAGACACAGATAGGTTACAGTTTATTTAGCTATCTAAGTACCCCTATTTATATAATTCTTTACCTTCTATTCTTACTATTCTATATCAAGCTATAGTGCTAGCTACTATCTATCTCAATATGCAATAACGCAACGCCCTATAGGAGAAAGAAGACTATTGTATCTAAAACAGTCCTTACTGTTCTTCTTCTTCTATTTATTATATTAAGAGATACTTAAAGCTCCTATCAGCTCAAAAAATCTTAGAGATTCCTTATACCCTAACTAAGCAAACCTGCTTAGAGTCCAAATCCCCTCTAAGCACCTACATAGCTCTTATTTCTGCTAATGCATTTTACTTTATTATAAAGAAGCTCTAGAACAAGTTCTTTATAACAAGCCTCTATAAGATTAACAGGATCCTTGCCTCTAAGGACGACGCAGACAATTAAAGCTAATTAGATAAGAAATTACCTACCTACTACTCCTAGTATTAGGATGTATTTAGTAAGTTAGCAGCTAATCAATTGCCTCTTTACTATCTGTATAATTACAAGATTGTCTTTAAAGAACTATTACTAAATGCGTTTAGTCCCCTATACAAGTAGAATTAGAAGAAGCTTAAAGCTACTAAGGCCTACATCTAGGAACACTTTTAGAAGGGTTTTATTAAGGCTAGCCAAAGCCCTTTTGCTTTACCTATTCTCTGTATACGCAAACCAAATAGAGATATACGCATCTGTGTAGACTACTAGAAGATTAACGCCCTTACGCGCAAGGACGTCTATCTAATCCTTTGTATTAATAAGCTGCTATTATGTCCCTCTAAAGCTAAGATCTTTACTAAGTTTAATATCTAGGCTGCCTTTAACAAAATTTGTATAGATCTAGACTCTAAAGAGTATACTACCTTTTAGACCTATTACAGTATATATAAGTGTAAGGTTCTCTCTTTTAGCTTATATAATAGGCTAGCAACATATTAGCGCTATATAAACAATGTACTAATTAATTATCTTAATAATTTCTGCATTACGTATCTTAACAATATCCTAATCTACTTAGAGGATATAAACTTATATTAGGAACACGTCTAAAAGGTCTTAGAGCGCCTACGTACTGTAGGACTCTAAGTAGACATTTAGAAGAGTAAATTTTATGTAACCTGCACAAAGTATCTAGGCTACGTTTTAACAAACCAGGGCACTAAAGTTAACTCTAACAAGGTAGAAGCACTCTAAAACTAGGCTAAACCTACTATAGTTACTAGCGTTAAGTTATTTCTTAGTTTTGCTAGTTTCTATTAACAGTTTATTAAGGATTTCTCTTATGTAGCTAAACTAATCCTAAAGCTTTAAAGTCCCTCTACACTATTTGAATAGACTATAGACTACTAACAGGCTTTTAATTAGATTAAAGCCTTACTCCTAGCTATTCCTACGCTATCTTATTTCTATCCTAAGTATAACACAAAGTTAGAAACTAACGCGTTAGATAGAGTAATAGCAGGAGTACTCTCTTAGAAGCACCCTAACAACAAGTAGTATCCTATAGCCTTCTATAGTTACACTCTATTTGGGGCTAAGCTTAATTAGAAAATACATAACAAAGAACTTTTTGCTATCCTAAAAGCGTTTAAAAAGTAGAGAGCTAAACTTACCTCTATATAGAGTTAAATCTAGGTGTATTTAGATTACTGCTCCTTAGAATACTTTATAACTACTAAGGTTCTTAATGCACGTTAAGCACAATAGGCAGAGATTATTACCTCTTTTAATTTCTGTATTAAGTATACGCCTAGCAAGCTTAACAAGTAAGCTAATATCCTAAGCTAAAGGAAACAGAACGTTAGTAAGGTTAAGGCTGCCTAACAAGACAACAGATCTTGTGTACTTCTAGGACCTAAACGCCTAAACCCCCTAGTTAACTCCAAACTAGCTTAGAACTATGTCTGTAACTAGCTAGAGATTAATGTTTTAGCTATTTTAGTCTAATCTATTAGTGCCCCCCTAAATCTTAACTTATTAGAACTAATTAAAGCCTTATTAGCAGAGAATTGCTACTCCTTTAAAGAAGAACGCCTTACGCTACTATAGCTGTATTGTATCTAAAAAGGACTACTGCTGTATTACTTACGCCTATATGTACCTAAGGATTCCTCTTTGTGCACCTAACTAATTAGAGAAGCTTACAATTAGGTATCTACTGCCTACCTAAGCGCTATAAAGACGTATTAGCTCTTAGCTTAGCAATACTACTAGAAAGGTATAGAGGCTATATGCAAACGCTATGTACAAAACTGCGTTTCCTGTTAAAGATCCTATCTAAGACAGCTCTAATTCTAAGGGTTTCTCTATCTGTTACTAATTCTTAATAGGCCTATGCAGCATTTGTGTATAGATTTTAAGACATTCCTAACTAATTAGTATAGCTATAATTAAATTATAGTTATTATTAATTGCCTATTAAAGCAAGCTATCTCTATCCTGTGTTACAAGACTATTAACGCCTAGGAAATAGCTTATTTGTTTATCTAATAGGTATACTAATTTAGCTACACGCCTAAAAGCATAGTGTCTAACTGCAGCCTCTAGTTTGTGTCTTAATTCTAGTCTAAGTTCTGTAAGATCCTAAGCGTGCAAATTAAGCTTTCTACAGCCTACTATAAACAAACTAATAGATAAACTAAGATTATAAACAAGTATATTAATTAACAATTAAGGCTCTTTGTATCCTACTACTAGGATAACTAGAGTAACCTCTTGCTAATAATTAATTAAGCTTAAGCTACACTACTGCACTCTGCAATTAGTATAGCACTATACTAGCTCTTGTTTAGATCTAAACTACAATAGAGCTAGAATTAGGTATTATCTTCTTTAAAATATAAAGATGTAAATGTTAAAGATGCCTTAAGCTTAGCTACCTGCCTGCATAAAGCCTAGCGCATAGCTAAAGATAATATAGAGAAGGCGCAGCAACAAATAGCTGCTAAGGTAAACAAATATTGTTAACCTATTAATTAGGCAGTAGGTAACAAGGTTTACCTCTTAACCTAAAACCTATCTGTTACCTGCCTAAGTCGCAAACTCGCTAAATTGTAGGAAAGCCTCTTTAAAGTTCTAGAATAAGTTAGTTATTTATTTTAACTAAAGCTACCTAAAAGATCTAAGATCTATAATATATTTACTCTAGATGTCCTCTGCAAGGACTCTAACAACCCCCTAGCTAGTTAGCTAAGCCTAAACCTATCTAGCATCCTAATTCAAGGCGTTAAAGAATAGGAAGTTAAAGAGATCCTAGCTAGTAAGCTATACTACTCTATCCTAAAGTATTGTATAAAATAGGTAGGCTATAATCCTAACCTTACCTAGTATAATGCCTTAAACTTTATAGGCGCTCTATACATATTGCAAGCGTTCTATAAACGCTATCTAAAACAGCTAAGACTCCTACAAGCGTTAGCTAAATAGATTATAGCATAGAAAAAAGGAGTTAAAGATCTTACAGCATTGCAAGATAATTATGTTAGGGAAATTAAACTTGATATTGCAACTACTACACTAGTAGGTAACAGCTATTAACAATAAGAGTCTTACTCTTCTATTAGATCTAATAGTAGACTGTTGTTACTACTAGTAGAATGTTCTTAATTGTCTAAATCCCTAGGTGCAGACACTAACGCACTACCTAGTAGTCCTCTATTCTAGCTCTGCTTGCTGTAAGTACTAGCCTCTTGCGCTGCCTTTTGCGCCTCCTCTTACTCTACTAACTAATTAGCCCTTAATACTATTATAACATCTACTAGCTAAGCGACTACACTAGTTAACCTTGCTGTGCTCCTCTTAAGTAACCTAACCTCCTTAGCTATTGCCCTAACCTCTCTAGCTAGCTTCTCCCTCTAGTAATAAGCGCTAACTAACAAGTTAGCGTTATTTATATTAGCTACTTGTACAGTGCTTACTTACACAATAGTAGCTAACTAAAACGCTACCTTCTTAACAGCAGCCTTCTACTCTAACACTACCTTGTTAGACTTGTCTCTACCTAAGGCAGCAAACCTGTAGTTAAGAGCCCTAGAGAGGCTATTATACTCCTAGCCTGTATATAGAGAAACTAGGCAACACTTCTTATTTAAGAGTGTGCAGTAAGCATACTTCTTAGACACGTCTAAATAGAATCTAAACTTAATATTAAAATAGCTGCAGGCAAAAGCCCTTGCAGCCTGCAGGTAAACAACCTAATAGGCTAGAGGATAAGCTCTAGAAAGGACAGGAATAGGCATTATGTGTATCTACTATATAGTTAGCTAGTAATTAAGAAAGGATAAGGCTTAGATAGCTTTAGGTATACAAACGTAAGAGAGAAAGTGTAGAGAAGTAGTATACTAGAGGGCTAGCCTTGTATATATGCTTAAAAAGCTTAAGGTAAAGTTAAGAACGTTAAACGCGCTAGCGCGCTAATTAAAACAATAACAAACAGCTATATTACGTTATTCTAAAATAAACTTAAGGTAAATAAGAGTTTACAACAATTTAGAGAGGTATCTAAAACAATACTAATACAGACCTAATTGATAGAGACTATTAATTTTAAGAAGGAGGGTAATATAACAAGCACATGCAAACACATATTACATCTAATACTTTATAAAGGCTTAGTAACAGATTATATAGAGAGCTAGTAGATTAAGACTAAAAGCACTCTAACAGCGCTCTAACTTAGCTACTACGCCTACTATAAATATAAGCCTATAGCATAGATAGAGAACAAGTTTCTCTTATCCTTCTATACAAGACCTATAGGTGTATAGCCAATCTAGAATCTCTAATATAACACGCACTCCTATATGCCTCTAATACGTATCTAATTTAATTCTAATAGCTGTACCTACCTGCGTTGTTACACTACCTATACCCTCCTAAAATTTGTTGTAGTACTAGAAAATTTATTTAAGACTTAGGATAAGGCTGCCCTACACTTTAGCGTAGCAGGCCTTATTAAACAACGCTTTGGTATATAGAAGCAAATTTACTATAGGCTTATAGCTATATATCCTATTTCTTAGACCTAGCTATATAGTCTTACAATAGTGTTGTGCGTTAACTTTACTAAGGAAGACGTAGATAAAAATACTCTACGTCTTGTAGCAGGCAATAGAATCAAGCTAGACTTTTGCAACCAAAATAAGAAAGTTGCTTCTAAGCACTCCTAGAAAGGTAAAGTTACTGCCTCTTTCTTGTTAACTAAGATTAGATAAGTATGCATTCTAGTGCACTGCCTAGTCAAAGATAATAAAATTAAAGATAAGAAAGCTTACACAACACTAACAGTGCAGTAATTAGAAGTTATAAGTCCTACTAACCTGCGATTATAGTTACACAATAATTGCACTTAGCTAATTACAATCTTTAAAGATAATAACACAAAAGAATGTAAGAGACTAACTTTTAATTTAAGCTACATAATAGTCCCTTGCAAACTCTACTTAGTTTTAATAGTTAAGGATTAACGTCTAAGTAAACTTTAAACACTAATGCAAAGATAAGACTACTAACGTTATACGCTATCCTGCCTATACAATAGTATAGTATAAGAAGACTGTAACTAATACTGTAAGGTAGCTAAAACACTCCTAAGAGAATACCAAATGGTGCCTTTTAATAAATAGGCATATAAAATAGGCTTGCGAGCAAACACTACTGTAATAGTAGGTGTCTCTAGCTTAGGAAAATTATATACTAGTATAGTAATAGCAGCGGGATATCTCTTCTGCATAGAGGTCTCTACCTAACTTTGTAAAGAACAGCTGTTTAAGCTCTCTTGCTACCTTTAAGATCTATTATTAGCCCTAGCTAATATAGAAGAACCTAGCTAAACAGATTAAGAGAGAGAACTTAATAGTTAGGATAAACAGCAGCTACCAGACTATAATAACTAAACTAATACTTAGAACAATGCTAGGCTACTACAGGCTTTAAAGACTTAGGACCTTAGAAAACCTAACGCTTAAAACAGTTAGAAACATAACAACAACGTCTCTATAGCTAATATATAGATAGATAACTCTTAAGCATAGAAATATACCTTTAAGGAAAACTAGACAGCCCTTAATATACCTTAATTTAATAGTCCTGCAGATAAGGACTACTTTTTAAGCCTCTATACACACGCTATAATAGCGGCTTTTAACAATTCTTGCTACTATCTAGGCTCTAATAACCTGGCTAGACAAGTTAGGCATGTTTCTAACGCTTCTTCTGTAACCTCTAACTTGCTAGAAGATAACACACTCTAATCAGAAGTTAATTCTTTTGATAATAGCGTGTTACACTAATCCTAGACTTTAGGCAAGCAAGCAGAACTATCTAAAAAGCTAGAGGAAATAGTAATTAAGAAAGGCTAAGTTACTTATTGCTGTCTTTAGAATAAGACTGTTAACTACAGCTACAAAGCCTTTATTAAGACAGTAACCTAGGTATGCAAGCAGATAAACATACCTATAAAGTTAGTAGTGCGCTGTTATTCTACTCTTTCTAAGCAGAATGCTTTTGTTGCTATACTTAATCCCTATTTTAAAATAGACAGTAGCTAGAACCCTGCCTATTTTATACTAGACTTATCTATTAAAGGCGACACAAACCTTACCTTGCTAGAAACCTATTTGCGTTATTTTTGTAATACCTATCCTAGTATTAAAGATAAGCGCTTCTAAGCTATTACAGGATCTGTAGCATAGATTGCCCTCTAGCTTGCGCAGGTTAAAGGTTTTGTAGTAACTAACTTTATAGCTAGCACCTAGACTAAGAAGGAGCTTAACGCAATTGCCTAAGAGCTGCAGGACGTTACATCTATAGTACAGGACCTAGATACTAAAGGCTGAATTAGTAAGGACAATTAAAAGTTGCTTAAGAACGTATTTAAGATTGCTTACTAATATATACTAAGACGCGCGCTAGTAATATGCACTACTGTATCTATTACTACTTTAGCTAGATTCTAGGTTATACGCCAGGTAGTAGCAGTAGTTTTTAAGGAAGTAGAACGCGCAACTAACCTAGAATTTATTAGCTTAATATTATTATATTAGAGTGCTAACTTTTGCCTTATAGTTAGAGACTAACGCTAGCTAAGACTCTAGCTATACAGTCTCTAACTTAATAACCTGTTTTAAGAACAGTACTGCCTCTTAACCCTAGCCTAACTTTATTATACAGGTTTTCCTATACAAGAGCTAAATTACACCTCGCGCTTTATAAGCTAGCTCCTTCTAGACCTCTGCAAGACCTTAAACAGTAACAAACAAATCTAAGAAGTAGAAGGCTCTTTTAACCTAAAAGCTAAAACTAAAGCTAAAGCTATAAATAGTTATATCTAGAGCATCTCTTACGCTATTATAGTAGTTAATACTAGCCTAACTATAAGCCTAGTAAAAGATGTAACTAGGTTATTCTACTACTAGAAAACTGTAGTAGTAACTATTTATAATGTAGTTAAACGCGCCTGCTAAGTACCTAGACACTAAATCCTAGTTATTACTCTATATAATACACAAGTTACCCTACTTATTACCCTCTGTAAAGCAGCTATTACTAACGCCTTGCGCGCTAGGAACAAGTATTACGCAAAGGAAATTAGTAAGGTAGCAGTCCTTATAGTTAACTCTTCTATAGGCAAAGATGCAGCTTATGTTATCTTAGACATAGTAGGCTATAACTAAGATTTCTTTTAGAGACAGCTCTGTACCCTTGTAGTAGGTACTTAGGCTTAATCTAGCCTTGTTTTTGTAGGACTAACCTTGCTGTTTACTTCTTTAAAGTTTATTAATCTCAAAAACCGCCTTAAGGAAGCCTTGCACGAATAGGGCCCCTAGCGTTGTTATCTAACTACTGTTACTAAACAGACAGTTATATCTTTTAAATAATACCTGCAAATTCAAAAGGCTCTTAGAATTAAGACTAGTGTTACTAGAGCTGTGCAACAATTCTAACAAGCTCTATTAGAAGCTACCCTGCAAGCTAACAACTACTCTAATAACAATAACAATAAGGCTAAGGCATTCTAACAGGCTATGCAGATTCGCATGCAGCAGACCTGCAACGCTAAGCTTAAAACCACAATTAAGCCTAATTCTGTCAAATTCAAGCCAGTTATTAAACTAGTAAAGCCTGCTAAAGTAGTTGTTAAAAGCTTAACCAACTTTCAGAAAGTTACTAGGGAACTAAAATTAGACAGAACCCTAACTCAAAACGCGCTAACTATTCTATCCGTCCTTAAAGACGTTGTTAAAGGAATTGTTAGTAACCTTAACCCAGAAACTAACGATAATAGGTTCCTTGTGTTAGGAGGCCTTTCTGCCAATAATAGTGCTAACGAGTAGATTACTAGGGCTAACAATTAGCAAGCCAGCCAAACTTAGACTAACAATGCTACCTAGACTCAGGACATAGGTAAATGTAATCCTAACAATAGCTTAGATTAATAGTAATCAAAATTACAGAGCCTAGGGCAGACTAATTTTGCGGACGAAACAAGATTTAAGGATGGGGCAGATGCTACAGAACAGATTGAATATGGAGTTTCCATGAAGGATCTCCTATTTTGGCTTAGTGCCTTGGCAGTGCCTGCCTGTAGATAGCTTGAGCCGCCTCACTCATGAGACTCTCAACTCTAACTAATACAATCACGATATACACCAAGCTTTTGCTGTCTTTTGGGCCTCGGCCGTAGCAGTCACAAGGCCACCGCGTCTACTCCGCACGTGCTGCCAACTCTTCATACAGCTTCATCTGCTGCGAACCGATGGGCAGTGCTCTTAGGGTTCGGCCATGGGTGTCACTGGCCTCTGGACCGTCCTGCAGCCATGTGCGCGGCCCATCAAGATCGAAACGCTGAACAAGAAGCGCCTCGCCGTCGATGCCTCCATCTGGATCTACCAGTTCCTCAAGGCCGTGCGCGATAAGGAGGGCAATGCGCTCCGCAACAGCCACATCGTTGGCTTCTTTCGCCGAGTATGCAAGCTGCTTTTCATCGGCATCAAGCCCGTCTTTGTCTTCGACGGCGGTGCGCCGGCTCTCAAGCGACAGACCATCAGCAACCGCAAGTCCCGCCGCGAGGGCCGACGGGAAGATGCAGTCAGGACAGCGGGCAAGCTGCTCGCGATACAGATGCAGAGGGCCGCCGAGGAGGAAGAGAAGAAGCGCAAAGAGGCTGCAAGACACCCGCGCAACCAGGACGAGCAGGAGGCGTTGCCTGAGAACCTGGTCTACGCGGAGGAGATCTTGCAGTCGCAGCAGGAGCGTGCAGAGAACAGGAGATTCAAGAAGAAGGATCAGTACCACCTGCCAGATCTCGGCAAATCTATGAGTGAGATGGGTGGCGCAGATGACCCACGCGTCATGTCGCTCGAAGAGCTTGAGGAGTATGCCAGGCAGTTTGACAGAGGCGAGGACATCAACGTGTACGACTTCTCCAAAATCGACTTCGAAGGCCACTTCTTTCAAAGCTTGCCCGCCGCCGACCGATACAACATCCTGAATGCAGCTCGACTGCGCAGTCGTTTGAGGATGGGATACTCAAAGGAGCAGTTGGATACTATGTTCCCAGACAGGATGGCATTCTCGAAATTCCAGATCGAGCGGGTGCGCGAGCGTAACGAACTGACGCAGCGCCTGATGAACCTGAACGGCATGAACGATGACATGGTCGGCGTGGGTGGCGCGAACCGTGTCGCTGGTGAGAAGGGACGCGAATACGTGCTGGTGAAGAATGACGGAGTGGAAGGTGGTTGGGCGCTGGGTGTTGTCACAAACAGAGAAGAGGGGAAGGCACACAAGCCCATCGATGTTGATCTTCCACCGCTTCCTGCCGAAGAAGAGGACGAGTGGGAGGAGGACGAGGATTTCGAAGACGTGCCGATCGAAGGCCTAAATAGGCTGCCCAAGGCTAAGCCTGGTCCTCGTGCACAGGATAAAGAGGGACTAGAGTTCATCTCCAGTGAGCTGGCGAAGCGACGCCGAGAGTTCTATAGTTCGCGAAAGGACAGACCGACACAGCCAAGGCCACGCAAGGCAGCACCAGTGCAGGAGGATCCCGACTCGCTCTTTCTAGCTGAAGATAACGAGGACGATGAATGGGAAAATGTGCCCGCTACCAATAGTGATGTATTCAATGACGCCGGGGACGATGTTGAAAACGAACAATTGCGGCAGGCGATCGCGCTATCGATGCAAACCAACGGCGATGAGGAAGCTCCTAGCGAGGCCCAGGACTCCGAAGATGACCCAGTGCGGGAGGTCTTTCAGCAGAAGCGTGCTGCAAACGCCAACCCGTTCGCAGGTGTGAAAGGACGTGGGCTAGCTATCGCACGTTTAGCCAATCAACGAAGCAGTAAGTTGGCTCCAAAAGGGCCTTTCGAGGGTAGCGAGAGCGAAGAAGACGACATGGACTTACAGGCCGCTTTGGCTGAGTCTCGCAATTCGAAACGACCTGTCAAACCTATACAAGCATCTCCGAAGCCTACTGCGAGCGCCAGTGCACCCGCAGTGAAGCCTGTGTCCAAATCTACCAATGCTCCTGGCTTCGACGGCCCCTTGCCTTTTGAGAAGCTTAATCTGGGTAGTTCGATTTTAGGGAAGAAGAAGATGGAGAAAATCGAGGCAGACACAGCGGGTGGTTTTGAAAAGACTTTGGATCAGGACAAGAAGGATGCTAGACCTCTACCACCATGGTTCAGTGGCAAGCGTGATCTCGATGAAGACTTGAGTGCACAGCGACAGGAGGAGACGCAACAGTGGGAAGAAGCGAAACAGGAAGAAAGGGCTCGCTTTCAGTTTCAAGAGTTGCCACGCATACACAAGCAGGAAACTAATGAGATCATCGATCTTGAAGCAACTCTCCGTCAGGCGAACGAGAAGCAAGTCATTGCACTTGACTCGGATGAAGAAGACAGACTCATGGAAGATGCGTCGGTAGTGGACACTGAGCCGAGAATGGGTGATCTGGCAGACAAAGTGCAAACTGAACCGCCAAAATTGCTCTCTCTTCAGCAAAGATCTCCTCCACCCCAGGACCCTGCTTTAGTGAAGAAGACGCCATTTGCTGAGGAGTCTGACGACGAGCCAGTTGACTGGTCAGAGAGTGAGCCTGAAGATGAGAGGCGTGCTAAAGCGTCTGAAGGATCTGCCGAACCGGTGATTGAGCCTCCTCTCGAACTCTCTAGATCCCCATCTGAAGAATTTGAGGATGTTCCGATGACCGACTCGAGTATTGCGAAAGACCCTTCAGCAATACCAACGCTACGGGGTGATGAGAATTCCACTGCTGAAGCTGTACCTGAGCCCAGGTCACCATCGCAGGAGTTTGAGGATGTGCCTATACGAGCAGAGCCACCACCACGACCGAAGCGACGCATCCGTTCTGAATCGCCAGCTCAACTTCAAGGTCCGGACGATCTCGAGATTCCCATTGTACCGCACGGAGGTGTAGCAGACGAGCCGGTACCTCTGGATCTTCCTGGGCACGAGTCAGATCAGTATTCTGACCCTGAAGATGCTGAATTGTTTGCGTCCCTTGCCGCCGAAGCCGAAGAGCACGAGCGCTTTGCAAAAGAAGTGACCAACAACAACGCCACGCGTGTCAACTTTGACGAAGAACTCAAGTCGCTTCGTGCGCAGCAAAAGAAAGATCGTCGTGACGCTGATGAAGTCACACAAAGCATGATCACCGAATGCCAACACCTTCTCACTCTGTTTGGCCTCCCATACATTACCGCACCTATGGAAGCTGAGGCCCAATGTGCAGAGCTTGTTCAGCTTGGACTTGTCGATGGCATTGTGACTGACGACTCTGACACCTTCCTCTTCGGCGGGACACGCGTGTACAAGAACATGTTTAATGCGGCCAAGTTTGTTGAATGCTATCTTGCCAATGATTTCGTGTCGGAGTTTAGTCTTACGCGAGAGAAGATGATTGCAATCGCACAACTTCTCGGTAGTGATTACACGACCGGTATTCCCGGCATCGGTCCTGTCACTGCGCTGGAATTGCTCGCCGAGTTTCCTGATCTTCAAGACTTCAAAGATTGGTGGATGGGCGTGCAGAACAACACAATTCCGAAGGACGCGGACAAAGGAAGTGCGTTCCGACGCAGGTTTAGACGTGGTCAAGCTACGAAGCTGTTTCTCCCACCTGGTTTCCCGGATGAGCGAGTTGCAGAAGCTTATCTCTATCCCGAAGTCGATTCAGACCCAGAGCAGTTCCAATGGGGTGTACCTGACTTGGCTGCGCTCAGAACGTTTTTAAGTAGCCAAATTGGGTGGACCTGGGAACGCACAGACGAGGTACTCGTGCCTGTGATCCGAGACATGAATAGGAGGGAGAAGGAGGGTACACAAGCAAATATCACGCGGTTTTTCGAAGGCAGTGTTGGAGCTGGTGCATTTGCACCCAGGGTGAGGAATGGCGCTACAAGTAGCGGGCCAAGTGGGAAGAAGAAGGGCAAAGCAGCTGCTGGCAAACGACTAGGTGCTGCTTTGTCGCGGCTCGCACAACGGGAAGGCGCGAGAGGCGGTGTTGGTGATGACGAAGAGAACGCGGAAGGAGCTGGCGATGCACCCGAAGGTCTTCTCGGTGCTGTTCAAGCTGAGCCTACATCTTTGAAAGACGTCGCAGCGGGTAGGAAGAGAAAATGCGGAAGCAAAGCCGCATCGGTACCTGCTGAAGACGACTTTGCGGCCGCGGACGAAGACGAAGATGACGAGGCTTACGAAGAGCCGAAGAAGAAGAAAGCTAGGAAGACACGGAAGGGGAAAGCGCAGAGATAGAGACTCTTGCTAATCTCATAACCTATACGGAGTAGGCTGACAGTATAAACTTGCGTAGCCTAACATGCCCCTTGCGTTCTGTAACGAAGACCCCGTGCACGGGTCATGGTGAGGGCCGTGCATACACCCTGTTGTGAAGTCAACAGAACAAAGAACCGTGTACTCCGTACGGACTCCGGAATACGTTCGATCGAACTGGATTGCTGCCATACACCTCACCAAGAACTTCACCAGAAGTTGGCGCCTGTACCTGCACCGCACCAAGCTTTATCTCGGCAAATGGATGACGCTGAAAGTACTTAAGCGCCGTACATCAGCACCCATGGCGTTCGAGATACATTCTGATGCTCCCTTCAATCTAGTCTCTGAACTGGATTCGGCATCCAACGTGCCATGGTGTTTCTATGAGCTTCCAAACGCCGTCACGACAATCCCGAAATTGGTGTTCTAGGTGTGGTCGTCCCCCCTTGCACGGGGCTTTTACACAACGTCGACTCGACGCCAATGACTTGCGAGCTTTGCGCGTGACTGTCTCTTCTCGACGCGCACAAAGAAAACGACACTCAGTGTATGGCTAACAAACAAACATAAGGGATCTCCGCTTGCGGCAAGGTACAAACTGCTCGCTTCCCCAGCTTTGTTAAACTGCACAACAAAGACTGCTTAATGCATGTATTCAGTGAATAATAGCTTCCATGGACGCTGAAAATTTCCTTCACAATTTTGTACTTTGGCTGGCACCATTGCTTTTCAGGTCGACCTTGCATCTTTGGTGAACACTACAACCACTACCAGAGGCTAGACAGCCAACATCAGCCAGCAACTGCGATCACTATCTCAATTCCCTATCATTCTCCAACTAAAAGACCCTGATAATGGCCTGCCAGTATGGTCATCCAGCCTCAGACAGCGTCCCCAACATCGTTGAAATTTCTGATTCCGAGGATACGGACTCCATGGAAGCGGAAGTCACCCAGCACAAAGCCGACAATCGCCGACTCGCACAGGCCTTGAACTACATACAATTAGAAGGAGGTAACGACTCTCCTGCGACCTTCATTGACCGGGTCAACCGCATCGACAGGGCGCTTCTGAAGCGGTTGCATCAACCAGGGCACAGTTTTGATAGCGACATCTATCATCAAGTTCAGACCATGGTCAAGAAGGTGCAGCGCGACTTCGAAGATGCTGCAGACGAGTCATCGTATGACTTTGAGAGCGACAATGATATACCTGAGGGCTTTGTCCCTATCGAAGCTCTGTATCGAGGTGAAAGTCCCTCTCCATCTCCAACTCCCATGCCATTTGTTCCACGCGCAGCAAAGGGTCGCGCCCCTGGCTTAGGACGTCGTGAAATCGATAATGATTTGCAGCGCACACGCGTATTCAAATATGGTGGACCGGACAACGAAGCAGAGTACTGGCACAGTAATGCCCCGCCGTCTCTCCCTTTCCCGGAGACACATTTGATGGCGCATTGGGAGAGTCTGAAGATAGATTACGATCTTTCGCGACCCAATGATGCCAAACATACAGAGACTAATGTACCATTCGATCATCCGGCACTCCAGTCGTACTTGAACCTTCCTCAGTACGAGTCTGGCTCACGCTTCAAGTTGCCTACGGTGAGCGCGAAAGACCAAATTTTGATCAGCAGATACGGTACGAGTGATCGGCTTACAAATGTGGTGGACGGGCTCAGCAAGGTGGACGCTACTGAGGAAGGAAGCAAAGGTTACACTCGACGAGTATTTCTAGAGAAGTTCCTTGTTGGCTCTCAAAGTTAGTGCTCAAGTTCTACGATCGTGAAGTTAACTAACGATGAATCAGAGTTCTCAACGATCGTTTCGCCTTCTCAACTTCGTAGCGCAATGGCCTTCACGCCATCAAAGTCTCGAACCACCAGGGTCTCTAGCCAGGGTACGACATCTTCGGAGCGCACCTCACCACCCTTGATGGGAGATTGTGTGTATAATACTGACAGCAAGTCAGCTCCCATTTCAGTCATCAAGCTTCCCACATCTAACCCACGCGGTGAGGAAGTACCGGTGACCAAGACCAAGATTACGCAGGGCAATGTCTATACATCCCCCGCGTTCAGGCGCATCAGCAACGAAGTTCGCCTCGCTGAGAAAACAGACGAACGTGCTGCAAGATCTGAGGTCAAAACTACATCCCCGCCGTCAGCTATCTCCAAGCCTGAGCCCACCAGGCTAGCAGTCCCACCCACTGAGAAGGCCAAGGTCAAGCCCAAGCTCATGACCTCGCCTCCAACCGCCCTCAAGCCGCAACCCACAAGAGTAGCAACACATGTCCTCATCCCCAAGCGCGGCCGCGGCCGTCCCCGCAAAGATGCAGCAAAAGCAGTACCACCCACCCCTTCCATCCGCGCCACACCCATTGCCGAACCTGCGCCGAATTCTCTCGGCAAGCGCAAACCAAGCATCGGATCCCAACCCTACCACGACCCGACCCCAGGCTCATCCATCAAGAAAGTCCTGCGCGACAGGCCCGCGAAGAAGCAGAAAATCGCGCCGGTCGACGTTGCGCCGATTGAGTTGGAGCAAGACACGGCTGATCCGAGGTTTGTTGCGAGGCCGGTGAAGAAGTTGGTTCGGGGCCGCGCGAAGGGGGCGGAGGAGAGAATGATGGATAAAGGACCGAGTAAAGCTAGCGTTGCTGGGAAATTGGCAAAGGCGCGCGGAGCAAAGGAAGTGGAGAAGGAAGGTCGATTCCCAATTCGTGGTGAGAAAGTGGGGCCGAGAACGACGAGGAGTGGAGTGCGGTATACAATCTGAGTCTTGTGGTAAATGGTATTGTGTTGTGTCTATCTGTGTTTCTGTTTTTGGATGTGTGTTTTTTCTTTCATCTTGGAATTATTTCGACTTGTGCTTGCAATAAGATTGAAAATCTCGTTCAATGCTCGTTGCCAACCTACCCTCCTCTCCCTACATATCCTTCTGCCCCTTCCTCGCTCTCGACTTCCCGCGCTAATCGACCTGTGACCATGCTCCTGTCGTGATCGCTTCCACGTACAAGGAAAAGTTCAGAGCGTGTTCCATCTAATTCGCGCGTCCCCTTCTCTTTGCCTGTTCCAAACTGATCGGATACGAACCTACTATTTTGGCGGTCGAGCTGTAAGGACCAGTACCGTTGGTGGACGGAACCAATGTCGTTTGTTGAGCCGGGATAGGCTTTTGTAGCGCGAATTTCGTGGTGTCGGCATCAGAGTCTGATTGATTGGCTGTTCGCTGCTTTCTAGGCTTCTTTCTACTCTTACGACGTGCGGTGGGGCTTTTGATAATCTGGTTGGTGGGTAGGCGTAGGATGACAGTGTAGCCTTTTAGCAGACGGCTACCGTGGAGACGCAAGCGAATTTATCGTATTTGAAAGGCAGCATTGGGTTTGTCGTTCTCGTGGCGTACTCCAGTTTTGCTTTCGAATGTCGGTGTGGTCGGTACATCCGAAGACACTGAATCATCATCTTCGTCAGCTATAGACTGCGGGCTTGGTTTCGCCTGTTCCTTCCTTTCATCATTTTCTTTGGTGTAGACTTCCTGTCTTTCTGTTTGCGCTATCGATCAAGTGGTCCCAGAAGTTGTGTATTCTTGTTCCGATAGCCATACGCCCAATGTTCTATTTCTGCAAGAGTAGGTCCGACAGTCATGGGTGGAGCAGACGAGTCCCGTGGTGTAAGCCTTGATGTTCTCGGCGGCGATATGCCTCTTGCTAGACTTTCAGGCACTTCCATTAAGGACTTTCATTAGACCAGTTGAGGACAATGTGCGCTCACTTACGAACGTATAGAGCAGCAAGTTTGGAATATTCTGAGTTGCTTGGCTACTTCTTCGGGCGCATGGCAGTGACCCTGAAGTGAACGGAAGGTCGTCGCATTCGGAAAAGCGTGCACGTGAAAATGACATCAACACAGTTACTCCCTTTCACATCAATGTTAAAGGTTTACGCCAACTCCACATATATAACTAGTGAATTGGCGAAGCCCTTTGGCATGTATATGTTGTGGCGCTCAAACACACTTGGCAAAACTAATTTCGCTGTTGCCATCGGGTCATTATTATTATTGACCACTCTATTCTAGGGGCCGGAATCAGGCACATGGTTTTGGCACGCCTACCGAGCAATGATGGACTTCACGCCCAGTTGCACAGCATTACACAGTAGACAAGCTTTGATGTCGCAGCCACCGACGCTCTGCCAAAGAAACACAGGAGAATGAGACATGTCCTAGACATATGATCTTATTGTGCACTGTAGCACGGCAAGCTGATCGCATGGCCACAGCACAGACTCAATTCGAGCACTCAACACATCTCCTGACACGAACTTGCTAAGCTGTTCTAGGTCGAAACGAGATGAAGCGTTCCTTGGAGCCTTGACAACTATAACTTCCGCGGTCGCCGGTCGGCATGAAGTTATGCGATAGAACGGCTGGAGTACAACATTGACATCTACGAAAATCGGGCCATGCAGCCACCGAGTATATAATGACTTTCGGAGGCTGGGAAATGATAGCGTGGTAGGGCGACGCTGGCAGCTCACGTGTCGTGTCGTTCAGCTCATTGTGCCATCGCAACCAGGACTCACGGTGCGTCTGTTTCCCTCGTTAATCCATCCATTCCTTCCATCAACGTCAGCGAGGCGTCCTTGGGCGCCGCTGAGGTTCGAGAGTCTGACCATCCCTTATTGATAGCACCACTTGCCATGTACGTGCTCCAAGGGGTTGCAATCCTACGCTAGCCTTTTGAAGTAGCGAAGAGGAGGAAATACCAATCGTGCTCACAACAACGCATCCAAGCTTCCCAACGGTGTCCATTTCTACAGCAAAACAAATCCAAAGCCACTCTAGAGTAAAAAGGAATACGCTAGATTGGGTTGAGTATTCACCAACCCAAGTATTCTGTCTCTCAATGTCAAAATCACCGATACGCCATCGCCATCGCCCATTTTCAGGCCCCTTCCGTGCGGGTTGCTTGGAAGTATCCATTTGATTCCTATCTCATTTCGTCATTTCTCATTCTTCCCTCATAAAGTCTGTTCAAGAGCTCTCGGGTTACAAACTGACTGTGCGTCACCGCAAACCATTAAAGCCTTTCCCAACTGGATCTAGAAAAGTGATCGACATGTCTGGCTTCAACTTCACATGTCCAGCTGGCGGCGACTGGTAACTAATCATCGCTAAAGTTGGAGATAAAGACAAGATTAACATTCGCAGGTATGCTTGTGGGGCTTGTACATCGAAATTCGTCGGCTGTTGCACGTCTGATCCTTGTTCCAATGGCTGTGTTCAAGGCAACATACGACAAGAAGCATTCGATGTTGCGGGACATGGGAAGTTTCCAGACGCGAGCTGCGGGTCATCGAGTGATTTCTTTACCTGTACAGCAGACATTACGTTTTGGGGTTGTTGCAAGTCGGACCCATGCACAAACACACCGGCAGCTACGTGCAAAGAGGGAGATCTAGTCCCAGCGTTCATGGAGCGACCCGAACAGTTCAATGCCTACGCGCCCTCATCATCACCCAGTGCTTCAAGTTCTTCGAATAGTGGCTCAAGCAATAGTGCTGTGGCGGGAGGTGCGGTCGGTGGAGGTCTTGGAGGAGCAATCATCATTGTAGTCCTCATTTTCTCCTTCTGTCGCCGGAGACGTAACCAGCAAGCCGCTCACCCAGAGGTCGGAGCCACTGCATCAACACCCACTATGAAAGAAGGATTTGAAAACAGGCATTCGGCACAATTTGGACAGTCACGTAAGATCATTTCAGACATTTTCTATCAATATCACATTACTAACATGCTCCCAAGCACCACCAACATACTCGTCACGGAACCCCAACCTCTACCAGAACATGTCGGGAGGTAAAGGTCACACCTACCAGCACAACTCCCATGAGTACGGCCACAAAGGTACCGCGCCTCAGGAAATGGAAGCAGAGGCAATTTCGCCGGCCACCAACAGATACTCCGAGATACCAGCAAAAGCATCATCTCATACAGCCAATATAGTTTCTGAACTTTCAGCTGGTACATCTCAGGCGACCGCAGAACTAGAATCACCACAAGCGTCGCCCCGATCATCGCAAGGAGAGTTTTCGACAAATTTGACAAAGCAAGTCCATCAAGATACAGGGGTGGTGTCGAAAGGCGAGACGGCACGAAAGAGTGGTTAGGTACCGCATCTTAAATTATCGACGTGCTGTTCCGCGGCTTTGTAGTATACTGCTAATATGTAAATATCCAATTCTTCAACATATGCACTCTTTCTTTGCAGATGCACGTTCGTATCATTTGTCTACTCAATGGAACGACGTGCTGCTAAGCGGTATTGTTCCGCAGGTAACCATGATGTGATCTAAGGCTGAGAATAAACATATGCATGTCTCTGAAAATAGGTGCGTCGTCCAACCGCAGCACAGCACTCCGCCACTGGGGGCGCAAACCACCTTACCACATCCGGCGAACAGTACCAACCTCACCATTCAGACTCGCTGAGAGCTTGGGCCTACCTCAGACGATCACAGCACCTGCATGAAACTTCACCATTCAATACTGTCGAGTTACGCCAAAGTTCTTTGGCGGGGCAGTAGCAGCTGCACGGGGTTGCGAGATGTTTGCTGGTTGGTGACACTTGGGCCGTTGGCCCCCCATCACGGGAGAGGGGGGGATTTTCATTGCTTAATGCCGGATGAAAATGTGTAGAAGCAAGTTTTAGAGCCGCAGTTCGGCTTGCTTTCCAGAATTTTTCCATTGCACCATGTTTGTAGGATGACTTATTGAGCTTCGCGCTCGAGCTGCCGAAGTTCATCTCAGCATTCCTTGTTTCACCCAGAGTCTCGCGATCGCATTGATCTTCTTCAAAGTTACATGTGTTTGCTGTCTTGGGATAAACATTTTTCAAGTGGTTCGGAATGACATCCTCATCACTTCCAGCGTTCGGGCCCTCATGCCCATCAGGTGGCACTTGGTATGCTTGTAGTACGGGAGCGTAAGTATTTGAAACTCCCAAACAAATCCAAAGAACGTCTCGAGCTGAAGTAAAACAGCAATTTCGTCGGCTGCTGTTCCGTCAATCCCTGTGCGACAACCTGCGCGCAAGGCAATTTGTATCCGGCTTCTTTCCTGGCCTCAAAATATGACACTTTCCCGGATGTAACATGTCAATCAGGATCCAGTCCTTACACTTGCGCATCCACAAGACCTCCCTTCCTCGGCTGTTGCAAGAAGAACCCATGTAGCTTAGGTAGCTGCTCTGGTGACAGTCTTACAACTGCGACCTTAGGGGATGACTACCTCAAACGCGCATTTGGTGCAGTCGACGGCTCGAGTTTGAGCAGTAGTAGTAGCAGGAGCAGCAGGACCTTGAATACGGGTACGATGCGCCCTTCGAGCACATCATCAACAACAGCATCAGGGATCTCGAGCGTAGAAGCTACAGCAACTAGAGACGCTGTTGCTACTATAAAGCCAAAGAAGGATGGCACACCGGTAGCTGCCATCGCCGGAGGTGCGGCTGGTGGAGTTTTGGCGGTAGCTCTCATTGTAGGGTTGGTGATATACTACTTCTGTCACGCAAAGAAGTCTCGTAGAGGGCAAAGAGAGAGTGTTATTCGCCGACAGTCTGATCTTCCAGCTATGACGAATGCGGAGATCGAAGACAAGAGGATGCGTTCTCCTGAGGGTAAGCACCTAGATACAAGTCACCGTAACTGGATTCGGTACTAATATTCCATCCAGCACCACTAGGCTACGTCTCTCCAAATCCAAAAGACTACTACTACGGAGCCCACACAGGCCAATATCAGCACCAACAACATGAACAACCACACTATGACCAACACATTCCTTCACCGCACGAACTCCCCACTGAGCCTCACACTCCAGCTCCCTTCCACCAGAAACCGGTGTTAGGTCATCAACGCAACATGTCCGAGCTATCAGGGGAAACGAGCATGAGATCAGACCTCGAAACGCCTCTTGCTTCGCCTTATGCACAGTTGCAATTCATCACGCCATCGCAGTCGCTACAGGTCCATGGCTTGCAGAGTCCGCCTAGCTCGCAGAGTGGATCGAATTGGGCGCAGCATCAGAGCTGGCAGCGACCGGGTGGTGTGCAGCTTTCACATGGGTCGTCACAAGGCCTTGGCCTGGGAGGTAGTGATGGGAGTGGTATGGAGACGGGAGGATATTGGCATGAAGCTGATGGGAGCAGGTATTGATCTACTTGGAGATGGAACAGCGCGTGGTTTATGGAATGTGTTGTAACTTGTTCGATTGGAATCTCATCCTTGATGTCTGAATTGTAAACAGCCAAACTGATCGCTCTATATGTTGCACTTTTGTGACACTCCTACGATATTTTCTGAACAGCAGTATTGGTAGGAATGGCATCTGTTTGCCATAGTCTTGATATCCCATAGAAGTATGTGTAATGAGTGGCGCTGAGTGATCGGTCCCCGCCGAGACTTCACTTCACGCAACACATATCTAGCTCTGATCACGATGCACAGTTGTTTCAATCACCGCACGCCAATCTCCCAATCGCGAAGCGTAGACCTAAGCCGATCTTCCACTCCGTGCTCAACCCAAAAGTGCCCAGCTTCAGCAACCTCGACTACCTCGACACTTGCAGGCTTAGACCCTGACGTGGCTTTCCATTGTTCGCTCCAATATAGTATGCGCTTTGCTGAAGTGAACATGTCCTGATCGCCATAGACTGCTAGTGTCGCGTGCTGGCCTATTGAGTCTTCGCCATCTCCGCTTGATTTGTGCCAGAATTTATGAACCAAGGCCGGTGCAGTGAAGGCCGATATCAGAGGCGTCACAGGCGAGATGAGCAAATAACGAATATGTGGTAGGGCGATGGGCTGCGCGTGAGCCATATCCAGTGACTCTGGGGGGCTCTCGTCCTTGCGTCTGCGATGGCTGTGACTGAGGCTTCTCACCCTGCACCCAATCTCGATACTGAAGCCTCTATCGACACTCCTGCGAATGTCCCTACTTGCTCTCCTCTTCTCTGGTGTAGTCTCCTCACCTCCCATCGTCATTAGAGATTTTGGCTCGTGGCCCTTTGTTCTTGACCTAGTCTCCTGCTCTCTACGACGAGAAATGTTCGTCCATGCCCTGTTACTTTGCTCTGCCAGCTTACGAGCCCTCATAAGGATCTCGTCGTGCGCAGAGCCCGTAATGGGATTTGTGAACGTCTGGAGGATCGCAGCAACAGGCGGAAGGTGTCTGAGGATCACAGAGCCGTACGAATAACCTCCCAGGATAACGGTTGGACTTGCAGGTGGCCTGAGAGGATCGGCTTGCAATGGCATGAAAGGCTGCTCGGACGCTAGTATGGCCTTCTCCACGGGGTAGGGTCGTAAGTAAGTCATGTAGTGCATGAAACACGCAGCAAACGAGATGTAGTCGTCGAGCTCTGGACGCCCCGACCAGCTTGTGCGGGCTTTGGAGCCATGTGCACCTCTTTCACACGTTAACTCTCTCCATTTTCAATCCACACGTCTATCTGGCGAAGCGTACCTGAAGTTGAAGGTGCCTACAATCCATCCAGCCTTCAGGAACTCGTCGGCCACAATGCCTACGACCCGATCATCGTAGCTACCACCCATTGGAGCGTAAGGGTGGGCCATGAGGATCCCTCTGGGCCGCCATGGTTCTGCTTCACTGAAGCCCGGCAAGTGTGCATCGCTCAACATATGTGGATGGTGTATGCGGCAATCGAGGGCTGTGTCATCGTGTACTGAGGGTATTGTGAAGCTGTAAAGTGGGTCTGGCGGGTGATGCATCTTTCGGGTCCACTCAAGACCCGTTGCATGAACTCATCGCATACTCGGCGAGGAGGAGGGGCACCTGGCAAGTCTATCGGAGCTGTCTATTATCTAGGCCCAGGAGGTCGGTGCAGGGTGGTGGGGTGGTGGATTGCGGAGATGCGGAGAAAGACCCAGTGTTCAATGACTTGCTTAGTCAGCCGAGCTTAGAAACATAGCTCTCGCACCTTCACCCCGACCACTTGCGCATGCCTACCTCGCCTTCGAACGCAACTGCCACTTGCAATCATGTCAAACAGCTCGTGCAAGCTGTAGCGCTACTGGCGTTTGTAGCTGCCTTGGCAATCACCACGTCACCAGGTCGAGCCAGCGATTGCGATAGCCTCTATACCTCCTTCACATACTCCTTGGCTTGAGGTGTGAGCTGACTACCAGAACCCCTCTGACACACTGCCATGCCGGCCTCGACCCCGAACTCCATCTCCCGCTATCGACCAGCCATCCTCGTCCTTGCTGGTGCTGCGGCAGCCTACGCGACATACCACATCTACACAATCTCCCAGTCTCCGCCCAGCGATTCTTTGCATCGAAGCAATGCTGTTCGTCGCCCGAATGCGCGCCAGCGACGGCAAGCCTCGCAGAGCGAACGCCTGAGTGCCTTGTATGGCGACATACCGGCCTTTGGCGACTTTGGCTGCCATGGAGTTCGAATCCCACTCCATCCCCATAATTTGATCTCACGCAGCGAGCTTCGAAGTGTGATTTTACAGCAGCTCCCACAGGCTACTCCCGAACAAATTGACAGAGATATCGAGTCGGTGTACGATGTGTTCCTAGATCGGCTACTTGCTATGGTCAGCCCCAACCGCCCCCCTTCTCACGTGGAGACTGACGCTATTGCAATGTGGGTTGCTGAGCGTCATGGTGATCGGATCCTGCTTCCGGCTACAGCAGTCGAGAGAGCAAGGGCGCGATATGCGTTGATGCTTGGCGACACAGCTGTTCCCATGGTCGACGGTGCCGAAAGCGTTGCAGCCACAGATCTTTCTTGTAGAAGCGACGAGGACACGGAGGGCGATAATATCGACCCTGATGGTCAGACACTCCAGCGCACACTCTACCATATCGCTGAAGATCGCGCACGTCAAGAAGGTGTTATTCACCGAGGCGTCACTTGTAACGGCTGTGACGAGAAGCCCATTCGAGGCATCAGATGGCGCTGTGCGAATTGCGCCGACTTTGATCTGTGTTCCAACTGCGAAGCAACTAACTCCCACATCAAAACTCACATCTTCTACAAAGTCCGCGTGCCAGCGCCCTACCTCGGTATAACGAAACAGGAGCCTTTGTATCCTGGCAAGCCACACATGATGAGCTCATCCGTGCATTCTTCACTGAAAAAGCGCCTCGTAGCTGAGACCAAAATGGAGGCCGAAGAGGTTGACGCCTTGTGGGACCAGTTCACATGTCTTGCTGGAACCGAATGGCTTGCTGATCCAAATAACATCGGATGGGCCCTTGACAGAAGGGCTTTCAATCATGCTTTCATTCCTCGCTTCAACAGCTTCGTTGCTGCCCCAAACTTAGTATACGACCGTATCTTCGCCTACTATGACTCGGACAAGAATGGTCTCATCGGTTTCGAAGAATGGATCAAAGGTATAGACGGCATGCATACCACGGATGGCAAGATCAAGAGCAAGATTATCTTCGATGGCTACGATATAGATGGAGACGGCTTCATCTCGCGCAAGGATGTGTTGAGGATCTTCAGAGCTTTCTACGCTATTGAAAAGGAGGCCACAGGCAACTATGTCGCAGAAATGACAGAAGAGCTGTCTGTCCGTAACGCCTTGGACACAATAAGCTCCGGCCAGCCGCTAGGGTCTGCTTTCACTCCCCACGGACTTGGTGCCAATGATGGAAGAAACCCTCGCTTGCGCGACAAGGATCTAGACGACTTTGAGAATACAGAGTCCGTACTTCAGGAAGACAAACCTGATATTGCGGAGCGAAATGAGATGCTGAAGGCTGCAAACATACGCAGCGTACCAGAAGACCTGTCTCAGGACGAACAAGACCGCATACTGACAGACAGGTGGGCTCGTCGACAGTTTTACACCGATCAGGAAGAGGGTCTCGATCGGCCTGACTGCGCAGAAGACGACACAGCACGCGAGGATGGTGAATCCACCGAGGCCGGCGTGTCGAATGAAGAAGCCTCTGACGAAACAAACACTCGACCGAGGTGGTCCAGATCATCCTCGAGAGTACGCTTCCAGGACGATGTCGACATGGAAACTCGATCCAATGCCTCTACCTCTTCGCGACCATTCGGTGAACGATGGGGTGGTTATGAAATCCCGGAACCAGAAAAGGATTTGGGACGGGATGTCTTGTACCAGATCACACAGCAAGGCTTCAACGAACTGCTGGACCCCATTTTTGCAGACAGAGAAAATGATGCGATGGACGCTTATGCAACTCGCAGTGAACGCCGTAAACTTGCGACTCAACTCGAACAGCTTGTCGACCATCTCAGAGTCAAGGAAATTCACCACCTTCGCGTAATATGCAAGATTGGCATTTTTCGATGGTCCAAGTGTATTGTAGACATGTTCTGCAGCGCCCTCAACAAAGCCTCGACTTTCTCCAACTTCGAGAACTTTCCCGCAATATTTCAAGATGAGAATGGGCGTAGTGTCACGCTCGAAGTCGCCCAGATGAGGCTGATACGGATATATTATCTGGTACAGCTATCGTTGCTCGACAGCATAGAAATACCTGACGATGCGACGTATACCGACATGACGCTATGGAACACGTGGCTGTGTCGTAATCAGCTTCATAATGAAGTGATAGCCGTTGCCCTTACGTTTGCCGGCCGCCTTGGATGGATCTCCGACACGCAGCCAACTATATCTCCTGGGATTGCAAGCGCGCGCACTATGGCATTGCGCCGCGATCCCACAATGCCGCAATTCCGTCCTAATTCATCAGCTGATCTGCTCATCGCTGATCCCTCGACGAATATCGATGCTTCAACAACGATTGATATGTCGTCTGGCGCTATCGATCGAGACATTTCTAGCTTCGAACCTGGGGACGGTCAACTAAGATCACGTCCTGGAGGTCCTTTCTTCGCTTGCACGGCATTCAAGCTTGCAAATACTGACTTCAGTGACCAAGAGACGGTGGTGCAGAACGACGTCAGCGCTCCAACCCATTCCACTGCACCAGTGTCGTCCGACAATGTAGAAGCAATGCCAGTTCAACCAACGACAACCTCATCTCAAGACCCTTCACGTGGAGAGTATACTGTCGTCAACTGGCGAAATTATACCGATAACCCCATGATCCACGTACTTCATGTTGACTCAACAAGCGGTATTGAGCAGTTGCGGTTCTACATGAAGAGTATCACTCACTCCTCGAGTCCATTTCGTCCAGAGATCGATCAACGGAAGTCCCTGTATCGACACGTGCGAGAGCTCGCTATGGATACGAGTGCATTATCACACAATATCTTGCTTGCCAGCCTGGAAACCGTGCAACAGGAGATACAAGAGCGAAAAGGCAGTGGCCTGATCAACTTCGACGAGTTTGATACACACATGCAAGATGTGCGAATGCGCTTTTTGGAATCGTGGATGGAGTGGGTGAGTATCTGAATGTTGTTCGAGCAATATACCCTGGTAGCTATCAGCACAGAAAATACAATGTGATTACATCACGAAAGCGACCACACTTCTAACATGTGCTTGATGATCTTTGATTCGTGATCTATTTACTATCGTCGAGGCGTTACCATCCTGTGTGGAACCTCCTCCATCTTGAAGCTCAAATCTCTACTGTCCTCACTCCACCTTCCCACCGGACTCCTCGGCCTCGCTCTCCTCTTCTCCATCTTCATTTCTTCATAATCCTCCGGCGCTGCCGGCTCGCTCCTGACTTCCGTGGTAGTAACAAGCTTGATATCCCTGCCCGTCGCCCCAGCAAAAAGATCATCCGAAGACTCGTTGCTCGACGGCAGCGTGACGCGACTCCGTCCACGCGGCTGCGTACCTTGTGCTGAGACGGTACATTCGCCGCCGAATCTGCTGGGCTGGACATTCCAGAAAGTGGAGAATGTATCAAAGCCGTTGTTCTCTGGTGGCGGCTCGTCGCTGAAAATCATGATGCGACGCGTCAGTGTGTAGAGCAGCACGTCGAGCCAGCCGTTGGATGTGATCATTGCGCCGGCGAGGCAGAGGCGGGCGAGCGATGGAGGGGAGCCGGACATGGCGGCCATGCGCGCGGAGGCCAGGGGGATGGTGCATACGACGTATACAAGGGGGTAGACGACCATGAGGTTGGAGATTGATTTGACGCGTTTGGCTTCAGAGGGGGTGTAGTATCCTGAGCGAATGCGGGCGAGGAGTATGGCGTAGATTGTGAGGTAGATTAGGACGTTGCCGAATTCACTGGGTAAGGTTAGGAAGGGTCTTTGGAGATGAGTGTGATGTTGGGGAAAACGTACAATATGAATATCCAGACATAATGGGTCCAGAGTCGGAGATCGTTGAGATCGTGATGGATCCAACACCACACGCCGGAGCGGACATAAAGCTCACTACCGTAGAGTCCAACTGGAATAGACGATACGCCGATTATGAATATCCATAGTGCGATGATGGTCGTGTAGAAGCATTTTGGTGGCAGTCTGTAGTCCAGAATGACGCTTGCAAAGGTGTGTAGCCCGATGACAAAACACCACACTCCACTTCCAAGATCACCGGTAGATACAAGCCATCCTTGAGCAAAACAGACTGGATTCTCCACTTGCACACTCCCAATTCGTAACCATTCCACGTTCAAGAGGAATGCTAGTGCTTGCTGGTTATCGGCCCAGAGGAGATTGAAGATGAGGATGACGAATTGATTGGATCGCTTGGATTTGATTTGCCAGGATACCAGTTTATAAGTAAGGAGGAAGAGGAGCGATATGGAAGCGACGAAGCTGATAAATCCAAGTGCGACTACCGCTCGAAGCCATGGGTGGATGTGTGCAGGCAGTTCGAAGGAATTGGATGGCTCGTCCAAAGGTGGCATAACAGCCATGTTGAGAGAGCTGGTCGATAGATAAGGCCGGCCACGGCACCGGGTAGGAGTATCACCTCTGTAAGCGCCACGCTATCATATCGAAGTTGTAGTCAATAGTGAAGTCGGCCCCAATGCGCACCAGAGAAGGAAATCGTCTCTCGAAGATCGTGTCCAGCGCAAAATCCCCCCAGTTAATCAGCTCCTAAATCTGGTACCGGCGAGCAGTGCGATAATGTAGGCCCCATTCCCGCCGAGACCCAGCAATGAGGGGTGTGCAGTCAGCAACACGTCCAGTGCCGGGATGCCATGCGTTTGCCATCCCTACAGTGGTGCTATCTAACCTAACAAACCCACTTTAATTTATCTCCGGTCCTATTATGGATTGGCATGGTGAAGGGGTAAGAGCAACTAAAGAGCGCTAGACCACACGTCACACACGCTACACTTGACACAACGTTTGCTCACGAACGCACGCAAGGCTGTTATTTGTTCGAAACGTAAGCATGCACTGAGGCTTGAGCTAGCTGGGTCGCTTCGAGAGAATATGTGTTACCGGAAATCAGCTGACAAGCACGGATGCAAAGTACAGCCTTCAGCGTCTATCAAAATAGTTTTGGTGACAGCCATGTCATCCAACATTGCTCCTTGATGCTGATTCCAATACGAATACCTAGCATGGCCCAAACGAGAAAGGGACCGAGCGTCATCTGACCGCATGCACGAAGCGCAGCAACGATCTTTGGGCCTGGACATGATCGAAGGAAGATGTGGCGCTTTCTGGGCAGTGTGGGTGCATTCCTACGCAACCTCGAGGTTCGTTGGTGGAGGTGGAGGCTTTGGTGTGTGAATGCGTATGTGACGCAGCGAGCGGGGACCGAGGCAGGAGAAGAAGGTGCTGTAATCTTGCCGCTGTTTGTAGCTGCGGCGCTCTAATCTGACATGGTCAGTCATTTCATTGGGAGGTTTACGTCGCGCCAGCACCGTCAGATGAAGGCGCATCCAGTACAGTATCTAGGTCCTCCTTGCTAGCACTAGCTAGGTCCAGCCTACTCCGTACTCCATACAAGACATCATGACTGTAGCGATGCTTACTACACAAGGCCCATGGGCCATGACATTCCTAACGACCCAAGATTCAGTTTTTGTCAGCCAGCTTGGCCCATGCGGGGACGGACAGATGTCCCATTTGAAATCAACAGCCGAAGCGAACGCGCCACGCTCATGCGTTGTGGTGGTGATTGGTGTGTGTCAGGTTTACGTCGCTTCGCTGCAGCGGCGGGAGATGAGATGGGCGAGGCCGTGTTGCACCACGGTTAAACTCGCTTCTATGTACCGGTAGTAGTCCCTTTGTGTCTCACCACGCCTGCTTGATCATCAAAATCCCTGATCGTGGTGTCGAACTTTCACAGAACAAATATGGAAGTCGCGCTTGGTCTCTTGTCCAGGCTGCACGCAAACCAATATCCAATTCCCAGTGCACGGGTCACTTTTCGAGTCGTGTGGTCTCCTGAAAGGTCTCAAACAAAGTCTCAACCCAGGTGAAGAGGTCTTGGCTGTCTGAGTACCAGGTTGTTCCAGCCATCCTCATCTCAGGCCGTTTCTTCTTTAGTGGACAATCCATCTGGTCCGTGGAAGCATCGTCAAATCAGCCCTGCAAAGTCTCCTGGACCAGCACCTGGTTCCTAATCAGTGATGACATGTATACGGGTTAAAAAGTCGGTAGCTGTGATAGGAGTTTGCCTGTAGGGAAGGGCCGCCCTTGCAATATGAGAGGGGCGCGCGAGGGGAGGTGGTGGGAGGTTTGCAAAGCTAGTGATGTTGGATGTTGATTTTAAAGTGGATTGTTAATGGCAAGAGATGGAATTCAGTGGTGCGGTTGTATTGTGGGAATGTGAATGAAGGTGTTTATCTCGATGCATGTGTACATGCCGTTGTACGTTTCCACGACACCAAAGACCAATTGTACGCCTTGTACTTTTCAGCAAGATGGAAAACATCCAAAGACCCAAATAGAAGCGGATGCTGCGACTGTGTGGAATGCTAATAATTGTAGAATTGCGATCAAGACACGTTCTGCCGTTTTCGTGTTTATACAATGCGCCAGTGTAAGAAAGCGACCAAGATACGCCGCTCATGTGGACGCCGACTACTACCATGATGGGTATAAAGACAATCTTTTCTCTTCGTTCGAAATGCTCAAGTCAAATTGCAAAGACGCAGACCCGTCCATCCACGACATATACCATACTCCCCAAGTCCACTAAGCACTTTTTGCCAGATACATGATCTTCTTCGTCCAAACCATACTCGTGAGATCGCACCCCAAAGCGAACCGAACCTAGGAAAGATGTCTTCCTCGTTGTGTCCCAATATAGCCATCGTCCCGAGACCCTAGGTACCCAGTCTGTCTCGACAAACCGGGACCATGTACACTAGAGTATTGTGTCTCTGGCTCGGGTGTTTCTTGACTCGACTTCAAGATCTGCTGCATGACCGAAATGTCGTCAATGATGACGTTGAAAGCCAAGCTCACTTCGTGAAGTACTACATTGCGGTTATAGTCGGAACGATTTTTCCAGATCGCATCCATGAGCGCCGCGTTGACCTGCTCAAGCTGTTCAAGTGAGCAGCCCGAGGTTGACTTGATAAGCTTTTCATGGAACTCAGCAAGCTGATTCTCGTCAAGGAGGAGCTTGGGTTTCGGCTCTTCATCGTTAAGGATAGCACCGAGATTCGAGGTGTGGCGGGGCGGAGCCATCGCATTTTGCTGCTGTGATGACTGAGATGGGTCCGAAGCAGACGGTTGACTGCTGACATAGTGCACCTCTATGTCGGGAACATGGTCAGTTGCATGTTGCGGTGAGAGACGAGGAGAGAGTGCAAATCGGTGCTTAAAGAAATGTGGCGAACCTTGTGTGTCAGGGAGCTGTGACCCGCCCGCCTGAGGCACCATCTCGTGGAAATTGGGAAGACCGGCTGGCGCAACACCGTTGCTACTCTGAGTGTTGGACTTGACGCCAGAAGATCGATGCGACGTCTTCTGACCAGATGTTGTCGTTGAAGCGCTGTTGTGGTAATCGTTTGGGTGCGAATTTGGCAACATGAAAGTCCGACCTGACGCCTGAGACTTCTGTGTCTGAGTTGCCAGCGTGTCGAGCCTGCTTGGTGTTTGAAATTGAAAGTCGTTCTGCGTATTCGGATTTAGACCTTGACTATCAGTCATCTGGGCGTCATCATCTTGCCGTGAAGGAACGGCTGAACCATTCTGATGGCTATGTGAATCACTCTCTTCGCGACTGGTGCCATTCGACAACGCGCTGGTGGGTGCGGGCCGCAATGGCGTGACAGGCGGCAATGCTGAATGTCCAGGTACGGGCTCACCAAGGATGATCGGACCCGAGGTCTCTGTCGTCCCTAAAGAGTTTTCTGGTGGAACCTGTGCCACATCATCTGGTACCTCTTTGCCTTGGGCACGGGCTTTGTCCAGCTTCTCTTTCGCCTTGCGCTCCCTCTCCAGCTCTCGCTCGTAGAGAGCCTCGGACTCTTGTAACAAGCTAGCATTTTGTACCCCGAAGAAGTTATCGATGTCAACTTCCACATTTGTGACCATTTCGTTTCCTTTTAGTATCCGCTCGCTATCTCCAAACGTCTTGGCATCCTTTACCAGTGTTTTGATGTCGAACAAAAAATCTTTGGGACGTTTGTAGTAGCCGTTCGAGAGCCGCTTTTCGATGTTGCCGAGGTCGAGATTGTAGTACTTGTTGCCACTTTCGACATGAAGCAAGACGTCTATACCCCTTGAGTCCTTCGACAGCTCCCATGGTCGCGATACACCTTGCTCTTGTTGCTGCTCGGGCGCAAGATCGGTTCTGAACCGGTCTGGGTCTTGCTCTTCGATAAGATAGGCGTACCAGCTCTCTTCAAGCATGGGCTTGAAGAATTTCCTGTAACTCTTCTTCAGTTGATCCATGATGGGCTGAATCACGATCTTGACCTTGTTCAAGGTCATCCTATCCTGCTTCCTTTGAAGCTTCTCTCGAGCCGCTAGTTCTTTGGGGTCAATGACGGCAGCGACGACAGGTGCAGGCTCCAATGTTGGTAGTATGCGCTTCTTCCTGTTGTCTGGATCTGGAAAGTCGGCCGGGGACATGCGAATGTAGTGGCTTATTTGGCTGAAGAACTCGGATCGTCCTTCCCTTTCGGGCTGCTGCAGAGAATATTCATTACTCTGAGAGAAGCCGAACAGATCGACCATCATCTGCTTGTCAGGTCGCTCGTGCTCATCGAGGAGCTCTAATATTCCCAACAACATGATAGGCTCGTTGGCGCCAACGCTGCGCAGAAGAAGCTTGAATGTCTTGATCGCAGTGGAAGGCAACGTCTGATACCAGACATCAACCGATGGTATGTATATGACACTTGGCTTGTGACGTCTAACTTCCGTGAAGAGCTGGGTGATGGCCGCCTCTGGCGTGCGGGCAGGATCTTCGAGGATGGTTGGTAGATCGAAAGACTGCACATAGAGACCCTCGACCTTGTTCAACAGAGCGGCACCTAGGTATTGCTGGCCCATGCCTTGGAGACCGCTGATGAGTAGACGCGGTCGGAAAATTCGACTGCTTTCGAAGTTACGCATAGTTGCCTCACGCTCGAAGCCCTTCTCGTCCTCACGGTCATCGTACTCAGCCTCTTCAAGTGCGGTGAGCTTCTTCCTCCTTGGCAGCAGCTCGTCGATGCGCTTTATAATATCTGCCAACGGCTTGCGCAGTAATGGTTCGAGATCTTTGGCAAGCGGCGCGGCACTTGCAGTGACAGTCCGCTGGGAAGAAGGGACCATCTTGTTCACAGAGATCATGAAATCCTTTGCTAGGATCTTGATTTCGGCAGGGTCGATCAATAGCTTTTTCTCAGAAGTATAGATCTGCGGGAATGTGCCTTGCACCGCGTTCAAGGCAGCTTCTGTGCATAAAGCCCGCAGATCGGCACCACCATAGCCTTTGGTCAGTTCTGCGAGTGAGTCTTTCATTACTGGCTCCAATGGAGGTTCCCAGTTCTTCGTGTGAATGTCGAGAATAGCGCGCCTTCCCTCTACACTGGGCAGCGGAAAGTAAAATTCGCGATCGAAGCGACCGGGACGGCGTAGAGCAGGATCTACAGAGTCGGGTCGATTGGTTGCACCGATGACAATGACCTGCCCACGCCCATCCATGCCGTCCATAAGAGCGAGCAACGTCGCGACAATGGATGCGTGGATCTGTTCTTGCTTGCTTGATCGGACTGGTGCTAGACCGTCGATCTCGTCAAAGAAGATGATGCTGGGTTGCGTTTTCCGCGCCTCTTCAAACAAGAGACGAAGCTGACGCTCAGCTTCTCCAACCCATTTGCTCAAGGCGTCAGCACCTTTTCGCATGTAGAACGTGACTTTTTGGCCATGGGTGCTGACGCTCGAAGCCAAGGCACGAGCGAGAAGTGTTTTACCGGTACCTGGGGGGCCGTGGAACAGGACTCCTCGAGGGGGTGTGATTTTGAATCTCGTAAACACTTCAGGGTACAGCAAAGGAAGCATGACCATTTCCTTGAGCTTGTTGATATGATTGTCCAGGCCTCCGACCCCGTCGAAATTGACGTTCGGGTCCACGCCGAGCGGATCCGCGTCTGCGAGTGCCTTCTTGTCCTTCACTTTTCCGAGATTGGCTGGACCACCACCGGGAGCTTGTTGAGGGTCGGCATTGTGTGTCTGAGGAAATCCAAAGCCAGGGGCGGTGGCAGTTGTGGGAGTCATACCGATCATACCTCCCGGAAGCTTTGGCATCTTCTGATTTTCGTCGTCACTGCTATCAGAATCGTTGGCATGAGCCCCGAAGCCGGCTTCGACACCGCCACCAAATGGCCCTTGGTTGCTGAAGAGGCTGCGGTAGCCTGAACGGCCGGCTTTTGGCCGCGATCTTCCTGCAGCGGGGCCAGCATCATCGTCGTCAAAGACGGCATTAAGCTCCGGACGTACAACGCGATAATCAGGTTCGCCCGCACGCGCGCGACGTCTTGGTGCGGTATTGTCGTAGGCGAGATCTTTATCTGGGACACGCCGACTAAGCCGACGTCGCTTGCGAGGGTCGAGCTCCTCCAACTCATCTGCTATCTCGTCTGGGTCTAGGCCGTCATCTGACGATGAGTTGCGCCTACTTCGTTGAGACTGCCGTGTTCTGCCACGGAGGCGAGTCGACCTACGGCCTGAACCAGAGCCGCTGTCAGATTCCGAACGTTTGCGCTTATTGTGATCTGATTCCGTCATGCCCTCTTCATCCTCCTTCTCTTCTTCAGCGGCTGGCTCGAAGTCGCTGCTCTCGTCCACGCCCTTCTTCTGCTTGGCTGATCGTGCGCGGGTAGACTGCTATCGTTAGCTGCTCTTTCTCGTAAGCATATGCCGTCGACTCACTCTCAAACCACGACCGCCACGAGTGATTGGACCTTCTTCCTCCGAATCATCCTCGTGTTGCGACTCTTGTATGACACCTTCCATGCCTTGTTCTTCTTCATCATCGCCAGTCTTGTGGCCCTGGCCTTCCTGTATCGGTGAGCTGGCCTTGCTAGCCTGGACCTGAGTCTCTGAGCCGCCAAGAAGTGTGTCTAGAGGACCTGGACTGTCTTCGGCTTCTTCGTGAAGCATCGACGTCTCTTGCGACGCTTCTATGATGGCGCTGGGATGTTGGAACCTTGGACCCTTCCCACCTCGTGTGGCGCGCGCAATCACTGGCTCGGGGCTTTTGGTTCCCTCGCGAACGATCTTGACATGTTTGCCGGAGTCTGAAAGGGCTACTATGGGTGCCTCCACATCGTGTGATAAACGACTACTACGTCGCGCACCTGCTACATCTGGAGTTTTCCCACGGGCAATGGACTTGCTGCCGGTGCGAGTGCGCAGGCTGCGACCAGAGGCGTGGTCTGGCATCTTGAGTTTAACAATAAGTGATGGCGTTTCGACCTCTTCAATGGACGGCTTCGCTCGTCGTCGCGCGTTGGATATGGGCTCGTCGTCGTCGCTTCCTGAAGGAGTGGCTTCGATCTCGTCTTCCTCACTCTCCTGGTACTTGACTTGCTTCTTCGTGGCGCGGCGCACACTCCGGCCTGTTGCCGGGTTGATTTCAGGCTCCTCGGATTCTGAGCGGTCTGTGAACGAGTCGTCGGAGAGTATCTCGTCGTCGTCGTCGACGTCTGAGCCACCGTATGTGCGGCGTTGGCGCTTCGAGCCTCTCTTCTTAGCTCCGGGTGTGCCTCGATTGCGACGGCGTTGCGGTGGCGGCCTCTCAGAGGCGTCGTAGTCGTAGTCCTCGGGATCAGACGCGTTAGGGTCGATATCAAACTTGCGCTTCGCACGGCTAGACATGGGGTTCGATGCGGTGAAGCTATGTGCGGGTCTGCACGGCCGTTGTGAGTAAGTGTGCGCGCATTGCATCCGGGTGAGAGCGCACTTACACCGCCTGTGTCTCACGTTACTCTATCCCGATGACATCAGCGACGAACGCGATGTTTCCAGCATGTAAGATGGTCGAGACGATGAAGCGCGCAGTGCAGGGCGACCGCCGAGGGCTCTGTTGTTGTAGGCAGGTGAGCACCAGCACAACGCACGATGCACGATCGGACGCGGACGAGAGGACAGTGTTATCAGGAGCAAAAGGAGGCATACGCCTGATGGTTAATGCAAAGGATTGGAAGAGCCAAAATAGGCAGACGTGGTTGAGGGCTCGGGGATGCGATGGTGTTGAGGCACCGCGCGCGACAAGCTTGGCTGGCCAATGAGCGTGTTCCACCGAACTAACATGATTTTGTGCCGGGGGCACTCGCACCATGCCATTCATTCACCAACACGACCACATTGCTCCATAGATCAGCTTGCAACTCTCGGAAAGACCTGCAAATGCCCCGAGATGCAAAGCGAACAACTTGAATCTTGTTTCCAGCACCTTGTTAGAATTTGTCCCCTCAAATTTCGACGCCTATTCTCAAGATTCTTTTTCGACACGAGAGATCTCGCCGCGAGCGATCTGCAGGAACACATGCGGCTCAAAAATAAGCTTCCCTGTTCATGGACACCGTTGGCCTGGCTCCAGTGTGGGGAAGCACGTGCACCTCCACACGTTGTAGCCTTGCGGATAGACATCCCAAGCTCCCGCGTCGACCGCCGAACCGCAGCAGTTGATGTGTATGCTGCAGCATCGTAGCGAGGTGTCTCTTTCGCGTTTTAGTCATTTCTGATCATGTTTGTCGGCCCATATTTTGTCCATACCGGTACATCTATGTCTCAACTTCACGAATTACTCGACCCATTGATCATAATTGCACCGCTAGACTTCGCAACGTATGGTACTATGTAAGTTAAATCATAAGTTTTTTGCCGGTTCGTGATTTTGGGACCCTGACTCGGTGCACTTGGGATGAAAGTGACTAAGCAACGCGGTGTTGTGTTTCGCGCCGTGTACCGGGCCAATGCCTCAGCAGCCCACCACTCTAACACAGGTCTTCTGCCCCCCTGAAATGATAAGACACTGTCCCATGATCACTGTCGCAGATCAGAGCCATCCAAGCATTTTATGGTCTTTCCAGAGTCTCCCTGTCGAGCACTGACTGCGCTCAGATTACTCCTTGACTGGGGTTTCCTAGACTAACACCAAGAATCCAAGTCCCCGTAATTTGTAACGTGCTGTCCATGACTCTTCGGCCGAGCTTGCATGCACTGAAGGCCATTGCTTACGCGCTATACACACAATATACATTCATACTACATGGTAGTCGTCGTACAATACATGTCGAAATCTGGATGCGTATCCCGAAAGCTGCCAATCTTCGAACTTATCATGGTCGGCAAGTGGAATGCACAGCTTCGAGTGCAACCTACTCTTCTGGGATCAATCGATCGATAGCTACATTGTGGTAAGTGCACGATCATACTTTGGTAAACGCAACGTACCTCTGCCATCCTCAAGCAGCCAGCCAGAGCAGTCAATTTTCCACTTCTCGCCTTGCACTTCGACCTTCGCAATACCGAATCTCAACACAGCAAATTTGAAGGATAGGAAGAAGTTGGTCCACCTATGATGCAACCATCGCGCAGAGTATTCCCAGATGCGTGGAATTATAGACATATGCTCGAGGCCATCGGAAAGATTCTGACGCCGTGCTCTGTCCGCTTCCAAAAGCTCTTTCACCATCGGACATGTCTTCTCGCTAATGGTCGGTCCTCCTAGATTCGAGAAAATGATTCTCTCTTTCGACCATGGTGCAGCCTTTACCGTCATACGCATTTGCATTGGACCACCATGTATGTTCGGGACAATTTCGAGCGCGCGCATGCGATTCGTGGGTGCTGTGCATATGTAGCAACCGATGACAATGCAACCCAGTCCGACGAAGATGTATGTGGGACGAATGAAGAACGCCAGGTTTTGCATGTCTTTGATGTCATCTTGGAACTTGATCGAAAAGGCGCCCGTGCCTATCCACAATCCTGCAGTACCGTACACCTTCAAGTAGTACCATCTGCTCTTGGGTGCTTGGTATAATAGCACTGGCAGGCGTAACTGTGTGACCTTTCGGAGCACTGGGTCATTGCTCACGAAGGTGTTGAACCTTGGAGTGGACCGCTGCAACTGCATCCTATGCAGTATGCTTGATGTGAATGATCGCGAATTCCGAATGGCGTTCGGCTGGAAGAATTGTTCACGACATCCGACCAGAGCGGCGCGCAATGACGATGGCAATGGAAGCGAATGCTGGTGCAGGAAGCCAGCGAAGCCTCGGGATACCGGCGACATGCTGGGAGTCAGTCAGCGCTATTCCGGTCAAGGGGGTACTGCCAGATATTGCGTACTGGGAGCTGGGCGAATCCGCAAATGTAGAGCGGCGCCGGCGGCCGTGGAGTGTAAAAGTCAGGATGACGGCCCAAGCTCAGGGTCTCCCGAAGCTTAGCTCACTGCACCGCCCAACATTTCAACATCCTCCGGTCTGCCTTCTATCGTGCACGCCCAACAGCGCGACCGCCCCTTTCTCGCCAATTGGTTACGATGGCTTCAGTCGCTGCGGTGTGTAGGGCGTCGGCGCGCACTGCGGCCCAGCAACTTCGCAGTCACGGCGCACGGAGAGGTGAGTACTCTGACGATCGGGATTCACACGGCCCATGTTGACAGCGACGTAGCTTTCCACTCTGGCCAGGCGGCGCCCGCGGCGCAGAATTTCAACATGCCTGCACTCTCTCCGACCATGACCGAGGGCAATATCGCGACCTGGAAGATCAAGGAAGGTACGACCGGCCACCCGACCCGACTGCACGGCACGGCACTCTCGTGGAAGACATTACGCGATTAGAACATGGGACACATTTGGTACGAGCGGCGCTGACTTGAGCAGGGGATTCATTCTCAGCCGGTGACGTTCTGCTGGAAATCGAAACGGACAAGGCGCAGATGGATGTTGAGGCTCAAGACGATGGCATTCTCGCAAAGATAATAGTAAGTTGCAGGAGACTGAAGGAACACACGGACACGCCTGACGGTCGCTACAGCAAGGGGACGGTTCAAAGCAAGTTCAGGTCGGATCTAGGATAGCCGTCACAGCTGAGCCTGGCGACGACGTAAGCTCTCTGGAGCTCCCTGCGGAGGACAATCCAACATCGAAGAAAGCAGAGGCTCCCAAAAAAGAGCCGAAGCAGCAGCCTAAAGAAGAATCTCAGTCGGTGTCAAAGGAAGAACGAACCTCCAAGCCACCCCCAAAGTCTGGCGCACCGCGACCATCTTCTGGCGGCAAGGCTCAGAAACAAACATACCCCTTGTATCCCTCTGTGCAGCACCTCCTCAAACTCAACAGCCTGCCAAAAGAGGAGGCAGACAAGATCCCAGCAACTGGTCCCAATGGCAGACTTTTGAAGGGCGACGTCTTGGCGTATGTCGGCAAGATTCAGAACTCATACCCTGTGGAGTCCGCCGAGCGATTCAAGAAGCTTGCTCACCTTGATCTGTCCAACATCAAGGTCATGCAGAAGAAGGAGGCTGCCGCGAAGAAGCCCGAGGCAGCCCCGGCGCCAGTTGTTGAAGATCTCGATGTCGAGGTCGCCCTTTCAATCTCATTCAAGGCGGTCATGGACTGTCAAAAGCGTGTCCACGACTCGATTGGCGTATTCCTACCCCTTTCTACCTTCATTGCGCGTGCTACGGAGCTCGCAAACGAGGATTTACCCAAGTCAAAGGCGGGAAAGCCATCTGCTGATGAGCTATTCAATGCCGTCCTTGGTCTAGACAAGATTGGCAAGAAGTTGTCGCGAGGTAACTTCGTTCCTCAGGTCACCGCTCTGCCTGCTGCGACTGTATCGAGCACACGCGCCCCAATCTTCAGAAAGCCTGATGTGCTAGACATTCTGTCAGCTAGGAAATCCCCCGGTCATGGTAGCAAGCCTGCGAGCGGTGGAGCGGAAGGCGTCGTCGGCCCCCTGAATGTTTTCAGTGTCAGCGTGCCCAAGGGTGACGAGAAGAGGGGACGCATTTTCCTGGAACGCGTCAAGAGCGTTCTTGAGGTCGAGCCAGGTAGGCTCGTTGTTTGAATATCAAGATGTTGCATGCATAGTCTTTGTATATTATTGCATCTTCGCTCCTCCAGCGGAGGCAATGTTAAACATTTTCGGAACAGGTGTAGGTTTTGCTGCATTGGGCAACTCTTTCCGCTCCTCCAGAGCCAGCACTAGCTGGTCTCCCTCCGAGCGGCACCCGACGCGTGGTCGCAAGTCCCGATCAGCGGAGTGCAATGTATGTTCACTCCTTGGAGTCACTCCGTTGGACTGTGAATTGCTGTCGTCAAACAAGTGCCGTACTTGCCCCATGGGAATGACAGGCGCGTTCCTAGGTGAGCGGCGACGCTAAAGCTTGACACAAACTTTCTTTGGGCCGGGGTCACAGGCTCACGGAGAGGGCTTGTGCGCGACAGCAGATGCGTGAGATGCGCATGGGAGGCTCATTCGGAGCCGCAGCGCACTATGGCCAGGGCTGGAGCTGAGCAGGCGGTGAGAGGCGCTGGGTGACACGATGAAATAAAGAATTGCATCATGCGAAATCCAGGGCATCCGGCATAAGGCCGTGGTCGGAACACAGGGCGAACTGTTCTGTCTGACTCCATAATTTGACATCTGCCACTGCTTTTCTTCCCCACGCCTTGCCTGCCTGCTCCCTGCTCCCTGCCGCTGCCGCTGCCGCTAGTTTTGAGGTCCGAAAGCGCACGCCCAAGCTCCCTCCCAGTAGGCCTGCTCGCCAACCCACTTCCGCACCCCTTCGTCGCCTTCTCTCCATCCCTACATTTACTCTTCGACCTATCTCGAGCCCAATTGACGTGCTACCGCAAGCCCCCCACCATGGCGACAGTCACGGAGCAGGTTGGCGAGGTGCTGCTGGGGACTACCGATGAGCCCCAGCTGTCGCAGCTTACTCGCGCAGCATTTATGAAGCACGCCCGGAAGGACGAGGAGACGGGCGACTACTTCCTGACCGAGGATCAATTCATCAACGCAGTGGCGCCAGAGAGCGAGGACTACGTAAGCTTTCTACATGCCTGCAACCTGTCGACTTGTGAAGCTCACGGTGCGCCCCTCCACAGCACAAAATCAAGCGCTACCAGTATGGCATACTGTTCGCCGTGGCGGACCGCGACCGCAAGGGCAGAGTTAGCATTCACGACTGGTCCGTCTTCCAGAACCTTCTCGCGAAGCCCGACGCCGAGTATGAGGTCGTTTTCCGCTTCTTCGATAAGAACCGCACTGGCTACATCAACTTCGACGATTTCTACGAGACCTGGAAGGCGCACAAGACAGACGGGAGTCTACCCTTCAATTGGGAAGGCGAGTGGGCAGCGCTGTATGTCGGTGCCAAGAAGAACAGACATGTTATGACGTACCCTCAGTTCGCACAGATGCTGCGTGGGTTGCAGGGCGAGAGGGTGCGCCAGGGCTTTATGCACTTTGACAGCGACAAGGATGGTTTCGTCGAGCCCGAAGACTTCCAGCGCATCATCCGCGAAACCGCCAGCCACAAGCTCTCCGACTACCTTCTTGACAACCTCCCCACCCTTTGTAACATCTCCACTGGTAGCAAGATCTCTTACGCCAATGTTCGTGCTTTCCAGAACATGATTCAGCAGATGGACATGGTCGAGATGATTGTTCGAAATGCCACCCAGAAGAGCTCTGACGGCAAGATAACCCGCACAGACTTCCTCAACGAGGCCGCAAGACTGAGTCGCTTCAATCTCTATACACCAATGGAGGCGGACATTCTTTTCCACTTTGCTGGTCTAGACGAAGCATCTGGACGGCTCAGTCTGCGAGACTTTGCCCGCGTTCTCGATCCCTCATGGCACACGGCAGCATCATTCGGAGCCGACCAAGTGGCTGATGCTGGACAGAAGGTATTTGCAAAGACAACGTCGATATGGCATGACATTCTTGAGTCTGTGCACCACTTTGCGCTTGGTTCCTTGGCCGGTGCGTTTGGTGCGTTTATGGTGTATCCTATTGATTTGGTCAAGACTCGAATGCAGAACCAGAGAAGTTCAGGCGCGGGCCATGTGCTCTACAAGAACTCGCTCGATTGCGCGATGAAGGTCATTAAGAACGAAGGGTTCACGGGACTCTACTCTGGTGTTCTCCCTCAGCTTGTTGGTGTAGCTCCGGAGAAGGCTATCAAACTGACAGTGAATGACTTGGTGCGTGGAAAGCTAACGGATAAGTCGACGGGTAGCATCAAGTTGCCTTTTGAGTTGCTCGCTGGTGGTACGGCTGGTGCGTGTCAGGTCGTCTTCACAAACCCGCTTGAGATTGTCAAAATTCGTCTCCAGATTCAGGGCGAGCTTGCAAAGAATGTAGAGGGCGTCCCCAAGCGATCTGCCATGTGGATCGTCAGGAACTTGGGTCTTGTCGGTCTGTACAAGGGTGCCTCGGCTTGTTTGCTGCGTGATGGTGAGTGGCGTCGACGTTTGGTATATGTGGTTACTCACCAGTCACAGTCCCCTTCTCTGCCATCTACTTCCCATCGTACAGCCATCTGAAGAAGGATTTCTTTGGCGAGAGCCCAGAAAAGTCGTTGGGCGTCGTCCAGATGCTGACGGCCGGGGCTATCGCCGGTATGCCTGCTGCGTATCTCACGACACCGTGCGATGTCATCAAGACGCGGTTACAAGTAGAGGCGCGCAAGGGCGAGGTCGCGTACACTGGTCTCCGGCACGCTGCGCAGACCATCTGGCGCGAGGAGGGGTTCAAGGCATTCTTCAAAGGAGGACCGGCTCGTATTATGCGTTCATCGCCCCAATTCGGGTTCACGCTAGCTGGGTACGAGCTTTTGCAGCGAGGTGTGTATCTCTCCGACGTCTGTTCATGCAAACGAGCGTACTGACATGCGGATTGCAGCGCTGCCAATGCCGGGCTCTGTCCAGGCGGAAACGAGCCTCGAGCCGTCTGTGGGTCTTTCCGAGGCCAAGGCACCGCTACCCTACCTCCGCAGCCGAAACGCCCTGAAGGTTATCCTTGATCTGGACGAAAACTTTGGGCGACCGAAATTGCCGGCTGACCATCAGTGGACGGGCATCCCAGGGTTCACTGGAAAGCCCAAGGCGTGATGCCGTACTGCACGCGTCTAGGCGCGCCGAGGTTACCAAGTGGCAGACTCTCAACAGCATCGAGGTGGGGGGGGGGTGGATGCAGCATTTTCTTGAGCAGCATAGACGGTCGCCCAAATAGCACAACTGTACGATAGGCGTAGTGCCGTGGGGCGAGCGACGGGCAGCACGGCAGCCGTGACGGAGCAGCGAAGAGAGGGGAAATGTGCAGCGCAGTGCAGCTGCACATGCGCATGTAGTCCACAGTGCACACTCCACAGCCGCCCGCTACGTACACAGGACAAGGCCATGGGGACGGGGGGTTGCGCGCGCGACTACTGGGCAGGTAATATATTCTCTGCATCGCTAGCCACTCGGTGCATGCCTGCTGCTGGCTGCACGTCGCCTGTGCCGCGCCCCAGTGCAACGGCCCACGCCGCCGAGTGCGTCGACGAACGGGCGAGCCATGCACGCGCCCGAGATCAGCGCCAGCGCGCCGCCGCGGGTGAAGCGACTGTCGCGGGCGCTGGGCTGGGCCAGAAGACGAGCACGAAGGATGCCGTCTGGGCTGTGGAGCGCTCGCGGGCTGCGTCGGACCGGCGTCGGCCGATTCCCCATGGGCCAGCAGAGAGCACTTGCCACAGCCACGCGCTATGGTACCAAGGAGAAAGCGGGGGTTGCCCGTGCGCCGCCTGCCCTGCCCTGCCTGCTTGAGCCTCAACTACCGCTCGTAATTGGAGGCTGGAAACCGTGCGTCAGCCTGCGGAGCCTGGCTCCCGCTGCGCCTCCAAGACGAAGCCCGCCAGGCTCATGGCAATCATGGTCCCACCTGCGGTGCTGATGGCAGTCCCGCCTTCTCCCGCCCACTAGCCCGCCGTCTTCCTTCACCTCGCCGCCACCACCACCACTACCACCACCACCACCACCCCCCCGCTGCCGCCAGCCTCACTGAGAGACACCATCGCCCATGCGAGCCGCGACCAGACCCGCCTGCTGCCGCTCCGACACCGTCTGTGAGGCTCCAAACACCACTCATCGCACTGGCACCCTCGGGTATGTTTTCCACTGTGCAGGCTGCATCTTTTCTTGTGCACGCACCGTCCATCCATGCCTGATGAGGGCTGAGCACGCCTCAGCCTTGTTCGCACCTGTTCCATTCCATCTGCCGTATGTGCCGACATATGAACAATGCTGACCCGCCTCAGACAGCCATTGCTAGCCGTGCTCGTGACATTGGCTCCTTCTGCTACTACCTTGGGTCGTTGCTCTGCGGGCCTCTAGTGGATCGACGTCGTGCTGGCCCTCATGAACGAGGCATTCTACTCCGAGGAAGAAATTTGCCCAAGAAGTCCTGGTCTGGAACGAGTCTACCCTAAAGCGGCTCCCTCTCCATCGCCTGAACCCGTGGTCACAAAGGTCTACCATCCGCCCGCTAGTTCTCCCTCGACATCGAGAAGACAGAAGAAGGCTAACCGCCGCAAGACTCGAGCCACGCAAGGCGACTGGGTGCTCATCCGGGAAATGGCACCGAATCTGCCTGACATTGCACATCAGGTCAGCCAGCAGGCCCTCAACTCTGACTCTTCTGATTCTGCTCGCGACTCCGAGGACGACATGGAAGACCAGTCGTCAACAACAGCAACGACTACCTCGGCACCCGATGTCACTCACGTGGTGCACTCTGGCGCTCAACCATTCAGTGTGCATCAGCCGGGCAAGGATGGGTTTAGCGTACCAGGCCAACTAACTGCAACCTCTACCCACCGAGACTCGGTACTGGAAGCCGATATCCGAGCGAACCCTTTCATCTCAGAGGGGCGTGCTTCCGAAGCTTTTCAGGCAAATTCACTGCTACATGGCCTTCGGCAGAACACGGTTGATCCGATTTCACTGGCTGGTGTTGCTGTGGCTATCCAGTCACCATCGCCTGCAAACGTACCGGGTCAGCGCAGAGACTCGATGGCAACAGCACACGCCCACGATGACCTGTCAACCAACCTCCACCAACTGCGGATACCAGAGTCGAACAATCGGCTTCCTATCATACAACCCCAGACGCCCCTGAACGACGCACCATCGCCGAATGCACAACAGTCGCTACCCCCTATTTCGCACATGGTAGGAGACATTCCACGGTCAGCGTCCATAAGTGAAGAAGTCCGCACAAATGGTTTGGTGCATCGACAATCGATATCTTCATTGACTCAGTCACCAACATCAAGAGTGCGTCAAGTGTCGATAAGCTCGCATGGACACACGCCAGTCTCGCCATTTCCCATAAGCGCTTCGTCGCCCATGAGTGCCAATAGCGAATTATCAAGAGGCGACATGTTTCTGCGCTCAGGATCTGGCCATGTGTTTGGTGTGGATAACAGAAGACCATCACAAGTATCTGAAAATGGACGATACCTACATTCTGCGTCCACGAGTGAAGGCTACCAGAGCTCGGATGGTCCTAGTCCAGGTGGCCAGTCAGCACCGATGGAGAATCGCCAACGACATATGAGTTTAGACGGGACACTAGCGAGTTCGGCAATTATTCTGCCTCCACCGAATGGATCTGGAATGCAGCAGATGGAACAGCATAGTATTGGGAACTTTAAATGCGAGTATCCGGGTTGCAACGCGCTTCCGTTCCAAACGCAGTATTTGTTAAAGTGAGCACTCCAAGTCTCCAATCTCTCTGAAAATAATGCTGTGCTGACGAATGGTACAGTTCACATACAAACGTGCACTCACAAATTCGACCACATTACTGCCCTGTTCCTGGCTGCCCTCGATCTGAGGGTGGCAAGGGCTTCAAGCGAAAGAACGAGATGATACGGCATGGTCTGGTTCATCAATCACCAGGCTATGTGTGCCCTTTCTGTCCAGATCGTGAACACAAATATCCCAGACCAGATAATCTACAAAGGTACGTAAAGACAATCAACTTCGAAGTTGCAACTTTCACAGCACATAACTCACTCTCTCAACGTGCGTAAGCTAACTCACTTTTTTTCTTTTGTGCGACAGACACGTTCGAGTCCATCACGTCGACAAAGACAAGGATAACGAACAGCTACGAGAAGTACTAGCGCAACGCCCCGAGGGCGGTACTCGAGGACGCAGACGACGTGTTTCCGGCACCGAGTGAACCCACACACCGCTCGGTCCGTTTACATTTCCGTTGCCAAATAACGCTCTACAATACTCTACATTTCTCTAATCTTCTTCTTCTTTTTCTACAGACTTTGTGCTTCTGGCGTAGGCGGCGTAAAGGGTCTTCTTCCTTGGCTGATACACCTTGCTGTTGTTCCATCGGGCGTCATCATTCGCTTCTCGCTTCTCGCCCTCCTTTCCTTCCATCCGGGGGCAGGGCGGGGGCGCGCTGATCAATATCCGCTTTTTTTCCTTCCTCTCGAGATTTCCATCTCATTGTCATTCCCAGTCAGTCTTGTACTTACTTCTTCTTCTTCTTCCGCCCCCTTTTCCCGCCTCGCCAAAGAAAGAATGTCGCTGCGCGCATAGGCAGCGATTCTTTTTGACGTTTGTGCGTATGTGCTCCTTCTGCTTCACGTATATATATGCTCTGCGCTTCTTGGCGCTTTTGACGGGAAGACTTTCATTCCGCTACCCTACAGTACTCTTTTCCGCTTGCACGTGTCTCACAAGTTCTGAAGTCTCTTGACTATAGTGTATACCCATCCCCAAGCCTTCTCTTTTTTCTTTTCTTTTCAAAACACCCCTCTGGCAGTCGCGTTGATGGTGCTTGTATGTATCCCCCCCAACTGTACTTTGACGACTGGTCTGCGCATAGTCTTCTTCTGTATGGCTGGGATGCGAGCTCGCGGGGAAAAAACAAATACTTTTGTCGTGCCTCTCGAAAAACTCGTGCAGTTTGTTGGTTCGTATCGACGAAATTTGAGTTTGAGGGATCACGGGTACGCACAGGCCCGGAGAGATCTGAGGGCTTCCGAGGACCATGGAGCGTGTGTGGAGAGCGTGGGAATCTGTCTGATGGCCAGCGAGGTCGACTATACTACTTGGATGACCTCTCGATGACGGATGGAAAGCGTGAGATTTGGCTACGTCGGGCTTGGTGATGTGTCACGTCAGCGTCAATGCAAGTCATCACGTGAAGAATACAAAAAGCAGACACTCGCACGAAGTCACGAGAGACCAATTTGAAGGTGTAATGAAGTTGTTCATTTTCGTGCCGGTCTACCCGGCTCAGTCGTCAGATACATAGCTGAGGTCCCGAATGCATTGCCTCACGCCTTAACCCTGGAATGCTGAAAAAGACCCATATCGCCAGAAACCGTCTAGTAACGCTTGCCCTCGCGGAGAACGTCGCTGTACTCCTCGAGCGGGCTCCTCGACAATTTCGTTTCCTTCCATAGGTTGGGTGTGAGGAAGCCGTATGAGTTGGCGACAGCGACAAAGGTAGCCTTTAGTGTGTTCTCAAGAGTCTTGGTGGAACCGGCCGAGGCAGTGTAGATGTCCTGGACACCAGCAAGCTGCAAGAGACGCTTGACAGCGGGCGATGCGACCAAGCCGGTACCACGGGGCGCAGGAATGAGACGGACGGTGACGGAACCGCACTTGCCGCTCTCCTTGGTGGGCAGAGAGTGAGGCTCACCGAGGTTGGTGCCCCAGTAGCCTCTTCGGATGGGGACGACGCTGAGCTTGGCGATGATGATGGCGGCGCGGATGGCGGTCGCGACTTCCTTGGAGGTCTTGATACCGAGACCGACGTGACCCTCGGAGTCACCAATGACGACGATGGCCTTGAAACGGGTGCGCTGACCGGCACGGGTCTGCTTCTGCACGGGCTTGATCTTCATAACCTCGTCCTTGAGCTTGGGAAGGAAGAAGTCGACGATCTGGTACTCCTTGACGGGCAGAGAGTGGAGGTAGCTGCGGGTCGTTAGCCTTTGCCAGCGGTTCTTCCCTATGCGCGCAAACGTACATCTCCTCCATGCTCTTGATCTTGCCGGCCTTTACGAGACGACCGAGCTTGGTGACTGGCTGCCACTCCTTCTCCTGTACCCATTGTCAATTCTGCTCGGTTCCTTTCAGACTCTGATCGTATGTACCTCGCTCTTGCCGCCACGGCGACCACGTCCACGTCCACGGCCCCGGCCACGGTCACCACCACGGTCACCGCGAGATCCGAATCCACCGCCGCCGCGAGGTGCTCCTGCATCAGCCATGTTGTATGTGTGTGGTAGGACGGCTTCTGTGGTTGTATTGTTAGAGGGGCGTCGTATCTGGACTGGCGCAGGGCAACGTACAAAGTGGTGTTCCTAGAGTTAGCTGATGTCGCGACGTTCGCTTGGTTTGTCGTCAGTCGAAATTCGAGAGTTCAATGTGTGGTGGTCTGTGCTCGAGCTAGTGCGAAGCGGGGCTGTTTGTTAGTGGACACCCCTGTCGTTTAACACGATCACATCCAGCCCAGCAACACAAGAGTATGTGCTGTACATCAAGAGGCTCCGCCGTAGCTGTTCAAAAGTCGCGTCAGTGGATATTCTGGATTGTCTCTTCCAGTGTATACTTAGCACCACCGACAAATGTTTCTTTATTGTTTCTACATCTTTCCACTGTCACATCCTGACACTCCCTCTTCTCAAGGTCTGCACTTCATTCCTACCTGCAGATCTACTGCATAGATTCGATCGTTCTAGATGTACCTTGAAAATCATAGACCTTCAGATGTGGCACAATTCCTTCTGATTTGACCAATTTCTCTTATTCTGAGACTCATGGTCTTCAGAAATCCGACTACCACTGTTCATGCTGACTAAGAAAGTCCCCGAATCGTCACCGAGGATCAACGCGGTAATGACGAGTAACGAGCAGCAGGAGTGACGACACACACTCAGTATAGGACTGGAGGGCTGCCAGATCGCATCGTGAAATTTGCCTCGTCTTGTAGGATGCGTTTTTGTGTGTTTTTTGCTCGACTTGACGACACCTTCCTTGGTCGTCGACCGCTGTTGTCTGGTGATTTGTTCACATGCTCAAGGTAGCAACAATCGAATGAACACGTCTGAACACGACCTCAACATCACCAACGTCTTCCGCACTCTTCTACTACCTTCACGCATGAGCAGAAATGTCTTTATTGAGTTCTGTGCTCGGTTCACTGTCTCCGCCCCCGAGATTCCGCAGGTCCTTTGAGGACCCACATGCACGCGACCATGAGCTACCGCTGTACAACTCCCCGCCATCTCCGCGCGTACCACCTCCTGTAACCTCTTCCATACTATGGAGCGCACCGAAAACGAGCTTATCGCCACCGCCTCGCGTGGCGGACGACCTCCTTGCCCTGCAAAGACGCGCGCGACACCTCGAACAGCAGCTGCAGGAGCTCCTAGACGCGCAGGCAGATGGCCTGACGAGCGGTCTGTCTGGGCAGGACCCTATACCAGATGATTCAGTCTCCAACGGCAGTACCACACCAACAGTCAGCAGTGTACGATCGAGCGATAGGAGCGCGGGAAACGGAACAGATGCGCACAAGCCCAGGAAGAAGAAAGTCGGGCTGAACGCTGCAAGACTAGGCATATCTAGACGCGTTCGGCAACTAGCCAGCGTGAGAGCCGGGGAGCTGGATTTGCTTGACGAGGACCTAAGAGAACTGCAGATGACGGTCGAAAAGACTGAAGCGTGGGCACAGAAGCGCACAGGCTTGGAGAAGAAGATCACGGACATCGAAAGCGAAGATGCTGGCGCCAAGACGCAGTCACTACAGACCGAAGCCTCGAAGCTTGGGCAGGAGATAAGACAGAAGGAGGCGGAGCTGTGGGCCCTGAAGAGACGGCACCAAAGCGTGTTGGATGAGCTTGCGGACACGGAGAACTCTGTCGAAGCAAGGCTGTCTTCCTACAAGACCTCGTTGTCACTGTTGGACAAGGAAGTTTCTACGTTCCTTGCGCGTCCTGCAAACATGAATCACGTACCGCTATCTACCACACCATTTCTCTCCCTTCCTGTCAAGCGACGAACGCTCGAAATGGCACGCGAATACTGGCAGGATGAATACACAAGACTGGCCGAGAAATGCGAGGAGCTCGACATTGATCGTGGAGCCCTTGACGAGGGCGCTGTCATGTGGAGCGATGTCATCAAGAAGGTGACCGAATACGAAACAACTTTACAGAGCTTCATGCAACATGTCGGCCGAAGGAACGCGCCAGATCCATCGCTGCTACTGGATCAGATGCAGGCGACTATATCATATCTTGAGGAGAAGCTAGAGTTGGCGACATCGAGAGCTTGGAATCTTCTTGTCTGCGCCATTGGAGCAGAGCTCGAAGCTTTCGTGCAGGGCAAGACTGTACTAGAACAGGCGCTAGGTGTGAAGCGTAAGGGCAAAGAGAAGGCTATGACCTCATTAGTGGACTTGGATGACCCTGCAGTCGAGCAAAGAGAGGAAATGACAGGGTCTGCCTTCAGGATCGTTCGGTCACCACCAAAGTCATCTTTACCAAAGCCAAAGCTGTACAGTACGGACGACGAGGATCCCGATCCCGAGTTGATGATTTCCCATCACGATACTGACACTGACTGAGGTGTGTTTTGGCGAGCCTGCCATGTGGAACATACTTGGTTGCATTCTTAGAGTAGGATATTTCTCTTCCTCTCCGCTCTTCTCATGTGCTACCATGCAGAGTGCCCGCCATCCATCTTCAAATCCGCACCAGTCATGAACGAACTTGCGTCGCTAATGAGAAACACCGCTGCGCCTCTGTACTCTGCTGGCTTCGACAAACGCCCCAGCATGTTCTGTGTTGGCCAATCCGCCCTACGCTCAGGGAATTTTTGGAACAACTCCTCAACCATAGCAGTAACGATGTAACCGGGCGAGATGGTGTTGACGCGAATGTTATGCTGTCCCCATTCTGAAGCAAGATTCCGCCCGAGCTGAATGACGCCAGCTTTCGACGCATTGTAGGCTGAACAAATCAGACCCTGATCAGCTTTGTTAGCATTGCCCACCACAAGTTCGAATAGTCAAGAAGACGTACCCTATTTGCGATGCTCCCACTCATACTTGCAATCATAACAATACTACCTCCATTCCCAAACCTGATCATCTGCTTCGCAACAGCCTGTGCAGACATGAGTACACCCGTTATGTTGACTTCGAACATGCGATTCGCATCTTCGGCCGTGTAGTCCAGCGCAGTGGTTTCTTGCTGGATACCTGCTGCGGCGATCAATCCATCGAGACGGCCTTCAGCATCAGCAATCTCCTGCACGATCTTGTTCAGGTTTTCGACGTCGCGCACGTCGACTTGGCGGTATGTGAGCGAGGTGTTGAGGCTAGATTTTGCGCGCTCGGCAATAGTGTGGAAGTCTGGTGAGGGTTCGGGGAGGCGGTCGAGTGCGTATACTATTGTTTTGCGTGTGAGGAATTGGACTTTGAGGCGGAACGTTTGGGGGTGAAGATGGTTTTACCTTTTGCGCCGGCTTCTAGTAGGGCTTCGGCTTGCGTGAGACCTAGGCCGCGTGCTGCGCCGGATACTATGACGACTTTCCCTGCGAGGTTGAATTCGGGGAGTCCTTGGGTTGAGGGAGACATGTTGGTGTTCAATTGCAGTCGAGGTTACAGCTCAGGTATGTGAAGAGGGTGAGATGGCGTATTCAATCCGCACCTTGGCAACGCAGTAGGTCAATTGTAGCTGGCATGTAGGGAGGAATGATTCAAGTCGCACGTTCTCCTCTCGCAATTTTTCGGGGCTACAGGCTACTTAAACCACCTGCCGGCAGCGGCAGCGGCAAATATTCAAAGACGTCTCCTCGGGTCATCTGAGACCATGGCCTTTGACCCACGAGGATCCCGGTCTGGCCATTTGCGACTGTTCTCTGTCATGGCCGCGACGCGTTGCTGCTTCCAGCGATGCATGTGTTTGCGGGGCAAGGCCCGGCGGATTGCCGCTTTGGGTATATCCGGAATGCTGGATCCGCGCATGAAGTCTGCTCGAGACAAGGGGTTGGATTTGGGAGGGATGGTGCTGCTAGGATAGACTCTATCCGATATGTTGTTCGGGTAATTGTTATTGGATATGGGCACGTGGCTATTTGTTGTATGTGTTTGTGAACTAGTGCTGGTGGAAATGAATTGGTTGTGGAAATCTAACAACTCCCGTGCAAGTAAAATACGATCAATGCCATCGAGGTGTCTCAGTACTTTCCACCCTCTTCACACACCTTCTTGAACACCTCCTCGGTATGGTCAAGGATTTTCTTCTCTCCACCCTCGTCTCGCATCTTCTTCGCAGCGGCTTTGTCTGCCAGAACATCGTTGTTCCAGTTCAGCAAATAGCTTCCACTTCCCTTCACTCCGTTGCTTCCTATTGCAGCCTCTTCTACACGTGCGCTCGATGCCTTGGGTGTGAACGTAGGGCTTGTAGCGGCGAACAAATGCCTCTCGCCACTCTCAACAGGCTTCACTTCCATTGCTTTCGTGATTATCCACAGGAACGGCTTGGCTAATGGCTCCCACTTGCCGAACGCATCTCTACCAACACCGGTTTCCACGACTGATGGGAAGGCGTGGATGTACGAAGTGCCTGTATTCTTGCTGGCTAGATGATAGAACATGAGGTTGGTCATGGAACTCGCGTGAGTCATGCAGCTCTTTAGCGAAAAGCCCTTCTTGAGATCGAGATCCGCGAGGTTGGGCGCTGATCCCAGACCCGGCTGGGGATCCAGCACGGCTACCACTCGCGAGAGGGTGCTGGATGTAGCTGCTGTGTCGAGAAGGGGCTGGAGCTGGTTGATGAATCGCATGCGTGTGTAGTAATGTAGCGCGAGCTTCTTGTCTAACCCCTCCAATGTCTCGTCTCTTCCCGTGAGGACAAAATATCCGCATGTCATGAAGAGCAGATTGACCTGCTTCTCTTTGATTTTGACCTCTTGACATGCTTCGTCCACATTCTTCAAAAGGCTCACGTCCTTCTGGATGAAAGTAACTTCTGATGCCGAGTTGATGGTCTTGAGTTCTTGGATGATCTTGCTGGCTTCTGTCTGATTGCGGCCAATCAGGTAAACGTGTGGTGAAATGGTATTTCGCACGAGTTCACGGGCTGTGTAGAGACCAATGCCACTTGTACCGCCGACGAAGACAGCGACAAGATTGGCAGGGAACGATTTCAGGGCGGCGTTACTGGTGCGGACGTTGTTGATGGCGACCATAGTTGTGTGCCTCGACTGTAAAGCTGATGGATAAGCAACGGGGGTTTAGACCAGGCAAGGAGAGATGATGATGAAATATTGTTGGTGATGGACTATATAAGGTTCTCTGTATCGAAGCAGCCCGACGTTCGTCCGTGCGATTTTCAGGACTCGGGTGTCGAGGAGCAGCGCCTTAACACCGTTTACAGCGCTCAAAGTCCTCAAGAAGCATCGGCTCATGACTCGTTGGCTAGGTGGTAACAATCATGCACAGAGGCCGGATGGTGGAACTCGGCCACGAAAGCATGGCTGCTTAGGCAGGCAGCCATGCGCCGTACGCAAGAGAAGTACTCTACTGTGGCTTATATTTTAGGCCTCGCCTGCCTAGAGACGCCCCGGAGCATGCTCGATTTTCGCGTCCTCAAAGCAGGCCACGGTCAAGTCCTGTGCATCGCATCAAACGGGTGGTCATCGAATGGGAAAGCTCGAAACTCCGCAATCGCCGAAACGAGAGCTAGTCTCCACCAAACCTTCTCTTCGGCATGCCACTTTCTTCAAAACCTTAGTCATGAGTCAGGTTATTCGACACCGCCGTCAAGATGAGTGGTTTCGGTGACATGTCCCCTCATCTGGGCCCAACGCAACTCGCGGCTGGCTACGCTCCACCCACTCCCCCTCACGAAGACCCCCTCGACGATATCTACGGGTCTGCTCCATCTTCTCCGACTCTCGCAGGGGCCAGCACACTAGATCCTGGTCACCCTCGTATACGCGCCCACGAGATCCTGTCCGACCTTCCCTCGCGCCAACGCGCGCTTGACACGGACGCATATCGTGAAGGCCTTGCCACCAGCAAAGTGCTACATGTGCAGGAAGGCTTTGACGAGGGCTACTCACTGGGCGCAAACCTAGGTGTACGTGTGGGCTATATTCTCGGTGTCTTGCAAGGCTTCGTTGCAGCCTGGAAAGGTCACAAGGACGAATTGTGTCGACAATCAAAAGAGGCTCAAGCCACGGCGCTGAAGGAGCTGGCTATTCAGGAGCTGCTGGGCCAGCAATGGGTGGCCGAAGACGGGATATGGATTTGGGAGGTTCACGGCGACGAAGAAGAGCCCACGTTCAGGGAAGTCGCCGAGCAGCATCCTGTGGTACAGAAGTGGACATGCGCAGTTGAAGATATGGCTAAGAAGTGGGGCGTCGAGTTGAGAGCCGTTGAAAAGGCTCACGGAACAAATGAAGAGGATCAATCATGAAGAGTCTGATGTCTCCCGTCGACGACTCCAAGTCCATATTTCGTGCGGGAAAGCGTTTTGAGCATAGAAGCTCGGGAGCAGACGGCGGTGTCGCATGTCTATACCATGACACCATGCAGGCCTCTCGCCGAAGTGCTCGAAGCAAGATCTTCAGGTCATCCAAGCATGGACTGAGGAGAGTTCGGGTGGTGCCGGCTAGAAGAGTTACCCGGGATCGAACGCCTTTGCTCATAGATGGGCCCAAATGGCTGCCTAGAAGGATTCCGGATCATACACGTGTGGCTCGGAGCGGAGGACGTGGCGGTCCGGGCCTGTGCGCATTGATTTCGGACAATTAACTAGTGGCCTAAAAAATGCCGTCATTGACTAGGTCGCAACGCCGACAAGGTGCGGACGATAAACCCAGGCGCCCTTCTCCATGCCATGCTATCCATCCCTCGTGCTGTAGTTCTCTACCTGGAGTCGTCATGATACATGGCTTAGCTCTATCACGAGCGCCTGTTCATCATGCCATTTCGCGACTGCTAACCCGCGCTGTCGCCTCCGCGCGACCATTTCAGACACCACTTGTCCGTCGCCTCCAAACGCAAGCATGGGAGCCTCTTCTACCTCCAAACCCGGCAGACCTGCCAAAACCTAGGCAGCGAAAGATCAAGCCGCCCTTTACCAAGCGCAAATGGGTGCGACGCCTTGCTATCGTCTCTGCGCTTCTCAGCGCCGGTTGGCTGTTCGACCGACAGTTCTACGCCTCGTCCATCACACGGAGTTTGCGAACGTTCCGAACTGGTCTCGTGATAGGCTTGGACTACAAGATCAATTTTCGCGCACATCCACCCTTCGCAAACAGCATTGAGGAGGTGCATGCTCGCAACGCGACAAGGATATTCGACCTGCTGAGGTACAACGGAGGACTATACTTGAAGATTGGTCAGGCAATCGCTATGCAGAGTGCGATATTGCCACCACAGTTCCAGAAGATGTTCCAGAAGATGTTCGACGATGCGCCGCAAAATGATTGGGCCGACGTTGAGAGGGTTGTTCGTGAGGACTTTGGCAAAAGCGTAGAGGAGGTGTTTGGTGTCAGTTTCACTAGAGAAGAGGGCAAGGGCATGATGGAGCAGACTGCAAGAGCGAGCGCGAGTGTTGCGCAGGTACATTGGGCCAGGCTCGCCGACGGGAGAGAGGTCGCAATCAAGATCCAGAAGAGGGAGATTGTGCAGCAGGTTGGCTGGGATCTCTGGGCATTCAAGGTCGTGGCAAAGGCGTACACGTGGTGGTTCAAGATCCCCATCTACACACTGGTACCGTATATTACGGAGCGCCTGATGCTCGAGACCGACTTCGAAAACGAAGCGAACAACGCCGAGGAGATGAGGCATCTTGTCCACAACGAGAAACGTCTAGCTGGGAGGGTCTACATACCCATGGTCTATCGAGAGCTCTCGAGCAGGCGCGTCATGACAGCAGAGTGGATCGAGGGTGTTCGACTATGGGACAAAGAAGGCATCACAAACAATTGGCAAGGCGGCTGGCGACGAGGCAGTCCAGGTGCAGGAGGTGGTCAACTACCACCTATTCCAAAGACCAACACCAGACTCGACACCAAGTTCCCACCAGATGCGCCAAAACACGATGCATTCAAGCCCGATCGGTCAGACTGGAAAGGCAAGAACCACAAAGGCGGTTTGGGAGTTTCATTGAAGACTACAATGAACACCATTGTCGATCTGTTCTCGGCTCAGATGTTCTTGTGGGGTGCTGTCCACTGCGATCCGCATCCCGGCAACATCTTCATCCGTCGATTACCCAATGGCCAGCCAGAAGTTGTGCTCATTGATCACGGGCTCTACATTCGGATGAACCCAGACTTCCGACACCAGTACTCCTTGTTCTGGAAGTCTCTTCTCGCTTTTGACAACGAGACCATCCAGGAGATAGCCACTAGCTGGGGCGTAGGCCACGCTGACATATTTGCTTCGGCCACACTTATGCGACCATACCAGGGTGGCGACAACAGCGTAGCGAACGAGCTAAAGAAGGGCTGGGAGGGCAAAGACCAGGCTGAGCGTGCATTCGAGATGCAGTCTCGAGGTCGTGACGCCATCAGGCTTATGTTGGCAGACGACAAGAAGTGGCCACAGGAACTCATCTTCATCGGCCGCAACTTGAGGATTGTGCAAGGAAACAACCAGTTTCTTGGATCGCCTGTGAACAGGATCAAGATCACGGGCTTGTGGGCGTCGAGAGCTTTGACAGAAAGCCCTGATTTGGCGTACAGTGAAAGATGGAAGAATTGGGTCAAGCACCTGAGATTCAGATGCGTGCTGGTGCTGACCGACTTTGCCTTTTATTGGAGCAAGATCAAACAATTGACTGGATTTGGTATGGGCATGGAAGCCGACATCGAGGATCGGATGAAAGCCATGGCGAAGGACTTTGGTGTTGAGCTCCAACATGGCGTGTTCGAGGGTTGATTGGTATGATATTCATGCATGCCAATCATGTTAAAAATCACATCAATTTTCCGCCTCTCTTCTGATCAAGCCGGCTGCAGTTGATGAAATGTAAACATATCGAATCGACCGTCTGAGCAAGCACAGCATGCTAGCAGGGGCAAGCTCGCCTGATTGGAACGAAGGAATCTGCAACTCTAAGCTAGATCACTGCACTGAGGGCTCTGCCTTTGTTCAATTTTCGAGGTGCAATGAGATACCTGGCGTAACCTAGTGAATGTTCATGTACGCTGCAGCCCGCAAGTAATCTTCCCGAGCCGAGGCTTCCAGAGCCGAGGCATGACGCGCAACGTCGGCCATCATCACTCCAGCCAATGCATGCGGCAGCAGCAACAACTGGTCAAAATAACTCTCGCATGCGCCGAGCAGAGATCTCCATCTTCCTCGAAAATACTGACCCACACGAAACTCCAGATTCCCCAGCTTTCACGGCGAACCGAGGCAGGCAACGTCCTATTCACTGACGTCGATATATCGATACCGCGCATATAACAGCATCCTACCTGACACAACGACAAACCTACCTGTCAACCCCTTGATCGCACGATTAGAAAACGTTTGAAACCTTGCCTACACGCAACAACATGGCGCCTTCCTACCCAGACATTGAATTCACAATCAAGAACAAAATCGGAATCATCAAAGTACCCAACTACCTTGTTTCTTCCTTCGCCTTCCCACCCTCCCCACTCGGAAGATGGATGGGTCCAGCCCATGTGTAAAGAAGAAGAAGAAGAAAAACTGACTGATTCGAACTGCATAGTTTGACCGCCCCAACGCGCTCAATTCGTTTGGCGGCTCCCTCGTTCCGTCTACGATTGCGGCGCTGCGCGTCCTCGACGCTCACCCTGACACCATCTTCACCGTGTTGACGGGCCAAGGGCGCTTTTTTTCCGCCGGCGCGGATGTCAAGGGTATAGCGGGGGGAAATGCCGGGGTACGTGTTTGTGTGGGCGGATGTGATGGGCATGTAGCGTAGCGTTCGTGCTGATGGGGGGAAAAAATGACTAGGTCGACGACGCCCATGCCCACGAGGCGGATAAGAAACTCGGGTATTTGGCGCGATTTGGATATGGTGTGTTGTGTTTTTCACTGTTTCTTTTCATCTTCACACACACGCACCTGGTGTATTCGCGTCGCGTCGAGTCTTGGGGGCTGGGCAGCTAACGAGACGACTGTCTAGCAATGGAACTCCTCCGTTCCATGATCGACCACCGAAAAGTCCTCGTCCTCGCGCTCAATGGGCCCGCTGTTGGGGGCGGCGCAGCGTGGTTTCCAGGTATTGCTGACATAGTACTGGCGAGCAACACCGCTTGGCTGCAATGTCCCTTTTCAGGTAAATCCCGAGTCTTTGTGTGCTTTCTGACACACAAACACATGCAAGATCTAACTAATCCTATCAAAGCCCTCGGACTTGTTCCTGAGAACGGCTCCGCTCTCTCCTTTGCGCAAAGCATGGGCGTCCACCGCGCAAACGACTTCCTCATGTTCGGCCGCAAGCTCACTGCGCAAGAACTCCTCGACGCAGGAATGTACAACTACGTGTGGGACGCCACGGGTGCCGAGTTCCAGAAGAAAGTCGTCGGTTTCCTGGAAGAGCAGTTGGAAGTGAATGACGGAAAGAGCATGATGGAGATGAAGAGATTGCAAAACGCGCCGATCCGGGATGCGCGGCTGATTGCCGTGGTCAATGCTATCGATGCACTGGCCGAGCGGTTCGTCGAAGATGCGCCCAAGCAGAGATTCGCGGCCAAGATGAAGGAATTGGAAGAAAAGAGCAAGGCACGATCGAAGCTCTGATGTAAGTCAAGGTTGAATGTATGTGTGTATGTAAAAAGCCATGGGGTTGTTAAGCTTAGCACCTGGCGGCTACGTGATTCCCCTTCATCCTAATTTTGCTTACCTTCAGCCACTGGAAGATATTGCTGATCTTGTTCCACCACAATGTATGCCCCAGTGCATAGCCAGTCATGTCCCAAATGGTTTTTGGATATAATGACAGTGAAGTCAAGCAAGTACACATGGTTTCTAGCAACTAGACAATAAAGAAAAGGGTATGAGCGCATTGTTCGCTGCAATGCCAATATGAAGAACACATAATGAAACACAAATGCCGGTAATGTCGTCACAAATGAGGGTGGTATGATCGGTCAGTTGGGGTGTAGCCAGATAGAGCCGGAGAAGGGTCCCATAGTTTCAGACCAGGCTGCATATCCCTGCGCAGATGATTTGGGTCCTGTTCGGATTTTCCGACGTCGTCTTCGAAAGGTTGCCCGTTGCATCATTCATGCACCAACACCGCGTGGTTGGCGAAATTCGCGGCCATGGGCACTAGACGCGCGACCGTTGGTGGCCGGAACGTTGAGCCCTCTCATAGCGGGTCCATCAGAAGTGACGACTCGGCGTCGGCTGTTTCCCTTCTCCAAGCGAAGCGTCCTCCAGCCTTCGTACCACTGATCACGAGATGCCTCACGAAGCTCAGCGCGCCATTCGCTGAAGACACTCTCGCGCAACCTCACAAAGTCGCAGTGCTCTGGGTTATATGGATCCGCAAAACCCCAGGGAAATTTGCGACCAAGCACGTCGGGCTCGTACATGTCTGGGGAGATGATACTGAGGGGAAGGAACGGGACATCGCAATCTTCGGTGTGGATCGATGTCGACATTGCGGAAGGCTTGCGGCTATGAGTTTTCCTCGCACTTGGCGGTGAAGTGGGAGGCGAGCGCGATCTGGAGGAGTTGGACGAAGCCATTGAGCGCGCAGCTTCCGAGGATGAACGCTCGAGTATTTTGTTCAAGAGGTCCGGCTTGTCTTCGTTCTCGGATGAGTCGTTGTAGTCGTCCTCATCGCGTTCGTCCAGGCGGTCAGGGTCCTCATCGTCGTCATCGTCTGCTTCGAGATGCAAAGCCTCCAGCGGGTCCAGCTTTGCGCGCTTGATAGTGTCCCACACCATCCTCTTTAGATGGCGCATGTGCGCACCGGTGATGGTGTCTGCCTTGCTGATGATAGGAATGACCGTGGTTTTCCCTTGCAGTTCGCGGAGGACATTGAGGTCCAGACCTTCGTCAAGGCCGCCAAAAATAGCGCTTCCTGGCTTGATAACGTTTGACCGCTTGCGTGCTTCGGCAATGTTCGAGTCCAGGCGGGAAGGGTCCAGGATCAAAAAGACGCAGTGGATGTGGGTGTCCTTGACGCCAGGCGCACGCACGACCTTTTGTTCCTCGCCAAAGGTGTCTTCAAACTTGGACTCGAGGAAGGACGTGATGATGGGCAGCTGGAAGTCGACGACGTTCTTCTCGAGGCCCTCGGAGTCCCACAGCGTGACGCCCACGCGCTCGCCGTCGACCTCGGTCTCAAGGTACTCGGAGGTGAAGATGGAGTCGTCGGCCACGGCAGTGGCGGGCGGCGAGGGCGTGTTGGGCCGCTTCTTCTTGGGCAGGGCGAGCGCAGTGCGCAGGAAGTCGATGAAGGACGACTTGCCGCAGTTCTTGGTGCCGATGACGAGGATGCTGCGGGTGGTTAGCGGGGTCTCGGGGTCTGGGCTCTGGGGACGCGCAGATGACCTACTTGAAGGGCGTGGGGTCCTTCCTCCTCCGCAGGCGGCGCGGGCTGTTGACGGTGCTGATCTGGCTGCTCGCGTAGCTGTAGCGGCCGCGGTGGGTCATGCTCTCGGTCCTGGGGTAGGGGTCGAAGTCCATGTAGGGCGCGGGCGCGGGCGCGATGCCGGCGGGGGGCGGGGCAGCGGCGACGCTGTCGGGCTGCTGGGGCGCCGTTCTGTGGTGGTCCATGGCCGGGCGGCTGAAGTTGTGGGTGTAGTTGCCGACCTTGTTGGAGACAATGGCCACCGAGTCGGGGCGCAACGGCTCGCCGCCGAACGACTCGATCTGGGGGAGGGCCGAGTGCGAGGGCAGGCGCGGCGGCTGGCGGGGCAGCATGGCGGCTTCGCGCTGTCGGCGCTGGGCGTCTTCCTGGGCGAGCGCCTTCTGTTTCCGGCTCATCTTGCCTCCGGACTCACTCACTCGTCGCAGGAAACTGAACGACGGGCGGCGCTGGCGGTCGCTGTGGGCGGCGCTGGCGGTCGCGGACGCGTCGGGCGAGCCTTCCTTCGCCGAGCGGTCGGGGAAGCCGTGGGGATGGATGGACGTGGTGCTGGCCATGGCGGGCGCCGCGAGCAGGTGCTCAAATAGGCAGCGACACGGTGTTCGCGCGCGTGCAATCTCGGTAGACGAGAAAGGAGTCGGGCGGTGTTGGAATGCGACGGGCTTCCTCTAGCAGCACCAGGAATCCGTGGCTTCGCGCAGAGCAGAGGTGGCACCGTGGCAGCGGTGAAATTGGAGGGAGGCCTGCGCCGGTCAGCCGTGCCCGCATGCCCAGCGAGTAGCGCGCCAGCCGAGTGAATGGTCAGGGCCGCCATAGTGACTACGCACCTTGTGGTTAGGCCGGAGCCACTGCTGCAGGTACAGAGCACGGCCCGGATGCAAATGGGTGCAATCGACTAGCCAGAGTGACAGCGCTGTGCGAAGAGGAAGAGGACTGCGCGTGGAACCAGTTGGAACTTGGCAGTGCCACGAAACTGTTGCTAGAGGCAATAGCAGAGCAGATTAGGTCCGGCGACTCCGGTCGACGATGAGGAAAGACGGCTGGCGAAGCTCATTGGCCGCGGCGACTGGCATCGCCCGGATTCCAAGTGAAACTCGTTCCCCGGACACCACATCCCACGGCGGCCTTCTTTCGCTCACGGCCATTGGTTCGCGACAGTCTCGTGCAACCGCCCAATCTCACCATTATCGATTGTTGATCCATGATCCATCTGGGGTGCTGACGTCGCAAAGCATAGTACAACCGCACCGGGTATGCCACCCCAAGCTCCGGCGCATGAACGTCGTATCCGCTCCAGTCCACGCATCCTGGGAACATGCTCGATCCCTCGTTTCACCTCCATGTGGATGGCTGCCCAAAGGCGTTGCTCTGTCTCGAATCTCTGCGTGAGTCCGCTCACTCCAATGCTTATCCACTCGCAGAATACGAAATGTAACATGGCCGTTATGGGTAAGATCATTTGTGACTACGAACTCAAGACCTTGACCTCAAATAACAAGTTCACGACTACGATGAGATCGACACCGACAGCCTCCTCATCTGGACCTAAGAGAGTTTGAGTTCAAGGCTGCGTATGATGAGCTCGATAGTCTGAAGCACGATGGGACTTTATGGGCGGTGGATGGAAGCTTCATGCCGAGTGAGGGAATGCCGGCGAGGGTGACTAGGAGGGCCATGTAGGCAGTTCAGGTCTGAATTCTAGTCATTATTTTCGGCATCAGCATGGGTGCGGTAAAACCCATTCCGAGCATGTTCAGCATCCTGAGCAACTCGGCCTTCATCTGACTCAGCTACGCATGCCCAACTCGTGATAGCACGATTGTTTGGTGTTGATTCTGTATTCCACGTCGAGCTATCGTTGTAGCAGCCGCGCCGCTGCCCAGGTATTCCTGCGTCCTCTTGCGAGCAACCCGCCCTTCCCCGTTTTAGCCAATTAGAGGCTCGGATAAAATCCCGTGCCTGCCAGATCTCCACATTTCCATCATTCATCTCAACACTCATCATCCACTGACCTTCTACATGTGCGATAGAGTCCCACTTCGTCCCTTGATGGATCTCTGTGTAAATAGATGCATCATGTGCGCCTAATGGCAATTTACACCCTCGTCCTGTTTTGTACTGCATTCGCGCCCCTTCAATCACTCGCTTGGGACATCGACATGCGACCCATTATTCCGCTTCTATTTGGTCCGGTTGCAACAGCGCAAGATGTTGCGATTGATCTTGAATGGCATGCGCCGAGGAAAAGCTGGATCAATGACTTGAGCCAGGTGATGAACGGAACGGGAACTCATGGCTTTATCTTCAACAGTTCGCAAAACCCTGTTGGAACGCCGTATGGGGCGTATAATTGGTGCAACATGCCGCATGTAAGGGCTCTGGAATATCCGAGGGCTAGCGAGGCATTCGAATTGGTGTATGTTGAGGTGTAAGTATTGTCTTTCCGATAATTTCATAGTTATCGGCTGACACTATGCAGGATACATCGCCATCATAAGAGAACGCCATATGCGTCCAACACATTCCTAAAGGAATCTTACGGATGGGAATGTGATAACCAGGGATTGTTCTACTATGGAGAATCGCTTAACCCACCGGGCAACAGTTCCGCCTCAACATACTGGAGTGTGTATACCAGCGATGTCAACCCGTTCCAGCAGGCAGGTTTCAAAGGCAGTTGTCAATTTCCGCAAATCACTCGAGAGGGACTCGATGACTCCTGGCAACATGGCAAAGATTTATACGGTGTATACCACGACCTTTTAGAATTCTTACCGAACAACCTGAGCGACAAAGTCACGTACCGCGTCACAAACAACCAAATTACCTCTCAAGTAGCAGGCATGGTGATTGATGGGATGTATGCCCCGAAAGAGTACACTCCACTTCGCATCCAGCCCACCAACGTCGACTCCCTCGAGCCGCAATACTCTTGCCCCAAAGCTTCGTCCCTCTACAGCTCCTACGGCGTAGGCAGCTCAGCAGCAAACTGGACCGCGCACTTGACCGCCGCCAAACCGCTCTTCAACTCTCTCGACGCCATCTCTAGTATCGCCAGCGACTCGCCAGATTGGCATAAATCCTTCGACCACTACTACGACAATCTCTCCGCTCGACAATGCCATGCTAAACTCTTGCCTTGCAACACCAACGACACAACGGCATGCGTCTCGCAAGAACAAGCTGACAGTGTGTATCGCCTGGGCCAATACGAATACTCCTTCATCTACCGCGATTCGCCACAAAGTCTGCAAGCAGCCGTTGGCTCATATGGGGTGTGGCTCGCCGAGCTTGCGCAGAACATCCGCGACGCCATTTCTGAGAAATCTAGCATCATCTATCGACACAATGTCGCGCACGACGGCTCCGTGTCAAGACTATTAAGCATCTTGCAAATCGAACAGATGGTTTGGGTCGGGATGGGGTCGGAAGTTGTGTTTGAGGTTTATGCGAGCAAGGGAGACGAGAAGAAATACATTAGGATCCTGTGGGGTGGACAGGTACTTCGAAGCTCGAACCCAAGTCTAGGAGAGGTGGACATGTTGGATGTTGAAGTGTTTTTGGGCTATGTGGATGGACTGGTTGGGATCAAGGCAGAGAAGGTGCTGGCGTTGTGTACCTCGTCATCTACGCAATCACTGTAACCATGTGAGATTGTGAAGACAGTGTTCGATCCTGTAACCACTATCGTTGCGTCGCCGTCTCGCCGTCTCTCTGCTTGCTAAGTCGCAATAAATTAGCAACGCTCGAATGCGCGGATCGATTGCGAAAGTAAGATACTGTCAGCGACTCAAATCACGTAGTCCAGCCAATCAAGTCAGCCAAATCCCACGAGCAGCCTGTGTTTGGTTCACCAGAAGTATGGCGGACGTTCCTAGAATGGGAAACAAGTGTGTGGCGCAGGATACGGGATGATGGGTGATGGAGTCAATGTGGAATGAGCCAGAGGGGCTATTATTGATAGAGATAATCACGCCAAGGTCACGACGTATCGCATCACGCTTGTTGCTGGGCAGCAGAATGTTTTCCGGGGGAGACGTGAAAGAAACCTGTCGGAAATGTGCTTGTTTGACGAGACGCCTAAGCGTCTAGAGTTCTGGACTGGTTGAGTTCAAACTGCTTGCCTAGCTCGTCGGGGAGGGGGGTGGTCACGGACCATGTGGCTGTGATATGGCCTGCGAAGAGGGAGATTGTGGAGCTGGGCGTGATCAACATGGACAAGACGCTAAGCGATGAAGAGAGCTTGAAAGAGCAGAAGTACCTCATCTTTGATCCGATAGCAAGGTTTGAGGGCGTGGAGACAAGTGATGATTCTTTGTTGGATGTGAGGGCTAGTGTGTACCTGATCTCGGGGAAGCAGAGGAGAGAGGCCAGGGAGACTGAGCCTGCGGATGGTACGAGGACTGAGGCTGCCAAAGCTGCCATGTGAGCGATGCTAAGGAGGAGTGGATGGAGTGGCTGATGGTAGCCCTGAGCGCTTCATGATGGCCTGATCAAAGAAGCCTGTCATCTCCAAGTTCAGGAAAGCGGCAAGAATTTCACGGGTGCTGATATTGACTTCGGGGCGCTTTCGACCTATCCAGGCAGTTTTCGTTCTTCTTTGACACTCGTTTGAAGTACTTCTCGCTGTGGGGGATGGCAAGGCAAAGTAGCCAGTAGTTGTACCATCTCTTCGTATCAGCAGTCCGCTTCTGCATCACCAACGTTGACCTTGACGCCACCCGTTACCAGGCATAGAGCAGATTGCCGGGCGCAAACATGTACTGTTGGCGTTGAACTGCAACAACATCCACGTTCCATGGCACCAGCCGCCGCCAAAGACAGCTGCAACCAGCGGCTGCTTGTCAGGTCAACGTTGTACAGGGCGTAAGTGAGCAACAAGCTGCCTAAGACGTTTGTGCGTAAGATTTTCAGGAAGTGAATAAGCTGCAGGCTTCGTCTAGACTATGCTCGACAGGCATAACACGGGTGAAGCCTCTGGCGATGGGCCACATGATAGCTAGCAACCAACGCTCATGCAAAATGGTAGCTAGGTACCCCGTCGCAAGGTTTCCAGGCGAAAGTGGCTTGCGGAAGCTGGATTACCGATCTTGAAAGGCTTCTTGATGACAGAAGTATGGTGAAAGATCTGTGGAACATCAATCGTATGCAATGCCGGTACCTCAAAGATCCTTCGATTCCACGAGTGACAGGCGTCGTGGACAAAGCCCCAATTCGGGGCATGGAAGCACTCTACGCTTACCACAGAAGACTCCAGTGCTCAAGCCTTCCCGGTTACAAGTTTACCACGCGCACATTTTGTTGTTCTTCAATCCATCCGTAGCCTAGTACCTTTGGTCTGCGTAGCCTACGCGTAAGTATAGTTTCGAGTCGTGGTCGAGACACGGGTGTGGAGCATATGCTCATGATAGGTCGTCGTAGGCGAGAGTAGTGCTCATCATGCATGCCATGTCGACGGGAAGAGCACAAGGATTGTGCAACAAAGCGACGGATAAGCATGGCGTTCTGACAGGCTGGCATGCTGTTAAAAGAGCGAGCGTTCGCAAGGATCATCGTTGTTTCTCGATGATATCAGTTCGCGCAGCTACCACGATACCGCAAGACCTCGTTCGACTGTGGGCTTGGGACTGTAGCTACCATGGGCATGGGAGCGCTTCGGCAACGCATGGTTGCCGATGTAAGTAGAGGCCCGGTATGCACTGTAAGCAGACGGGCGGGGGGTCGGTGGAGTAGCTGCGGTCGCGAAAACCTGGTCAGCCCAACCCACCCCCAGATCTCGTTTCGTGCCAGATGTTGCCACGCCAGTATTGTCATGGCCCAATATGTGGACGCTAAGGTGTGAAAGAGACGGGCAGAAAGACTTTTAGGGGCACGGGCCAGGCGCGATGCTGCGGGGAAGATGACAGATGGCTTGGCGTGTCTACTTCACCCGCCGCGCCACCGCCCTCTTGACTTCACACCTTTCCATTGCTAATTGAATTCCCAGGTGACGACGTGGTCCTACGGGCTACATCTGCGTATCTCTGCACATAATGTGCCGGGCCGTAGCGACTATCGGCGATCCTTCGATCGCAGCAGTCATACACGAAAGGGGGACTGGCTGGGCAGGTCGTCACCTGTCACAAAGGCCATCTTTGTCGCGTTTATGTGGCTGTTGTGGCGTTTGAGGCATTATATGAGAGTAAAATAATCAAAGACTCCAGGCTGGTGATCTTCCGGTTTCGACGTGTTCATCCTCCGCGTCGCCGAATCACTTCTTACACGCGCGGTGATTGAGCACCTTGTGCGGCCGACCACATACCGTTTTCCCATCTGATCAAGTCAAGTTGCACGAACCTCATTGCCGGCTCTCTGCGTCACTTTCTTACCCTTTGTGTTCCGTGCAACGTTGTGCTCAAGGGTTCACCATCTTCCTGCATCCCTCGCTAAGCCATCGGCGAAGCCAAATGATAGCTCACCCTGTCACAAGGAACGAGACTAACCAAACCTTTGTCCTGGTAATTCTTGCGTAGAAATTCACTCAACGACATCTTTCACACTTGGACGCGTAGTCCTGCTCCGGAAATAACCTCAGCATCATCCCTGCCTAGCAATCACAACTGACCCTTGCGCTTGCTTCTTTCACTGTCGCCGGCCGTCCATATACAATCGGCTACATCAAAAAGCCTATTTCTCCTTGGCAGTGCTGCTAAACCTTCCATTGCTAAAGACTCGATGCGCTCATTCCACGACCGACTCTCGACCACCCCGCAACCACCATAACTATCAACCCGAAGGCATGGCAGATAACCCTGCCGAGGTACCCGTTGGAGGTCATCTGAGTCCCGGACAGATCACTGCCATAGAAATTTGCACGCGAACCATGTCTGTGCTGTCGCTCTTGGGCTCGTGCTATATCATTAGCTCCTTCATAGCATTTTCCTTCTACCGAAAATGTGAGTACTGTTCCCTCCAGTAAAGGCACATCGGCTAATCATAGTCTTGCGTTCGAGTGATCAATCGCCTGGTCTTTTACGCAACTTGGGGTAATATCATGGCAAATGTTGCCACCCTCATCTCAACTTTGGGCATTCCGAAAAGTCCACATGCGCTCACGGCACTGTGTGAGTTTCAGGGTGTTTTGATCCAGTGGTTCATGATGGCAGATTCGCTTTGGGTACGTTCCGATGATCAGTCTTCCCAACTACGCTAACCTTTGACAGGTATTCTGCATGGCAACAAATGTCCTACTGGTATTCTGGAGAGGGTACGACGCTACTCAGCTCCGCCACCTGGAGAAGTGGTACATGCTGCTCGCTTATGGTATACCTGCAATACCGCCAATCATTTACGTCATCCTTGATCATCAAAAAGAGGTTCCCATTCTCGGACCTGCGACAGTAAGTCTTGTTACTTGGTTCCGAAGTGCTTGTACTGACCTTGTAGCTCTGGTGTTGGGTTTCAAAAGAGTTCGACTGGATGCGTATCGCGTTCTTCTATGGGCCCGTGTGGTGAGTAGCCTTAACCATTCTTCGAACGAGTCTAACATATGTCAGGGTTGTTGTTTCAGCTACCATGTCGATTTACATCGTCACAGGTATCAAAATCTTTCGTAAGGGAGCATTGCTACGATTCTTCGTCAACGAATCGTCGCCGAAGTCTCGACATCGAGATTCAGCTGTGGTCGAAGAGATTTTGATCAACCCTTTCGTGGCAGGGAAGAACATCATTGTCACCACACAGATAGAGCATGATGTCCATCATCATGCTGTTAGCTCGCGGCCTACATCTTACGATGGAGATCACACGTCCTTGAGCTCCTACTCTAGCACGAACAATCTGTCAAAGGCACGCCAAAGGGAAGAAGTTGAGATTCCGTCGCAAGACCGGATCAGAATATCGCGTACGTCACGCGATATCGAACTTGCCGTGGGTACTCGGATTACTCCATATCAGCATGAAGGAAATGCGAACGCTGGTTATAGAGCAACCGTTTTCACTGCGAGTCTACCCGCAGACTCTTCCACACTCCCGCCACGGCCATCTTCTGCCGCTACGAATCATCGAAATTCTCACATCAAGAGAGCAGCGGGGAATGAGGCGGCACTAGCATATCTCAAAGTCGCCTTTCTCATGTTTGTAGCCCTGATCGTCGTTTGGGTGCCCAGCTCTGTGAACCGACTTTATCAGTTCATCCACGGCAATGCGCCAAACTTTCCCTTGAGCCTCATATCAGCCATAGTGCTGCCTTTACAGGGCGCTTGGAATGCGACAATATACATCTACACTACTCGAGCAGAGTACAGGCGTGCATACGCCATGGTCCAATCGAGGCTCCGTGGAAAGGCCGCGCCCTACCATCTCCCAAGGAATTGGTACCAAAAGGATATATCGACAAACTCACGAGGAACCAAGGACTCTGACTCCGAGGTTCAACTTGAGGAGGGCTTGGAGCAAGGAGACCGCCTGCGTCATGCCACATCAACATGACCCGGACGCATGGCTAAGAGCAAGCTCAACCGCATGCGTTAACGAGAACGCTGCTGAGCCGATGTTGCTCCGCATGTCGTACCACCAGCGAAACCTCGCCGACTCGCACAGTCATTGGCACAAACCCTGCCACCACCTTTTCCGAGGCTTTTTACCTTGCTTCCAGCCATTTCTGCGCTGGCCGTGAACCCACGGAGGCTTCGGCCACCTATTTTCCAGCGTTTGGCGTTTGTCCACAGCAAGAGCGATTCAGATACCCAGCATAGACACGGGATACGGAGTTTGGCGGAGCAGTCACGATAAGCATGGCACGATGGAGGTCTCAGGTTACGACAAGATAGTCGTCTGGCCTGGTCCATGCCCATTCTTGCAAGTAAATACTACATGCTAACACTTGAAGAGCTGTAATAGTAATGGGTAATTCGCTTACATGATATCCGCGCGCGACTACGCTGTGAATTACAACCATGTATTTCCAACTACCTACTCTCGCGGCGCAATCGTGTTTTCGCGGGATGCGTGGAGTTTAATGGTAACTTGTCTGTGCCTGGCGACCGTCCACGTCCCGGCATAGGTAAGTATCTTGCTGCGATCAATGTCATAGACGCAGCATGCATGCGTGTATGTTTTTCCCGATAATCAAAAGCCTTTGTGACGGCGAAAGTTGAACCGCTCCCGGCGTTTTGGAAGCTGCGTGATGCTGTTCAGACATGAGGTACCGTAGCGCCAGGGATCCACGCCAACGGATCTGTCTAGACCATCTGCGTTGTCGCACCCGAGAGCCTTGGGAATATATATGCAGAAAAACAAGCGGTATCGAGTGCGGAAGCCTGCGATAATCTGCGTATTTTTTGCGCCCAGGTGTGGGCAAAGGTGAACTACATCCTTCATGTATGTGACATTACTCCCTATCCTCGTATGGACGAGGTAAAGTAGAGCGGTATTCCTCAAACATTTCAAACATCATTATATATATCAATAAACAACAACAGAGGGTATATCCTAGAACCAACGCCGGCCCTCGAGTTTCTGCCAAAATCTCCCCTTCTCACTCTCCTCCCTAGGCCCAGTGAACTCAAGAACCTGATTGTCCTTGCCAATCCGCATATCCAAGTCGAATATATCGCTCGCAGGGCGCCGCTCATCTCGCACACCAAGGCAGAAACTCGCTCGCATATGTACACCTTCGCGACGACTCTTGGCGACGGGGCTGAGGTAGGGACCGATGTCGCGGGCTACGCGATATGCAAGTGCTGAAGGAGAGAACGAAGTCTTCAGCACGACAGCCCATCGATTGAAGTCCTGTGGCGGCGCCATGCGTTCCTGGAAAACTGGGAAATGGCCAGGACCGACGGGCAAATCCTGGTCTGGGGAGCGAGGAGGCGTGACAACTACGAGTGCAGTCGAGGCTGGTGAGCGGCTGTCCATCCAGTACTTGATGATTTCCGTGTCCCGATATTGGCCTTCGTAACATGTCAGAAGCCAGAATGACATGACAAGTTGCTTGAGATTGTCGAATTGACGGAGTCCGTTGAGCAGTGGATCGGTGATGGGTGTTGACTGTGAAAGTATCGGACATCCATTGTAGCCGCAGATTTTCAGCTCTTCGACCGTACTAGCATGGTGCAAAGCGATGGTCTGAAGTAGAGGAGCTTGTGGAGGCCAGCCGTATTCTGGCTCGAATTCGAACTTGTCTGGCATGTGGAAGCCTCGCCTGTACGCGTCAAAGATGCCCTGTGCATCTTCTTCTTCGAGATTTTGAACGTCGTCCCAGCTTGAGCTGGGGTCGAGGGCTCTTAGATAGGTGCCTTGTTCGCCCCATGTATTCCCTACTGGATACGACACACCGATCATGACGACCTTCTTCAAGGGGCAATAATGTAGAGCTCGCAGAATCTCGCGCTTCTCATCGCGTGGTAGACCGCCTTCCAATTTGATGTGCTCTATCCGCCTCATGTGTGGTGCAAATTCTGCGATGAATCTTCTCCGTCGAATACGTTCGTATGTGTCGTCGGCGGTGAGGCAAAAGTCTGAAATTGGTTCTCCGTGCCCCGCGTATTGTGCATCGACACGAAGTTCGGTCAGCACGTTGGCAAGATGGGCGATCAGTTTGCCTACGCGATTCCGCACGTCAACGCAAGGCTTGGTGTGACTGAAAATCCTGTCCAGCGGCCATGCCAAACACTGCAATTTGTGGTGGTATTCCATAAACTCGAGAAAAGTGTCCTCAAGCAGGAAGACATCAGTAGGGAGCCTGGTCTGCTCCAAGACTGCATTTCGGAGCTGGAAAGCACGGAGATGGGGGAGGCGCAATGCGGCCAGCATAGTGAGCGTCGACCTCGACGCATTGTGATTCGCAGACTCGTTGCGACGCCATAGTATCCAGTCCAAATTGAGGCTGGTGAGTGTCGTAGCTGAGCCCTCTAGCAGCCACCGCATCGGGTGGAAATTGGCAGTTGGCATGCATGCAGTCTCATGCACGTCTGGCCCAGAATTCATGGTCAGAAATTGGTCGACTTCCGCGTGTTCTTTCCACACAGCATTGTCGAATGCCTTGGCCTGGTCCATCAATTCCGCATCGGTGAAGCGGCGGAACTGCTCAGACATGCCCTCGCCCGAGAACTGCACCGTCGTTGGTGCCCAGTTCCCCGCCCCGTTGTGCATCTGATAGTACATGCCGCCGCGTGAGGGCCTAAACTCCAGAAAGTCCATGTTTCGTGGCGCGGAGAGCAAAGATGCGACGTCCAGGCGCCGTATCCGCAGCGACTCGAGCCCAGTGATATTGCGCACCGACTGCATGGCGCTGGCTGACAAGCAGCTGGTCTCGAGCCACAGCTTGCGCAGAGGGACACGTTGTGGCCGCTTGGTATCTAGGAATCCAGCGACCAGTGAGCTTGCGAGCCGCATGTGGCCGTACACAATGCGCAGTGTGTGGACGTTGACCAGGTTCGGTAGGGCCAGGCGGACCAGACCATGGAGGCGCGCATCTTGCGACAAGGTCTCGCTGTGACAGTCTATCCGTGGCAGTTCGTCGAAGATGTTGGGGGTCGGGAGATGGCAGCAATGCGTGAGGGAATGGACCTTGGAGGCTATGCGCGGATTCCTGGACCCGTCAGCACGTGCAACATGTGCCGAGTGTGAGGCGCGGCGCACGCAGCGAGGATGAACAGCTTCCGTATCATGGGAGTATCGTCGTGCTCGTCTGACTGGCCGAACCCCCGTGTATGCTCAATCAGCGGCTCCGGAGCGTCGTCAGGGTGTAGTTTCCACTGGTCCACCAAGCAGACGTGCTGCCACAGCACACCGGTTGCATGGCGGTTCAAGGTCGAGGACGCGAGCGCTGCATTTTTGAGTGCGGCGGTGGGGAGGCAGTGGACGATGAGCTGCAGCAGTTCTTCCGGCAGTGTTTCCAGCTGTGGCCGGTCACGTGCAGGCCCTTCCGGCCGTCCTGCCGGCCTGGCCCACGGCGGCATCATGAAAGGCGCCGGTGCGTGTGGGCAGAATGGTGTTGACGCCCATGAACACGACGCGGGGTCCCGCACATGACTCCACCTGCGTGATCCCCACATCAATTCTCCGACACCAGCACGCCTCCATCACCTCGACACGCACCTGACGCCGAGTAGGAAGACTAGCACGATGCAGCCACCCGCCCCGTGCCTGACTGCTTGTCCGGTGGTCTTGCCACTGGGAGCAAACACCCTGGCTCCATCTCCCGTTTGCCACTCTCTGTTTTCCGCTCCAATTCGACGGGTTCTAGGAGTCTTTCAACAGCCAGCCCAGCGCGCAATGACTGATCAGAGCGATGCCGGAAAAAATTGACATCAAACGCGTTCAGGAGCAATCGTCATTCGCTTGGTCGCTCTCGAAATTCTTTCTCACCGTGTCGACTCTCCCGTACCGTCGAGCATTCAAGCTGTACACCTGGAAACCCCTCAGGAACATTCGACTTGCAAGAGGAGACTGCAAGTTGCTCATACCTCTTGTGAAGGAATGGAAGGCAGACAAATACACCGAATTGCAGTCTGTGCAGGTTGCAGTGAGTCGGCTACAGTCTCCATCCCCCTGCAGCCGCATTCCCACATACCATCTCCAAGCTGATGCAGAGTAGGCTACCTTCTGCGGAGCTGCTGTATTCTCCAGCTTGCCTTTGTCACGGTCCGAAAATGCGGTGTGGGCCTCCGAAGCGCTGTGGTTCATTGCACTCATCTGTTCCATCTTCGCCATCATCACGAGCATTCAAACAAAGTCGATGCTGGACGATCTTCCTTCGCGCGAGCAGCTCAGCGGCCCCCTCCCGGACATGGAACTACAACGCATGCAACGGGCTATTCTTCGGTTCAAGAAGACTCCAGGTCTCCGGCACTGGATAATGGTATTCATCTGGCAATTCCCTTCCATGACCATGGCATACGCTTGGTGTACCTACGTTGCTGGACTTACTGTTTACATTTGTTCTCCTTTCCTTCGGAACCTACCCTGGCAAGACCGGCACAAGGCAAGACACTTCAAGGTGTACATAGCGAAGTATGCTGACAGTATCGAAGATCGCCCTCGCATATCTTTCATTTGGACTTGTCGGACTCGTTGCCTATATTTCCGCAACCATCTTTGTCTACGCAGGCGAAAAAGAATACGAGCGCTCTGTGGCTGGTTCCCGTGCCAACACCCTGACGAACACTTGCACCAGCACTCTCGGTAATGCGCATGTCGACGCCGCCGATCTAGAAGATGCAGTGCCCGCCAACCAGACTGGCAGTTATGCAGAAGCGAAAAAGAACAGCATCAGTTCCACTATTGCTGATGAAGTAGCCCCAGTTCAAGCTGCGCGTGCGAGATTAGTCATCAGACCCGAAGATCCAACAGCAACCAGGAATGAAGAGGCCCAGTTCAGAAGGTCGTTGTTGTATTGATGAAAGGCTCGTTGTACTTGAGACTACCCGGGGAGGCTCCTTCCATGCCCAAGGCCGGTCTTTTCTCCAAATGTCAAGGCCCGCCAATAGACGACCTGCTCTTGACCGTGAGCATTCTGAATCTACCGCTCAGGGTGTTAGTACCAGTAACAAGGATTGTTCGGCACAATGGCATTTGCGAGCGTAAAATACATGTTTCAAGTATGCGGTTCTCACATGTCCTCATAAAAAAAGGCTTCTCCAGCGAGGACCCTGTTGTGCGGCAGATCATACAAAAGCCGGCCAGTCACAAGCTACCCTCAACTAGCGCCAGACGAGAAGTTTTGACAGCCAACGAACCGAGCAACACCCGTCCGGCATCTTGATATCGCCTCCCGCTTTGAAGGGCTTTAAGACAGGGGCTTAGGGGGGTGCGGCGTAACGTCTCCCACTAGAGTCTGCCTCAGTTCACACGTCATCCCCTTAGACTCAGGACACACATTGTCCCTGTTCAACTGCTTATCCGCCGGCCCCGTCGGTCCCGACGTAAACTTGGCCTGCCCAAACATCTTGAGCTGCCGCCCATCGCTTGAAGGATACTCCTCGTCACCCCACCGGCCGCTAAACCCCAACCAACCCGTCGGCGCGTCTTTACTCTGAGCATACGACGAGAAGTTCTTCGCGCCGGCATCGAAGCGGTAAAACCACGCCGAGAGCACCGGATCCCAGTACGTGCCGCGGTCAGTGAAGTCTTGCAGGGCGTCAGCAGGCAACGTGGGGATAGCGATGTCGTGGGTTCCGTTGACGGCGTAGCTTGCGTGGGAGCCGCGTGAAGCGTAGGCGACAGGGCGGCCCGAGGGGGTTTTCTCGACGGCGGCATAGCTAAAGGCTTGGCCGGTGCCGTGTTGGGAGTACCACACGGCTTGGGGCGTGCCGTGGGAGAAACGCACCATGGTGTGTTCCCAGTCGCCTATGTGGTTGCCTGTGCAGGTTATTAGCGATAGATGATGGGTCGACGGCGGGAGCGTACCGAAGTTTAGCTTATCGCAGTCGAGGATTTCGCCGCCGTAGTTATACGCATAGAAGTACATGTAGAAGGCATCGACGGTGCCGTTGCCTTTGTCGTTGACGATGATAGCTGCGGTGGTTGCGTTCTTGGTCCTGCCGTCCGAATCTGGCTTGGTGCCCTTGATCCACTGGGGGTTTTGGGTCACGTCGTCGTTGGAAGTAAGGTATACATCTCCGCCGAGCTGGTTGACATTATCCAGCGTAAGCGGCTTCGGGCTCCGTACGACATCGAATTTCACTCTGGGGGTGGTGTACTCCAGGAAGACTTTTATATCAGTGGGCATGTACTCGTCCTCCGAATGGAGATAGACGACCGGAGCTGTACCGCGTCAGTCAAAAGTATTCTTGTAATGGGCGAAACGGTGTCAGAGTCTAAGCTCGACTCTTCCTAATGTGACAAGCACAAGCTGAGGCGGGGCGCATACCATATTTCAGCACATAGTCCGGTACGCTAGCAGGTGCCTGTCGATCCAGAAGCTTGGTGGGCGCGCAATTGACCGCAGAAATCGCGAAAGCTACAAGGAGGAGAGGAGAGCGCGTGAATACCATCGTGAACAACAAGAGCTAATCGCACGAGGTGAGCTCGTTGACCTGAAAGCCACCGTCCACGTGGAATAGATGGACGTATATAACTGAAGTATCCGTAACTTGGATGACTTGTGAGCCCAGACCTGGCTTGAGCGGACGGCCCAATCAAGCTGCCCTCATTTCCCATAGTGACATGCTACCCTTATTTTCATAGTAACATGTAGAGATAGCTCTTTGGGATACAGTATCGTTACAGTATTGTATCAATACAGTATATATAAGCCTAAGAATCTTAGTTATAAGAGTCTGTGCGCTAGGGGTGTGCACAGATTAAGTTTTGCCTTGTTTTTAACGTTTCTATACCCTTGTCTTACAGCTGTTCTACTTACCTTTTCCTCAATTAGTCTTAAAGCTATATGTTGCCTAATTTTAATAATTCTTAGTATTAATAATAAGTTAGTAGTATTAGTTATATAAACTGGATAATAAGTAGGATAATATTATTTAGATTAACTACTTAACAATACCTAATGTAGTTAGCGTTACAGAGACATAATACTGTATCTAATTAGTGTAGTATCTAATACAATACAGTATGTACACTATTCTCGATCACAGATACGGTATCGGTCCATCTCTAGTGACATGCGGTCCATCTCTAGTGACATGCTCCGAGACACCAAAACTAGTCGGAGCATCCCCGACCAAAATTACGGGAGACGTTATTGCCCACCCCGCGAGTAGTGTGGGTGGAATAGGGGAGTTGGCTTGATACGCACTTTGACAGGCTCTTTCGTATAGACGGAGATGGATAATCGTAATGTGTGTACATTGAACAGTGAATGGAAGAACTCGCGCAAGGGCGATGGCAACTGTGAAATATTCAAAAGGCTTTGAAGAACAACAAACTCTACGCAGGGGCCGTCGTACCTTGTCCATTCTCCCCTCCGCCACCACCCCCCGTGAGACTTGCCATGAACTCGTGATATCTGAAAATATCCCCTCTTCCCAGCCCCTTGCCGCCTTTGCCAAATGCTCTCCGCCCACTGAAACCCTCCACGACCATGTCAATCTCGCGCTCGGTCAACTTGGGCTCCCCCGGCTCGGGTGCGGTGTGCAGCAAAGCATCCTTGAGCTCAGCCAGATCAATCTGCCCGTCGTCTCCGTCATCAAACGCCTCGAAGGCTGCGCTCAGCTCGCTCGATCGCGAGAGCCCGCTCAGCAGATCTGACAGAGTGTTTAGGAACGTGGCGAGGTTGATTGATTGTGCGCCGTTGAAATAGGTTGCGAGCGCAGACGGTGTTGCCGAGAGACCGAGCTGGGACAGCATGTCTGCGACGTCGGCCGAGTTCACGTGTCCGTCGTTGTCGCGGTCCAGAACGCTGAAGGACTCGCGCATGCTGTGGAGGAGGGCTGGTGGCAGTTTGGACAGGGCGTCGCTGGTGACTGTGCGTGTGAGGGCTGCGGGGCGAGCAGGTGGGCGCTCTGCGGGTTTCGAGTGCTTTTCGACGGGCGTGAACTCGACGGGCGTGAACTCAACGGGCGCGAATCTCTCGGCTGGGACTAGTCTTTCGGCGGATAGTGCGCGCTCCACCAGTGGTGGCGTGCTGTCTCGACCCCCGTCGAAGCGCGCGGCGAGAGATGCTGTGCTCAGGGGTCGAACCGTGGCTGATGTCGCCGAAGAGAGATGGCGTGTGGGGGACGGTAGGTTGCAGGTCGGGTCGGTTGGCGCGTCTCCTGTGGTGGTGGTGGTGGTGCCGCGCGTGTTGAGCCACGAGGGCGAGGCATTGCTGGTGGTGGGTGTGTCCCTGGGCTTCAGCGGCGAGCTGCTGGGCGTCGACGGGCGCACTGTCGACGGCGAGCGCTCGCGGATGGAGGCCGGCCTGCGGAAGGGCGACTGGCGCGGGCTGTTGAAGGAGAGCGGCGAGGGCTTGTACGGGGTGGGTGTGGTTGACTGCTCGTCCATGTTAGCGGCTGCAGAGGGCGGCGCGTGTGTTGGACTCTTGGAGGCGGCTGACCATGGCTGCGACTCGATGCTCGTGCTGCGTGCGGGTCGCCCTTGCTGGCGGTGGCGCTGCGTGTTTGCGTCGTGCTGGCGGGCGGGCGTTGCACGCGTTGCTAGGGCACGCCCGGCAAACATTCACCCGGGCGTCCGGCGCTATCCGCTATCGATAAGCTGCACCACCAGGGCCTCGTATTCGCTGTACGCGCCGCCGCTTTCACATGTGACAGGGACAACACATGCACCTGCACGCGCACACCGCTCTCTTCACAATGACCATGTCTCTCCAACTGCATGCACTGCTGCAGCTCCATGGTCAGCCATCGCCGTCCGCCCAGCACGTGTCCCATCCCACGCCGTTTCATGCGCTGCGGCGGGTAGTCGCATCCCTGGTGGGGGCCCTAGCGTTCGGTCCCGCACATGGCACAGGATGCTTGCGGCGCCGGACTCGCTGCCATGATGGACACAATCGCCCTGCCCGCCATGCAAGTCGCTGCGCAGAGGCCGCAGCCGCCCCCGTCCGCAGACTCCCCGACCGTCAACCTCCAGCGACAGCCCTCCTTCTCCTCGTTCCCCTCGTCGCGCTCGCCCTCGGCCATCTCGATCCGCAATGACCCCAAGGCCATGCTGCGCGACGCTCTCCTGCGCGAGGACGTAGACTGGGTGCATTCGTCGCAGGGCTCCTCGCAGCAGTCGCTCTTGGAGATGCCGCACAAGTCCCGTGCCCGACTGCGCTCGCAGTACCCCGCCGATGCCGTTGAGAACCACGTCGAGTACATTCTGGTCGCCTCGTTCGACATTGATCGCGGGTCCATCATGGAACACCAGTACCCGGCAGCCATCAGTGGGGACGAAACTATGTTGGCCGAGCTGATGCTGCCAGACCAGGCGCATATGCGCAACCAGGACTGGACCATCTTCTTCCTGCACAAAGACACGGCGGCAGAGGAAGAGGAGCGGGAAGCGAGGAGAGAGCGCAGGCGCAAACGAACAAGGCGGAAGGAGGGCCTGGATCTGGATGCCGAGGATGCATCCAGCGCAGAGGAGCTTGAAGAGGACGACGACGACGACGAGAGAGACTATGACACCGAGAGCGAAGACGAGCCAGACCCTGATGGTCCGCCGCTAGTATATGTTCTCAATCTGGTCAACACCAAGCTGGATACAACAGTCAAGAGGTAAAGAATGACGCTGCCGCTGTCACGATCAGATGCTGACTTGGGGCAGAGGCTCGATTGTCAAGGCCATGGCCATTTGTACCCGGCACTCCTTTCTGCACATATACAAGCCACTCTTGCTTCTCGCCCTCGAAGAGTACTTCCGCGCGCCGGTCGTCGACACCCTGGCCTCGCTGTACAACGCCCTCAATGCCATGGATTTGTCTCTGCTTCCAAGGCTGTCATCACTCGAGAACTTTGTGCTCTCGGCGAGTGACGCAAAGGACATGTTCATCGAGAAGTTTGAGCAGATGGTGAGACAAAGGAAGAAGATTGATGCTGAGCGAAACTCGCTGGAAACCTTGTCTGACCCTACCTCGAACGGAAAGAAGAAGACATATGCTCTTCCCAGAGACACCCACGAGTTCGAGTCGAGAGTCAACTATAACGGCATACCAGTGCCCGTGAAGATCCCCACCGCGCTGAGCGCAGAGACAGTGGGCGACTTTTCTCTCGTCAAGCTCATCCAGACCTTTTCAACACCACACGCCGCACAACCGCAGCCATTCGCATTGCATCCTCACCTCACAACAAACGGCGCCTACACACACCCGATTATCGTGCTGGTCAATGCTCTTTTGACCCAGAAGCGCATCATCTTCCTCGGACACAATCGGCCTTCGGGTGAAGTAGCTGAGGCTGTGCTTGCCGCGTGCGCTCTGGCGTCTGGCGGCGTTCTCCGGGGCTTCGTACGCCACGCCTTCCCCTACACCGATCTCACCAAGGTCGATGATCTTCTGAAAGTGCCGGGATTCATTGCGGGCGTCACGAATCCTGCTTTCTCATATAAACCGGAGTGGTGGGATCTTCTTTGCGATTTGCCAACAGGTCGCATGAAGATTAGCAACCGGATTGAAGCTGCAGCACCCACTGAAGGCGCCTCGTTCTTCCAGCAACAAGGCATACAGGTCAACGGCACAGGCGGTTCTGCAATGGCAGACAACAAGGCTGGAATTGACTCAACAGGCGACCACGCCTTTATGGACTCGTTGCTCCAAGCAATCGCCAATCGTCATGGCGAGAACGCAATACGCGCAAAGTGGCGCTCGTGGGTGCTCAAATTCACTCGCATCACCGCCGCATTCGAGGAAACCGTCTATGGCGCATCAGCTCTATACATAGGAAGTCATGAGACCGATGCTGGTGCATATGGAGTTGCCGGTCATGGGTATGTATGGCCAGACGAAAGCTCTCGCACGAAAGAATTGGCGGTCAACGTCCACCGCATAGAAGGCTGGCGCACGACGCGAAGCTACTATAGCTGCGTGCAAGACCTGGCACGAAGCTGGAGTAAGCGGCCAGTCAGGGGCTTGGACCTCGCGCACCAGCACGACAAGCTCCGCTGCTTGAAACTCACACACGATGCTTCGGCTGCTATATACCTCGCACTCGCCAAGTGCGTCGAAGAAGCTGGCGGGTCGTCGGATGGAAGTACGTCTACTTCCGACATCGGCCTCAGTAACCCACAGAGCTTGACGCTGGCGAACGATCCAGAGCGCACACCTGGGCGGCAGTTGCAGTATGATACTATCCTGCAGTTGCTATGCGTCATGCCGGATAGTAATTCTGGTCTGTTCTATCTCAGTCTCGGCTTGTTTCATCCCAGGCTAGATGTGCGCTTGGCAGTCGTGAAGCTGTTGGAGAGAATCATGGATCATCCGGCAGGACGTCTGCTGTGGGCGAATCTGGGCAGGTTTGCTAAGCTGGCATTCTTTAGGGTGAAGAGGGAGGAGGGTGCGCAGGTCCGCTCGTGATGCTCGAGGATGATGCTTTACCGGTGATGATGATATAAGGTGATGGGAGGTCATCAAAGGGCTATTTATACCAAGTTTTTATTCTTTCTTAGTTAGGTCATCATGTTGCTGGAGAATAAGTTGGAGCTTGGTCATCCCATTCCCTTTTGGCCGTTCAGTTTGCACATCCGCGTTGTCAGGTGTGTCGGGACTCCAATCGAGCAACGTCGCGCACATACCCGCGCTATGACCACCCACGCGGGTACGACCACGCTAGGCGTCGACAGCGTGATGTAGCAGGAGCGACTAGTGCCATCCAGCACGCGGCAGGTTTAACCGAGCCCGCAGCCCCGTGAGCTCATCCACATCCCGCTCTTCACCACAAATACCACAAGCCATTGAAGCTTCCCAGCACGTCTAAAATGGCGACAATCCGCCCCATGCGCCCGAATGACCTACTACTCCTCTCCTCCACCAATCTCGACCATCTCACCGAAACATACAACATCAGCTTCTACATGGAATACCTGACCAAATGGCCCGAGCTATGTCAAGTCATTGAGGGTCTAGACGGGAAGATTGAGGGCTACAGTACGTCGACACCTCTACACCATCACGTGGATTTACAATCCAGAAGAGTTAATTTTTGCCTTTTCCCCGGCAAATAGTCCTAGGCAAACTTGAATCCTCGCCCTACGCCCCGCCCCTAGCTCCCTACGACCCCGCTACCACCGGCGTAGAATTCCCAAATTATTTGCCCTGGCACGGCCATATTACTGCTTTGACTATTGCGCCGAGCGCGCGCCGTCTGGGCCACGCTACGGCGCTGTCGTCGGCGCTCGAACGCTCGTCGGATGCGGCGAATGCGTGGTTTGTCGATTTGTTCGTGCGCGCGAGTAATGATATTGCCAAGGAGTTGTACAGGAAGATGGGATATAGCGTGTATAGACGGGTGGTGGATTATTATAATGATGGCGAGGATGCGTTTGATATGAGGAAGCCGTTGAGTAGGGATAAGGAGAAGGGGACGATCAGAGAGGATGGCGAGGAGGCCAGGGTCACGGCGGAGGATGTTTGGTGAGAGATGCAGTGGGAAGAGCAAGACATGAACGAGGGGAATTAGTGCGAAACACATGTGGTGCACATCTGGACAGGTAAGCTGATCCTATTGACTCCCGTATGCGTGATGCTAACTATGCGTGCAGACATGACAAAGCAAAACCACCCTATGCTAGGTGTACAAAGTGGGTATACAGCAAATCCAACGAGATCCTTCAAATATTACCGCCCATCTGCGTACGCCACGATTCATCCAACGCCCATTGCCGAGATTCAAATGTCAAACGTCTCCGCACTCCCGTTGCTTCCGACTCCATACCCTCGCATCGATGACCCCGGCGATCGCATCGCGCGCTGTTCAGACAGGTTCCCAATGCTACGAGGACTTGATGGCTGCCGAAGAGCATCAACGGCAGCGAGGCGCGCGGCTCCAGTTCCATGAGCCTGTCCATCTGTGCGCGACGAAGTTTGCGACGCGTAGCCGGATTTCACATAGTCGTAGTCGTGAAGTCTGTTCCTGTCGCTGTCCTGTCTACCGCGCACATCGCTGGCGATTGGCGGAGCTTGACGGAACCGACGTGACGCAACGTGCCTGTCTTCGTCGATGAGCACAACCATCCATACACCGACCGAACCAGAGGCGCCGAGCAGGGGTGTGCAGTGAATCCAGCGTGGTCGACCTTCTTCGTACGAATTCTCGAGGTCGGCTACGGCGCGCGAGAGCCAGCGGATCTTGGCAGTCACACCGCGCGAGCCGTCGGCAAGAGCATCGGCAACTGATGCGCGAACACGAGCACTTCCGCCGATTCGGTCGAGGAAGGGCGATTGAAGGATACCGGGGACGCGCAGAGAGGGGGATGAGAAGAGGATGCGGAGAGAAGGTGCAGGGCGGATGAGCAGATACTGGTGCAAAAGTCAATGACACAGGCTCTCCATCGTTGAAGAAGAATCAAACTCACATGTTTATACGGCCCACTCAGCCTTCCATCCACCTTTGGATCCAACTTGCGCCCCTCTTCGACATGATCAAACGTGCTCTGATCCTGGATCAGCACTCTCGACCGTTGCAGAGCCGTGCTCGCATCGTCGTGCTCATCAATCTGTTCCCTGTGCATGTTGCCGCCATGTTTGCGCACGATATCCAATTCAGTATTATTGAACATTTTACACAGTTCCTGGAACTCATCCGTTGGCTCGACGGCCTTTTCCCCGCCTTCTTGCTCCTGCCGCAAGCGCTGGAACGCCTCGAGGTCGGCGCCGTCCTTGACGAGACCCGAGACGTCGATTTGCGCGCCGATGAAGTACCGCAGTGTGCCGCGCGAATCGAGAAGTGGGGCGCACATGAGGAGGTTCATGAAGGGGGAGCCATCGCGGCGGCTGAGCAGGTGGTATTTTAGACATGTATCGATTTCGGGTGCAGGGAACGGGGTGTTGCTTACTAGTTCAAGAAGACTTCACTGTGTTCTTTGCCTGCCCTGATCATTTGGGCGAAGCGCATCACACTGCTGCGATTTGTCTTTGGACCCTGCAGGAAGCGACAATTGCGGCCGATGGCATAGCCAACGCCGTATTGTGTCGTGCGGTGGAATTCTGGGAAAGGCATTGTCAGATCAAAAATCATATCCGCCTCACTGCAGGTAGACTAACCTTCGGAAGCGAAAATGATGGGATTGTCTGTCCTCGACGGATCGGTCAAGCAAAATACTTCTGCTAGTCCTTCGCTGGCCTCTCGTAACATGGGCGGCAGGTTTCCTGTCACGCGCCTTGAGATGCTGACACTAGCGACTTGGGTAAAGACGTGCGTGATGAAAGCTGGGAGGTCGTCGTTGACCAAGACATCAAAGGCCTGGTTTGCTTTCTCTTCCAGAACGGCATTGACAGTCGCTCTGGCGGGATTCTCGGTGAATTCAAGTCTGTCAATGGGTTCCAACGCTTCCGCAACAGCGTTAGCGTAGCTGATTGCTCGCAAAGCCTTCAGCGCATCGAGGTAGTAAATGAGGATCGGAACGGCTTGTGGTCGTGTTGCGCTCAGGAAAGATGTGAATCGAAGTAGAGATGGGGTATCGTTGAATATGGCTTGTAAATGCTGTCTCGAGAATAGAAGCTCGGATTGATCTTCTAGTGAGGATTGTCGTCTCTCGTTCTCCACTGGTGCAACCAGGTCGAACGATTGAGGGTCATCTTCAAGTAGTGGCAACAGTCGGTCATCGTCATCAATAGCACCTCGTTGTTGAAGGGGAGGGAGTGCTTGTGTTGCGATTGATGGTGCTGACGATACGTAGGAGATGACCGAGTCGGCCGAGCTGCGGATGGGAATGGGATCCTGGTAGCGAATCTGCGTAGTAGGTCGGGGAGCACTATTCATGGTTGATGAGGATGGAGTTCGCGAGGACACCCGCACATGGTCTAGCTGGGGTTGCGGTGTATTCGCCATGACAAGGAATGCTGTATCAGAACTTAGGCGTCGTTGCATGGATATACGCTTCTTGTTCGCAGCTGGGGTACCAGAGCTACCGACGGTCAGTGATGACTTTCCACATTTATTTTTGGCGTACCTACCTTGTCCGGGAAGGGATATGGATTCCTCTTCTTGTGAAGTCTGGTGGTGTTGTTGTTGTTGATGTACCCCCAGAGAGCCAATTGTGTCGTTCGTGATTGGTCTTGTGAGTTGGCGGCGTGAGAGGGGGGCTCTGCTCCTTTGTATGTTCACCGTGCATAGCTGCAAAATCTAACATGAGTGGTTCGTTGATGGCCCCAGCATCCGCATCGGCGGCAATGACGCTATCAGACGCCTGGACCGGCACTTCACCAGCGTTCCCCATTGTGGCTGATGTTAGAGCTTGCTGCCTTAGCCGAATATTCGTGCACAGAGTTTATGCCGTGGGCTGATCTTTTCTGAATTGGAACATGAGTTACCAGGTGCAAGGCTCATTTGCATCACCATCGGGAGGAGTACTCCGTAGGCTCGATGGTTAAGAGAATATTGGCGGCGCATCGAGACGCGTTGGGGACGATGACATACCAAGATGCTAGCCCTCCCTCACTGACACGTTCTGGCAGGTAGCGCGGCGCAAAACTGGTGCTGGGTAAGGCCACGTCTGTCTGCACCCCTAGCTTCGCTGATGCATGTGTTGCTTTTGCAGATCGTGCTTGAAGAGTGGGATTCAGTTTCCTAGCTAGCATGTTGTTGAGGAAAGCACGCCGTATGTACTGGGGATTGGGAGCCGCTCGCTTGAGTGAACGCCAAGTCGTGTCATCCGTCGAATGTCGGAATCATGTACATCATGATATTGGAGTTGTCTGCCACGATGTGCTGTGTAAGATTCTCAGGAGGATCGACCCCAGGGCCCAGGATGTATCAGCCACGTCCCAGATGCCCAGTCCCGGTGAAGATCCCGATCCCTCGTGGAGCCAATGCATCTCGACGGACCGTTTTCCAACTTACCTGTGCTGGCACATACTGTCGAATGTCTCGATCGGTGATCAGCCATGCACTTTGATGCTGCAAGAGGTAGGACGGCTCTCAAGACGCAAAACTGTGTTGTTGACCACACCCGGCCACCCGCCCAAGATCTAACGGGGTTGGCGGGGCGAGCGGGCCCGAATCTTCCAGGGGATATCCTCGTAACCACGAGCGTGCCCGACGCTTCGGGGCAGCGGAGCCTTTCACAGCCGGGCGCTGGATCTGCCCGTCGAGTTGTCCGGGTCCCAAGTTCAGGGGTAGAGATGGCCCTTTGGGATACAGTATTGTTACAGTATCGTATCAATACAGTATATACAAGCCTAAGAATCTTAGTTATAAGAGTCTGTGCGCTAAGGGTGTGCACAGATTAGGTTTTGCCCTAATTTTAACATTTCTGTACTCTTATCTTATAGCTATTCTACTTACCTCTTCCTTATTAAGTCTTAAAGCTATATATTACCTAATTTTAATAATTATTAGTGTTAATAATAAGTAAGTAGTATTAGTTGTATAAACTAGATAATAAGTAGAATAATATTATCTAGATTAACTACTTAACAATACCTAATGTAGTTAGCGTTACAGATACATAATACTGTATCTAATTAGTATAGTATCTGATACAATACAGTATATACACTATTCTCGAGAATAGATACAGTATTGGTCTATCTCTATTCAGGGGAGGTTTTTGACAGTCCCGTTTGAGCTTCACGAATCGCGACCCGCTCCGTTTCTTCCTAAGCGACGGGCGTACTTTCTTGTCGTGGCCTATCAGATGATGCGAACCAGGCGGGCCGAGTAGCGGGAAGAAGCAATTCGTGGACAGACGGGACTCGAGCTCGCAGGTTGTTCCCCAAACACCTTCTGCTCCGGGATCGACATGACGAATTTGGTTTGAACACGCAGGGTCTGCAGAGGCATGGGCTTGAAGCTGTGATCACTGTTGATTCTTCTCGTGGAACTTCGGATGAAACTGGTAGTTGACTTGCTGCCACAGCAGAGTTAAGAGAACGGCCAGGCCGACGACACAAAACGGCTTGCACCTTGCCATTTCAAAAAGGTACTCGAGCCCTGACGTATGAGCTACCAAGTTCGGGACCCTGCCAGGGACTATTGAAGAGCCAACCGCCCAGGCCCTTCGGCATGCTCCCCTAGCGAGCGCGGTCTAAGCCATCATCATCCGCAACAAGACGTTGACGCTCAACCCACTCTCCATCATCCACCTCGTCATCCTCTGTGCACTTCTTGTTGTTGCGATACAAAACGTAGTGCTGAAGAAAGAAGATCATGTCAAAGACTATGGTGATGTTGCCGAGCCCAAGTTTCACCGGATTTCCCGTAATACCCGTCCAGTCGTTCTGCAAAGCAGAATCGATGATGAGCTGCGCTAGTGATAGCCAGCCACCAGAGAAATCGAGGAGTATAGGGTAGATGCTCCATCCCATGGTGGACTTCCGCTTATAGTTTACCCAAGCCTGTGGGATGTACTTGAGGAAGACTGTAGTGAGCTTCACGTAACCAAGGGCATAGATCTGTCACATGTTAACAGAACTGCGGTACGCTGAGTTGCAGGCTTCACAGCCCGAGAACTCACCACATCAATCCATGCCCAGCCACTGGCATCGTAACCTAGATCCTTGCCAAAGAACACTGCCATGAGTGCCACAACCAGCACTCCAGCAACCAGACCCCAGAAGATGCCTAGTACAGCTCTGCTGACTTCTTGTGTCCTTCCTACTGTGAACCCCCATATCCGAGGAAAGAACTGCGAGTAGATGATGACGCACATGGCTGCGCCATGTGCTGCGAACAGGAAGTCATTGAAGCGAACAGTTGTCTCTGGAGCGTCAGGATGTCTGTATGCGTACTGCGAGCGGATTGTGGGCGAATAGAGGAACGATGCCGTGGAAATGGCATAGCACCAGAAGCCGAGGACATTCAGTGTGGGAAAGTCTATAGCGAGACCGAGGGTGGATTTGCGCAAGTAGTTGGAGACGGGTTGTGGGTAGAACGAAGCACTCCTGGAGACGCGAGAGGTTAGTGTTTGTTTACGGATAAGTACAGGGGAAGGCGCACAAGGCTAGGAGGTGGGTGCATACCAACTCAAGAAGTACATCCATCCCAAAACACGTGAGATTGCCTTCGCGAACGCTTCAAGCTCATTGTCGGTCATCCTCGAATGTGCAACTCATCGACGGGTGGTGCTACGGGTGACGCAGTAGGCAGCATGTAGGAACACGAAAGTCCTCAGTCAATTCATGCGGATATGAGGTAGATACTGTAGCCGGGCGACATCGTTGCGAGTTGGGTGGGTATCTCATGAGACTGACGAGTGACTTGTCCATGATGCCATGTCTCACAGGGGGGCGCTCGTGCTTCCACGGGCGCCCCCACCACCACTCGTCCAGAACACATCCCGCTACTGAAACCACCACCGATGTTCACGATAACCTCCATTCAGCACTTTTGTGTAACCAGGAAGCCCTTGGACGATGCTGATGAGATGAAAAGACACACTTGCTTTAATTGAAAATACTCTCTCAACCGCTTACTACCTAACTCCCACAAACTCATCCGACTGCATATACGTCCAGACAATCACTATCTAAGGGCCCACTCCTTCCCAGCCTTGCAATACAACCAGATCAACGACGCCACCGACGCACCCTACGTCAGCGACCTAAGATACGATAACCTCTGCGAACCAATCCTAACATACAACACGGTGTACAACACCCTGGGCGCCACGTACGATCCGGAGACGAAGTTCACAGTCCCCATGGTCTCTTACCAGCACACACGTGTACACCACAACTTATCGACCTCACACGTACGAGCACCCACGCCCGCCATGTTCCCAGCAAGCACCGCCCCCACAAAGAAGGGCGTGTTTTCCATGCCATTGAGATGCGCTGCTTCAGCACGTTCGTAGCGCGCGAGGCATTCTGCAGGTATGAACTTTCGACATTGGGTCCTGAGCTCGGAGCTCCGTGGGTTGTGATTGTCCCATAGGCAGTCCCCGGGGCTCTCTTTCTTGATTACATTCGTCTGATACACGTTAGGAGTCTAGTCTAGTGTAGATGGGTAAAGAGAGGGGACGTAATACCGCGGGGATGTGCGGGTAGAGAGCGATGACCCAGCACATTGGAATGGCGTAGAATGAGTGATTGAATTTCATGGTCGCTGCTTACGTGCGATCGTCTCTTCAGACTGAATTTGGAAAGACTTGGATGACAACGTGATGAACTATAGACCTCGCAAGCTTCACCACAATTATCAAGAGATCGCTAAGGAAGACAGTGCGTGAGGACACGGAAACCAATCAATAGCTTGAGCTAGTGCTCACCCAAACAGGTCTTGCTCTACAGCGAGACGCCACCTTCCAGCTTCTGTGTCTACCACCATGTCAAGGATTGTCTGGATGCCCTCGAGCGTGAGTGGTGTCTTCTCCTCAACCGCAATGGAGATAGCACACGCGACTGCGTTCTTGATTTGGCGACCATTGAGCTTCAGGCCTGCGAGTGTCTTGAAGTCTTGTTCCTTCATGTCCGATCTTGAAACGCCGGATGGAAGAATATCGAGGCAATTCTTCCAGATGGACGCTCGAGACTCAGCCGACAGATCCCCGTAGTGGAGCTTGAAATGGATACGACTGTCGAATGCGGGGTCGATGGTGCGCTTTCGGTTTGTTGTCATGATCAAGACCCCCTGGAAGTACTCGAGTCGGCGCAGGAATACACTGACCATGGCGTTCCTTTCCAGATCCAGCCCATCACGCTCTTGCAAAAAGACATCTGCCTCATCGATGAGCAAGACGCATCCCCACTGTCTCGTCACTTCGAGCACCATGTCCAGTTTCTTCTCCATATCATACACCTGCGTCCCCAGCTCGCCTGCTGACAACATGTACAGGGGACGCTTAGTGAATTCAGCAATAACCTCAGCCGTCAAAGTCTTGCCCACTCCAGGGTTACCACTCAAGAGTCCAACAAGGCCTTTACCCTTGCCGCTGACCACATCGTCAAAAGTCTCAGCTCCATTGCGGTGTGACTTGACAAGAGAGTGTATCAGGTTTCGCTTGCGCGTGTCCATGACGAGCTTGGAAAAGGCGTCCAGATTCCAGACGACAGGTTCGAGGTGGCTGATCGCGAAGAGACACCACTTCTTTTGCCGGAACCCAAACCCGCCTATACAGTGGTTACAGTAGAGCAGGTCATCCTCTGTCAACTTGGAAGCGTCGATCTCATTTTCAATACAAGGCTTCAGAAGGTCTGTGTACTGGTTCTGCTGCAGGAAGATCTTGGAATCGAGCATAACCCGTCCTGAGACATGGAAGATGACCTTCTTGTACTCATCCTGCGCAATGACGTCTCTGTTCTCGGCGACTGCAGCTCCAGTGTACTCCTGGTAGGTACCTCTTGGTGCTTCAAGCAGCTCCATGTACCGCTTGCCGCGCTTCTTGACTTCGGCACATACTGCATCCCTAGTAGGCAACTTGTCGAGAGGCACGACTGTCAGATTGTGCACCTTCATAGCACCTGCATAGGAACCAATTCGCAGTGTCTTCTCTGCCCAGCCCAGCTTCTCACCGTCGTGCGAAATGTACCTCAGATCAAGTGCATAGTACCTCGCACCACTTGGCAACGATCCATACTCTCCCTTTCGTAGCTTGCAGACCTCATGCTCGCGGAGGAGATTGCTCTTGGTATAGACTGTTGTGTTGGGAGGGAACAGGGCCCAGAGCAAATCGAAGGTGGTCTCGTCGTACTCCGCCAATGAAGACAAGTTGGCCTGCGTAGTCGCATAGTCCTGAGCAATGTACTGCAGAGCGACATCGAGCTCATCTACCAGAATCTTGTTGGGCGCTTCCTTTGCTGCCTCGGCCTGGACACGATCCGCAAGTCCATTTCGAGCGTGGAAGAGAAGCTCTGGACTGATGACAGGAGGAGTTTCGTTCAATTGCAATCCCTCGATGCCCTCGAAGATTTTTGCGAGAGCATCCTTGAGCAGCGTCGACTTGATGTCGATCTCGGTGCCGGTGGGGAATCCTTTGTCGCATATTATTCGTCGTACCTTGAGTACTACCTGGGACACTTGGCCCGGCTTTTCAGGTTCCGTTGTAGACTTTGGGGTGGGGACAAAGTACGTTTGTCGCTTCTTCTTGCTGTAAAGCTGGTCTAAACGTTGAATTCGTTCCTTGCGCTGTGCATCGGTCTTGGCTTTGGGTTTGTTCTTGCTCTTTCCTGCTTTTGCTTTTGTCTGAGTCTGAGTAGAATCGCCATTTACGGGCTTTATGTCCTCCGCAACAGCGTCCTTGTCTGCATGAGGGGCCATGATGAGATTCCTGGTGTCGTTGATCTTGCTGTATTTGCTCTGATACTTTGTGAAGTCAAACTTGAATGTTCACAACGTTAGACGTGAGAACTGTCGCGAAGTGTCGATGTTGGTTGTAGAGCGTGAAGGTGAGGTTAAAGACGTATCGAGATGGCTTATATGCCCCCTTCTCAGAGTTGACTCACGACGACGCAGTGGGAGGTCTTCCCCAACATAGCAACGAGACAACCAAGCGCTCAACCAATGCATGTTTGTATGCCTAGACTCTGTCCAGCTCCAGGCAACAAGCCACGCTTGTCCTAGCATCCTTCGTGGCGCAGTGCCGTAGGTGCGTGAAGGGCGGTGTGCACGAAACCATGCAGCGCGTCTCGTCTCGTGTGCGGCTGAAGGGCTGCAGGTCATTCTTCCGGCGAATAAGGAATTTGGTAGCGTACAGCTGTGCAGTACAGACGTCAATACGGAGCTCTGAGTTGGCGGTGTTCGAGTGAGGTCAGCACAACCTCGGTCGTCTTGCCGCCTAACCGATACCCAGGCGGTACCGGTAGGTGGTAGCTCCAGTTCCTTTCAACACCAACGCTTGTCAGTCAGCCTCCCCTTCGCGCATAGAGTACATGGCGTGTTAACAATGCCAATCAGCCGGTCCAGCTCTGGACTGTTAATGATATCGATGCCGTGTTCACTGCAGCTACTCCATTATTTACCCTACATCTTATCCGCCATGCCTGCGGAACCCATCCATTCGATACATTGCTCGATGTCCTTCTGCATAGCGTTGGTTGCGTTGACAAGCAGGCCCGTGATGGGTGTCTTCCCAGCCTGTGCCTTCATTGTATCAATGAAGCTGTTATTGAATGCATCGTTGATGTTGACCTTGGCGATACCACACTCGATGCACTCTTTCAGCAACCTCTCCTGAAACCACTCTTTGCCTGCACCGTGCAGTACCAAATTCACTCGATCGCCGACCTTTTTGTGTATCCGCCTTAGCCGCTCATAATCTAGCTGAGGTCCCTGAGGGCCGTAGTTCCCATGGACATTTCCAAAGGCTGGTGCTAGCCAATTGATGCCCGTTGCAACAAACTCTTCTGCCTGCTCTGGTGTTGTAAGGATAGCTTCCAGCCCAGCAATGTCAGCAACGCCATCCTCGCCACCATCTATCCGTCCTGGCTCTGCTTCTGTCACAATGCCACGGTCATTGCAGTATTTTACCAACTCCTGCGTCTTCTCTAGATTGTCGTCGTAGTGGCTCATGTCCACCATGATGCCGTCCAGCCCATTTTTGTATCCAGCCGCCTGTTTGACAATGTCTGGTGTTTGTGCATGGTCCATGTGTAGTGCGACGGGGACGGATGCATTATCGGCGGCTTCTCGGGCCGCGTGGATGAGGATGCCGGCCGCGAATTCAATTGCCCATGGGAAGAGTTGGATGATCAAGGGCGCGCGTTTTGCTTCTGCAGCGCGAACGGAAGCGAGAATTCCTTCGACGTTGTAGCAGCACGTTGCGCAAACCGCGTAGTTGTTGGCTGCGGCGTGCTTGACCAGCTTCACAGCTTTATTTTGCGAAAGGTCTGCCATGCCAGTGAATTGCGAAGGTATCGCAATTGAGTGTATGATTTTGAAAGCGACAGGAGGATCGTGCACCACTTCAACGTTGAGCTTGACTTACAGGCTATAAGCCCCTTCCACCCTCAACTACTTTCCCAAATGCCGCATGATGTAAGCGGGGTGCATCGGCATTGGGGGGCATCTGTTACGGCTAATCATCCAGCCAACCACCGGCTGATGATTGTAACACACAAACTCTTGCTATTGAGATTTACACCACGCCGAGGTTGCCGGCATTTGTGATTTTCGTCTTACTTAGATAGGCATTGCCGCGGCTTCTGAACAGCCTCCACCAGACAACGTAAAGACCGATGGGACCACGCATCTGTGGCATGGGCATTGCTGGTCTTCGAGAGCCTCGTTGAATGCAGGGACATCGAAGTCATATAGCTGCGTCGGCAGCGCATCTGTGCGCTTCATTGCTTCGTAGACGGATACCACATGGGCAGCTGATGTGACGGAACAATTGGTAGCATTGCGGAACGCGTTACCGCCGCATCTTCGGAAGGAACTCGCTGGGTAATGCATTCATGAAGCATCTGAAGGCGGACGGAGACGATGAGGGTGGTGTCTCCCGCATTAGGACCAAATGGGATGGATGATGCAAGGCCCGTGCGAACACGCATCATAGCGCGACTTGGACGCGACGCGTTTCTTCTCCAGAATTATTAGGCGGGCATTACAACAGCAGTTCACTCATGCCCCCTCACTGTGCGCATTTTTAATTACTTGATTCCCTCTTACATCTGCTGCGACGTTGCCATCATGGTGCGTGGCGTTGAAGGCAACGAGATGACCACACCTCGCCCCTCCCAGAAGAAACAACCTCCATCTGGCTCCCAGTCCGGGAAAAACCAAAAATCGATCCTGGGATTCTTCCAAAAGAAATCGACCAATTCTCCTAGCCCTGTGCCCTCAACTCCAGCAACTGATAGGAAGACGCCCATTTCCACGCTTTCCAAAAAAGCATTCACCAGACCCCGAGCGTCCATCACACCCATCCCCAGTAGCGATGCACCCATCCCCTCAAGTCCGATCCAACAAGACTCAGAGCTCACAGTAGGAAGGAACAAAGAGAATGGTCTGTCTTCACACGACACTCCTCTCGACGCTGGAACTAATGATATGTCGCTAGAAGTTGCAGGCGTTGCGTTCAGCAGCCCATCACGCAGAGTATGTATCCCACGCCTTTCCGCCGTTGCATATGGAGGCTAATGTTGCACTGTCAGGCCAGAAAGAGTGTCAATTACGCCGAGTCAGACGGTGACGAGGACGAAGACGATGTTCTCGGACCTATTGCGAACAATTCGAGGGGCAGGACCATAAAGCGCAGGAGGGTCAGCGTGGAAGACGAATCGGACGATGAGTTTGGCTTGGACGATGCTACACAGAAAGCTATGCTCGAAGATGGTATGCCTCAAATCCTGCACATCATGTTATGGTATGCTCCGATCGCCTCGAATCAAATCTAATTGGGTGTCAGATATCGATGACTTCATCGCACCAGACGACTCGGGCGAGGAGGAAGTTGTCTCGAAGAAGCGGAAACGACCCTCGTCCATCAAACCTACCATCAAGTCTGCACCGGCATCTTCTCCCCCTGTCATTCACTTCAAAGAGAAAACCGAGGAGGATGTTGTAATGTCCGGCACGTCCACAGCGCAGAAATGGAATTACAATTCCGAGAATCCTATCGCGTATGTTCCGCGTGCGACACAAGACATAAAGAAGGATGTGAGCAAGAAGGAAAGGCCATGTGCGTCAGAGCCCGAGAAGAGATACACATGGCTAGCCAACATGGAAGACGCAGACCGTACTCCTTTCGGTCACCCAGACTACGATCCCCGTACCTTATATATCCCACCAGAGGCTTGGCATAAATTTTCGCCCTTCGAAAAGCAGTACTGGGAGATCAAGAGCAAGTTCTGGGACACGATTGTCTTCTTCAAGAAGGGCAAGTTCTACGAGCTTTACGAGAAGGATGCGTCTGTAGGCCACCAGCTCTTTGATCTAAAGCTGACCGACCGGGTTAACATGAGGATGGTGGGCGTGCCAGAAGCTTCTCTTGACATGTGGGCCACCCAATTCGTTGCAAAAGGCCACAAAGTGGCTAGGGTTGATCAGATGGAGTCAGCCCTCGGTAAAGAGATGCGCGAACGCGACGACAAGAAATCTGCAGCGAAGAAGGCCGACAAGGTCATTCGACGAGAACTGGCTGCTGTGCTGACGGCCGGTACACTTGTGGACACGGGCATGCTCCAGAGTGACATGTCAACGTACTGCATGGCCATCAAGGAGATTGACCGAGATAACCTTCCTGCGTTTGGTGTGGCGTTCGTCGACTCTGCCACTGCACAGTTCCAGCTCTGCGAATTCACCGACGACATCGACATGACCAAGTTCGAGACCCTCATAGCACAGATGAGGCCGGGCGAGTTGCTGATAGAGAAGTCATGCATCTCCGCAAAGGCCTTGCGCATTCTCAAGAACAACACAGCACCAAGTACTATCTGGAACTATCTGAAACCTACCAAAGAGTTTTGGCCCGCCGACATCGCTATCCGGGAGATTGAGGCGAGCAAATACTACGAGTCTCCAACCGAGGACAACATTGAGGCATGGCCACCTGTACTTCGAGAGGCGCGAGAGCAGGGGCTTGTCATGTCGGCTTTTGGTGCGCTCCTGCAGTACCTTCGAACACTCAAGATTGAACGCGATCTCGTGACCTGCGGCAATTTTCAATGGTACGATCCGATACGAAAAGCCACCACGTTGGTCCTCGACGGACAGAGCCTAATCAATCTCGAGATATTTGCCAACAGCTTTGATGGGTCGACCGAAGGCACCCTGTTTGCCATGCTTAACCGTTGCGTTACGCCATTTGGCAAGCGACTGCTCCGACAATGGGTATGCCATCCACTGGCAGATGCACAGAAGATCAACGAGCGACTAGATGCTATCGATGTTTTGAACGCTGACTCGACCATCATGGACACCTTCAGTGCTTCCCTCAGCAAGTTGCCCGATCTAGAGCGACTCATTTCTCGAGTTCATGCCAACCGATGCAAAGCCCAGGACTTCTTAAAGGTTCTGGAAGGATTTGAACAGATCGAGTATACCGTCAGTTTGCTCAAGCAATTTGGCGATGGTGAGGGCTTCCTTGGACAACTAATAACTTCCATGCCAAATCTCGCGTCAGCGCTGTCGCCATGGAAGTCGGCTTTTGATCGTGACCTGGCCAAGAAGGAGGGTATCTTGGTCCCAGAGCCTGGTGTAGAGGAGGACTTTGACAACAGCCAACAAGAGATTGACGAATGCAAAGCAAATCTGGAGCAGCTCCTGAAGAAGGTGCGAAAAGAACTCGGCAGCAACACGATCTCGTACCGCGATATTGGCAAAGAGATTTACCAACTGGAGATCCCCAAGAAGGTGAAAGTTCCCAACACGTGGGATCAGATGTCGGCCACTGCAAAGGTGACCCGTTACTACACACCAGAGCTCCGTAAGCTCGTCCGAGCACTGCAGGAGGCTGAAGAGACCCACGGCCAGATTGTGCGCGAAGTGGCTACACGGTTCTGTATCCGATTCGACGAGGAGTATAAGACCTGGCTCGCAGCTGTGAAGATTATTGCTCAGCTTGACTGCTTGATCAGTCTGGCGAAGGCATCAGCGTCTCTCGGCGAACCTAGCTGCCGTCCTCAGTTCTCAGAAGGCAAGCGCACCGTGGTGGATTTCGAAGAGCTGCGCCACCCGTGCATGCTCAACACTGTTGACGACTTCATTCCCAACGACATCAGACTAGGTGGTGATGCCTCCAACATCAGCCTTCTGACTGGTGCCAATGCCGCTGGCAAATCGACGATTCTCCGCATGACATGTATCGCCGTCATCATGGCTCAGGTCGGCTGCTACTTGCCTTGCACGTCTGCAATGCTCACACCAGTGGACCGCATCATGTCGCGTCTCGGTGCGAATGACAACATTTTCGCCGCACAATCCACATTCTTTGTCGAGCTTTCTGAAACACAAAAGATTCTCTCGGAAGCTACGCCCCGCTCGCTTGTCATCCTTGACGAGCTTGGGCGTGGTACATCATCGTACGATGGTGTTGCTGTTGCTCAGGCTGTACTTCACGACATTGCAACGCGCGTGGGATGCGTCGGCTTCTTCGCTACGCACTACCGCTCTCTGGCCAAGGAATTTGAACTCCATCCTCAAGTGCAGAACAAGCGTATGCGCATCCATGTCGACGAGGACTCCAAATCCATCACCTTCCTGTACAAGCTGGAAGAGGGCGTTGCAGAGGGCAGTTTCGGTATGCATTGCGCAGCCATGTGTGGTATCCCCGATAAGATCATTCGGAACGCGGAGAAGGCGGCTAGAGAGTGGGAGCACACGTCAAGACTGGGCGAGCGAATGGAAGTCAAGCGTGAGGAAGGCGGTGTGTACGTGCCCTTGGGCATACAAAGTGATCTCGCCTGGGCGCTTAGGGACGGTCTCGAAGGTGTGGGTGACAGAGCCTTGGATGTGCTAAGGGAAGCCATTGCTGCTCTGTGAGGGGCTGGCACATGAAATGGCATTGAGATCAATGTGCAAGTAGTTTACTTATTTTCAAAAGCGCGGCGCCGATCTAGGGACTCGAGTTACAGTGCGGGGTTATCTACTACTGGTGTACGTATGAAGAGATGGGCACTTGATCACAGAAACCGCAAATTTGTTCATCTTGACTCGATTCCGACTGCTTTGGTGCCATTGAAATGCCCTAGGTAGGGTGCAGTAAAGCACCCGGTATTCTCTATGGCTGGTGTTCCCCGCTTCAATCGACCGTCAGGTCATGTGACTCGCCCCAAAAGACTTCTGCCATCAAATCAACCTAATTGTCCGAAGCCTCGCCTCGCTCGGAGGCATACCCTGCGGCAGCGTTTCCGAGCTGATCGTAGAAGCTATTCGCGCCGGTCGTGATATCAGCAAGCTCCTCCTTCTTGACGCGCGGAGCGAAGATCTCCTCGTCATCGTCGTCGTCGCGGTTCATCTTGGCTGTAGTCTTCCGGCTGCGCTTTGTGGGTGACTCGTCGTCGGCGCCAGCGGACTTGGATGCGCCCCGCTTGCCTGTCGACTTGGGCGTTGCGCCGGTTGACTTGGAGCGACCTGGGCCGCCGCCCTTCTTGGGGGTTGCGGGGCCGTCGGCAGCGAGACCTTCGCCCAGAAGCTTGATCTTGCGCTTGATGTTCCCGAAGGTGACGGAAGCAGAGCCAGGCGTGTAGCCGGTCAGAGATGCCAGCTTGTCCATGTCGATCTAGATGGCATCAGTATGCTGAGAGGAGAAGCTAATGTGAGAAGGAAAACTAATACGAACCTTAGGTTGCGACTCCATACACTGCCACGCGAGGGCGAGGACTTCCATTTCGCGGGGAGAGAAGGTAACCGATCGGTTCGACATTTTAGTGTTTGTAGCGCGTATGCCAGGAATGTTCGGTGGTTGAAAGCTTGTGTATAGACGTGATGGACATTGTTCGTTTTGTATCCTATGATGGTGGCGAAAATGATGAGAGAGAGGTGAGAGTGAAATGGTGCTTTTGCTAAGCTTTGCAGTGACGGGCGAGGATGAGAGGTGAAAGTGAAACTCGCGACAAGAGTGATTTAATATGCTTTCAAACTCTTTTAACTTCTTTGCCTTGCAGCTCCGGTCGCTCGACATCCAACTCGTCTCTTAATGCAGCAAACATGGAATCCCCGAGAATAATGGACAGTCCCAAGCTCCAGACCAGGGTGATGGCATAGAAGAAGTTGGCATTGCCCGAGCCTGCATAAACCCAAAGATGGTAAAAGGCCGGTCCAAGGACAGATGCGTATAAAATGGCCGCAGATGCCATGAAGGTATATCTCATCACTGGACCGGGTTAGTCTGGGTGTGTTGCATGACGTTGAGTAGTGCTTACGAGGGAATAGGTGGCGAAACAGGGGGACCAATGAAAGGTACAAGGCAGCATCAGCGATGCTGGGATACGGAGTGAAAATGGCAAATACACCGGTCAATGTACAGGCAACGAACAAAGGCTGCTTGTGCAGGCGTATGGTCAGGCCTGGCATGTATGATGCAGCGTGTAACCAGAAAACCCCAAGGAAGAACTCGCGGAAGGAATCAAACATTTCAATGAAGAAGTACCACCAGAGACCCACGTTCGGCGTGAGGTCGGGAAGAAGAAGACGAACGCCGTATGTCGCCCCCAAGAAGTCCCACGAGCCGGTCATGAAAGCGGAAGCCGACAGCAGTGCGCCCATGGCGGCAGCGAAGCCCACTGTGTGCAGCATCGCGAACGACCAAACATTTGGCGTCGTGTTCGTCTTCAGGGCGCGGGTGTCGTACAGGAGAATCAGCAGGGGTGGAAAGAGAAGCATGGGATGCATGGAGATGTAGGCGGCGAAGGAGAGGGCGAGCACAAAGGTGATGCTGGCGCCGTGGGAAGCCCTGGCAATGGCAGTCAGGATGAAGAGATTCGTAAACGACGAGGTAGATCGAGCGAGGCAGGTCGCCATGGTGAAGGGGTTGAGGAGGAAGCTGTCCACGGTCAGCGCAGGGTCCCGCCTCCTCGACGCCGTGGTGCACCTACCCTGCGGCAATGGCCAGACTGCTCCATCTCGAGTCTTTCCGCGCGGATGTGAACAAGCGCGTGGCCACATTCTGCCCGCTGTCTGCAATCTGCGCAATCGAGTTCGCGCTCAGGAGATCGACCCAAGTGTACAACAGGTTTGTCGCGAGGGGCAGAGTGGACGGGTTTGGCAGGAGCGAGAAGAGCGGCAGCAAGAGGGGTGCCTGGTGGTAGACGCCGCCGTCGTAGGGAGCGACGTTGTGCGTGTAGAGGAAGACGCCTTCTTGTACTGGGCGGCGGTCAGCAGACGGTTTCCGGTCTCATGGCGGCGTTGCGGCGTACATCGCTTGAAGCTGGTGACGGGTGTGGACACTTCGACTCGGCCGGAGAGAAGGTCTGGCAGCGCGGGAAAGACTGTGAAGAGGGACAGTCGCAGTGCCGCAGCCGCGCCAAACAGCAGCAGCTTCTGCTTGGGGGACATGTTGGAGCCAGACAGCCAGTGCTGGCACGACGGGCCTCGGAGGCTGGAGCTCTGCAACGCTGGACCTACAGAGTACAGACCACACCCCTGCCTAGCCGCGCGCGCCACCACCGGCAGCACGTCGGCAGAACCGCCGCAGGTCCAACTTTTTTGTGCCGCAGCCGCCAAAGGTCGCCGCCAACACAGTTGTGTCATCTGAACCTGCACACTCCACACAATGGCCGGACGCTCCAAGAAAAAGGGTGAGTCGCTCCGCACGAGGCCGCGACCCCCCCCCCAAGGCTAACCACAACATGCAGGCACCTCTGGTGCGGCCAAAAACTACATGACCCGCACTCGCGCGGTGAAGAAGCTTCAGATCTCACTCCCAGACTTCAGACGGCTGTGTATCTTCAAGGGAATCTACCCCCGCGAGCCCAGAAACAAGAAGAAGGTGTCCAAGGGCTCCACTGCCCAGACCACCTTCTACTACACCAAGGATATCCAGTACCTCCTGCACGAGCCGCTTCTCGCAAAGTTCCGCGAGCACAAGTCGGTCGCAAAGAAGATCGGCCGCGCGCTCGGCCGGGGAGAAGCTGGCGATGCCGCGCGCCTGGAAAAGAACCTCATGCCCAAGGTCAAGCTCGACCACATCATCAAAGAGCGCTATCCCACCTTTGTCGACGCCCTGCGCGATCTCGACGATGCTCTCTCCATGCTTTACCTGTTCGCCAACCTCCCCTCGAGCGACCACATCCCCGCAAAGACAGTCACCCTCTGCCAGCGTCTGACGCGCGAGTTCGAGCACTACGTCATCACGTCGCACGCCCTGCGCAAATCCTTCTTGTCCATCAAGGGCATCTACTACCAGGCGACCATACAAGGTCAGGACATTCTCTGGCTTGTGCCCTATCGCTTCGTACAGCGCACCGGCGGAGACATTGACTTCAGGATCATGGGCACATTCGTCGAGTTTTACACCACACTGCTCGGCTTCGTCAACTATCGGCTGTACACTTCAGTCGGTCTCGTGTACCCTCCCAAGTTCAGCGCCAAGAGCGACGAGCAGGGTGGCGAGCTGGCTGCATTCCAGCTCCAAGGCAAGGCCAATGCCACAAATACCGCAGCCACCGAGCACGATGACGATGTCGAGATCAACCCGGAGGCACAAGCCATGGCCGACAGGATCGCTGCTATGCCAGACGCGGATGAGGAGCAAGAGACGGAAATGACAGAAGCTGCCGCGCAAGACGATGACGAGGAGCAGAACACTGAGGGCATTGACAAGTTCGAGCCCACGGCACCCGACGCCGACATTCTCCCACAGCCACAGGCCAGCAGTGCCCAAGTTGCCTCTTTGTTTGCACCCTTCACATTCTACCTCGCTCGTGAGACCCCAAGGGCGTCTCTGGAGTTCATCTTGAAGGCTTTCGGCTGCAAGCGCGTTGGCTGGGATAGTATCCTGGGAGACGGTGCCTTCACGACCAACGAGTCCGACCCCGCTATCACGCATCAGATCGTTGACCGACCACCTCTACCAATGGCTTCTGAAGCTGGCGAGGCTGAAGACGGTGCAGCTCCTCAGGTCCAATGGCCACGATCAACAAAGCCAGGCCGTACCTATGTGCAGCCCCAGTGGGTATGGGACTGTATCAACCAGGGAAAGCTGTTGCGGCCAGACTTGTACGCACCTGGCGCCGAGATGCCACCCCATTTGAGCCCGTGGGTCAAGCCTAAGAAGGGTGAATACGATCCTAACCTCCCATTGGCGGCTCAACAGCCGGATGGCGAGGCTGAGGCCTTTGAAGACTTGGCAGACGAGGACGAAGATGCATTTGAGGTCGATGATGACGAGGACATGGACGCTATCGTCGATCGCGCAGGCTCTATTGAGGTCGGCGAGGGCATGGATGTTGCTGAAAGCGAATCAGACGAGAACGAAAGCGACTCGGACTCGGACGCGGAAGCCGGTGCTGAGGGTGACTCGGATGGCTTTGATGGCTCTGATGCGGAGTCTGACATCTCAGAAGGCGAGGCTGCACGCCTGCAGCACCAGCGCGAACTCGAAGCCGAGGCTACTGGCAAGAAAGTTGAGACCAAGGCACCAACAAAGAAAGAGAAAAATGCAGCTATTCGCAAGAAGTTCGACAAGAAGAAGCGCCAAGAGGAAGAGGAGCGCGACAGGCAGAAGATGATGCTGTCGAACAAGAAGAGGAAGTTGCTCAAGCGCATTGAGTACGGCGAGAACAAGCGTGACACCGAGTCGGAGACTCTCCGCAGGAAGCGTGCGCGTCTCGAGAAGGCGAAAGCTGCGACTGAGCGCGCATAAAAATGGGTAGCATGGCGTTCAGGTTGACTGGCGTTAAGGCAGTGGGCGACTGCTGTGTTGCATGAATCACTCGACTTGTAGATCTTGCTCGTGTTACACAGATTAGCAGAATAACAATCGTGATGTCTTGAGCGGTGTTCCCGTACGGAGTTTGCGTGCCATTCGAGCTATGAAAAGCTAGTGTTCGAGAAGGGCGCCTTGTACGAGGGGCGTTCTCGCTTCTGGTTCATGCATGTGAGCATGAACCATGCATCAGGAATGACTCAAGCCAGCTTTCAACTCAAAGACGTACAACGGCTATAATGCACGCTGCTCTCTTGCTCCTGGCCTTGTCACTCAGCAACTAACAAAAACCAACTACTTTCCATAGCACGAATCCACATACAGCATGGCCACCTGAACAGCCCACGATCGGCCCACCTTCCGCGCAATCGCCAATACAGACCTTCATCGCCTCAAACGATGCATCTACTCAAGATGTCAGCCATGACCTAACTCCCGTGTTCAATTTTCGGGCTAGTCCTGGATTGCCCCACGAACGATGCCCGAAAAGTTGCGCGCCGAACCGATGCCGATAGACGACGGCAAAAACTGCACACCAACAAATTTTTATTCCGATGAAACCACTGTTATTTTTCACCACGAGCATGTATTCAAGGTACTGAAGACTCATCATAATGTCTGAAACCTTGCTAACACCCACACAAGCCGTTCGGCTTGACGCATTGTCTCTGCTGGATGCAGGAACATCACGTGACGTCGTTTTCACCCGCGTTGCTCTTGTATGAAGGACAACAATACGCGGTCGCTTGTGGTCACTCACCACTGAATACAGCTTGATTATTGATTTTATCCGCGAGAACATCTCGACAAAGACTTAGCACGGCACCAGCACGAATCTCTGAACAACCGAACACGATCTGAAGCCAGCAGCACTTCCTGTCGCGACCCGCTTCTTCTCCTCTTGTTCTTTGCCTTCTAACGTGGTACTTCATCCAAAACTACTGTTCCCGGTCCGGCACCTCCAGATGGCTACCGCTGTTTGCAACTTGCTCGCAGTCCTTCCATTGGAGCTACGGCTTGAAGTGTACAACTACCTATCTGCCCCTGAGACGACCACAACAGCCAGCATCGTCGGCCTCCCGCTCAAGCACAAGAAATTTGAATGCAAACATACCACTGTTCAGATATGTCCAGTACATTACGGCTCCACCAACCTCCTAGCGCCGCAATTCCAGGAAGCCCGCGAATATGGCTCCTGGCTACTGAACAACGCCATAGAGCTTAGGATTGGTGTCACTTTCAAAGGGAGGGTCAATACCTTTGTGCAGCAAGATTGGGATAATAAAATGGCGGCACATCTTGGCAAACTAGCAAAGCAGCATCCGTGGTTGAAGAAGGTGGTCAAGTACAGCATACACTTTCTCTGGAGCCCAAAAGATGGGGTCTTGAGAAGCAGGAAGAATCAACGAACTGCTGGAAAAATAGTCAGGGACATGGCTGCGACACTCACGACGCTTCTACCTGGTGATGTTAAGCAAAAGCGGGGAGAGCTCAACATGAAGCTTTGCCTTGACCACAAGAACGCAGTGGAAACCGCAATTTCAGGCACAAGATTCGGCTTTGCGGATTTTCTTTTGCCTACAGGATCCAAGCTGGATGAGTTCAAGAAGCAAACAACAGAAGTGTGGAAGGAGGCACATACTCAGCAAGTGGACCAAGAAATATCGCCAAAACTCGTCCTGATACCAACATTAACTTCCCGGGACCAATTCGTAATGGAGGTCCGGGCCAGTTCAGTGGAATGGACCGTGCGCATGGATGGAACTCTGATTGTGAGGAAAGAGCTGGTGGACGGCAAGCTAACAAGCATGGTTGGAAGCGATTGCAAGCAACACTCCACCTCGGACCATGTTGTATATTCTTTATTAGGCGAATGCTTGGTCGGGGGCTGATGTTCAGGCCAAATCGGGAGGAGATGCATCGAATGTAGAAGTGCTGACCGGATACAAATGAAAGAGAACAAGACGGGGACATTGCAGCCCACACCCAACCATCGCTCCCACCGCTTCTCACGTTCTAGTCAAGCTAATGTAATTTCCATGCCCCTGTTCTCTATCAAGCTCCCCGACACAGCAAGAGCAAGAACCCCACCCCTTCCTCCCCACCAGCGATCAACTATCTCGCTACAACGAACAACTCTTCCCTTCCTCAACATGAGCTCCTCGCCCCATTCCGACGCCTACAGCCGCACACAAGCCGCCCCCACCCTCAAGACCGCTTACCCCCAACCCCAAACTCGAAACACGTCATGTGCGCCGTCGAACAGCTGCGCAACCAGCCAAAGCGCAGCCAGACACAGTCCGCACCGACCAAGGCGCATGACAAACGGCGCAAACAAGGACCGCAAAGAGCTGCAACGTTGCAGGCAAGCAGAGCAAGAAGGAATGACGAACAGTGCGGAAACTCTGCGTCGAGGTAGTGAGTGCGGAGCGCGGAGCGACAGAGGGAAGATGCGCGCGTCGGAGCCAGTCGAGACTGAGATGGCGCCACGGCTTGGCTCTGCCAAGGGCGCGTCTCGATGGAAAAGTCATGGCGTCGGATTCTCGCCTCAGACTGCGGCATCTATGTTCCGTCTTCTTCTGTCGCGAGTCTTCTGCTAGCCAGGTCCTCCTAGCTGCCAGGCCAGACGTCGCGCCACGCTACCCCGTCCGCTGCGGTGGAGACGGTTATGGCAGTGTATGAGAGGTTGGCGTGATGGGGATGGGGATGACGGAGAGACGAGAATGAGAAAGTTGATGGATGGGTTTTTACGCCATGTTTTTGAGCGAGGCTGACGAGTTGCATGGTGTGTTTATCCATTCTGAGTTTGTCGGTACCGATGTGCGCGTATAGCAGAGCAACCACTCTTCTCACATGTGCTGTATTCATGTGCTACGTCTCGTAGGTATCCACAAACATACAACATCCTCGCGCTTCTCCTACCCTTCATTACACACCTACTGTGCTCCGTTTCCCACCTCAGCCACCTAAGCCCAAGCCCCGACCAAACTCATCAAGAAGGCGCCAGCAAACACCAACAAGCACGCCGCAACTCTTTTCTTGCCCCTCAAGATCCGCCAGCTCTGATCGCTCAGAAAGTCTTCAGACATGAGTTCGACAAGCGAGGCAAAGACAAGGAAGCCCGCGGACACGGCATTCATGATGCCCACGACGAGAAGACCGATCTCCGAGTTTGGGCTGTACAGCGTGTGCGTTGCAATGCCAATCGCCATGCCTCCGGGCGTGGTGCATCCATACGCGACAGCCATGATCCAAGGCTGCAGAGCGCGGGGAGACCATTTGATATCGGCGATGCGCACGCCGAGCGCGAGGCCTTCGAAGGTTTGATGGAATACGATTGCGATGAGGAGGACGATGAAGTCGTTTCCCACGGCTACGGCGAGCGACATGCCGATGAAGATGCTGTGGAAGAGGATACCCATTTCTAGGAGGAAGCATTGCATGACAGCCTTACGGTGGAGTTGTTCCGAGGACAGGACGTGTTTGTGCTGGCTGTTCTCGATATCGTCCTCGATGGTGCTGTCTTCGGATTCGTGCTTGCTGTTGAGATGCGGTGTTTCAGTGGTGTCTGAATCGGCGGATTCGATGGCATCGAGGCGCTGGCCTTGTTCACGGTAGCGGGACAGGGTACGGCTGATGCTGGTGACTCTACCACGGATGGGTCCCATTTCGCGGACTTGCATGCTCCCCTCGGAGTAGGTCCTGCGCATGATGGGCTCTGGAGTTATCTGAGGTGCTGACGTTGCCTTCTCGCCCTCATGCTCTTCGTCATCCTGCTGTTTTACCGGACGTGAGACAGCAGCTACACCCTCGTTTCCACCACAGACATGCTGTGCGGGCGAGAATACCATCTCGATGATTGTCACGAAGAAGATGCTAGCCAACATGATGGCGCCAGGCATCGCCTGGTAGTCGGTGGTCCAGAAGTCTGAAAGACATGGGTCGCTAAGTGACAAGAAAGCCGTGGGAAGCAAATGGACAAATGCAGTTGCGATCAAGACGCCTGTGCCAAAGTGTTTGGCCCCAAAGAGAAAGGTGGGAGGAATGCGAAGGCGTGGAAACTTGGTGACCAAGATTGGAAACGCACAGGCAGTCGAGGAGACAAACAGGATGATGAAAAGCCCTCCAACGTGAAGACCAAGGTCATAGTCTGGTTGCGCAGAGCCAGTTCCGCAGGCAGCCCGCCTGGACAAGCGGTGGACGAGAGTAGGGCCTGCAGGATGTCAGCTTAGCCAAATGTACTTGATTCGAGGTTGCTCTTTTTTGCACCCCAAGATACATACGCATATTGACTTACTATTGGTGACACGGAAGCAGGGCATGTTTCCGCTGATGAAGGAAATCAGTACTGAAGTTGCCAAGACAGATATGAGCCATGTCGCCCAGCTCCGGATGAGTCCAGCTCGGTGCTCATTGCTCACGGGTGTGATTGTTCGGGTGCAAGGTCCTGTGCCCGCGTTAGCATTCGGTGCTCGGTCATTCTTTTCGGAACAGGGTTGAGTCACCTTTCTGGGACCCTTTGACACCCATCCCACCCACCAACGGCGCCTTCTCCATCTCTTTGATATTACTGTCTTCCAGCTCGAGATGCCGCAAACTTCGATTTCCGCTGCTAAGGCGATCTGCATCGCCCAGCTCCCTGGCGTTTGCAATCCCATTCAGATCTTCACATGTCGTCAGGTCTGCGGCGAACCTCGGAGGACTCTGGTTCCATCCCGGGTTCATCAAGACGTTGTCGTTCTTTGAGGGGCAGTTCATGACGGCTGTCGATGTTTGTATGGCTCCAGAAACGTGGAAAGGATATGCGGAAGGGTGCTGGCTATATGCTGTGGAGATGACGTGGAGAAGTCAGAAGTCGGAAGATACCGTGGAGAGAGAAAGAACCATGGGTCCGGCTATGAAGATGCCGTGGCTGAATGCGTGCAGCCGAGCCGCTAGCGCGACACCAGCCGTATGGGGGCACGAGAACACGACATGCAAGTTGACGGACTATCGTATCACACGTGGTTGGGTCTTGCGCGGATGCAAAGCATGCGGTTCTGTTGCTGTTGCAACAAGTTATGTATGAGGCCAGTTCTGCGTGATGCTGAGCCAAGTTCATACTTGGGCTCAGCTCCTATTTCGCATGTCATTGTATCATCGATCCGACGGTGATAGTATGCCATCTCCACAACGTACTGTGCTGGTCATGATCGAACGGTGTTTGTGTCCACAAGTGTCTGAATTCCAATAGCATTGCGTCTGGTGCGTGTTGAAACGCGTAGAGCAGTGCACAATCGCTTCATGCACCCGTTTGCAGGATGGGTATCGTCCAGCTTCTCATTTCCTCTCTCCAGTTTCCAGGACTTCGAGCGCGCCGCCAACCAGGTGCAGACTCCCTGTGACGAGCACCATCACCTCCGCGTCCGCGCCCGCAGCTTGCGCCCATGCATGCGCTACGGATCTTGCCGCTCCGACTGCTTCCTCAATAGTCCTCACTACGTGCACCTCGGCTGAGTTGTCCATGTCTGACCAGGTGTGGGCAAGCGCTTTCTGCACAGCAAGCGTGTCAACGTCCTGCTGATTGGTGTTGATCGACACTAGGTCAGGCTTGTAACCCTCGCTGAAAGTCTGGTTGGTGGTGAAGATAACATGCGTGAAAGGCGAGGTGGAGCCAGATGTGATGCCAGTCTGCAGCGCGGCATAGAGCGCCTTGGCAAGTGCGTTGGCGTCCCTGGTCTGCTGGTTGAAGATGAGGATGCGGGGAACGTTGGATGGTGAGGGAGGGGTAGCGGTCGCGGACGCCATCTGGTCCGCAAACCATCGTCCAGTAACCTCTATGCTCTCCAGTGTATGGCCCCCGTCAATATGCCACGCTACCTTCTTCTCGCGCCGGATCTCACACCTTCCTGCCCAGCGCACCTGCTCTAGACCACGAATGAACTCTGGTGGCAGATCAATGTGCGCAGATGCTGTGGGGTCAGGCACCGAGGTATGGCCGAGTCTTCTGAGATGAGCCGCTGCCGCAGCAATGGCAACGGATGCATTGACTTTCTGGAACTCTGCAGAGAGTCCCAGCTTGATCTTGTCATTGGCGAGCAAAGGGTGCACGTCGATGGTGTGGAGCTGAACACCCCTCTCAGCTGCTCGTTCCCGCAGCACAACCAGTGCCTCCTCCTTCTGAGGCGCAGTGAATGCAATGCTGCCTGTCTTGAAGATGCCCGCTTTGTGCCATGCTATCTCAGCGAGTGTAGTTCCGAGCATTGCGGTATGGTCAATGCCCAAGCTGGTCACGGCTGTGACGGTAGGGTTTGTGAGGATGTTGGTGCTGTCGAACTCGCCACCAATGCCACACTCAATCACGGCAGAGTCTACCCCCTCGCTCAAGTACGCGTGCAGGGCCATGAGCGTCAAGTATCGAAAGTACACGGGCTTCGCTGAAGCCTCTTGTGGCGCGTTCGCCGTCTTGGCGGCGGCTTCTAGCTTGTCCCACACGTCGAAGAAGTACTTCGCAAACAGGGGCTCTGATATGGGCTCATTGCTGATCTGTATGCGCTCGCGAACAAACCGTAGATGGGGGGAGGTGTACAGGCCAATCTTGGAGGGCTGCGTGCGTGAGCCGGCGGTCGGCGTGTACTGGGCGAGGATGGAGGAAATGAAGGCGCTTGTCGAGCCTTTTCCTTTGGTGCCAGCGACATGTATGGGGTTCAGCTGGTCGAACGCCGAGGGCTACGGCCTCTGTCAGCTGCACGGCCATCTCAAGAGCGCTGGGAGGCGCACACCTCGTACCCAATCTTGCGGCACCACTCGATCATCTCCGGCACCGCCTGCTTGTTCATGCCACGACCCGACTTGCGGATCGCGTCGACGATGGAGAAGTTGGACTGCAGCGTGTTCAGCGCGGCGACGGCAGCCTGGGAGCGTCAGTCGACTTGTGCAGCCACGCACGCCACGCGCCAACCTACCGCATAGTCGCGATGCTCCATCTTGGAGGCACTGTGGCACCGGCGAGCAGGCGGAGGCGTGCGCAAAGAGCACCAGCTTCGGCGGGCTAGGAGCATTGGGGCATCTTGTCCGTCTGCAGCCGGATGTGTTTTGTGTTGACTTTTTGTTCCCCACCCGTCCCGTCTTCAGCATCCGGATCTTGTACGACGCCATCGAGCCGACAACTCGGCTACGGAATCACTGGCAGCTGTGCTACTCCGTGCATTCTCGCCTGATCAGCATGCGACTGCAAGTACAACATGTACTTACATCTTACACAGGTAGGCTTGGAACGCGACCAGAGGAGTTGCACCATGAGCCAGTCAGCCCCACTGTTTCATACCGCGCATCAGGTCCATGTTGCATGTATCGGACCGCAACTGTGCCCATATACTCCCGTCCCATCGCTTTCGTTCGACCTGGCCTTTTCTTCGATTCGCAATTTTTCACCAATCCAGGTCCATGGCCTGGTGCCTCTGATAGCTTTGTGGCGCACTCTGCTACAATGGAGCCCGCCGACACCAATCTACAGTTCACAACAAATGTTCCTTCATCACGACAAACGGCGCAAAGCAGGTCTTTGTTATTGTGGAACTGTCCAATAGTCTTTTCTGTGTAGGTGCCATGATCGCCAGGTCGCTCGTGCAAGCCCTTGTCTTTGGCGTTCATGAGCTAATATTAATAACACAGGGATACTGCACGGTCATAATATCCCGCCTTTGTGTTCACCCGACAATAAGATCATCCAACGACTTGTCGACACCAGTTTCCAGAGCCAAAATCACTACAAACTACTTCTACTTAATTCTTAATCCATCAATCTCGAATCCAGCCATGATTCCCCTTCTCCCAGTCATCCTGCTTGCGCTTGCGTCTTCGGTCACCGCGCGACTCAATCTTCAACGCCGCGGCCTCCCAGGCGCAGTCTACACATGCGACATGCAAGACTTCCGAGGCAACTGTCAATGGAACCCGCCGAGCGATCGCTGCGTTATCCAAGGCCCAGAGGGCAGCGGCATCGTCTCCATGGGCCCCGACCCAGACGGCTCTTGCACCCTGTACGAAAAGTTCGACTGCACAGGCAAGGAGATTCGCATCCTAAAATTTCCGGGCGTTGCTGGTGGTCTCCAGACTTTTGCTTCCTTCAAGTGCACCGCAAATCCCCAACTCAGAGCCGTCGGGACGGCAGACGGGGCTGTCAAGGCGCTGGATCCCTTGGCTGATCCCAGACTCGCTGGTGGCGTCGGCAGTGCGGAGTGAAAGGGCCATGAGGACGACATCCAGGAGATGGAGGCAGACGGCTTCAGTGGGGGACTCATCGGACGCAAAAAGGGTGTTTACTAGTAGTGCACTGCTTTGCTTGACTTCTCTTCTTGAATGGCTGTGTGCGATTCGCGTTGTAATAGCTTATGTCGCTTGATATCAAACCCTTGAGCTTCAGCGCATGTGGGGTGTACAGTTGGCTTCTCCAGCTTGCGCATTTTACGCCCGCCCCAGGGCAACATCTTAGCGAAATTGCCTTCAGAGTTGAACTTAGTCTTCTTAAATATCCTGTTCATATGTAAGCTTGAATACATGCTTTCAGAGGAAGATGCTGTAATACATCGAGCTTTCTTGCGCAACTGTGTAGCAGCGCAGACTGTCAAATGTAGAGTTGGCGTGCTTGTTGACGTCAAGGAACATGTTACAGTTTCCTCGTTACTTCGTCAATTCATGCTGGGGTGGAGACATAGTCCTTCTCCCAGTCGAATGTCCTCTTGAAGTTTACCTCCACAAAGGCATGCGCAATAGCTATTGAACGGGCGCCTGGTATGCCTGGGATATCCTGGGGTCTAAAGCGGAAACAAACCCGGATAGCCTCCGCCTGAGGCAATGTTTCTTCGGCATCAGCTTCCATCGAAGATAAGATGATAGAGGGCAGAGTTTGCACCTTGAAGTTTCCAGCATATGACTTGGCTTAGCTAACTATTGCTTAGTCAGTCGGCCCAGGTCAGTGGCTTCGACCGGTCAAATCGATCACACGCCCATCTGTGGAACTTACCACTCTTTTATTAACGCTCTAATTTCACAATTTGCGACGACCAATTTGACAACTTTGAAGAATGTGCCTGTAATCGAGCGGTTGATATAATTTGGTGGGAAGATGCTGAAAAACGTGATCAGCGGGGAAGAGCCCAATAAGCAGGCGAGCCGCGAGACGCAGCCAGGCAAATGCGATGTACTTATGTGCTGGAGCGTCACACGCATCGTCGGAACAGCGGTAGCATCCAGCTAGAAGCAGTGTGTTTACTTCATACGAGCTATACAATAAGTGATGCTGATCATGCTCAGGTTGTATTGCGACCCACGGGCTCTCTTCGCGTCGTCCTCCATCTACGCTTCACTTACTCGCGCCACGACTCGGGCGCAATACTGCTTCGATAAGACAGGTGACTGCGGGCATGCAGAAGGCTATAACTGCTATAAACTCTGATAAGGGGCAGTGGAAAGGTGAGCTCCGGACGGCCAGAGTAGGATAAAGATCTGAATTCATCTTGTACTATACTCTTTTGCTGCAAGTTCGTCGTGAAATTATGCATGACTATAAGCGAATCTGATACTATTTAGACACACTTCCGCATACGGAGGTAAAGTCTTTAGATAATGGAGACCAACACTAGCCATATAGACTTCTCCTACATATAAACCCCAACCTGGCGCCACAGCGACGGCTTGCTGCGCCAGTTTATGCTAGAGAGTAGGCGGCCAGCACAACGAGATAGACAGTAAACAGCACAGCGATTTTTATCTGTTTCACTTCAGAAAGATGCACTGTAATGTGTGTCTATGGACCAGCTCAATCGGAGTGCTTGCAAACTCCTTATATGTTTACTTGCATACAAAGGAATGCGTTTGTATGCCTTGGCTCGGTTTAGGGAAGCGAATTTGCACCAAAGAGATGCGTTTCGACCGTGCAGAAGGTTGTGAGATTTCGACCAGCATATGAGCCTTCCTTATTTTTGTCAATCACGTCTGTACTCGTAAGATTTCTCGTGATCAGCATGGGTATGTAGAATCATTCATGGGTACTTATGATGATTGCGAGTGTAGTTCGTATATGCGCGCTCGTGGAGCGAATCAATGTCGCATGAAGCTATTCGCTTAGCAGGCCTTCTGTAGAGCACTTGTGTAACATGTGGCGTTCTGGGTACGGAAAGCACCGGTTGGGTAAAATGTTTATTGATTCGTGACAAAAGCGGCATGCTCTCACTCGCCAGGATTTAAGCTATACTGATTACAGAGATGATCGGTTTCCGGTGTGATGAAAGTCCTGAGGGTAGTTTGAAGCAGTGTTCAAGGGAGACTGTAATGTAGAGAACGATGACAGGGATAGTAGGGCTTGGCTCAAAGAGCGAAAGAGAGGAGTGGAGCCGGGAGCGTGTCAATGTCCATGGCGTCTGAAAGTGTTGCTACACGACGAGTCTGCATATTGTTAGCGTGTACTCAAATTTGATCATCGTTTGCATACTTACTCTCAGAGGTGCAAAGTTCCGGCCTTCAACAGCCACACGCTTGTTTGGTGCATCTATCACTTCGCTTCGCTTGCGCTTCTCGCATACTGCCACAGACCTTGACTTGCGAAACCGCAGTTCGCCATTCTTGTCTTTCCTCATCCGAGGAACAGGCGCCGGGTTCGCTCCTTTGCTGAAGACATTTTTGCCTTTCTTGGAAGTCTGCTTCTTCTCCACACGTTTGGCAGTTTCTTCCGCCTGACCCGGAACCTCTTCCTCGATGATGTTAGTCCTTGTGGCATTCTCAAAGCCGGGATGCGTGAGTTGCGGAGCGCGTGAGATGCCCATGTCTTTACGCGGTGGCTTCGGTTTCACGAATGCGCTCGACTTTGGTCGGGTTAAGACATTTGGTTTTGCAGGGGCTAGCATCGGTGCCAGTTTGTTGACGATGGCAGCTTCGAGTTTCGCGTCGCCAAACAAGTCGTCGTCCGCAATGACTTTCGAAGCGGTGTCATCTAGCGGAGCGACATTGAGCCCGTCAACGCTGTCGCGTTCGAACTTGGTCTTGACAGCAACACCCCAAGACGCAAGCGCAACAATAGCCTTCATATGTCAGTAGTGTCCTAAGAAGAGGGAACAGAAAACGGTACCTCTGCATCGATGCCCTCGATCTGGGAGACCCTGAAGCCAGCACCAAACAGCCTCAGCTTCGCAGTGTCGTCTTTCAGTGCGTCCAATTGAGTTTTCAAGACGCCCAGAACTTCTTGAAGTGGACCGAGGACTTCCGGGGCAGTAGTTGCGTCACATGCGTCAACTGTACGATTGTAGGCTGTTCTGAGGGATGCACAACGCTGTTTGAGCGTGGAAGCAGCATCGTTCTTCAATCGCTCAAGAGAGAGACGCTTCTCAAAGTCTGGCGTGCCTAGGTGACGATCCTGAGAAGTCGTGTCTTGTGTAACGCGAGCGGTCTTCTCTGGAACAGAAGGTGCGGGTCGCGACTTAGAATTCGTGGCCGGGGTGTTCAACTCGTGATCTGCGGCCTGGAGACGACGAACCGAGACCTCATGCGACTTCTGCGCCTTTGAATCCTGTTTCTCTGGCTCGAGAGTGAGGTCGTGTTCGGTGGGGAAGATGTCGAAGTCGTCACGTCCTTCTTTGGTCGGCGTCGCTATTGCGGCAGCCGCGACTTCAGGGGAGGCGCTCACGGGATCGCTTGAGGCAGCTGCGGAGGCGACTTGACTGTCATTGCTTTTGTGAGCTTTAACGCTTATTTTGTTGTCATGAACTGTAGACTCTGCAGGAACGCCGGCGGCTTTCGATGTCGTAGGCGACTGGGTGGGTGTGGTGGGGACCTTGGATGCGGGATGAAGGAGGGCAGCGATGTTCTTGATGTGCGAACCGGGAACGACCTTGGTCTTCTTGATACCCGAGGTGTGTGTGGAAGAGGCAGTGGACGTGGTCTTGGGGACGTTGGCGCTAGACTTGGTGTGCGAAGACATCTTGTAGAATGGGATTGGTGGGAGAAGAGTGGGTGTATATGGCTCAATGTTGACTATGAAAGCGGCGTCGAAAAGATTTGAGCAGGATATTGATCGACGAAATTGAGTGGAAGGTTGTGGCTCTTGAGAATCGAGGCAAGGTCCAAATCGCTAGGTAAAAAGGCGAGATGCTGGTGGTGAATAGGAGATTTCACTTTCACCGCTTGATATTGTGAGAAGAGAGCAGTAGGCGCAACAATAGCGACCCACGCGAAAAGAGATCATGAGACAATAGAAAACAGAAGACGTGAAATAGTCAATACGACACAATAGTGGTATGGTGCGATCAATGCGTCCAGAACGCACGGAAATCTCTACACTATTATTGGTCACAGATGTCCTGCTAGATACCTCATGCGCATGCCATGGCAACATGTCGGCGATATTCTTCAAATGATATGATCGTTTACTCATCGCTCATACGAAGTACGCTGTGCCAATCCAGCTAGGCAGCACCAGCGTCTCCGGGAACCAAATACCCTTTCATCATTACAACTCGTCCTTACCAACGCCGTCGATAGTTATCAACTCGGTCTCGAAGACTGCAGTGCGTTAGCTGTCAGAGTCGATTTCGTCAAGGCTCAATTCCACATACTCAAGACGCTGTTGGCCGGGATCGGGCCAGCTCCCCTTGAGCCGTAAGCCCAATCTGGCTGGATGGTGAGCTTCCTCTTCTCGCCTGGGCACATGTCGAGAAGACCCTGGTCCCAGCCCTTGATGACCTGGCCCTGCCCTACCGTGAAGCCCAATGGCTGGCCACGGTTGTAGGAAGCATCGAATTCGGTGCCGTCCTCGAGAGTACCGCGGTAGTGCACCTCGATCTTGTCGCCAGCGACGGTTTTGCGGCTGCACTCGACGGAGATGGTGACTTCAGTCTTCAGGTGCTACATCGGTATTAGTATACCTAGGTAGGCAAGTAGTCGTCAGGAGTCCCTTACCTCGTTGTTGATGACGGCGAACGCAGCCGGGATGAGCGCGAGGATTGCTGCGACCTTCATAATGTGAAATTGGTGTGTGTGTGAGCTTCGGAGTTGCGAGATTGCGAGATTGCGAAAATGTGTTCCTAGAACAATTGCAGTCTGTCGCTGATGAACGTGCTTGTTGGGGGAACTCTGCCAAGCCGAAATGTGGCCCCAAACCAATTTAAGCGGGGTGAGAGGATGTGATTGGTCACAACCAGGAGCACTATCCAACGTCACTACTCCGTACCACGGACCGCTCTTACATTCACCTAGAAATCGACATGTTGCGAGCCATGCTACAACTGAGCGGCAGTTACGAATCCGCATCGGCAATTTTCTCGCGACTACGTCTCATACATCTTACGTTTCCATTGTTCATGATCCTGGTTCTGTCAAGTAATCTGCGTCGCGCTACTGAGTACCGATCTTGCTACGAAAGCGCGTCCAATTATTATTATCACTCGTTGCCAACTGTGACTGGTATTGATCCCGGTACAAGACTTAACTTGGATTCCTACCGCTACCACTGCTTACTTCTATCTATGTTGTCACGACAAATCATCAGGCTTATCTTCGCTACCAATACTCAACCACAATAGCTTTGGAGCTGTTGACAATCAGCAAAACTTTTTCATGTTACCACAATAGCATCTCAAGCTACCCAAGAACAAACAGGAACTTGTCGATTTTACCACAAAAATATTTCCAGCTATCTGTCGCTACCGGCGGTCGATCACCATTGTGTTGCGTCACCCAAACTGTCGTGGTGTGGTTCTCTTTTCACAATGATAATAAAGGGTCTCAGAGTGAAAGCGCTAGACATTGTAGACGATTAGATAACGCTCTAAGATGTTTAAAAGGCTCCTCACCCGTCTTATTTGTTCAGTGCACTCTGTAACAGTTCACATCAACTGCTGCTTTACTCAAGCTCACACAAATTCCTCTCAAAACCACATACCGCACTTGGAAAAGTCCAAGCACACTCCTCAATATGTCATTCAGTATTCTCAACATGATAAGCGACATTAAAAGCGGAAGGCCGGTGGGCATCGTCAAACAGCATCCCCTCAGCCCTCGTCAGCAGCGCAAAGGAGGCATTACCATGGGCCAGCATCTCGAAGAGTGCGACAGCTACAAGGACAGCGAAGGTCGCTCTTTCGACAAGATTGTCACAGACGGCCTTCTCGCAGAGGACAACAAAGTCATGCACTCGCCACCCAAACCACAAGTCGCCAAATCAGATGCTCGCAAGTCTAGCGCACTCGACTTTGACGACGACAAAACCTTCATGGAAAAGCTCTTCTACAAACAAAACTCCAGGTGCTTCGTGCCAAAACCGCGTTATAGGGAGCACATCGAAGAGGCAGCTGCTATCAGTGGTTCAGCCAAGCGCAAAGCGGATTCCGATGTCAGCGAAACCCAGGCACACAACATTAAGGTGCTAGGTGGTGGCTCCGCTGGTGATCAGAGCACATCTGAAAACGACAATGCTCGGAAGCGCCCTCGCACTAGAGCTTACTTCAAGGCGTAAGGATGTTGTATATTGGTTGGCGGCAACATGTGTATTAAAAAGGGGCCAGAGGCGTTTAGTCAATGAGATGAATCAAGCTTGTATAAGCTCTAATGTGGGCCCTGGTGTTGTTTGATACTGTATCTTCCGTTGTGTAGCATGATCACTTCCACGTGTCTTCAGAATCACGATTCGTGTTGAATGTGATGTGTATAATTTTCAGAATGTTATGAATTGCGTTACAATGCACTTGAGATGAACTATGATTCGTGTTGAATGTGATGTGTACAAATTTCAAAATCTCATGAATCGTGTTACAATACACTATAAATTTGCGTTCCATCATTTGTGTTCTGTTCGTTCGGGTGAGTTCCGGAACCTCAAAGTCACTCAATGTTCTGAACAGGAAGGGTTGAACATTACCCTTCCAGACACAGCTTCAATATCTCGAATCCAAATCGCTTGCACATCCGACATTGTATATTCTAGCTCTTCGTTAAGAGCAGATTGCCATCTTTGTACGAATCGTCATTTGCAGGACGCGTACACCGAGGGCGACTCGCTCGAGCTCCACGGTATGAGCTACGCACTCTAGCATAACGCATCTCATGGACCATAATAACTTTGAATGCCTTTTTATTGACTAAGTACTGTCACCTCGGGGATGCATCTAACCTGACGCCAGTTCTCAAAGCCGTGTCAACGCCTTTTCAGGCAATCTGGATTGCCTCGAATTACAAGAGCGAGTAGTACGCCGCGTAGACCCAGTAGTTGCCCCGGATATTCAATCGTAGTTTCTATTCAATTATAGACTTGTAACTGTGTCCCCGGTGCCCAGATCGGGCTGGATAGAAACGGGTCATCCATGATTCAGGTCGACGGAGCTACGAGAATTTTGTTCTGGTGCTCCAAAAGAAGCAGATAGTTTCAATTTTTCAGTAGTGGGTATCCCAGGTACGAAGAATAGGGAAACGGGCTTAGCAAGCCGCGTCGCGAATGTTAATTGCCGAAGTTGAGCGGTGGACGACTGTCGCGCTCGCATCAAGCGCCTAGACGGCGTTTCGCAGGCTGGAGACTCACCAGGGCGTGATTTTTGGCCGATAGGTATCGAGAAGTTTGAGACTCGAAATAGGGGTGGGTAGTCTAGACGGCGGCATCGTGCTGTCTGCCATTGAGTGGCCTTCCACAGTCGGCCACTCAACTTTCTCAACCCTCAGGCTCACACCCAAAGCTCCGGAGTTTGTGGTACCAGAAGATTTGAGTCATCTGGATAGCTAGAATGAGCTGTGGTGTTGCATGGTGGTCTCAGGTATTTTCCTCTCTTCGCAATCTTTATTCAGTAGCCTAGAATGAAGTGAAAGTGCGTATACAATACCACAACTTGTACAATGTGATGCAACATATGCTGTCTGCGCAACGTGCAAAAACTGCCTTTGTTTGCTCGAATGTTTTCATCTTTCAGTGTCTGTTCAGTCTTTACATTACGGCCGCGACATTCGTTCTCGACCCGTGATCACCAATACTCTATTCACTGCCATCCCCTCCCGCTCTGCACAAACTTTGCGTCGCACCATCGAGCTTGGCAGCGCTGTCACGCACTCACGTCCCGCTTCTTTCCCAAAAGTGTTCCCAACCCAAGCGATCTTCTTTTCTCACCAAGTCGGCAACCCGAGCACCATCGCTGCAATCACCCAGATTGACCCAAGCTGGTCCTATTACAACTGTCAACACCCAAGAACCTTTGGCACTTCAGTATTCACAGACTGATCGCTTTCGAACGACGACATCATGTCATCAGTTCCATCCACCACCCGCGGTACTAACCGTGGACTTTCACACCAAGGTGCCCGACGCCAAACCCTAGACAAACCAAAGAAATCGTTTTCGACCTGGGAGAACGGGAGCAAGGTCATTGAGGAGTCCCTGAATCAACTCCGGAGCATGGGCAGCCAGATTCGCAAACTGCTCAAGACCGTTGACGAGATAACTGACAAGGTTGTTCAAGACGCTCTAGTGGGCCACTTGATGCCTCTTCGGCAGATGCTGGACGCTCAGCTAGACATCAAGAAGACGGAAGCGAATATCGCACAGACTTGCTTGAAAGGTTTGCGTGGAGAGCCGCCTCAAGACCTGGGCAAGGACTACATGGACATGTTCGCCGAAGCAATGAGTGGTGCACCCGAGAGCATGACCATCGCCCAGTTAAAGCACTACATCACCGCCACAATGGTCGCAGCGAAGGCTCATAAGAAGCCGAAATTAAAGGCTTTGGCGAAACGTGACCAGAATGCCAGCGTGAAGACCAAGTCTGAGCAGGAGTCAAAGAGCACCAAGAAACCCAAGACAAAGCAGGCCAGCGTGTTCGACCCGAAGCCAGAAAATATTCGAATCGTGAAGAAGAAGTTTCCTTCAACGAAGAAGGCTATACCCACCACAAAGATCACGACCAAGCCAGGCCTCTCGGAGAAACAGCTTAACAAACTATTTGAGGACTCTGAGGAGGATACTGTGAGCAGTTCAGCAGAAGTCAATACCGAAGCCTCTCTTAGTTCAAAATCCGAGAAGAAGAATCATGCTCCCGAAGAGCTCGGCTCGAAGCACAAGGCAGAGGGAAACAATGCGTCCGTGGCGGAGACAGAATTCCTGGACCTGAAGGCTAGCATCACCAAGCATGAGCCCGGAGAGCGTGTACCAACAACTGTATCAACAGTACAGCAGGCCACGGCTTTGTCATTTTCGGAAAAAGCTGACGAGGACGCGATGCTCTCCAAGATGTCGCATGAGCCACCAGCCCCATCCGCTCACTGCGAGCTCGAAGAGACGACTGTTGTCATCACTGCGGACACAAAGAAGAATACGAGTGGTAGTTCCCATACCCCTCCAACAAAAGCAACCAACAAGCTCGCCGATGGACGCAAGAATCGCCGCACTGTAGGCATGCCAGGCGTTGCTATACCCGTACAAAAGAAGAAGAAGCGCATACTAATGACTGAAGTCGAATCGAACAACAAGAAAGGCAAGGAGACGAATCACTCCAATAAGTCCGTGGAGGAACCAGAGTTTACAAAGAAAGATGAAAGCGCGGAGACGCCGGAAGTGGATGACGAGAAGACTGAGGCAGCTGCATCAAGCGAAGAAGTCAAGAGCGCCCTTTCATCCGCCACGCCTCACGCCAACACTGCGCAAGCGGACGTGCAGAGCTCCGATCCAAATGACAATCTTGACGACGACCATGATGGCAAGGAGACTAGTGAAGGCTCAGCACCTCGTGACCACAGCCGCCAGGCTGTGCCCAAGAGCGGTAGCAAGCGCAAGTACTCGGACGACCACAGCACACTGCCTTCGAAGCGGCCTGCGATTGAGGGGCGCAATTTGGCGAGCCCTAGAGTACGTATGCGCTCTTTCCAACATGCGGAAATGTATACTGACCAGCCACAGACTCGCCGTTCCACTCCTACCACCACACTTCCTGATGTGGTGGACATAGACTCTGCTCCTGCCCCAGTTGCGCCCATTTCTTACCCTAACCCTGACCCTATATAGAAGGGCGACGGACCGAATACCACAGAAATTGAAAATGCAGTTCATGCATGGTCTCTTGTTCTGTGGGACTGAGGCAAAGAACGATTGTCTTCATGCTGTAGCTCGTGCAACCCAATCCGCTAGTGTGGCGAGTGCCAGCTTGATGCGTTCAGAAAAAGAAGTGAGAGTGTATACTGGTTCACCGGGGTTAGTCAGGCTAGGTGCTCAGAGCTCGCCACCTTATGTTTGGAACGGGAACAGGCTAGTATAGCCCTTAGCGTGGCGAGGTCAAATACTTTCTTAATTATAGAAAAAGATATGGCGCAGATTAGCCCTTGTCGTGAAGATTACTAAGTTGTGTAACCTCTGAATTGTTAGTGACGTTATCCATTTTAGTTGCAAAGAAGAGGATAACTGAAAAGGATGCAAGATTAAGGATACGTTGCTGCGATTCTTGGGTGCAGGATAGATCTGTTTGCCTAGAGGTCTCGCACAACCTCGCTATTATCTACGTGGATTCGGATTGATATGCGTGGTGACATAAGGTCGTCAAGGGAATGGACGTCGCCATTGGGATGCGTTACACATTTAGACTCCTACGTTCTGCAAAGCATGGTTCCAGCTAGTACGAGGACTAAGACACGTCCCTGTTTGATTGCAGATGCGGTGCGCTTGTAGAACTGCTTGAACGCTGCGGTCGTGGTCCGATAGGCCATCTCAGGTGCGTGCTCTGGGAGATTCCCCAGGTACGGATTATCCAGTTTGCCGTTGGATAGGAGCCTCAAGGCGATGGCTTTCGATGACGATCACTGGGGTACAAATGCGGTGTTAAATACCCAGCGCGGTGTTAATATACACCGCAGTATCGTGTAAACTTACTCCTTTACACCACACGTAGGGGATATTTACACGGCTCTGGTGTATATTACACTGTCGCGGTGTTTTTTTGCCTATCTAATCTTACAGTATATTATCTTATATTTTGTTAAAATATATATAAACTATATATTACGCAAAATTAATAAAAATTCTGCTGTTATACGCTCTAACTAGTACGTTATTTAAGCTAGGCAAATAGTACTTGCTAATACTACTTACTATATAAGATATAAGTAAATGTTAACGTAGTTAAGCACAAAATCTTAAAAGCTATTAGGTTTTTAACTAGAAATATATTTAGAGTTAAGCTAATTAATCTTTCTTTAATCTAATTTAACCTATTATTATAAGCTGCAAGTAGTTCCTTATAATAGCATTTACTATAGCGCTCTAAGCTTCTAGCAAATTAGAGATATAAAGGTAAAGTTAATTGTTTGTTTAAACGAACACCTGTTACCTTTATAGCTATCTAAAACTAATTCTCTATAATAGTAAATATTCTTATTAATAACTACAGTAGTTACTTATTAGTTAAACTGCGTTAATAGGCTTTACTAAGTACCTGCTGCTTATTACTAAAACTCTTAGAGGTTTGTGTTTAAGATAGTGTTAGTAAATACACTACAACTAGGTAGCCTTAGTTAGAAGTAGTAGACGTAGCAGGCGTTATAGCCTGCTAAGTCTTTAGTAATCTTAACAACTACTGCCTTCTGTTAAGCAGAAGAGACTAGAAATAAGATCTAGATATATGCCTAAGAATACTATTAAATTAAGATTAGTTAATAAAGTTATAAGCGCTTATAGCCTATTAAAAGTTATTACGCGTGTAAGCTTAAGGCGCTGCGTAACTTTATAGCTATATAGGTTTAAATCCCCCTTACGTCTTTTATAGTGTAGTAGCTTAGGTTTTATAATTAGCTCTATACTCTTATAGCTATTACGCAGACAGTTGCTCTTAGGGAGCTTAAGATGCTGCGTAATTTTATAGCTATATATAATTAAAGCACTTTTGTTAGTTAAGTACTAGATTTCTGTTAAGACTTGTGTGCTATTTATACTAGAGTTTTTATTACCTAGCTACTTCTTAACTATAAGAACTTCCTTTAATCTATTGCATTTAATAAAGATAGTTATTGTAAATATTGTGTTAACAGCTACTAGAATAAAATACAGTGCTTTATTGCTCTTCTTTACCTAATAGAGTCTACCTTAGTTCTTGTAAGCTATTAAATTCTAGGGTATATAAACAACTTAAATAAAAGTAGTTATATAAGAGGTTAAAGAAAAGTATATAGTAGGCAGGCACTAGTTAAGATAGAAATTACTAGCCTATATAAGAACTTTCTTTAATCCTTTGCACTTTATAAAGGCACAATCTAGATAAAAGTAGTTATACAAAAAGTTAAGGAAAAGCATATAGTAGGTAGAGAAAAGTAGTTATACAAGAGGTTAAGAAAAAGTATATAGTAGGTAGGTACTAAGTAAGATAGAAATTGCTTGCCTATATAAGAACTTTCTTAAATTCTTTGCACTTAATAACAGCAATTATTATTATATATATTATCCTAATATTAATTAAACTTGTAGTAACTTGTTATTCTTCTTTGTAAATAGAAAACTATCTTATTTCTTATAAGTTATTAGATTTTAGCGTAGATAAACAAACTAGAGGAAAGCAGTTGTAGTTTATAGAGGAACATTAATAGCAGTACAAGGAGTAGTTTATATATTATAGTAGGTAGAGCGTTAAAAGAGTAAAAAACCTTATAATTAAGGCGCTGCATTACTGTTTAAGCTATTTTTATAAAGTTTCTTTAGTTAAGAGTGTTATCTCTATTCTCTAAGGCATTGCAATTCTCTTACTAGTTATTAGCTTATCCTTAGATGCAGATTATTATACCTACCTTATTATTAAAGTAGATAATAATATTACTAGTCTTAGTATTATGTGTAGTATTGCCTCTTTACCTAATAATAGTTATAAAAGTAGTATAAGCTATATTGCCTTAGCGCTCTAAGTATAGCTAGAAGGTAGCAATTAAACAGCGTATTTATTAGAGTTATCTTACTAACTCTTTACTAACCTAGTACTGCTAAACATGTTACTATTACATTTAGAAGTTGCTTTACAGCTTTAGTAGTGTTAATAAGATTCTTAATACTCTTATTAAGGTAAGTGTAACGCTTAAGGTAAGTTTTAAATATACTGTATAGTTTGCTATTAGATTCTTAGAGAGCTAGATACTTAAGTTAGAGTTAGAGATTATTATATAAGAGTTGTTTACTAGCTTTAAATGTCTTACTGCTGTTTAAGTTATTGTCTTAAAGTACCTTTAGTTAGTTTCTTGTGTAAAGATAGTGCTACTAAGAAGAGAGTAGCAAGTTCTAACAAGCAGGGAATTGTTTACTTGTGTTAAGGTTCTTACTACTATTTAAAAGTCTTTTCCTTAATATATTGTTAGGTAAGTAGGCTAGTAAATAGGATATATAATTAGAAGCTTGCTAAAAAAGCGCACTCCTTATAAGCTTATAATTGCAGCTTTTATTATCTGCTCTAGTGTAAAGAGAATAATAAATAGAAGAAGTAAGGCAGGATATATAGATTATATAGTAGAGCAAGTAGCGTGCGCACGCAGGTACTTTCTTAGTTTACTTTTTATTAAATTATTTAGACAAGAATTCTATATGCAACTGCTATATAGAATATATATTACTACTACTATACTACTATACTAGTCTATCTTACTTGTTAGAGTTATTCTTATCTAAGCTAAAAGAGCTAGAAAAAATAGTTATTGCGTAGGCTTTACCCTTTCTCTTATTAGAGTATTAACTTTAACTATGTAAGCTTATAACATTATTTTCTCTATTAGATACTTCTTTTAGTTGTATCCTATTAGTACTTGCTTTGCCTAATAGCGCTGCAGCCTTTCTTAATAAGATACAGCTTTATTAGCTTAGGTAAAGTATATTCTCTTAACTATGTCTAGTGCTAAGCTTATAATCTCTAGAAGGTAGAGATTTATATTACTCTTTTGCCTAAGAGTATATTACTTTTGCGTCTCTAATAGTCTATTAAGTCTTTAAGTGCAGCCTTTCTCTTCTTGCTTTATTAAGCTTAGCAAATTTATTGCATATACTCTAACAACACTTTACCTCTAAGTACTACTTAGCTATAGTAAGAAAAAGTTAAAGCATATTAAGATTCTATAATATGCCCTATTTTAGCTATATCTTTGTAGGAAATATATCTATTACGTGCCTTACGTTCTAGAACTTATATATCTAAAGAATGCAACAGTAGATATTTAGTGTAAGATTGTATAGTATACTCTTGTCTAGTATAACGTTCTTTTCTTATAACGTAGGACTAGGCTTACTATATTATTAAGATAGTAACAATTAAGTAACCTTGCGTTGTTATAGGTCTAAGATCTCTTTATTTGTAAGAAGCTACAGTAGTCTCTTTACTTTAGTAAGTTTCTTGTTAACTACCTCTTTATAGGTTAGTAGTATAAAAGCTGTAGGTTTTTATACATTTAGCGCAAAAGGCAGTTTGTTCTTTAACAGTCTTTTCTTGTTTTGCCTAGGCACGCTATATATACTTTATCTACTTAGATATTTTCTAACATCTAAGTATATTATAATACTATTTAATATTATAGTATGTTAATGTTACTAGTAGCGCAGAATAGTTAGTTAAGTAAAGTGTTAACTTTAACTAGATAATTAATAGTTTCTATCTAAAGTTTAAGATGCCTAAAACTAATAGTTAACTTACCCTATATTATCTAAGTTATCTGCTATATGTTTATAAGAGCTACGTAGAGTTTCTGTACAATTAATGTATACTTTAATATACTTAGTAGAGAACTCTAGTATAGATAGCATCCTTTAGCAACCTTCTACGCAATATAGTAATTCTTTTAGTCTTAATACTTAAGGGTAATAGTTGTTTAGCAGTAATAATTGTACCTTATTATTGTTAGAGTCTACAAACCCTGTAGCAGCGTGTTTAGCCTTCTTATAGGCTGTTAGTTTTAGAATATATTTCTACGTATATAGACTGTTTGCGCTTACCTTTCTCTACTTAAGCTACTACTTTTTTTTAGTTACACTAAGTAGTCCTTAACGCCTACTTAATTAGCTAGGCTCTATTAAAATACTAAGCTGCCTATAGCTACTTACGTGCTACGTAGTCTTTTATTGCAGTATAGTCTAGTATAGTAATTTTGTTAAATTTACAGCTTTCCTTATATTGCTATTAGATGTTACACGCTATGCAAATTAATCTCTTCTATACTCTTTCTCTATTCTTGCTTATAAAACTCCTATATATATTTAGAGGTATTAGAATTCTTATATAGGTAGCTACGTATACTACTAGTAATTTAAAATCCTCTAATTTTAGACGTTGTTAAGGACTACGTAGTTTCGTAATCTTTTAGGTACTATACTTAAATTAAGAAGGTTTAAATAATAGAGGTATAAGTCGCAAGTTTCTTATAGTTTCTAATTACATTATTTTATTGTTATCTTTTATTACTTATTGCTATATAATTGCAGGTTTTAGGTTTAATAGCAGACTCTACATAGAGCGCTGCTGCTAAATCTTTAGATATACATATCTAAGTTGTTATTTATTACCTATTAGTAGATAGGTGTTATTCTAGTCTAGAAGTAGATATTAGTTTTATTAGTCTAAACCTTATAAAAGACAGTTTAGATGTAGACTTACAGGGCCAACTAGGCTTAATTATAGCTACTGTCTAGTTATTAGCTTATTTATAGTTCTCTTTAGTTGCCCCTCTGCCTTACAGAAGGTATGCCTTCTCTATATTGTAATAGACTATAGCCTTTAGTGTCTACACAGGTACGTAGATATTTTAGAGATTAAATATAGCTGAATCCTAGTAGATAGGTGCTCTAAACGCTTACAGCAAAAGACATTTATATTACTAGTTATTAACCTTAACTCTATTATTAGCACTACCTCTGTTAACTATTAGTATATAGGTGTGTTACAATAGCAACTATATACTCTTTTAATACACTATATTATCTATATTACTATTTCTAATAAAGAGTTTCTGCTAACAACAATGTTATAGTATTGCAGACGTTGCCTAGTACTTTAAGAGACATACTATCTAGCTAACTAATTAGCTAGCCTTAGTAAGTAATTAATTTAAACATACTCTTAAACTCTGTTTTATCTGCTAAATATGCAATAGATTAGCTTACAGAATAGTAATACGCTAGACGTATACACTATCTTAGAAGTTTTAATTAATAGCAAGAGTAATAACTAGATACGTTAGGAAAACACAACGTTAGCAACATCTGCAACATTGGCAACATTGTTAGAACGGTCGACCAGACAGTTTTCGACCGTAGTCTATGGTGCCTAGCTACCCCTATTTGTTCTGGCCGCCTAATTAGACAAAAACGCCCAAATTGATCCACCTGATCTACTAGACCCACCTGCCCCACCCGCGCGATTACGTAATTATTCTAAAAACCTAAAATATAGAGCTTAATTCCCTCTTTAAAACGCACTATTTAGAATTTTTATAGCTGCTCTAGTTGCTGAGATGCACAGCAGTAAAGTTTGTAACTTTTTAATGTTCTTTGCTAAGGCTTGTTTTCGCTAAAGCTCTAGCACTTTAACTAGATAATATATTATATTTTTTTTTGAAGAAATAGTAACTAAAGTGTAGATTTTACTCTAGGACTATTTTATTTTAATATATTATAGTGTGGGCGTTGAGATCTACTGTGTTGAACGTACTTTAAAGTTTTTTTAAAAAAGTTTATAACTTTAACGCGCTATATCTCAATAACTAGAGTAGCTAAAAAAAAATCTAAATAGTGCATTTTGAAGAGGGAATTCTGCTCTATATTTTGTATTTTTAGGTTACTTACGTAATTATGAAAATACAGCAATATAGTCACGTAAGTAAAATTGGCAACATTAGCGACACTAGCAACTCTGTTAGATCTGGCAACTCTATTAGGTTGCTGTCAGGTTGCTGTCAGGTCACTAGCAACTAGAAGTAAGTAGGGCAACTTTAGCAAATTGTCTAGTAGACAGTATTGCTGTTGGGCCGCCGTGGGTTGCGGCAATTAGGCCAATCAGATTAATCTTAAATTTTCCTAACGTAGCCTACCTTAAGGTTACTAAAGAGAAGATAGAACTTTAATAAGCTTATATTAACTTTAAACAAGTAGAATTAAAAGCAGCTTTAAAGAAGAATAAATCTTTTACTACTAGAGTATTTGAGATACAATTAGGCCTTAGTTATCTATAGTAAAGTATATCCTTACTATAGAGGTAGTCTATAAATATAACTCTGTCTATTACTACTAATCCTATACTGTTTAACATTGTCTAAGTAACATTATCTTGTTCTTATCTACTCTAAATAATTGCTATAACTGTTCTTAGCACTCTAATCTATTACCTTTAATAATTATCTAGGCGTAATCTAGATACATTATAGTTGTATCAAGTCCTATTATATAGATATAGGCTTTACTGTATTAGAACTTGTAATACTTATTATACTACTTCCTAACATAGTAACTTGTATATATAGGGTTTAGTCTTAACGCTGTTACGCGCTATTATAGTAAGGTAATAGCTAGCGTGCTGTGCTAGAGAGTGTTGCAGTTAGGCTAGTGCTGTAGAGGCGCAAGTTTCTATATTTGCAGACTAGGAATTAGAGCCTAAATACTATAAGCTAATAATAGAAGTAAAGTTAAGACTATAGTAGTCTTAGGCGCAATAACAATCTGCTACACCTTTATAAAGATATAGGTAATAGGCTAAGGTGTTTTAGCGCGTATTTTAAGAAAAACACTAACGCCTTAGCGTAAGCGCGTTACTAACGCTACCTTCTATAACTACTCTTAACGCTTAAAAAGCTCTTTAACGCGCTGCTTAAGGCAGTGCTACTAATAGGCATACTCTAGATATATTCTTTCTTACAGAAGCAACCTAGACACTATAATGCTAATAATTTGCTAAGACTAACTAGATAAAGCCTGCGTTTACGTCTATTGCTATTAAGCATGCCCTAATCTCTATACTAGCTACCTCTCTGTATAGGCAGATTAATAACTAGATTAACGCAATAGTAGCTATATAGTGCCTAACTATAGGCGTATAGTAATTGTAAGCTATTGCGTAGAGTTATAGTTTTATAAAAGTAAAGCTCTAACAATAGATAGGCTAGCTCTTAAGTATACTATATAAAAAGTAATAGAGCCTAACAGAAACTTAAGCCAACAGTAATACTAGTTATTAACTACAAATCTCTTGAGCTAGGTATAAGCCCTAGCCTTGCTTATACCTATTGCTAATAACTAGAACAGCTACGTTAGTAAACTAAATAAGATAGCGTCTATAATAAAGTTATTAACTTCTAACAGCACTAATTCTATTACACTGCACTACTTAGAAGAAAACCTATTAAAAGAATATATACGTTATGTAGAACGTGCTTACCTACAGGCAGCTTATTATAAGGCAAAGCCTTAGAATTAGGACTAAAATAACATAATAGAGCTTTATAAGACAAGGGTTAACTAGTATAAGGTAGGCCTACCTATAACTAAAAACTATAAGTCTATTCTGTAGCTACTAGCAACTATAACTGTTACTATTAATAACAATAGTAATAAGTATTGCAAGTGCCCTTATAATATTGCACTAAACTCTGCTAGTAAAGGAATATATATACAAGATTAAGTATAAGAAATATATTTCTTAGCGCTATATCTTTATATACAATTACTAACAATAAACACAGTACCTAAAAGATTAAGTAAAGATTAACTTAAACTTTATACTTTCTACTATACTAGTACGCAGAGGTGCAAATTATATATTTAGTTTAATATAGACGCGCTAAGTTAAGGTAGCAGTTGTTACAATTAGGCGCAAGCACCTAATAGGCTAAAGCCCAAGCAATAATAGTATAAGGTTATATCTAGTAAGCTCTAGGCTTAGTATAGACACTCTAATAAAGACTAAGTAGAAGCTAAAGCGCAAGACAATTTAAAGTAACTACAAAGGCAGCTAGTTAGACTACTTAGGTTAGACAGGTTAATACCTGCGTACTAAGATAGCAAGTTACTCTCTGTTATTGCATAGAGCGTTTAGATATCTAGAAGACTATATAAACGTTTAGCTAAGTGTTACTAGGCTTTAGTAATCTACTATGCTATAGAGAGTGCTTTAGTAACTTGCTTTTACTGTGCAGCTTTAGTAACCTACTTATACTACAGTAGTACGCTCTAGTTAAAATATTAAGTAGTTAGTATAGTCTAATAGTAGGAAAGAAAGACTTAGCAGATATAGCTAAGTAACCTGCTTATACTGCAGCAGTACACTCTAGCTAAAATATTAAGTAGTTAGCATAGTCTAATAATAGAAAAGAAAGACTTAGTAGATATAGCTAATATACTTAGAAGAATACTTCTGTTAAACTCTATAGTAGTTAGTATAGCCTAATAACAGGTAGAAAAGACTTAGCAGATATAGCTAAGTTGCTGTAGCAGTACGCTTCTATCAAACTCTATTATAGTTAGCGTAGCCTAATAATAGGCAGAAAAGACTTAGTAGATATAGCAAACTTTAGTGTCAAGATAGCAGTAACAGCCAAGTCCTACAGTAATTAGAACAGACTTATAGAGAGAATAGAGATACGTAGCAAAGCTAGCGTTAAGGTAGGCGTTAGTATTAAAAAGATAGAGAAACTAAGTAGGTAGCTTAAGATAGCTAGTGCCTTACCTTACTATAGTAAGAGTAAGCGTATATTTGCAGCTACGCAGTAACTAGTATAACGTTATACATTATAAGAAATTATAATAAGTTATAACTATTATAATTTAGCTAATAGAAGGAAGTATATATCTGTAGTTATAGTAATTACAATACAACTAAGTTAACCTATTAACGTGTTAGATCTACACAAACTAGCTAATTGTACGCATCTATCAAATTATAGCCCTTTTTTATCTACTTTACAAATAAGGCCTTTAGTAGAATCTCTATACAAATCTTCTACCTTACAAGCCTTCCTCTTTTGTACAAAAAAGTTTGTCTATAGCTTTAAAATATTATGCTACAAAAAGCTATAAGCCCCTAATAGAACTATCTCTGTCCTAAGATTATTATAGCACTACTAAGCAAATAATATTAAGAAATACGTATTAAACACTACAGAATACACAGCTTCTAGACTGCACAAGTAATGTATGCCTATATTCTACTACTATAACGCGTGTGTTATCTATAAAGCTATGTCTCTTTTCTAGTTATCTTTAATCTAAGTTGCACTTATATTAAGCTAAATTACCTAGGTAATCTAATTATAAGTGTTATAGTTTAGGTACTATACAGCGTAGATTCTGCCTAATAAGAAGAAGATAAGAGATTAGAGTATAGTATTACACTTGATATAATCTGCACTAGCGCAACTAGCTATGCCCTGTACAATTCTCTAGTAATAAATTGTTATATTTTTCTGCAAAAGACTTACTGCTCTAACTACCTAGGATAAAAATAGCTTCTAAAAACAGTAATAATCTAAAGGCAAATATTAGAGAATCTGTGCTATATAAGACAACACAATAGCTAGGTCTAAGAACAAAAGTGTATTGTTAGGATAGTTATTGCTAGTCTACTTGCATTTATACCCTAGGATAGTACGTGTAGGTTTTAGTTAAATTAGAGGTGTAGGTGTAGCAGGAGGTATAGTAGAAATATTACATAGTTAGCAGATATATAGTAATAGTAAACGTTTAAGAAAAGTAGTTAGAGGATTTATAAGTATCTTTAACTAAAATAAACTAACTATTTATTGCAGTTTAGTATTAGAAGCTTATAAGCTGCTACTACACAAAATATAAGCTAATGCCTAAGAAAATACGTTTAAATTTAGGGTTAATTCTATAACACTAGTTTGCAGTAGTTCTACTAGCATCTAATTCTAAATTAGTTAGTTAACTAGTACTACGTATAGCCTAAGGCTGCACGTAGACTTAATTAACATAGAACTATAGTTCTATGCGTTACAAGAAAGCTAGCTATTATAAAAGTTACTACTCTTATAGTAGAGGACTTACGTGTCTCTACTTAATACATCTCCTACCTTACTACAGGCGCTTACTACTCCTTTATACACATAATTAAGACACGTAGTTAGATAACTAGTATATCTACTATCTAAACATTTCTACTATATTAATACACAGCTTATAGAGAGTGTAGTGTAAATGCTAGTTACTATTACACAAAGGCGCTGCCTACTTTATTATAACTAAACAAAGAAAGCACTATAAAACAGCCTACTATTACTATAGTATTCTTTTTAACACTAATAGATTGTTAGATGTTTTAATATTAAATAAAGATGTATAAACCTAAGATAATAGAGCAATTGTCCTAGAGCCTACACTAAGTTTTAGCCTTTTAGATTAGAATAGTATTAATAAAAACGTAGATAAAGAAGACTATTTAGGCATATATAATTAGATAGAAAAAATACCTACTACTTTAACTAAGAACAAAGACAATATATATATAGAAGATCTAGATATATTTAATACCTTCTATAGCACACTAAGAGAAAAGATAAGAAGAATTTATATAGTACTTAAGACGTATTATAATGTAGATATTAGTAATCTTACACAGATAGGTTACAGGATACTTAGCAAGTTAGTTAGTAACCTTATTTAACCTATTTCTATACACTGCTATATAGATAGATATATAGCATACACAGGTAGACTACTTACTGCGTTAGTGTGCCTAGTTTGTAACTAGCAGCAATATAATAATAATAGGCAACTAAGGTACACCTTTAAATACTTACTACTTATTTTATAACTTTAACTTTAATATAGCTATGCTATACGCTTAGTGTAGCTATTGGCATACTAGGCAATATTTAACCTATCCTAGCCTAACACAAAAGCTTACACTAATATATTTAATAGGAGCTAGTTTTAAGAATACTAGGAACATAGATATTTCTAAGATTATTGCGAATTAGCTATGCGTCTTACGCTTAACGCTATTAGCACAGTTAAGAACCTAAAGAAACGCTAAAGCGTTACGCCTGTTGTAATATACGTCTTTAACCTATATCTATTAGTAAGAGATAACGCATTAAACGCGTTAACTACCTATATTATACTTAGAGGATTTAATAAAGACTATACTAATACATAGCTTAACCTGTTAATTACAAAGCTACATAAGTTGCGTTAGAAGGTTTATGCTTATAATAGGGCAATAAACATAGATTTTACGCTTAAAGCCTACTTAATCTTAGTTACTAGGAATAGACTAGCAATTGCAGATGTTATAGGTACAAAACATCTTAGAAAGGCAAAACAAAGCTGTTGTATATGTACGTTTAGTAGAATAATAGGCAAGAGTAGTAAGTACTTCTACTTACATACAGACAATATAGCTACTACTATTAACATAGATATATAGGAATAGATTTAATAAATTAAGTAGTACTAGCAAATAGATAAGACTAAGAGGAGCTTTAAGGTACTTAAGAGAGACCTAGGTATTAACTATTAGTTTATCCTAGTTAACATTCTAACCCTCTATTTCTTAAGGAGTTTTTCTATTAACACTATGCACTCTATAAACTATAATATACTAAAATCTATGTTCTACTTTTAGAAAGGCACAAAGTATTAAACTAAGAGCTAAGATGTAGAGAAATATCTATAGGTAATACTAAACACTAATTAGGTACTTATTAACTGTAGTATAGCAGCGTTGCGTGCAATAGTGCTTACCTATATAAAAACTGCTTTAAGAGTAACAGGCAGCTTTACTAATTAGACTATACACAAATAGCAATTATTCTTCCTAATATATAGCGCCTCTACTATAGCTTACTTTCTGCTAAAGTAGTATATAGTAAACTTTCTATAGTACTATTAGCTACTCTACTACACTAGCTAATAGGACTTTATAAGCGCAGATATTACAGAGGTTAATGCGTACGCATAGTTATTCTTGCACAAATATAAAAGTCTGTATTATAGAAGCAATCTAGACCTACTTCTATTATATACTATATAATTCTATTACCTGCTCTACCTAGGCTAGAATATTTAAAACTTTAGCTTTCTAGCTAGTTATGCATAATAGTTGCTAGAGCAGTTCTTATAGAAAATAAAGATATTTGCTATATTAACGCTATATAAGTATTAAAGCGCAGAAATTAGCACTATAATCTAGGAGCAAAGAACGTATACTTAATAGAGTAACACAACTCCTAAAGGAAATAGTTTAATAATAGTAACTAAAAAAGATCTAACGCCTATAGTACACTACTTTATATGTTACACAAACGCAAGGATAGATTCTAAATAGCAACATAAACTAAGATAGATAGATAACTCTCTAGCCTGCTAGTATATAGAGACAGCGCCCTACAACCTTGTTATATACAAAAATCTTATACTACTAACTAGGGTAAGAGTTAGTATATTTTCTGCGCATTTGCAGAACCTTATATTGCAAAGTAATACTTTTATAATATTCTACGCTAACTTAGAACAGATAATAGCGCTTCTGTTCTTTAGCACTATTATAATACTTTTCTAGGATCTAGCTAATATATTAAGCTAGGCTAGAATTACAAGATATTAAAGGGTAAAACTAGCTAGTAAATTAACGCTACGTCCTTAAATAGTAGATAAAGAAAATAATAACATAATATAGGTGTTAGTAGACTGCATTATAGATCTTGTTAAAGTAGCTTAGGTGTTCTACTTTAATATAACCTAGAAAACAACTTTAAAATTACTATTCTTAGTTAACAAGCTAAGTTATTCTAAAAGATAGGATATAAATTACTCTAATTATAAACTAGATTCTAACGTTACATTACTACTATATAAATATACCTACTTATTGTGTAAATATACCTGCTTATTGTGTAAATATACCTGCTTATTATATAAATATACCTGCTTGCTATGTAAATATACCTGCTCTCTACGTAAATATACCTGTTTAGTAGGTATATTTATATAGACTATGTAAATATAGATAACTTTGCAGTGTTTCTAAGAGGAATTCTGTAGGGTTTTTTTACACAATTCTACGCAGGGTATTTAACACTACGTTTATACTGCAGTAGATAATAAGTTGTAGTGCTATGCTAATGCACATAAGTATGTAATAACAGCAGGCTAGTTATTAGGCTAGCCTAGAGATTTTTGCATGCGTTAGATAATATATATTAAATAGTTAAAAGCTATAGTAGAGTTTAGGAGATAAGGTTAGTCCTGAGAAGATAACATGCTCGGCTATATTACTACCTTTCTAATAGTCTAGGTACAGTTAATACTATAGGTTTAGCATGTAGCTGCTTTAGGTCCTTCTGGATAGTAACGTCTATTACTAAATATCTAAAGTTTATAATAAGAAGGGCCAGATTAGGCTAGTTGCAGACATGAATTAATTAATTAATTAATTACTTTAACGTCCTATAAAAACCTTCTATAGGGTATGTAGACGGGTAGCGCTCTAGTCTTACAGTGCAGTAGCGCTGCTAGAGGCTTCTGTTCTTGTACTTAGGTTGTGCGTAGAGTAGCTGTTAGGCATTAATAGCTTCCTCTAGTTAAAGTATCCTGTAATTTTCTTGTAGCCTAAGGCCTTAGTTTCTAGCTATTTAGCTAATATGCGGAAAGAGAAAGGCTAGAGCCCTAGCCTCTCTAGTAGTGTACTGCCTAATAAACTTAAGAATAAAGGAACGTATAGCAGTTAGAAAGCTGCCTAATCTGTAGTCTAAAATGCTAAAACTTACCTAGCTTATTTAGGAGTAGTAGAGGAAGAGAATATAGAGAAGGATAAGAGTAAAAGAGTTAGAGAGTTTAAAGATAAGAGAGGGCTAGCACCTAATAATCCTAGGTTTTCTTCTAGTAAGTATACTAAGGCTAGTAAGGCTGCTGTAGCCTAATAATTTAGAGTACGCAGTCTTACACTGCGTTCTTCTATTAAGTAAGAGAAGGCTAGTGCCCCTAGGCTGTTAATTAAGAAGTACTAGAGCAAAAATATAGGTTTACTATTTTCTACTATATATACGCTATTCTATAAGTTAACAAAAGCTGTAGCGCCTGTTAATAGGCTTGCGTTAGAAGTTCTGTGCCCTAAGACCTTTGTCTGCTAAGAGATAAATAGTAGCCTCTGTTTCTATATTAAAGGTAGCGCGCCTAAGAGCGTTTACTAGATACAAAGGTTTAGAGCTGCAAGAAGCAGTTATACTAGTGTTGTGTTCTATCTCTAGTGCCTATAGCACTTAGGTATAGTATGCAAGAGGTAAGAGGTAGACCTACCCTTAAAGTATAGCTAGGTTCTACCTAAGAAAAAGTTTCTGTAGTAGTCTAGTACTATAGGGCCTTGCAAGAAAAGAGAGTGCTATCTATTAATTAGGAGAAATTATGCCTATATATAGTACTTATCTAATATAGAAAAAGAAGTACTTTATAACCTAAAGTAGAGTAATAAAGTTATTTAGTTCCTAGTAGAGAAGTTTTAAGTACTCTATTGCCTAGAAAGTATTATTTAGCAGTTCTAGTAGTTGTTACAGCTACCTATAAAAAGAGTTAGCAACCTTCTAGTAGAGTATAACGTATTCTAGGGTTTTAGCGCTGCTATATAAGTAGGTAAGATTAGTATTCTTATATTTAAACTTAGTGTAGTACTAGGCAAAGTTACTATACCTAGTTCTAATTACTAAAAGCTTAGTAAGTGCCTAGCGCCTAAGAAGTACTATTATAGGTATGTATGTTAAGTTATATCTAAAAGTCTACTAGAGGTACTAATTAGAGAGTTTTATACGTTTCTGCTTCTACTAGTCTTGCTATAAGGCTTTAACCTAGCTCTTAGTAATTAAGCGTATACTTAAAGTAGAAAAAAAGTTTACTTACTTAGTAAGTTTTAAGAAGTTCTTAGCTTTAAGGTTAGCTAGTCTATTTGCTTCTTTGTTGCCTATAATACTAGTATAGCCTAGAGACTACTACACTTAGATTCTAAATCTATCTATAATCTTCTAGTAGCGTAGAAAGGCCTATTAAAAGAAGGCAAGAGCTATACTCTAAAGGCACTAGATAACAAATGTACTATTAATACACATCTATATACAAAAGTAAGTAAGGCCTATAGTAACTAGGCGTATAGTGTGTTCTACGCTGCGCTATACGCTAACAGCTTTAGCGTTAAATACGTAGGTTATAGAGTAAAAAGAGCCTTATCTATTTAAGAGTAGAGTTTAGCTCTAGTATATAGTATAGCTATAAGTAATTCTGCGCTTACTCTCTATATATTATTCTAAGCTATTAGAGAAGATTGTAATATCTTCTAGTAGTAGCTTTCTCTACTACTTATTAAAGAGTTTAGCTATATTAGACTTTATAGCGCCCTAGGTTAGATTTACCTAGCATTTAAGAAAGTAGTAGAGTCTTACTAGAGAGAGCCTTAGAGCTAGAGGTAGTAGTAGTCTAAGGCGTTAAACTTTAGAGCAAGGCTTCTACAGGTTTCTAGCTTCTCTCTTCTTACCTATTAAGAAAATAGATATGTATAGAGCTAGTAGGTGCCTACTGTTTACAGTTTAGAGATAGAGTGCCTAATAGAATTTAGCTTTCTCTAAAGCTACTTCTATAGAAAAGAGGCTAGCCTTATATAAAAGAGCTGTAGTAGAAGTAGTGCGCTATATAAGAAAGACTGCTCTAGTAGCTAGTGCTATTACTTAGTTTATAGCTTAAATGTACTATTTAACCTAGGTACTAACTATAGGCTTTTAAGTAGCCTAGATAAGGTTTAGGTTCTTAGTGCGCTTTTTATACTACGCCTCTACGCTATATATAAGAGAGAAAAGAATATAAGTAGTAATAGCTTTATATAGTGCTACTACTAGAAGGCTATAGGCTATGTTTCTAAGGCTTTTTAAGTAATAGGCAATCTTACTAGCCTTTGCAGCTCTTATAGCTAGATATGTCTTAAAAGTAAGTTTGCAGTCTAGTTCTATACCTAGCTATTTTAGTGCTAGGTAGGCTAGCTCTAGTATATAGGCAGAAAGTTTAATAGATAGAAAGTATCTATCTCTCTTTCTTATTAGGTAGATTAGTTTAGTCTTCTTTAGAGTAAAGGCAACTTTATTAGCGTAGCTCTAGTTATTAATACTCTAGATGTCTACTTGTAGCAGGGCTACGTTTTTGTTAAGAGAGTAGAAGGCTTAGTAAAAGTTAATGTTATTAGTATACCTAAAGCAGAGCTAGTAGTTCTAATTTAAGAGCTCTACTAAGTAGAGAGTATATAGTACTAGTAAGAGCAGAGAGCTTTATAGAGTCCTATAGGCTATAAGGTGTTCTAGAGTAGTTTTCTAGCTAAGTTGTACTTAGACCCTTTAGTCTATTAGAAATAAGTTAGTAAAGGCAATAGCAAGTGCTAGCTATCTCTAGTTAGCTATACGCTTTAGTAGTTAGTTCTTAAGAAAAGCGTTAAAGGTGCTCTATGCGTTTATAGTAACTATAGAGACGTATTTACTAGTTAACTATATAACTTCTATATTATACACAAAGAAAGTAATAAGATCTATAGCAAAGTGTTTAAGCAGCGCTCTCTTATACTGCAGGCTAAGGATACTACTCCTTAGAGTAGTCTATACTATACAGTAGGTAGTAAGCTGCTTAAGGCCTTTTCTTAGGTATAAGAGAAGAGTAATAGGCCTTTATAATCTTAGAAAAGTCTTATCTCTTTTGCTAATTTTAGGTAGTATAGCTACTTCTGTAAGCTTCTATATAGTAGAGTAGTACTTAAGTTTAAGGCATTTCTAAAAGATACCCTAGAGGTAGCGCCTAATATGCCTCTAGTATAGCTTAAAGAAGTCTACTATTATATAGTCTGTGCTTAGAGATATACTACTTACTCTAATAGTACTTTTCTCTATCTCTTCTAATAAGACGCAGGTTTACTAGAAAAAGTACCTAGCTAAGGTACTTAGGTCTAGTAGGCTAAGAAGGTCCTTGTTAGCTATAAAGTAGGTAAGTATTTTCTTACGCAGCACTTCTACTTTATTCTAGGCGTTAGTGTATGTAACAAGCATATGCAAACACATGTTACATCTGATACCTTATAAAGGCTTAGTAACAGATTATGTAGAAGGCTAGCAGATTAGGACTAATAGCGCTCTAACAGCGCTCTAACTCAGCTCCTACGCCCACTATAAATATAAGCCTATAGCATTAGATAGAGGACAAGTTTCTCTTGTCCTTCTGTACAAGACCTATAGGTATATAGCTAATCTAGAATCTCTAATACAATACGCACTCCTATATACCTCTAATATATATCTAATTTAATCTTAATAGCTGTACCTACCTGCGTTATTACATTACAAAAGAAACTTTGTCCTGCTAGTAATAGCATTTAGATAATATTGCTATTTACTTTTAAAAAGATTGCGTTAAAACGTCTAGAACTCTATTCAAATTAGATCTGTTTGTAACCTTAAATCTATCAAACACAGTTAGGATCTCTTAGATCTTCTAGTAACTAAAGCCTTTAGGTTTAGATCTTCCTATTAATACAACAGTTAGGATTACTTTAGAAAAGTCGCGTTTAGCGCTACAATAGAAACTTAGAGACTATTAATAACCTAGGAGTATTAGAGGCAACGCTAATAACTCCCCCTAAAGAACTAACTCTAGGAGCCTTCTCTTAAGACAACTCTGTATTAACTATAACAACCTAGTAACAGAGTGCTAAAGCAAAAAAGACAGACACTAAGAAACTCTCTTAGCCTAGAGCTACACTAAATCTAACTTCTGCCTGTAACAACGCAGGTAGGTACAGCTATTAGGATCAAATTAGATACGTATTAGAGGCATATAGGAGTGCGTATTGTATCAGAGATTCTAGATTAGCTATATACCTATAGGTCTTGTATAGAAGGACAAGAGAAACTTGTCTTCTATCTATGCTATAGGCTTATATTTATAGTAGGCGTAGAAGCTGAGTTAGAGCGCTGTTAGAGCGCTATTAGTCCTAATCTACTAGCCTTCTACATAATCTGTTACTAAGCCTTTATAAGGTATTAGATGTAACATGTGTTTGCATGTACTTGTTACATTACCCCCCTTCTTAAAATTAATAGTCTCTATTAATTAGGTCTGTATTAGTATTGTTTTAGATACCTTTCTAAATTGTTATAAACTTATATTTACCTTAAGTTTATTTTAGGATAACGTAATATAGCTGTTTGTTATTGTTTTAATCTGCGCGCTAGCGCGTTTAAAGTTCCTAACTTTACCTTAAGCTTTTTAAGCATATATATAAGGCTAGCTCTCTAGTATACTACTTTTCTATACTCTCTCCCTTACGTTTGTATACCCTAAAGCTATCTAAGCCTTATTCTTTCTTAATTACTAGCTAACTATATAGTAGATACACACAATGCCTATTTCTGTTCCTTCTAGAGCTTATCTCCTAGCCTATTAGCTTGTTTGCCTACAGGCTGCAAGGGCTTTTGCCTACAGCTATTTTGATATTAAGTTTAGATTCTATTTAGACGTGTCTAAGAAGTATACTTATTGCACACTCTTAAATAAGAAGTGTTGCCTAGTTCTTCTATATACAGGCTAGAAGTATAATAGCCTCTCTAAGGCCTTTAACTACAGGTTTGCTGCCTTAGGTAGAGATAAGTCTAACAAGGTAGTGTTAGAGCAAAAGGCTGCTGTTAAGAAGGTAGCGTTTTAGTTAGCTACTATTGTGCAAGTAAGCACTACATAGGTAGCTAACATAAACAACGCTAACTTATTAGTTAGCGCTTATTACTAGAAAGAGGAGCTGGCTAGAAAGGTTAGAGTAATAGCTAAAAAGGTTAGGTTGCTTAGAAAAAGCACAGCTAGGTTAACTAGTGTAGTTGCTTAGCTAGTAGATGTTATAATAGTATTAAGAGCCAATTAGTTAGCAGAGTAAAAGGAGGCGCAGAAAGCAGCGCAAGAGGCTAGTACTCGTAGTAAGTAGGGCTAAAACAGAGGATAACTAGGTAGTGCGTTAGTGTCTGCACCTAGGGATTTAGACAATTAAGAACGTCCTACTAGTAGCAATAATAGTTTGCTATTAGATCTAATAGAAGAGTAAGACTCCTATTGTTAATAGCTGTTACCTACTAGTGTAGTAGTTGCAATATTAAGTTTAATTTCCTTAACATAATTGTCTTAAAATACTGTAAGATCTTTAACTCTTTTTTTCTATGCTGTAATCTACTTAGCTAACGCTTGTAGAGGTCCTAGCTGTTTTAAATAGCGTTTATAGAACGCTTGCAATATATATAGGGCGCCTATAAAGTTTAAGGTATTGTACTAGGTAGAGTTAGAATTATAGCCTACCTATTTTACATAATACTTTAGGATAGAGCAGTATAGCTTGCTAGCTAGGATCTCTTTAACTTCTTATTCTTTAACGCCTTAAATTAGGATGCTAGATAGGTTTAGGCTTAGCTAACTAGGCAGGGGGTTGTTAGAGTCCTTGCAGAGAACGTCTAGAGCAAACACGTTATAGATCTTAGAACCTTTAAGTAGCTTTAGTTAAAATAAATAGCTAACTTATTCTAGAACTTTAAAGGAGCCTTTCTACAATTTAGTAAGTTTGCGACTTAGGCAGGTAACAGATAGGTTTTAGTTTAAGAGGTAAACCTTGTTACCTACTACCTAATTAACAGGTTAACAATATTTATTTACCTTAGCAGCTATCTATTACTACGCCTTTTCTATATTATCTTTAGCTGTGCGCTAGGCTGCATACATGCAGGTAGCTAAGCTTAAGGCATCTTTAACGTTTACATCTTTATGTTTTAAAGAGAATAGTACCTAATCCTAGCTCTGTTATAGTTTAGATCTAAACAAGAGCTAGTACAGCGCTATACTAATCGCAGAGTGCAGCAGCGTAGCTTAGGCTTAATTAATTATTAGCAAGAGGTTACTCTAGTTGTCCTAGTAATAGGATATAAAAGGCCTTAATTGTTAATTAATATACTTGTTTATAATCTTAGTTTGTCTATTAGTTTGTTTATAGTAGGCTGTAGAAAGCTTAAGTTGTACGCCTAGGATCTTACAGAACTTAGACTAGAATTAAGACACAAACTAGAGTCTGCAGTTAAACACTATACTTTTAGGCGTATAACTAAATTAGTATACCTATTAGATAAACAAGTAAGCTATTCCTTAAGCGTTAATTGTTTTATAGCAAGAAATAGAAACAGCTTACTTTAATAGGCAATTAATAATAACTATAATTTAATTATAGCTATGCTAATTAGTTAGGAATATCTTAAAATCTATACACAAATACTGTACAGGCCTATTAGAAATTAGTAATAGATAGAGGAAACCTTAGGATTAGAGCTGTCTTAGATAGGATCTTTAACAGGCAACGCAGTTTTGTACATAGCGTTTGCATATAGCCTCTATGCCTTTCTAGTAGTATTACTAAGCTAGGAGCTAATACGTCTTTATAGCGCTTAGGTAAGTAGTAGATACCTAATTATAAGCCTCTCTAATTAGTTAGGTGCACAAGAGAGAATCTCTAGGTACACAAAGGCGTAAGTAATAAAGGAGTAGTTCTTTTTAAACACAATATAGCTGTAGTAGCTTAAGACGCTCTTTCTTAAAGAAATAGCAATTCTCTGCTAGCAAGGCTTTAATTAGTTCTAACAAGTTAAGGTTTAGGGGGGCACTAATAGATTAGACTAAAATAGCTAAAACATTAACCTCTAGCTAGTTACAGACGTAGTTCTAAGCTAGTTTAGAGTTAACTAGAGAGTTTAGGCGTTTAGGTCCTAGAAGTACACAAGATCTGTTATCTTGTTAGGCAGTCTTAACCTTACTAACGTCCTGTTCCCTTTAGCTTAGAATATTAGCTTACTTGTTAAGTTTACTAGGCGTGTACTTAATACAGAAATTAAAAGAGGCAATAATCTCTGCCTATTGTACTTAACGTGCATTAAGAACTTTAGTAGTTATAAAGTATTCTAAGAAGTAGTAATCTAAATACACCTAGATTTAACTCTATATAGAGGTAAGTTTAGCTCTCTACTTCTTAAATACTTTTAAGATAGTAAAAAGTTCTTTGTTATATATTTCTTAATTAAGCTTAGCTCTAGATAGAGCGTAACTATAGAAGGCTATAGGATACTACTTGTTGTTAGAGTGTTTCTAAGAGAGTACTCCTGCTATTACTCTATCTAACGCGTTAGTTTCTAACTTTATATTATACTTAGGATAGAAATAAGATAGTATAGGAATAGCTAGGAGTAAGGCTTTAATCTAATTAAAAGCCTGTTAGCAGTCTGTAGTCTATTTAAACAGTGTAGCAGGACTTTAAAGCTTTATAATTAGTTTAGCTACACAAGAGAAATCCTTAATAAATTGTTAATAGAAACTAGCAAAGCTAAGAAATAACTTAACGCTAGTAACTGTAGTAAGTTTAGCCTAGTTTTAGAGTGCTTCTACCTTGTAAGGGTTAACTTTAGTACTCTAGTTTGTTAGAACGTAACCTAAATACTTAGTGTAGGTTATATAGAATTTACTCTTTTAAATGTCTACTTAGAGTCTTGCAGTACGTAGGCGCTCTAGGACCTTTTAGACGTGTTTCTAATGTAAGTTTATATCCTTAGAGTAGATTAGAATGTTATTAAGATACGCAATGCAGAAATTATTAAGATAATTAATTAGTATATTGTTTATGTAGTGTTAATACGTAGCTAGCCTATTGCATAAGCCAAAAGAAAGAACCTTACACTAGTATATACTATAACAGGTCTAAAAGGTAGTATACTCTTTAGAGTTAAGATCTATATAAATTTTGTTAAAGGCAGCCTAGATGTTAAACTTAGTAAAGATCTTAGCTTTAGAGAGGCGTAATAGCAGCTTATTAATACAAGAGATTAGATAGACGTCCTTGCGCGTAAGGGCGTTAATCTTCTAGTAGTCTACACAGATGCGTATATCTCTATTTAGTTTGTGTACACAAAGAATAGGTAAAGCAAAAGAACTTTGGCTAGCCTTAATAAAACTCTTCTAAAGGTGCTCCTAGACGTAGGCCTTAGTAGCTTTAAGCTCCTTCTAATTTTACTTGTATAGAGGACTAAACGCATTTAGTAATAGTTCTTTAAGGATAATCTTGTAATTGTACAAACAATAAGAAGGCAATTAATTAGCTGCTAACTTGCTAAATATATCCTAATACTAGGAGTAACAGGTAGGTAATCTCTTATCTAATTAGCTTTAATTGTCTGCGTTGTCCTTAGAGGCAAAAATCCTATTAATCTTATAGAGGCTTGTTGTAAAGAACTTGTTCTAGGGCTTCTTTATAATAAAGTAAAATGCGTTAGCAGAAATAAGAGCTATATAGGTGCTTAAAGGGGGTTTAGACTCTAAGCGGTTTTGCTTAGTTAGGGTATAAGGAATCTCTAAGATTTTTTGGGCTAATAGGAGCTTTAAGCATCTCTTAATATAATAAATAGAAGAAGAGGAATAGTAAAGACTATTTTAGATACAATAGTCTTCTTTCTCTTATAGGGCGTTGCGTTATTGCACATTAAGATAGACAGTAGCTAGCACTATAGCTTAATATAGAATAGTAGAAATAGAAGGTAAAGGATTATATAAACAGAGGTACTTAGATAGCTAAATAAACTGTAACCTATTTGTGTCTAATTGAATCTTAAATTGTCTTAACTATTAGAGGCTAAGTATACAATCCTAAGACCTAAGATTAAAGATAAGGAATAGATAGTTTAAAATCTTTTAGCTATTAATATTTAAGTGTAGTTAAATATATTAAGTAACTAAAGAAGTAATCTAATCCTTAAAGCTGCATACCTAAACTTAGAAGAGAAGCTTCTAGATAGGTTGCTACAAGGCTTTAAAAACAGATAAGATAATTTATAAATTTAAAAAAAAGAAACTTTAAGCACTAGTGTTAACAAGAGTATTAAGGCGTAAGCTAAGGCCTTAGTTGTAAAGAAGCGTAGGTATAAGGAAATAGAGACTGCAAAATAAATAAGAAAGGTTAAGGTAGAATAAATTGTAATAGCTTAGGCCTAGAGAGAGGTATCTTTTTAGGCGCTTTTGTTTTCTATACAATACACCTCCTAATTAGGTTGCTCTTGAGCATCTTTATACTTATCTACTTCTATAGCTTTAATCTAACGCACACAAGGCTTTATACAGTTACTAGAGTAGTATTCTAGCTTACTACAATTGTAACAACTACTAAGAGTCTTTTGTTGTTCTAGCTTAGAGGTTTTTGTAAGAAGACGCACTATTATAGATTAATAGACTAGCGCAGAATTTGTTAGAGCGCTAGTAGTAGTAGTCTAATTTAGCTCTAAATTTTGTTGTAGGGCTAACCTAATTAGCAACTTAGTAGCAGCTAGTGTTATACTTAGTGTAGAGTTGTTCTTTTACTCTATATTGTATATAGTAAGGTGTTCTACTATCTAATTAAATAAGTTCTTCTATTAGTGCCTAAATCCTAGGTTAGGGGCTTGCAACCCTAGCGTAATCTTAGTCTACAAGTAGTAAAACTACTCTAAAAGGGGTACTTGTCTCTTAACTGCAGAACTTAGAAACCTAGCTTTAAACAAGGGGAACGTTTTCTCCTTAGTTATCTACATTTAATTAAAAGCTGCTTAGCTTTTAGCTACCTTGTTACCTGTAATAAAGTAGGACTTAAGTAGCTTAATTATTTGCTTAGCGTTCTAGAATTACTCTTAATTAGTATCTAATAAATATTATAGCTTAAGATAGCCCTTAGCTAATCCTATAGTGTAGCCCTATACTAAGGCTATGTGTTGTCTTTTAGTCTAATAGTAATCTAAGTTAATCTTAAGTTAATCCTAAATAGAGGCCTACTATTAGCAGAAGGTAAGATCTTTTCTATTACTAAGATTGTCTATATTAGGCGTTTTCTCAGATTATTAAAGTTAGCAAGAGCCTTTATAGTAATGTAAGTACTTAGATGTAAAGCTGTTAGATAAACAGCAAGGTACAGAATTATTCTAGGGTAATTTAGTAGTAGGTAGAGGCTTGTCTAGTCCTATTAACAGAGTTAGTCCTTTCTTAAGAGAATTAATTTCTGCTAAAGCCTGTTTCAAATCTTGTTGTAATTAATTAACTTCTATTTAGGCAGAAGTTAGATTTAGTACAGCTCTAGGCTAAGGAAGTTCCTTAGTGTCTAGCTTTTTTACTTTAGCACTCTGTTGCCAGGTTGTTACAGTTAATACAGAGTTGTCTTAAGAGAAGGCTTCTAGAGTTAGTTCTTTAGGGAGAGTTATTAGCGTTGCCTCTGATACTCCTAGGTTATTAATAGTCTCTAAGTTTCTATTGTAGCGCTAAACGCAACTTTTACTAAAGTAATCCTAACTGTATATTAATAGAAAGATCTAAACCTAAAGGCTTTGGCTGTTAGAAGATCTAAGGGATCTTAACTGTGTTTAATAGATTTAAGGTTGCAAACAAATCTAATTTGAATAGGGTTCTAGACGTTTTAACGCGATCTTTTTAAAAGTAAATAGTAATATTATCTAAATGCTATTACTAGCAGAACAAAGTTTCTTTTATAATGTAACAACGCAGGTAGGTACAGCTATTAGGATTAAATTAGATACGTATTAGAGGCATATAAGAGTGCGTGTTGTATCAGAGATTCTAGATTAGCTATACACCTATAGGTCTTGTACAGAAGGACAAGAGAAACTTGTCCTCTATCTATACTATAGGCTTATATTTATAGTAGGCGTAGCAGCTAAGTTAGAGCGCTGTTAGAGCGCTTTTAGTTCTAATCTGCTAGCTCTTTACATAATCTGTTACTAAGCCTTTATAAGGTATTAGATATAACATGTGTTTGCATGTGCTTGTTACACTGCCTAAATAGAGGTTAATTAATTAGAACAAGATTTAAAACAGGCATTAGCAGAAATTAATTCCCTTAAGAAAGGACTAACTCTGTTAGTAAGACTAGACAAGCCTCTACCTACTACTAAATTACCCTAGAACAATTCTGCACCCTGCTATTTATCTAACAGCTCTATATCTAAGTACTTATATTGCTATAAAGGCTCTTATTAACTTTAATAATCTAAGAAAACGCCTAATATAAATAATCTTAGCGATAGAAAGAATCCTACCTTCTGCTAATAGTAAGCCTCTATTTAAGATTAACTTAAGATTAACTTAGATTACTATTAGACTAAAAGACAACACATAGCCTTAGTATAGGGCTACACTATAGGATTAGCTAAAAGCTATCTTAAGCTATAATATTTATTAGATACTAATTAAGAGTAATTCTAGAACGCTAAGCAAATAATTAAGCTACTTAAGTCCTACTTTATTATAGGCAACAAGATAGCTAAAAGCTAAGTAGCTTTTAATTAAATACAAATAACAAAGGAGAAAACGTTCCTCTTATTTAAAGCTAGGTTTTTAAGTTCTGCAGTTAAGAGATAAGTACTCTCTTTAGAGTAGTTTTACTACTTGTAGACTAAGATTACGCTAGGGTTGCAAGCTCTTAACCTAAGATTTAGGCACTAATAAAAGAACTTATTTAATTAGATAGTAGAACACTTTACTATATATAATATAGAGTAGAAGAACAACTTTATACTAAGTATAACACTAGCTACTGCTAAGTTGCCAATTAGGTTAGCCCTACAATAGAATTTAGAGCTAAATTAGACTACTACTACTAGCGCTCTAACAAATTCTGCGCTAGCCTATTAATCTACAATAGTGCGTTTTTCTATAAAGACTCCTAAGCTAGAACAACAAAAGACCTCTAGTAGTTATTATAATTATAGTAAGCTAGGACACTACTCTAGTAACTGTACAAAGCCTTATATGCGTTAAATTAAAGCTATAGAAGTAGATAAGTATAAAGATGCTTAAAAGCAACCTAATTAGGAGGTATATTATATAAGAAACAGAAGCGCCTAAAAGGATACTCCTTTCTAGGCCTAAGCTATTACAATCTATTCTACCTTAACCTTTCTTATTTGTTTTGCAGTCCTTATTTCCTTATACCTACGCTTCTTTACAACTAAGGTATTAGCTTACGCCTTAATACTCTTGTTAACACTAGTACTTAAAGTTTTTTATTTTTAAATTTACAAATTGTATTATTTGTTTCTAAAGCTTTACAGCAACCTATCTAGAAGCTCCTCTTCTAGGTTTAGGTACGCAGCTTTAAGGATTAGATTACTTCTTTAGTTACTTAATATATTTAACTATACTTAAATATTAATAGCTAAAAGATTTTAAACTGTCTATTTCTTATCTTTAATCTTAGGTCTTAGAATTATATACTTAGCCTCTAATAGTTAAGACAATTTAAGATTTAATTAGACACAGATAGGTTACAGTTTATTTAGCTATCTAAGTACCTCTGTTTATACAATCCTTTACCTCCTATTCTTACTATTCTATATTAAGCTATAGTGCTAGCTACTATCTATCTTAATGTGTAACAACGCAACGCTTTATAGAAGAAAGAAGACTATTGTATCTAAAACAGTCTTTACTGTTTCTCTTCTTTTATTTATTATATTAAGAGATGCTTAAAGCTCCTATTAGCCTAAAAAATCTTAGAGATTCCTTATACCCTAACTAAGCAAAACTACTTAGGGTCTAAACCCCCTCTAAGTACCTACATAGCTCTTATTTCTGCTAATGCATTTTACTTTATTATAAAGAAGCCCTAGAACAAGTTCTTTACAACAAGCCTCTATAAGATTAATAGGATCCTTGCCTCTAAGAACAACGCAGATAATTAAAGCTAATTAGATAAAAGATTACCTGCCTATTACTCCTAGTATTAGAATGTATTTAGCAAGTTAGCAGCTAATTAATTGCCCCTTTACTATCTATACAATTATAAGATTATTCTTAAAGAACTATTACTAAATGCGTTTAGTTCTCTGTACAAGTAGAATTAGAAGAAGCTTAAAGCTACTAAGGCCTACGTCTAAGAACACCTTTAGAAGAGTTTTATTAAGGCTAGCTAAAGTCCTTTTACTTTACCTATTCTTTGTATACGCAAACTAAATAGAGATATACGCATCTATATAGACTACTAGAAGATTAACGCCCTTACGCGCAAGAACGTCTATCTAATCTTTTGTATTAATAAGCTGCTATTATGTTCCTCTAAAGCTAAGATCTTTACTAAGTTTAATATTAGGGCTACCTTTAATAAAATTTGTATAGATCCTAACTCTAAAGAGTATACTACCTTTTAGACCTATTATAGTACCTATAAGTGTAAAGTACTTCTCTTTAGCTTATATAATAGGCTAGCAACGTATTAGCGCTATATAAACAATATACTAATTAATTATTTTAACAATTTCTGTATTGCGTACCTTAATAACATCCTAATCTACTTAGAGGATATAAACTTATATTAGGAACACGTCTAAAAGGTTCTAGATCGCCTACGCAGTGCAGGCCTCTAAGTAGACATCTAGAAGAGCAAATTCTATATAACCTGCATAAAGTATCTAGGTTATATTTTAACAAACTATAGCACTAAAGTTAACTCTAATAAGGTAAAAGTACTCTAAAACTAGGCTAAACCTACTATAATTACTAGCGTTAAGTTATTTCTTAGTTTTACTAGTTTCTATTAACAATTTATTAAGAATTTCTTCTGTGTAGCTAAACTAATTATAAAGCTTTAGAGTTCTGCTACCTCCTTTAAATAGACTACAGACTGCTAATAGGCTTTTAATTAGATTAAAGCCTTACTCCTAGCTATTTCTACACTATCTTATTTCTATCCTAAGTACAACACAAAATTAGAAACTAACGCGTTAGATAGAGTAATAGCAGGAGTACTCTCTTAGAAGCACTCTAACAACAAGTAGTACCCTATAGCGTTCTATAGTTACGCTCTATCTAGGGCTAAACTTAATTAGAAAATATATAACAAAGAACTGTTTGCTATCTTAAAAGCATTTAAGAAGTAGAAAGCTAAGCTTACTTCTATACAGAGCTAAATCTAGGTGCATTTAGACTATTGCTCCTTAAAATACTTTATAACTACTAAGGTTCTTAATACACGTTAAGCACAATAGGCAAAGATTATTACTTCTTTTAATTTTTGTATTAAGTACACGCCTAGCAAGCTTAACAAGTAAGCTAATATCCTAAGCTAAAAGAAATAGGACGTTAGCAAGGTTAAGGCTGCCTAACAAAACAACAGATCTTGTGTACTTTTAGGACCTAAACAACTAAATTACCTAATTAACTCTAAACTAGCTTAGAACTACGTCTATAACTAGCTAGAGATTAATGTATTAGCTATTTTAGTCTAATCTATTAGTGCCCCTCTAAACCTTAACTCTCTAGAACTAATTAAAGCCCTACTAGTAGAGAATTGCTGCTTCTTTAAGAAAGAACGCCTTACGCTGCTATAGCTGTATTATACTTAAAAAGAACTACTACTTTATTACTTACGCCTTTGTGTACCTAGAGATTCTCCCTTGTGTACCTAACTAATTAAAGAGGCTTATAATTAAGTATCTACTACTTACCTAAGCGCTATAAAGACGTATTAGCTTCTAGCTTAGCAATATTACTAGAAAGGCATAGAAGCTATATGTAAACGCTATGTGCAAAACTGCGTTTCCTGTTAAAGATTCTATCTAAGACAGCTCTAATCCTAAGGGTTCCTCTATCTATTACTAATTCCTAACAGGCTTATACAGTATTTGTGTATAGATTTTAAGACATTTCTAACTAATTAGCATAGCTATAATTAAATTATAGTTATTATTAATTGCCTATTAAAGCAAGCTATTTCTATCCTATGTTATAAGAATATTAACGCCTGGGAAATAGCTTATTTGTTTATCTAATAGGTATACTAATTTGGCTACACGCCTAAAAGTATAGTGTCTAACTATAGCCTCTAGTTTGTGTCCTAATTCTAGTCTAAGTTCTATAAGATCCTAGGCGTACAAATTAAGCTTTCTATAGCCTACTATAAACAAACTAATAGACAAACTAAAATTATAAACAAGTATATTAATTAACAATTAAGGCCCTTTGTATTCTACTACTAGGACAACTAGAGTAACCTCTTGCTAATAATTAATTAAGCTTAAGCTACACTGCTGCACTCTGCAATTGGTATAGCACTATACTAGCTTCTGTTTAAATCTAAACTATAATAGAGCTAGGATTAGGTATTATCCTCTTTAAAACACAAAGATGTAAACATTAAAGATGCCTTAAGCTTAGCTACCTACATGTATAAAGCCTAGTGTACAGCTAAAGACAATATAGAGAAGGCGCAGTAATAAATAGCTACTAAGGTAAACAAATATTATTAACCTATTAATTAGGTAGTAGGTAACAAGGTTTACCTCTTAACCTAAAACCTATCTATTACCTGCCTAAGTTGCAAACTTGCTAAATTGTAGAAAGGCCCTTTTAAAGTTCTAGAACAAGTTAGCTATTTATTTTAACTAAAGCTACCTAAAGAATCTAATATCTATAACATGTTTACTTTAGATATCCTCTGTAAAGACTCTAATAACTCCTTGCCTAGTTAGCTAAGCCTAAACCTATCTAGCATTCTAATTTAAGGCGTTAAAGAATAAGAAGTTAAAGAGATCCTAGCTAGTAAGTTGTACTGCTCTATCCTAAAGTATTACGTAAAATAGGTAGGTTATAACCTAGATTCTACTTAGTACAATACATTAAACTTTATAAGAGCTCTATATATGCTGCAAGTGTTCTATAAACGCTATCTAAAACAGCTAAGACCTCTATAAGCGTTAGCTAAGTAGATTACAGTATAAGAAAAAGGAGTTAAAGATCTTACATTACTTTAAGATAACTATATTAAGGAAATTAAACTTAATATTACAACTACTATACTAGTAGGTAATAGCTATTAATAATAGAAGTCTTACTCTTCTATTAAATCTAACAGCAGACTATTGCTGCTACTAGTAAGACGTTCTTAATTGTTTAAATCCTTAGGTGCAGACACTAACGCACTACCTAGTTGTCTTCTATTCTAGCCCTGCTTGCTGCAAGTACTAGCCTCTTGCGCTGCCTTTTGCGCCTTCTTCTGCTCTACTAACTATTTAGCCCTTAATGCTATTATAACATCTACTAGCTAGGCAACTATACTAGTTAACCTAGCTATACTTCTTCTAAGCGCCCTAACCTCCTTAGCTATCTCTCTAACCTCCTTAGCTAGCTCCTCTCTCTAGTAATAAGCGCTAACTAATAAGTTAGTGTTATTAAAGTTAGCTACTTGTGCAGTGCTTACTTACATAATAGTAGCTAACTAAAACGCTGCCTCCTTAATAGCAGCCTTCTGCTCTAACACTACCTTGTTAGACTTATCTCTACCTAAGGTAGTAAACCTGCAGTTAAAGGCCTTAGAAAAGCTATTATACTCTTAGCCTACATATAAAAGAACTAGGCAACACTTCTTATTTAAGAGCGTGCAGTATGTACACTTCTTAGATACATCTAAATAGAATCTAAACTTAATATTAAAATAGCTGCAGGTAAAAGCTCTTACAGCCTGTAAGCAAATAACCTAATAGGCTAGAAAATAAGCTCTAGAAGAGACAGGAATAGGCATTGTGTGTATCTACAAACAGTTAGCTAGCAATTAAATCAGAAGAGTAGTTAGATAGCTGTAGGTATACAAACGTATAGAGGAAGAGTGTAAGAAAGTAGTATACTAAGGGCTAGCCTTGTATATATACTCTAAGAACTCTAGGTAAAGTTAAAATAACAAACGCGCTGTACACTAATCAAAACAATAACAAATAGCTACAACACGTTATTAGAGTGTTAAACTTAAGGTAAATAAAAGTTTGTAATATTTTAGAAAGGTATCTAAAATAATACTAATATAAACCCAATTAATAGAGACTATTAATTTCAAGAAGGAGGGTAATGTAACAAGTATATGCAAACACATGTTATATCTAATACCTTATAAAGGCTTAGTAACAGATTATATAGAGAGCTAGTAGATTAGAACTAATAGCGCTCTAACAGCGCTCTAACTTAGCTTCTACGCCTACTATAAATATAAGCCTATAGCATTAGATAGAAGACAAGTTTCTCTTGTTCTTCTGTACAAGACCTATAGGTATATAGCTAATCCAGAATCTCTGATACAACACGCACTCCTATATGCCTCTAATACGTATCTAATTTGATCCTAATAGCTGTACCTACCTGCGTCGTTACAGTGTAGGTCTATCTCTCTAAGATAATAGAGCTATCTTAATAGGTAGAGCTAAGCCTGTGCTAGCCTATAAGCTTATAAAGGCCCTTATTATCTTAGATACTATTAATTCTAATTCTCTAGTATTCTTTTTTAGCTCTTCTAACTATTGTAAGAAATGCCTTTATAGTGTATAATAGGCGTTTCCTAGGCTAGAACTAGTTCTAGAGGTAGCGTTTATAGTAGCTTTAGCAGTTTACGTTCTACTAAGGTACGTTCTTACCTTTTTTACAGTCTAAGTGTCTAGTCTTTTTAATAGCGTGCCTAATAGCCTCTATAAGGTGTGTAATATAAGATTTAATCTGTTTATAGTTTATAGCTACTATAAGATCTAGTGCTCTCTATATATTAAGTCTAACTATGCTAGTAAAGAGTTAATAGTTCTTTAGTAGTATATAGTAGTAAAATTAGTCTAGGGCTAGGCAGCTTCTATCTAGAATTATAGTTACTAAAGTAAAGTAGTTTAAGCTATAGTAGAAAGCTCTATTAATTTGCAACCTAGTATATAGAATATTAGAGAAAGTAAAGTCTAGTATATAGCTAGTAACGTAAGTAGGCTTACTAGCCTTACTAATAAAGTCTATACCTAAGTTAGCTAACTATTAGGCTACTTCTATACTACTATAAGCTAAAATAGCGCTAGGCTTAAAGGCTTTGTAGCGTACATTAAGATCTCTTTCTATAAGGCATAGAAGAGGAGAGTTAACCTATAGAAGTAGGTATAGAGTTTCTTAGTTAAGCAGAAAGTAGTAGACGTTAAGAATTATATAGCTATTTACTTAGACCTATATAGCGTTCTAAGTAAAGAGAGAGTATATTACTACGTAGGTAAGTTAGGCTCTCTTACAAATATATATAAAAATACAAGAGCACTTATTCTTCTAAGTATTAGCTTATTTCTAGTCTAGCGTTAGAGTGTAGTAGAAGAAGCCTAGGTAGTTTTAGGTTCTATTTCTAGGCGCAGTCTATAGCTCTTAGAAGTAGACTACGTTAATAGAGTATTACTAGGTAGTTTCTAGAGTAGTTATGTAGTAGAGTAAGCTCTTACTTATATTTGTCTAAGTAACTAGAAAGTCTTTTAGTAGTTGTAGATTTCTAGAGGAGTGTTATAGGCTGTAAGACGCGTTTCTCTATAGGCTGCTAGAGTGTTTATAGTCTGCTGTTAGTTGTAACAACGCAGGTAGGTACAGCTATCAGGATTAAATTAGATACGTATTAGAGGCATATAGGAGTGCGTGTTGTATCAGAGATTCTAAATTAGCTATACACCTATAGGTCTTGTACAGAAGGATAAGAGAAACTTGTTCTCTATCTATGCTATAGGCTTATATTTATAGTAGGCGTAGTAGCTGAGTTAGAGCGCTGTTAGAGCACTTTTGGTCCTAATCTACTAGCTTCCTACATAATCTGTTACTAAGCCTTTATAAGGTATTAGATGTAATATATATTTGCATGTACTTATTACATTACCTTTCTTCTTAAAATTAATAGTCTCTATTAATTAGGTCTATATTAGTATTGTTTTAGATACTTCTTTAAATTGTTATAAACTCTTATTTACCTTAAGTTTATTTTAGAATAATATAATATAGCTGTTTGTTATTGTTTTAATTAGCGCACTAGCGCGTTTAACATTTCTAACTTTACCTTAAGCTTTTTAAGCATATATATAAGGCTGGCCCTCTAGTATACTACTTCTCTACACTCTTCCTCTATATGTTTATATACCTACAGCTATCTAACTACTCTTCTAATTTAATTGTTAGCTAATTGTTTCTGCAGATATATATAATGCCTATTCCTGTCTCTTCTAGGGCTTATCTTCTAGCCTATTAGGTTGTTTACCTGTAGGCTGCAAGAGCTTTTACCTACAGCTATTTTAATATTAAGTTTAGATTCTATTTAGACGTATCTAAGAAGTGTACTTATTGCACACTCTTAAATAAGAAGTGTTACCTAGTTTCTCTATATATAGGCTAGAAGTATAATAGCTTTTCTAAGGCTCTTAACTGCAGGTTTACTACTCTAGGTAGAGACAAGTCTAACAAGGTAGTATTAGAGTAAGAGGCTGCTATTAAAGAGGTAGTATTTTAGTTAGCTGCTGTTATACAAGTAAGTACTGCACAAGTAGCTAATATAAATAACGCTAACTTGTTAGTTAGCGCTTATTACTAGAAGGAGAAGCTAGCTAGGAAGGTTAGAGTAATAGCTAAGAAGGTTAGGTTACTTAGAAAGAGTATAGCTAGGTTAACTAGTATAGTTGCTTAGCTAGTAGATGTTATAATAGTATTAAGGGCTAATTGGTTAGTAGAGCAAGAGGAGGCGCAGGCAGTAACATTTTAGGTAGTAGTAGAGCAAGAGGCAGCAGCGTAGAAAGCTAGTACTTATAGTAAGTAAGGCTAGAACAGAAGACAACTAGGTAGTACGTTAGTGTCTGTACCTAGAGATTTAGATAGTTAAGAACGTTTTACTAGTAGTAGCAATAGTCTGCTATTAGATTTAATAGAAGAGTAAGACTTTTATTATTAATAGCTGTTACCTACTAGTGTAGTAGTTACAATATTAAGTTTAATTTCCCTAATATAATTGTTTTGCAATACTATAAAATCTTTAACTTCTTTTTTCTATACTATAATCTACTTAGCTAACGCTTGTAAGGGTCCTAGCTGTTTTAGATAGCGTTTATAGAACGCTTGTAACATATATAAGGCGCCTATAAAGTTTAAGGTATTATACTAGGTAGGGTTAGGATTATAGCCTACCTATTTTACACAATACTTTAGAATAGAGTAGTATAGCTTACTAGCTAAGATCTTTTTAACTTCCTATTCTTTAACGCCTTAAATTAAGATGCTAAATAGGTTTAGGCTTAGCTAACTAGGTAGAGGGTTGTTAGAGTCCTTGCAGAGAACGTCTAGAGTACGCTAGTAAATGGGTTTGGGGTACCCGCTTATAGGTAGGGGTTAGGTTAGGGTTAAGCACAAGGGGGGTAGGGTAGGGTTTAGGTTATGTAGAGGCTAGTGTAGGGTTCAGGTTAGAGTATACAGCTTAGGGTGTTAAGGTTAGGTTGTTGGTTTAGTTAGGGTACCCGCTATAGGGTTATACTTGTGCAGCGCCTCTAATCTAACGCCTATAACAAGTATATTACTTAGGAGTAAAGTAAAGCAAAAGAAATAAGTGTATTTTAGCGTGTATCCTAAAATAAGGTTATCGCAGGAATAGTCTAATCTTGCAGCTGTTTAATAAGCTTTATAATCTGCTTATTATAGATGTTTATTACAGTTTTTAACTAAGGTTGTTTTAGATAGTTAAGAGCTACTGTTTATTACATTTTTTTATTACACTTGCTAGTCTAAGAAACGAGAAGGCCTTAATCTCTTCCTCTGTAGACGCTGCTTGTACTAAGAAGTCTAGAGTAGTACACTATATAAAGGCGTTGCAGATTCCCTAATGTTATCTTCTCTGTTACCCTCCTGCTCCTTATTGCTTGTCTAATCCTCAAAACATTAGATTCTAGAGCTAGTTAGACTAGCAAAATTAATAGGACCTAGAAGCTTAAGTAGATCCTAGATACTCTTAGCGCTATGTTAAGATCCTGCAGTTAGTAATTGTAGTGTAGAATAGTTTAGTTGTGCGTCCTCCTTAGTAATTGCGTGTTTTACAACTATAATCTTCTAGATTATTTTTACTCTAAGCCTGTGCTATTAATCTCTTAGAACGTCTCTTGCAGTATTAAACGAGCGCTTAACCCTAACTTCTGCAAGCTGTACAGCTAGTACGTCTTTAGCTACCTAGGCTAGGCGTAGGTACGTGTCTATATTAGCCTGCTACTAGACAAGTATATTTAATAACTCCTCTTTATCTTCCTTACTAGTTAGAGAAGTGCTAAGGTAGCAGAGAGCTTCTGTACAAAGTAGTCTAATGCTTGCGTTAGTTTTATAAGAGATATTAGCGCTTAACCTACTAGACTGTGTTGTTTAGAAGGGAGGCCTCCTAAACTACTAGTGTTTAGGTAGACGCTGTAGTTGCAAAGGACAAACTAAAGTGCAGTCTTTGTTTGTTACTGCAGGGTTGTTTTTATATCAATTAATATAGTCTAGGAACTAACGCTAGTATGTACGTTTAAAGTCTAGTCTCTATATATTACTCTAGGTATTATTAGCAGTGCGCTGTAATAAACATGTATAATAAACATAGTCTCTACCTTATATACAGTAAGCTTCTAGAATAGATTAAGGACAGTTGCAACGTTGTAAAGATATCCTTGTTCCTTATCTGTGCGTAAATAATACTTTAACAACTTCTTCTTGCCTTTCTCTGCTGCTGCCTTTACTACAGCTGGCTACTTCTTGCAATAGCTAGTCTTATTCTCCTTGTTAGATAGCTTAGTTGTTATTTAATCTAGGAAGTTAAAAAGTTAGTTATATATTAACTAGATGTACAGAGCCTAAGGTGTGTTGCTTTTACTAATTCTGTTAGTAGCTGTTTTAAAGTTTGCTAGCATGCGTATTATTGCCCTAAGGTATAACTACTTAGCAGGTGCTAGCCAAAGCCTTTTAAGGTCCTTAAAGTCTGTAACTGCGTTATTATCCTATAAATTACTGCTGCTACCTTACAGGGCCTAATTAAGTATAATCTCTTGCTCTAGCCACTTGTTAATATAAGTAGCTAAGGAGCAGGCGCGCTTGCACATATTATAGGTTGAATTCTACCTAGTCTTAATATCTTAAATTATACAGAGTTAATTTTTTGGCGGTACATTAGATTGTACCTTTAAGAATTGTTTAAAACGTTAAGGAGACAAATTAATAGCAATACAAATTGCCTAGATCTAAGGAAGCTTAGTGCGTAATAAAGAATTGTAATAAAGGGTGTAACATACCTTTTGCAAGAAGTTAGGCACTAATATGCTATTATTAATCTAGTAAACGTAATAGCGTTACAGCTACTAAGCCCCTTTAATCTTAGGCGAGGCTGTTAGCCTTAGGTAGGCTATTATGTCCTGCACTACTAGGTTAATAATATAGGCAAGGCATAGTATAGTGTTTTCCTTTGCGTTCTAAGAAACCCCCTTATTAGCAAGATTGCTTTCTAGGCTTCTGCTAAGAGTACTGTTGTTTAAAGCGTTGTTGCAGGTAACTGCTAGTAATTGTTTTAATATTTTTGTGTTTTTAAGTACCCGCATAAGATTAGATGCTATAGAAACCCTAGTGTGCCGCCTACGCAAGGGCACAAAATCTAATAGAACTTTCCTTATCTGCTAACTAGTGTTAATATAATAGGCTTTAATAGCCAAAAAGCTTAGGTAGTTAGCTGCAGACTAGGCGTTAAGGGCAATTAAGATTTTTGTTAACTTGCTAAGATTAGAAAGGAGGTTTTTAGTTACCTGCTTGTATTGTTCTTAGAGCATAAGAGTAAACTTATATTAGCTAGGTATAGTAGTGCTAGGCTAGAAAAACTCTACAAAGCGGCAAAATAAGAGTTGCTCTAATGTTCAAAAAGACTAGTTCCTATTAAGAAGTACCTGTACAATTTCTAGTTTAAATTACTAGGTAGTAAACAGTTGTAGGGGTTGTAGACGTAATAGTGTAACAAATAGGAGTAGCTGCCTTATGTAAATAGATTCTATAACCTCTCTGCAACTATTAGACTAAAGGTAGTTGCTAAGGTATTTTATCTCTATATGCTTGTTAGTTAGGTGTTAAAGTATATGCCTACAGTTTAAGCAATATATGTGTGGTTTACTGCTTTTAATATAGGCCCCTTCTCCAAATTAAGTCTATATAATAGCAGAACGTTTAGCTCTACTCTATTAAGGATTAGAATTATTAGAGTCTTAGGCCTATAACGTGTTCTGCTACTAGGCATTCTATGCAGCACATACAGTAGCATTGTCTTAAATTGGCTGCTTAAGGACAGTAACTATTCTCTTAATTCTAGACTTAAGAATTTAGGAGGCGTTAAGTATAAATTTGTAGAGTATTTTAGGCAGATTAAGGTATAGGTCGTCTGGGAGTAAAGAGGGGTCGCTTAGGTCTATGTGTGTAATAAAAAAGTGTAATAACAAAGTAGCAATATCTTGTAAGAAGAGGGTAGTAATTGCAGTAACAATAGAATAGCAAAACTACAGTTTAGTGTTACTTTAAGTAAGAGAGGTAGGCGTTCTACTAGAGGCGTTATTCCCCTAGTTAGGGGGCAGATAGTAGGGCTAAACTTTTAGAAATTAAGAAATTAGGTTTTATAGTAGTAGCAAAATTTTTAAGTCTTAACTATATTAGGCAATGATATATAGCAGATTTAATTATACATGTTACTTAGCGTCTAAACAGCCCTCCTAAGTACTATTAGAGAACTCCTTCTAGGTGCTATTGCTCTAATCCTTATCCTCCTTATCTTTATATTTATTAGGCAGCGTCTTATAGTATGCCTCTAGCTCTTTACTAGAATCTTTAACCTCTTCCTTACATTTAGTCTTATTGCGTCCCTTAACGTATAGCCTATTACTATAGAGCTTTAGAGGCTAATTAAACATAGGGGAGAGTATTGGCTTACGCCTCCTAGCAGACTAGTTAGAATAAGTACGTGATAAAATAATGTGATAAACTTACTGCCAATTCTAATTAGTTACTAGAGCCAACTTGTTAAGCGTTAGCTTATCGCAAAATTTAAGCTATTCAGCCTTAGCCTATAGTGTCTTAAAGCTATTCCTCTTAAGGAGGTGTAGCCTACAAGTATACTCCCTTTAGAGTATCTTTTCTACAGCCCTACTAGGCCTATAAACGCGAGTATAAGCTTAAGCTAACAATTTTTTTTACTTTAAGTCTAAAGTTACTGCAGAGGACTCCTTTATAACAATATTGTAGGCGCGCATATTAATTTTAATTTAGATAGCCTTCTATTTTTAATTAACCTAAGTAATAGAAGCTGTTAACTACTTAGCTTTATATGTTAGTAAAAATAACGTAATAAAAAGGTGTAATAACTTACTAGATTGCTTGCTATCAAAACGCTTTGCTGCCTAGGCCTTAAGCTTATGCTTAAGTTTCTTAGCTTATTGCCTTAGAGACAACGCCTTGTACCTATTACCTCTCTTAACCTTCTTCTTAAGCTATTATTTAGCTAATTAGTCTAAGGACTTAGCCTTTGCAATAGCAGCCAGCTCCCTAGATTGCATAGCGCTGCTGCTAAGCTGCCTACTAAGGTTAACTTAGAAATTTGTTAGTTAGCCTTGCTTTAGAGTATTACTACTACAAGAGTTAAAGATATAGCTAATCTTATTATCCCTAGAAGCAAAACCCTAGACAAATTAGTATAATTTATAGCAAAGTTCTAAGAATATTACTATTATAAGCTAGGCCTACTCTTCTTCCTTAAAATTTAGCAGAACTCTAACAGGAATAGGCAGCAGAAAGCCCTTAGGCTTGTTAACAACCTTAATTTCCTTAGACTTAACAGATTCTATAGCGCTAAGTGTAATAAAGTAATATAATAAAGCGTATTACTATTATAGGCGTGTAGCTTTAGTATTTTATTTTAGCAGCCTACAACTAATAACGCAGTAAGTTAGTCTATGCGCAAGCAGTCTACTAGCGTATTTTCTGCCTACTGCCTGCGCTTACTACCTTTTAGCCTATTTTATATAAACAAATAACAAGTCTATAGAAATCTACCCTTTAATTTTAATATATAGCTAGAATAAAAGCTAGCGTAATTCTAAGTAGGCCTGTAAGTTAACACAGTTTTTTATTACGTTCTAGTCTTCTAGTAGCGCCAGCAGTTTTAAATTAGCTCCTGCAGGAATTTTACGCTAAGACCTAATTTCCTACGCTAAGCCTGCTTACTGCTTATTTACTAGGCACTAAAACAACCTAAATTATTACAATATTAAATCTACAACTCTACAACACTACTACTATAGCTCTACAAAAACGCAAATCTAAAGTTAAAGACGCTGTTACTAGAGGCACTATAGTTGCCAAAGACCTAGCTAGCAAGGCTGCTAGGAAATCTGCTAAGAAAAGCCTAGCCGCAAAAACTTAAAAAGCAGCTCCTAAAAAAAAAAGGCACCTTAAGCTAGGTAGTAAGTTATTACAATTCTTTATTACGCTTATTTACTTACTGCTTAAAGCTGTAGCGCTTAGAGAGATCTGCTAATACTAGAGGTCTACTAAGCTTCTTATCTACAAGCTACTCTTCTAGCAACTCTTGCGCAAAATAGCTCAAGAATGCGTCTAAACTACTAGTAGTAATCTTCGCTTCTAAAAATTAGCTGTTAGAGCAGTTTAAGAGGCTGCTAAGGCCTATATAGTTAGTTTTTTTAAGGGTTTGTTTCCTAACCCTATTTTTTTAACAAATTTCTAACTAAATATAGATACAAATATAAATGCAATCTACGCAAAAAGGGTTACTATATAGGCAAAGGATGTTAGACTTGCGCTTAGGTACTATTAGAAGTTTAGCTCTTATTAGGCAATTGTGTAGGAGATCTAGAATCTTCTACTTTTATGTATATTAGAAATAAAGACCTTATTTCCTCTTTATTGTAATAAAAATTTGTAATTACTGTGCTATTTTTGATATCTTTAGTATAGTTTTTGCCTCTGTAAAATTAACTATATATTTAGAAACCTAATTTTATAAGATTAGTAGATATATACTTCAAATTTTATTTAATTGCGCAAAACTTATGCAACCTAACCTTAACCCGCAATTAATACCTCTAACCTAACCTCTACCTACTTTTAGCGTTAATTAAATAGGTAGAGGTTAGGTTAGGTATAGGGTCTTACGTAAAGGTACCCTACCCCAACCCAACCCCTACCTATTTACTGCTGTAGTCTGGAGCAAATACGTTATAGATCTTAGAACCTTTAGGTAGCTTTAGTTAAAATAAATAGCTAACTTATTCTAGAACTTTAAAAGAGCCTTTTTACAATTTAGCAAGTTTATAACTTAAGTAAGTAACAGATAGGTTTTAGGTTAAGAGGTAAACCTTATTACCTACTACCTAATTAACAGGTTAACAATGTTTGTTTACCTTAGTAGCTATCTATTACTGCGCCTTTTTTATATTGTCTTTAGCTGTGCGCTAAGCTGTATATATGCAGGTAGCTAAGCTTAAGGCATCTTTAACATTTACATCTTTGTGTTTTAAAGAAGATAGTGCCTAATCCTAGCTCTATTATAGTTTAGATCTAAACAAGAGCTAGTATAGCGCTATACTAATTGCAGAGTGCAGTAGCGTAGCTTAGGCTTAATTAATTATTAGTAAGAGGTTACTCTAGTTGTCTTAGTAATAAGATACAAAGAGCCTTAATTATTAATTAATATACTTGTTTATAATCTTAGTTTGTCTATTAGTTTGTTTATAGTAGGCTGTAGAAAGCTTAATTTGCACGCCTAGGATCTTGCAGAACTTAGACTAGAATTAGAATATAAACTAGAAGCTATAGTTAGACACTATACTTTTAGGTATATAGCTAAATTAGTATACCTATTAGATAAATAAGTAAGCTATTTCTTAAGAGTTAATTGTTTTATAGTAAAGAATAAAAACAGCTTGCCTTAATAGGCAATTAATAATAACTATAATTTGATTATAGCTATACTAATTAGTTAAAAAAGTCTTAAAATCTATATACAAATGCTGTATAGGCCTGTTAGAGATTAGTAACAGATAGAGAAAACCTTAGGATTAGAGCTGTCTTAGATAAGATCTTTAACAGGAAACGCAGTTTTATACATAGCGTTTACATATAGCCTCTATACCTTTCTAGTAGTATTGCTAAGCTAGAAGCTAATACGTTTTTATAGCGCTTAGGTAGGTAGTAGATACCTAATTATAAGCCTCTCTAATTAGTTAAGTGTATAAGAAAGAATCCTTAGGTATACAAAGGCGTAAGTAATAAAGTAGTAGTTCTTCTTAAATATAATACAGCTATAGTAGCTTAAGACGCTCTTCTTTAAAGGAGTAGCAATTCTCTACTAGCAGAGCTTTAATTAGTTCTAACAAGTTAAGGTTTAGAAGAGCACTAATAGATTAGACTAAAATAGCTAAAATATTAACCTCTAGCTAGTTACAGACGTAGTTCTAAGCTAGTTTAGAGTTAACTAGAGGGTTTAGGCGTTTAGGTCCTAGAAGTATATAGGATCTGTTATCTTATTAGGTAGCTTTAACCTTGCTAACGTCCTATTTCTTTTAGCTTAAAATATTAGCTTACTTATTAAGCTTGCTAAGCGTGTACTTAATGCAGAAATTAAAAAAGGTAATAATCTCTGCCTATTGTGCTTAACGTGCATTAAGAACCTTAGTAGTTATAAAGTATTCTAAGAAGTAGTAATCTAAATACACCTAGATTTAACTCTATATAGAAGTAAGTTTAGCTCTCTACTTCTTAAACGCTTTTAAGATAGCAAAAAGTTCTTTATTATATATTTCTTAATTAAGCTTAGCCCTAGATAGGGCGTAACTATAGAAGGCTACAAGATACTACTTGTTGTTAAGGTGCTTTTAAGAGAGTACTCCTGCTATTACTCTATCTAACGCGTTAGTTTCTAACTTTATGTTATACTTAAGATAAAAATAAGATAGCGTAAGAATAGCTAGAAGTAAAGCTTTAATCTAATTAAAAGCCTATTAGTAGTCTATAGTCTATTTAAATAGTGTAAAGGGACTTTAAAGCTTTATAATTAGTTTAGCTATATAGAAGAAATTTTTAATAAATTGTTAATAAAAACTAGTAAAACTAAGAAATAACTTAACGCTAGTAACTATAGTAGGTTTAGCCTAGTTTTAGAGTGCTTCTACCTTATTAGAGTTAACTTTAGTGCCCTAGTTTGTTAAAACGTAACCTAGATACTTTGTGTAGGTTATATAGAATTTACTCTTCTAAATATCTACTTAGAGTCCTGCAGTATGTAGGCGCTCTAGGACCTTTTAGACGTGTTTCTAATGTAAGTTTATATCCTTAGAGTAGATTAGAATATTATTAAGATATACAATACAGAAATTATTAAGATAATTAATTAGTATATTGTTTATGTAGCGTTAATACGTAGCTAGCCTATTATATAAGCTAAAAAGAAGAACCTTACACTTATATATACTATAACAGGTCTAAAAGGTAGTATACTCTTTAGAGTTAAGATCTATACAAATTTTGTTAAAGGTAGCCCTAATATTAAACTTAGTAAAGATCTTAGCTTTAGAAGGGCGTAACAGCAGCTTATTAATACAAGAGATTAGATAGACGTCCTTGCGCGTAAGAGTGTTAATCTTCTAGTAGTCTATATAGATGCGTATATCTTTATTTAGTTTGCGTATATAAAAAATAGGTAAAGTAAAAGAAGTTTAGCTAGCCTTAATAAAACTCTTCTAAAAGTATTCTTAGACGTAGGCCTTAGTAGCTTTAAGCTCTTCTTAGTTTTGCTTGTATAGAGAACTAAACGCATTTAGTAATAGTTCTTTAAAAATAATCTTATAATTATACAGATAATAAGAAGGTAATTAATTAGCTGCTAACTTGCTAAATATATTCTAATACTAGAAGTAATAAGTAAGTAATCTCTTATCTAATTAGCTTTAATTGTCTGCGTTGTCCTTAGAGGCAAGAATCCTGTTAATCTTATAGAGGCTTGTTATAAAGAACTTGTTCTAGGGCTTCTTTATAATAAAGTAAAATGCATTAGCAGAAATAAGAGCTATGTGGGTGCTTAGAGAGAGTTTAGACTTTAAGCAGTTTTGCTTAGTTAGGGTATAAGAAATCTCTAAGATTTTTTAAGCTAATAGGAGCTTTAAGCATCTCTTAATACAATAAATAGAAGAAGAGAAATAGTAAGAACTGTTTAAGATACAATAGTCTTTTTTCTCCTATAGAGCGTTGCGTTATTGCACATTAAGATAGACAGTAGCTAGCACTATAGCTTAATATAGAATAGTAAAAATAGAAGGTAAAGGATTATATAAACAGGGGTACTTAGATAGCTAAATAAACTGTAACCTATCTATGTCTAATTAAATCTTAAATTGTCTTAACTATTAGAGGCTAAGTATACAATCCTAAGACCTAAGATTAAAGATAAGAAATAGACAGTTTAAAATCTTTTAGCTATTAATATTTAAGTGTAGTTAAATATATTAAGTAACTAAAGAAGTAATCTAATCCTTAAAGCTGCGTACCTAAACCTAAAAGAAGAGCTTTTAGATAGGTTACTGCAAGGCTTTAGAAACAGATAAGATAATTTGTAAATTTAAAAATAAGAAACCTTAAGCACTAGTGTTTACAAGAGTATTAAGGTATAAGCTAAGGCCTTAGTTATAAAGAAGCATAGGTATAAGAAAATAGAGACTGTAAAACAAATAAGAAAGGTTAAGGTAAAATAGATTGTAATAGCTTAGGCCTAGAGAGAAGTGTTCTTCTAAGCGCTTCTATTTCTTGTATAATATACTTTCTAATTAAGTTGCTCTTAAGTATCTTTATACTTATCTACTTCTATAGCTTTAATCTAACACATATAAGGCTTTGTGCAGTTACTAGAGTAGTGTTCTAGCTTACTATAATTGTAACAACTACTAGAGGTCTTTTGTTGTTCTAGCTTAGAAGTCTTTATAAGAAGACGCACTGTTATAGATTAATAGGCTAGCGCAGAATTTGTTAGAGCGCTAGTAGTAGTAGTCTAATTTAGCTCTAAATTCTATTATAGAGCTAACCTAATTAGCAACTTAGCAGCAGCTAGTGTTATACTTAGTGTAGAGTTATTCTTCTACTCTATATTATATGTAGTAAGGTGTTCTACTATCTAATTAAATAAGTTCTTCTATTAGTGCTTAAATCCTAGGTTAGGAGCTTGCAACCCTAGCGTAATCTTAGTCTATAAGTAGTAAAACTACTCTAAAGGAGGTACTTATCTCTTAACTATAGAACTTAAAAACCTAGCTTTAAATAAGGGGAACGTTTTCTCCTTTATTATCTGCAATTAATTAAACACTATACAGCTTTTAGCTACTTTGTTGCCTGTAATAAAGTAGGACTTAAGTAGCTTAATTATTTACTTAGCGTTCTAAAATTGCTCTTAATTAGTATCTAATAAATATTATAGCTTAAGATAGCCCTTGGCTAATCCTGTAGTATAGCCCTATACTAAGGCTATGCGTTATCTTTTAGTCTAATAGTAATCTAAGTTAATTTTAAGTTAATCTTAGATAGAAGCCTACTATTAGCAAAAGGTAGAATCTTTTCTATTACTAAGATTATCTATATTAGGCGTTTTCTTAGATTATTAAAGTTAGCAAGAGCCTTTATAGTAATATAAGTACTTAGATATAGAGCTGTTAGGTAAACAGCAGAGTGTAAAAAAGTTCTAGAGGGTTTTAGTAGTAGGTAGAGGCTTGTCTAGTTCTACTAACTAAGTTAGTCCTTCCTTAAGGGAATTAATCTCTGCTAATACCTATTTTAGTTCTTGTTATAATTAATTAACCTCTATTTATATAGGGGTTAGATTTAGTGCAGCTCTAGGCTAAGAGAGTCTATTTCTTAATTTCTTAGTATCTGTCTTTTTTGCTTTAGCACTCTGTTGCTAGGTTATTACAGTTAATATAGAGTTGTCTTAGAAGAAGGCTTCTAGAGTTAGTTCTTTAGGGGGAGTTATTAGCGTTGCCTCTAATACTCCTAGGTTATTAATAGTCTCTAAGTTTCTATTGTAGCACTAAACGCAACTTTTACTAAAGTAATCCTAACTATATATTAATAAGAAGATCTAAACCTAAAGGCTTTAGCTGTTAGGAGATCTAAGGGATCTTAACTGTATTTAATAGATTTGAGGTTGCAAATAGATCTAATTTAGATAGGGTTCTAGATGTTTTAACGCAATCTTTTTAAAAGTAAATTATAATATTATCTAAATGCTATTACTAGCAGGATAAAGTTTCTCTTGTAATGTAATAACGCAGGTAGGTACAGCTATTAGAATTAAATTAAATACGTATTAGAGGTATATAGAAGTGCGTGTTGTATTAGAGATTCTAGATTAGCTATACACCTATAGGTCTTATACAGAAGAACAAGAGAAACTTATTCTCTATCTATACTATAGGCTTATATTTATAGTAGGCGTAGCAGCTAAGTTAGAGCGCTATTAAAGCGCTTTTGGTCCTAATCTACTAGCTCTCTACATAATCTGTTACTAAGCCTTTATAAGGTATTAGATATAACATATGTTTGTATGTGCTTATTATATTAGTAGTAGCTGCTAAAAGCTATAGAGTAGCTTGTTATGTTGTGTTAATATAATAGGCTCTCTTTACTTATTTTAGTATTAGCTTAATTATTTAATAAAGAGTTAGTATATACTATTTTACTAAGTTATAGGCTTTGTAAAGAGAGCTATATAATACTAAAGTTCTATATTGTTATAGCTACTCTTAGATAGCGCTTCTACTAAGAGGTGTTAGTTAGATAGGTAGAAGTAGTCTTATACCTCTTAGAAGGCTATATAGAGCCTGCGCAGCTTAGAGCCTAGCTTTCTTCTATTTAGGTCTCCTCTATTAAGGCTTATAGAGTAGGCGCTAGTAGAGATATTTTAATTTCTAGTGCAGTTGCTAGTACTTTTAGAGTAAAGGCTATAGCTATTTAATCTAAGGCTACTAGGCTTATAGCTCTAGACTAGTAGGTAGAGGCTTAGAGCGCCTTATATCTGTCTAATACCTAAGTAAGAAGAGTTTAGGCTTATGTAAAGGCCTAGTAGCTTATCTTACATACCTTCTTAAAGTCTATATAGCTAAGTCTCTTAAGCGTGCTATAGACTTAGATAAGTATAGCTAGGTAGTTTTTGTAGCTAGCTTTGTAAGGGCTGCAGCAATTTGCATAGTAGGTAGTAGTAGTACACTTTTTTCTATAGAGCCTAATATACTTTGTAATTTTAGTGCTATAGTTATTATATCTTAGAGACCTAGTATATCTTAAAGTAGTACACTATCTCTAGTAGCTAGAGTTGTATAGCGTTACGCTAGTGTGTTTCTTAATTTTATAGCTAAAGTCTAATATGCTAAAGAGGCAGAATAGTTACTATACTAGTTATAAAAATAAGATAATTTAAGTTATAAGGCCTATTAAGTTTATACTATGCTAAGAGGCTCTACAGCTTATTAGCTTCTAGCAGGTTTATGCAATAACTTTCTCTATAACAAGTTCTACTATAGTAAGAATTAGAGTCTTTATAAGAGACTAGTAAGAGGACGCTACTTCTTATACAGCGTAGTTAATCTAGCGTTCTAGAAGGCAAGTGCTAGTTCTATTAACTAATTAGATTATAAGCTTTCTATTCTTCTAGGATATTAAGTAAGTATAGATTTATTCTATAGCTAGGGTAATTGCCTAGCCTATAGCTATAGTAGTTGTAGTAGGAATATCTTGTATAGATAAATCTAGTACCTTGTTATAAATAGCCTGCCTTATAGCAAAAGCTAATAGTTTCTTATATCTCTTTTATAGCAGAACTATAATAAGAATATAATAGTCTAGGTAGTCTAGCCTTTTCTAAGTAGTGTTACTAGCATAGTTATAGGCTAATTTCTGTTAACTAAGGGCCTGCCCCTTTTCTAAGGTTAGGTTTTTTTAAGTTTAGGCTACCTCTGCCTAGGTTTAGGAGCTGTTAGAACTAGGTCTAGTTAACCTAGTTAAAGTAGAAGCTAAGGAGCCTAAGGGTAAAAGTAGAAAGATAGAGGTAGCTAGAGCCTAAACAACCCTCTACTAGAGTTTCCTAGTAATAGAACTAGATTAGGTATTGTTGTACTGCGCAATACAGCTGTTAATAGCAGTTATAAAAGAGGTAATAATACTATAGCAAAGCTCTGTAGCCTTTTAGGCTTTTTGTAGCTTTTAGGTAAGTAAGCCTGTAACTGTTAGTTTCTTAGTTTGCGTTCCTCTACTAATGTTAAAAGGGATAGCAGGCGTTACTAGGACGTTCTGCTGCCTCTTAGAGGTGCGCAGGTTCTAGTAGCTAGGTGATTCTAGTGCCTGGGGTCGGGTGTAGTTTGCGTCCTGAGATGCCACCTAGGCTGGAGTAACCGCTACATCAGCCCTCCTACTACCAGGATCAGTGGCGAGAGGCTGAGGTAGCGCTACCTGAGGCATGAGAGCGTCAGGAATCGGTTGCGATCAAAATTGGTTGCAGACATTGAAACTTCGAAAGACGGAGTATCTATAGCAGGTGCTGCACCAGTCCAGCGTATCTGCACTGTGTCCGCGCCGCTATCGGTATTTTGTCCCTGACATAGTATCGAAACGATCTCTATGATGTTGGATGCGCCGTCGCCGTGAAGATTGTTGTTTTGGGCAGCTTTCTTGATGCTGTTGAAGTGACGGCTTGCAAACCGGGCAGTGAGCGGCGGAGGTCAGGCGATGCAGCAAGCGCTCGTGCCTGATGTCTGTGCATGACATTGAGGTGCATTCAAGCAATCAAGCTGGTGCTCTCGATCGACTTGTTCTCACCCATAATTGCTGCTCGCGTGACGGCATGTGTAGACGTCACTGCCAAGATGTACACAGTCGCTGTATGGAAGGCAAGGGTTTCGTTATACATTTGCTCAAGAGTCGGCGGAGCTAGCTCGGGTACAGTGGGCTCGCATGAAGATTTTTCGAAATAGTTCCGCTTCAGCCGATGTTCAGATATACGTATAGAGTTTTGCAGTTGGTGGAGGTGATTCGTAGGCACGCTTTAGCCATGACAGTTGTTCTTCCGGCGTGGCAAGATCCGCCAAATCCCTGCCTGTCTGCATTTCGAACAATCGTAGGCCGTATGCGCCTACTACAACCATGTCTTCACCGCGTGTTCCAATCGTACCACTAGTTGGGCGTTCTGTGAGGTGACAATTTGTGATTGGCATCCTTAGAATTGTGATGGGGACTCTGGTCACCAAGATTCATGTCGGCCATCTCTTCCCAGCTGCTCGTAGGGGAATTGGGAGTTGCAACGTCGCTGCGGTCTGTTTTGGGGTTTTTCCCATCATGGTGGCAAGGTGAATGTGAGTAGATCTTCCGCGATCTGCGGAGTGTAACTTTAAGTGAGAGTGAGAGCAAAGAACGTTTCCTTGCGCTAAGGTCTTCTAGGGAATATAGTCTTGATGCAAGCGGTTACAGGCTACGTCCAGAACCGGAGATTTATATTGAACAAGAAGCTTATGAGGGATATGAGTTAATTGATCGAGTATAGAATCGAACAGAGGATAGGCTTCATTATATAGTGCTGACTAGGAGTCACATGATATTCTCGCTTGCTATCTGATCTCGAACCTCTGTTCTAAAATGATTTGGATGATTGGATGGGAAGTGCTTGCGCCGCTTTTATGGCTATGCCATAGCATCTCACATGACAACCTTGGAAGAACGACGAAAAACCGCTGGCATTGCATCACCTGAACATGACGCACTAAGCACAATAGTAAGCGAAACTCGTTTACTACTGTAGGTTGTCAAGACCATGAAAAACCGAGTAAATCTTGCAATGCTGAGTCAGCTGTTTTCCCACACAGAATGTGCCGGTGCACTATACACCAATTCAATGCTTGTGACAACGTTCCTCCACACGTGTAATCTCATTCCTCAGCAGCGACTGATACCTACTGTGTCTTCCGTTTTCAGACCTAATGCCACTCAGAGGCTCCAATTACGGATCCTTTGAGTGCGAGAGAAGAGGGAACAATTTGCAGCCAGGACCAAATCATCCTGGAGATCTTTAAGACGCTGTGGTCACTCCTGTAAACGCTAGGCTTTTGTATACCTTATGTCTTGAGCGTATACCGGCTTCGCCAATCATCGCATACCATTTCCTCCTTCACCTGCTCTTGCCACAGAAAGTGCTGTATCCTCCAGGTATCCTCCTCGGTCATCTTCAGGAGGCAGTCACAACTCAAGTCAAGGAAGTCATGACCTGGACACACTCCTCAGCCCATTCCTTGAACTTCGCTTCCTCCACCGTCCACTTCGTTAATCTCTTCCGCGCTGTTTCCATGTACACGAGAAGTGAATGCCTCTCCCCACCCTTGCTCGTCTGCTCCGCCAAGTCCCGCAACACTCCTCTCGCAGCCTCCTCATCTGCATTCGCGCCAGACATGCTCCGCTTGAGCCCGTCACTCAAGCGCTTCCTGTCCTTGGACTTCTTCGGCAATGCTGCAATCATGTCGGCCGCCAGCATGCCAAGCGTCGTAAGTGAATTGCGATAGGCCTCTTGGGGTGCGAAGATGGCGCGGCCAGCGATCTGTGCTTTCACGAGCTCATTGAGGTAGCGGGAGATCCCATCTGAGGTTGTGGGGGGTAGTTTGGCGATGAAGATGTGTGTAGAGATCTCGAATTCTGTCATGGCTTCATCCAGAGCTTGGCGGGTTGCTGCGCAACGATTGATGAGATCTGTGAGGTGGACCACTATGGTTGAGAGCTCAAGTGTACCGACATCGTCCCACTCGCGGTGCGCTGTTAGCGTGGTCTGGGGTGCTATCACAGGTGCTTTCGGAAATTCGCGAGGGCCACTCGTAGCCGCTGCGGAGTGGATCCCAATAGCGCTCTGGAAGTTACGGAGAGGGACATTGAAAGCATCCGGGGGTCTAAGGTCGTAAGATCGCCGAAAATTATATGTCTCTCTCTATCTCACCTATTATTCGCTTCGAACCTCTCGAAAGCACGCACAGCCTCCTCGAATTCTGCATAATCAGCTGGCGATGTGGCAGGAGAGGCGGCCGGGTCGTTCATCATGCAATTGAGAAACCTGTTGTTCATCATGATGTTGTGTTTGACGGTAGCGCATCAACCAGGTCGGGAGATTGTAGTCAGTGAAGTTGGTGGAGAAAAGTGGGTCGCTCACATTCTTGCAGAATGAGAGTGAAAGTGAGCTAGAGGGAAGAAAACAACCACTGAGACGTCAATTACCTACTACGTTCAGTCAGCATCACCTGCTTTACCCTAAATCACGAGCTCTTTGCACACATTCCCATAGACTTGCGGCTCTCTACTCGTGACTATTCGCTGGGTCTCGTGCTACTCAGCAAACCAGTGGTAGACGGAGCTTGACATTCAAAATGGTAGCCTTTACGCCTTCATGGCTTCCACGGAACCTCAGAACCTTCAGCAAGAGTAGGCGAGATATTAAACCTTGGTTGTAACCGCTGACCAAGACTCTAAGCCTTGCCTATTACTCAACTCCCGCCCTCGATGACCGAAGAAAGTGATACGCAGCCATTGCTTGGACGTAGCATCGCTTCTCATCTCGAGATCACAATCGATCCCAATGACCCCCCGCCTGCCGCGACCCTCGCGTTCACCCATCTTCGTCAGCAAACCCAAGATATCTGGCACAAGTTCGAAAATGCTGAGAAGTCCCTGATTCTTCTAGACGACCAAGTTAACGAGGAAATCCTCGAGTACGTTTCTGTGCATAAACGCGCAACTGGGCCAGAGCTGAGGATTGAAAGGGCGCGCTTTACGATACGCTTGTACGAGCCGAGGGTGGCGGAAGCGGAGACATGGTGTAACGAAATCGAAAAAGCTATTTCAGCTCTGGAGAAAGCTGCACTGAAGGAGCCGAAGACAGTGGAGGGTCGAGCGACTTTAGGAATTGATATTGGTGTGATGAGGAAGAACTTGATAACGACGCGGGACATCCTTGAGGTGGCACAATTTCAGCTGCAACGAGCAATCTCGATGCTGAATCCTTCTTAGTAGATAAACTTGGTGTTTATCGGTGTATCACAGTCGCAGGGACGTTCTCGGATAGGTGTGGTGCAGAATAATTAAGTGTACGGTAACGCTCCAACGCTTGGTGTGTCCGATGCTGCCAAGTTCTTAAAGTACTGTGAATGTTTCATCTTGCATTATCTCGCATGATTTTTCCATGTCGAGGAGCTGTTTCATCGTCCTCTCTCAGGTTCTTGTCCGTCCAAAGCTACGTTTCAACTGGGACTACAAGATCGACGCACTGACTACTCTGGGTTATGTCAGGCAGTGGGTGGCCTGGATGCGCGCCACATGGCTTCAAGAGCCGGATCATGCAATTTATGGCGTCGATTATTGGTCCAAGAAGGTGCCACTGTTTGACAGTAGGGCATAAAGCTGGTACATACAGCCACAGCAACTCCCGGCATGAAGTTTGAACTACGAAGCGAACAGTGCTAGATTCAAACCTACATCTGGGATTGCTGAAGGGGTTGTAGGCTACAAGAACAAAAACTTGTTCCTGTTTTCACCACCACAAGACTGGACGCATATCTAGAAAGCGACGAATACAGATTGGCTGAGAAGACCACATGAATATTTATGTCGGAGAACGCTCTGCAGAAGATCACTCCTGGCAATAACATTACATGGCACATTTCAAGAGCCAGTAACTTTTAGGGAGGAGATGAGGTACTGCAGTATCCATCTAGAGCAAACAAGAGGGAGCATGATATATGTGAATCCGGTAGTGGTAGGTAGGGAGCTTGTGATCCACAAGGATTTTTTGGAACAGGAAGTGTATAGAAGATCACGATGAGCATACCCACCGTTATATTCTTGCTCAGTACTCTGTCTTGGGTCCATACACGGTACAAGTAAAGGAACCATAGCCGCCCAATCTACAAGGTCATTCAGCAAAATGCACAGGCTGTGTTTCTCTAGCCGTAAAAGTCTCTGAGAGAAGTGAGCTTGATCACACAGCTCGTCTTCACATTGATCGAGCACGCAGTTGCGTCTTGTCGCGTGCTCACGTGCGCCAAGACCTGCGCCTACCTCAAGTACTCTTCCCCGCCGCACGCCACTGTAAATATTGTCTTTCTTACCACCGGCATGCATCATCGCTCGGCGATACAGCTCACCAATACACTACACCAGTCCGGAAAGTTCCCCATTGGCGCCGTCTCGCCCACCATTGATATGTCCGGGATTTCCATGCTTGAGAGCACGAAGAAGGGGGTGCATGATCCACCCGCACAGTAATGTACATTGCTGTAACAATCGAATAGCAAACTTTGAACCGCTACAAGTAGCGGCATCTTCTTCATCCTTGCATGTTGCATGAGCCGTGACCTAGGCCTAACAGGTGAATTATATCTTCGACGCCCTCATCTTCGTGCTGTCCACCCTCTTACCCTCATCATCCTGCTCCTTGACACTCAAGTCTGGAAACTCGGCCGGCATTATCCTCCTCGGACTCGCTCCTTCCACAACACTGTACTTTGCAAAATCAGTGACGCCCTTCTTCCTCAAGAAGTCCTCATCCAGTTCCAAACACCCATTGACCTCTTCAGTCTTACTCCTCAGCATCGCAAGAATTGCATCCGAGTAGATGGTCGGCTTCCTTAAATCGCTCGCACCCTCTTCCCTTACCGCACTCTCCGTAGCGGCCGACTGAATCGCCACAGCAGGCCAAATCGACGTAATCGCCATGTCTTTCTTGCCCTCGCGCTCGAAATCCATAGCCAGTCCCTTGGTCAAGACAGACATGCCGACTTTGCCCATCGCATAGGCCGTCTTGCCACGGAAGAAACGCGAGTATATCGGCGGACTAACGACGATGATCCTGCCCTTCCAAGCCTGTTTCTTGAACTGCGCGAGCGCAGCTTGGATGGTACCATACAGCCCCTCGACGTTGACGCGCTGCATGAGCTGGAAGCGCTTCATGGGCGAGTTTTCGACGCTTGCCCACCATATCGCGCCGGAGTTGTAGATGAGGGCATCGAGACGGCCGTACGTGGAAATTGTCTGATCGACGAGGGCCTGGATGCTGGGGAAGTCGCGCGTATCTACGGCCATGGCAGTTGCGGTTCCGCCGGCTTCGTGGATCTCGCGTGCGACGGTGGAGATGGTGGATGCGGACGAGTTTGGGTCTGGTGGAAAGGGCTTGGTTTGCGAGGCATCAGAGGTGGATTTCGCGGCGACGACGACTGGTAAGTGTTACAGTTGAGCAGTTGTGTGGAGGTGAAGGAATTACCGGCATAGCCCTCTCGTGCAAGATCAATTGCAACTTGCCGTCCTATGCCTCGCGAAGCACCAATGATGAGCGCGACCTCCTTGGGTTGTGCCATGTTGCTTGAGAATGGCTTGGTGTGGTAAGGACACTTTGCGGTCAGGTGTGAGAGTCGACAAGTCTTCAATCTCCGGCAAACAAATTCCAGGAGGTCATTTCGCCCTTTATGCAGTTCCGCGGCTTCATGCGCAAAACCTGGGGTGCGCGCATTGCTTGGTGGAGATGCAGCAGTGATTACTGATTGCGGCAGCTTCCCCAGTTTGTTGAACCTCGGCTGCCAAGACGCGAACCTCACGACATTCACCACATAAGGAACCAGCGAATAAACCTCTCCATGGTACAATGTGATTTCTCATCGTTCCGCACTTAGCAATCATGTCTGGAAAAATCACGTCGTATCTGGATTGTGGTACGTTAATTCTGCCCCCAGAGCCTGACATGCGAAGCTAACCACATTAGTGTCACCATACTCGTACTTTGCTCTTCTACACCTGGAACGGAACAGAGAGAAGCTCAAGTCGCACAATGTGGAGATCGAGTGAGTGCCTCCTATTCTGCCTTCAGCCCCCATGCGGGTTGTCACCCACGAGCGAACTTGACAGGGTTCTGCCGAAATGATGTAGTACAACAAACCTTGAAAGTTGAAACTACTTCGTACCCAGCGACGGGCTCCTCGATCCGCACGCTCCCGCCACGTCCTTGCAGGATCGAGGAGGCGTACTGCTCATGTGTAGTGAAACGAGGAGCACACTGTCCACTTCCCCGTAGACGTCCACTCCTGCGGGCTAGGCATAGAAACAGGCTCAACACTGACAGGAAGCAGTATAGTCCCCGTCTTCCTGGGCGGAATCAATGTCGGTAGCGGTACGTCTTCCACGCCCCCGTTCTCGCGCCAATCACAACACAGTCTTTTGTACTTTCCCCACTTCCCCGGAAGACTATAGACATCGCATCCCTGATGCTGCACAGGCAACAAGCCGCCATGGACACTTCCAGCAAAGGCAGCGTACAGCAAATACGATAGCGAGCGCGCGAAGCGGTACTTTCGAGTACCGAACATCAAGACTCCCGAGTTCTTCCCAATTTTGTCGCTCTTGCCCCAGCGTGCGTTGGTGTACATCAAGGAAGCACACGCGCAAGACTTTACCAAGATATTCCTTGACATCTTCCATACCATGTGGGAGAACGGCCTGGATGTCAGCAAGCCCGAGGTTCTGGCCCAGATACTCGCGAAGCACTTCAGCGAGAGCGAAGCCAAAAACATCCTGGAGAAAGCAAACAGTGCGCCATACAAACAGCGTCTGAATGACAGCACCAAGGAAGCCCTCGATAGCGGCGCCTTCGGGTGCCCCTGGCATCTCGTACGGAACTCGGAAGGAGTAGAGGAGCCTTTCTTCGGTAGTGACAGGCAAGTGTTCCCGTTGATTGGCTTTCTTCGTGTCGGGTGTGAGAAGGGGCCTCCTCTTTGGTATAGTTCCCGTCGCGGAAGGGAAGATTGTATGAGAGTGCACATGGACTCTGAAACATGACGAACGAAATCGTCCCTCGAGCGTGGAGTGCGCTGACCATGCGGCAGATTCCACTTCATGTGGGAGTTCTTAGGACTACCCTGGCAGGACCAGGTGCTGGGGCAAGCGAAGGTGAGAGCAAAGTTCTGAAAGTATTAACCTTGGTGGGTATGGTAGGTCGGGGGACGACCAGACTGAATGAAGTTGTTGAGATGTTATGCGAAGTGAAGAAGTCTGCGCTCGTTCATTGTATACTCGTTGAAGAAATCTTGTTGCCGGTACGATCTATAGCCGCATCGCGACCTTTTTCTTTTCACACTCGACTCTGCGCGCTGCAGCTTGATCTTTCCGTGCTACCAAAGACGAAATTTTGGTTCGTGCGACCTACGGCACGGCAGCATATGTTCCACAGTGCGTCAACACCCTGTTCCCTGTAGCATCCCATGTCCTGTCATAGTGACCTGTCAGCCACCCGCGAAACAGATCGTCGGCTTCCAACGTTCTTGTGTTCATGAAATGGCGCTGGTCGCAGATGGCCGCAAGATGCGTGCTGGTAAGAGGCATGGCACGCGCAGAGAACCTGGTTGGCCGTTCCCATGTGTGACGTAGCTTACTCTTGCAAGACAGTGTCTCGTCGCGTGCGAGTGATTCTTCTACCGGCACGCAATTGCTGGAGTGGCGCATGAGCCGTCCTATATGTATGCTTCCAAACTGGCGAGCCAATGGGGAACTTTCCGGAGTGGTGTAGTGTATTGGTGAGCTGTATCGCCGAGCGATGATGCATGCCGGGATCTTTCCTAGGTTGGCATCAACCAACGATCCGCCGGCGACATGCATCTCCAGGTGAGAGCTGGGCTAAGTTCGAGATCTGAGGACTCAGGAAGCACCTCACAGCTCACTGCAGACGCTACAGACGGGCCTGTCCGCAAATGCTCCGATGAGAACTGCTGCCAAGGTTCATGCAAACAGCCGTTCGCGCGATGCATGTCAAACCAAATAGGGCGTCGTACCTCAACTAGGCCAACTCAGCTAGGACCGGAAGAGCAAGCAGTCTTGGCTTGCTCTGTTCATATTCAGTGCGATAGGACCACAGCCGCGCAAGATCGCTTGATACTGCTGGCAAGGCTGAGCAGCAGCGCTTCATCTATGAGCTAGCCACGTTGGAGGACCATGGTCACTGGAGCGTCATCGCTTGATGCCATGCTTGCCATTTGATACCATGGGTACTGACGATTGCGCATCGGGGTTGAGCCTAGTGGACCTCGTAGTCTGATACCTTCCCGTGTCGCTTTCATGGGTTGCTCTCATTACAGGTAGTAGAGATGTGGGCCTATCCGAGAGCTCAGACATAGTCTTCTTACCGTAAGGATGGAGACATGGGGCGCTCAAACGAAGGTCATTGCGCTGAAAGAGATCGATATAGGTTGTCTTGCTTTTAAGACATTAACGTCCACTCACCTCGTAATCTCTGTAAATCGGCACTTTGAACAGTAGCTTCGGCTTCCATTTTACACGTTGTCTTGCTGTTCAATCATCTGTCATCCAGTTGTCCTCTCTCTCTACTGTATCCAAGAGACTCTTTCCACGAGTCCTGTTGCTTGACTCTCGGCAGTGCGTTTGTGCCTGCCCGTGCGATTATCGGCCACCTTCTGGAGCACTTACTAATTGTTCCTGCTCTCGTGGCATACTAGTGAGGCATCTTCACATACTGTCACCAAATTAGCGTGCTGACGAGGGTTTCGATTAGGTACATCGCGTGGACTTGCCGCTGCTTCATATAGAGAGCAGCGCCAGCATCTTCTTCTCCGCGTCGTTCATCCACTCAAAGAACTCGATTGGAGCAGAGCATTGAAGACGCGGGCCCGCAACCTATAGTGCTGAAGCTCATTTCCCTCGTGCCAGTTGCAGCCCGATTCTTACCGCTCTTGTGTGAAGGGCGGTCAAGTGCACCTAGCGAATGATAGAGGGTCCAGTCGTGGACTGTCAACGCAGCTGTCTCCGAAACCCGCCCACCCCGCAATCCTCATTCACACCATTTCGCCCTTGAAGTTGGTACCTCCCGATATTCACATCGTCTTGTTCGAGACAGTGTTGTACGATTGGCCTTATTTGCGACCTGTATAAGGTGTGCTTGTCGCTCACGGCAACATGGCACAGCGAAGTCTACTTCACCGTCAAGGGAACCTCGAAAACCTCAATTTCCGCGGTTATAGCTCACAGCAGGTCCATTTCGTCGGCAACGATCACCAGGAAGCGTCTACTTCGTTCCCTTTGGTCAACAACCCTCGCCAGATCGTTTCAATAGCACAGCCGTATTCCGTAAATGATGTGTCTCGATGAATGGTAGCAAGAGCTAACATGACGCTGCAGCAGCAGATTACAGCGGCGCATCAGCGCGATAGCGAGCAATGGCAGCGGTCACACACCACTCGGCATCCATATGACAGCGCACCTCCAGGACGGGTCTCCAGTGGAACGGCGTATACACAGAACGACTCCTGGGTACAAGGCTCTATGTCCTGCAGCGGCTTGACCACGAGCGAGAGTGACATTGCATCACCGACTGTGTTAGAGGCAAATGCGGCCTCATATGCCAGCAACGGTCTCATCTATGCCCAACCAGTGTCGTATGACATGGTCAACCAGGGCAGCATTTCGTATGGACTACCGAGGTACACTCGCTCTGCAGGGTTTCCTTGCGGCATGAGCACGAATGGATCGGACCACGAGACGAACAGCTCGTATTCGCCGAAGAGCTATATCAGCGAGGCCTCAGAAGTACAGCCATTCACACCGCATTCTGTTCCGAGCGACATCTGCAGCATCAGTAACTGGAACGGTTACGGCGGTCTATCGTATGCAACGATCAAATCGTCCTCGCCGCAGGAGGCACCATCGTTCGAGCATGTTGCAGACAACGAGATGTCAGGGGCGCCGCGATTTGAACTGGGAATCACCATGCCGTCCGCTGCATCCATCAGCCCCAGTTACAACCTGCACGGACTCCCTATTTCCTACGATACTATCAGCCCGTACGGTTCAGACTTCTCATATAACCAAAAGAGTAGTCCAAGTGCATCATCTTGGTCGTCTGCGGGCCAGTCGCTCAGACCAAGGGCCCCGCCAACTAACAGTACTCCCTTGAACAGCCTTGCGACCAGACACGAAGCCTCCTCTGGTAGCGAAACGTCTGGTGAGCTAAGAGAATGGAGCGGGCCTCGCGCGAGCGTTGCATCGCAGGAACAGTCTCAAGGCCTCTTCCACTCTAATCGGGTCCTGGATACACCAGCTCAGCGCAAGGCGGATGATGAGATTCTCTTGGAAGGTAAGAGGGATGGCCTCACCTACAAGGAGATCCGGAGGAAGATGCATGTGAAGTGTGCAGAGTCCACACTGAGAGGTCGTTATCGCTCCTTGACCAAGGCGAGGCAGGATCGCGTCCGTAAGCCTATATGGCGAGAAAAGGATGTGAGTGTAGCCGAAGTGGGCGTTGGTGACACTGCTGACATGTGCAAAGATTGAGCTCCTGACTGACTTCGTCATGCGAGACCTCCATCGCATCGACGCAGCCAACAACCACGCCTTGGGCTACGACCAGCGACTAGCCAAAGTTCAGTGGAAGAAGGTTGCTGATGCCATTCGCGCCCATGGCGGATCTTACCACTTTGGCAACTCGACGTGCAAGAGGAAGTGGCAAGAGCTGCATCCTCGTCGTTGAGCGGTCGGCGTGTTGTTTCCAGTCAGGAAAAGAGGACTGGGCACCATAGGGTCGGTGCCATTGGAGTGGCACAGAGCCTATTGAACAAGTGACCCAGCGTGTAAGTGCTGCCTGAATTTGTCTTCTACCTGAGTTTCATGGCGGGCTCAGGACTTTTGAGTCCACATCACCTCTTTTTTTCTTTGCAATGTTGCTTTTCGGCTTTCTTTAACTCTTGTATCATCTTATGTGTGTAGGATACGTGTTTGCGCTCTTGTCCACTTTTCTGATGTGGCGAGACCACACACACCAAGTAACTCTCCCAGTTGCTGTATAGCATGGAGGCACATTGATCGTTGATATGAGAAAATCGAAGGTATGATGTTAGGATTAGATATGAGAGTACTTGAATGCATTGTGCAAAGGAGATCCTTCTACAATGATGAAATTGATCAAGTCGGGAGGCTGAAGTGTGACGTGATCTGTGCGGCTTCTTCCCGAGCAGTCGTTCTTACCTTACCTCCACAACAGTTGCACCGTGACGCCCCATGAGAATGCTTCTCGGTCTGACCGAAACGCTTCCGAGCCTCGTGGAGGCCAAATTCGCTTCTGCAAAGGCCGCTTCAGGCTTGCTGTTCTCACCAAGCGAAGTTTCTACCATTCGCACCTCGACGGGCATTCCGGTAGGCATGCCAAGTCCAACCTCCACCGGCACAGCCGACATTAACATGCAGCACAGTTTCAATTGCGCTATTGTCCTACACTTGCAAAGAAGCCCACACCAAAGAACGAGGAACCAACACCGAAGAGAAAATTCGATCCCTTCGAGAGCCCTCCAGCTGCGCTTCACATTGCCGATATACCTAGCGACAACCCTAGTCATCTACTGGTGCTCAATAAGTTTCCCATCATCGCACAACACTTCATCCTCGCTACCAAGTCCAATAAGAAACAGACACATTTTCTTGAGCAGGATGACCTGGAGGCGACGTTCGCTTGCCTGAATGCATGGCAAGCTACGCATAGCAAGCAGAAGCGCTTGTTTGCCTTCTTCAATTCGGGCGAGCACAGTGGGGCCAGCCAAAGCCACCGGCATTTGCAGTTCTTACCACTCGAGAGCATGCTTGAAGGGGAAGAGACAGGTAACTGGGACCTGCTCATCGATCTCATTTTATCCAGCAAGGGTACGCAAACCAAAGGTAAGCTTTGCAAACCGTGTCGTTGCTGTTGCAACACATCATCTTTGGGTTGCCAGAAACTGGAGATATGTGTCCAGGGCTTGGCAGGTGGAGAACAATCGGCGAGACACGTTCTTCAAAGGACGAGCGGGTCATTGTAGACGCTGCTGCGCACAGTTGGACATCGCTGACTCCTCAACCAGGTGCCCAAGCTAGATTGACACAACATGACGATCTGCCGTTTGTTCATTATGCATGTTCTTTAGGACCCAATCCGTCCGGTCCCGAGTTGGTCAGCAACTACAATGAGCTTTACAGTGCAGCCAAGGACGCTGTTGATGCATTTATTGCTACGAGTCCAGAGGAATTTGATTTGCATCCAGACGACGAAGGTGGCTCACCCATAAGTTACAATCTTGCAATGACTACTTCTGGCATGGCAATCCTGCCGCGACGAAGCGAGGGCACCATGCTTCAACGTGATGATGGCAGCAAAATCGGATTTGTTGCCCTGAATGGCACTACACTTGGGGGAACAATGATGGTAAGTCGAAAAAGTACGTACACTTGTGACATGCGGCAGAAGCTAACACGATGATCCCAATTGTACAGGTCAAGTACCAGGAAGAATGGGACCTCCTTCGTGAACGCCCTGCAATGCTCGACAACATCCTCGCAGCTATTGGCATACCAAGGCCGGATCCGACAACATGCAAGTCGCGCGTCTGACATGACAGTCGCAGATTTGACTTGCGAGTGCAGTTCATCCAACTGATCAACCTGCATGTCGCCTTCAATGAGGTACCCGTAGGTGAACCAGTGTTTCGGGCAATCCTAGGCCTTTACCCTTCCTCCCCAACCAGCAATGATGAGATATTCACCACTACTCAACTTCCCTTCTATGCTCTGACAACACATTCGTCCCAATGTACCACTTGACCATGGATATTAATGCGACACGGAGTTTGAGTGGCATTTGTGAAGTCGAAATCATCTTGTAGGCTGTCTGCCTGGAGCTAGATCTGCAGTAGAGGCAGTCAGGGATTGTATGTGTCACATCGCAGCTTCAAACGCAGCATGAGTCGTGAGAAGTCGTGTTTCGCGGCCGTGGAGACGTGGAGGATGGATCTGTCGACGTGCCGCTATCTGCTCACTACCAGACACTTCCAGATCGACGAACGTGATATATATTTGTTAGATGCGTTGGGTGTAGGTGGTTGTTTCAAGGAGAGATGGAGCGATGGAGATGTCGCTGATTACATAAAGTCTTGGAAGATGGAGGATAAACTTTCCACGATGGCCACATCCACAGTGAGGTTTGCACGTGACAGATGGACCCGGGAGGCCCGGGTTGGCCCTAGCTTCATCTATGAGTGGCGCCCTCGTCATCTGGGCTCGAGTCTTCACCACAGCGAAAAGATACAATTTCGCTTTGCAGCCCTCACTTCATGCGTCAGCGCCGAAATGCGTGCCTGCATCTCCCACAATAGCCCGCATTGTGTTCGACGTGTCCCGCCTGATTGAGGGCAGCTTCACTAGCTGCATCCAGCAATCACGTTGCCTCATTTGCCTCTTCACTGCCCTCAATAGTCGACGACCTCACCCGAACCTGCATCGTGCAGCGTGTGAGCAAGATGAAGTACACCGTATACGACCGTTTGTTTCGGCGGGAAATTGGGCAACAGCGTAGGAAATATACAGATATCCGGGGTATCTACGGTGACAAGCAGTGGGTGGATGATCTGGATATTGTCAACGAACTGGAGGGTCATAGTGGATGTGTAAATGCCTTGAGGTAGTGCATGCCCCAACAGACGCAAATTCAGTGTCGCTGACCCTCGCCAGCTGGTCCACGTCTGGCCGTCTGCTAGCTTCTGGCTCTGATGACCACCGCATCAATATTCATTCATACCACCCGGAATCGTCGACGTCGCAATTCAGCCTCACCACCTCGATAGTGACGGGGCATCGGACCAACATCTTCTCCGTCAAGTTCATGCCGTACTCGAATGACCGTACCATTGTCTCTGCGACCGATGACGTCCGGATTTTTGATATCGAGCACAGTGGACACTCGCCCTTCGGCTCCGGGAGCAGGTCGAGCGCGGCGAGGCGTCCCATGGCTATGGCACGAGATGGCGTCACGCTCACCGAAGGAGACACTAGCGCGAAGGTTTTCCGTTGCCACACTGATACTGTCAAGCGCATTGTGACCGAGGATACCCCTTTCTACTTCTTGACATGTTCGAATGACGGAGACGTACGCCAATGGGATGTGCGGCAGCCTTCGAAAGCTTACGCGCGGCCAAAAGATGCTGGACTGCCGTCCTGGGTCCGAGACGAGGATGGCTCAGACAATACTCCAGCGCCGCTGATTTCCTACAGCCGGCATAGTCTTGATCTAAACACTGTGTCGTGCTCGCCATCGCAGCCCCACTACATTGCACTTGGAGGTGCACATTTGCACTGTTTCCTTCACGACCGACGCATGCTTGGCAGGGATCGCAATGCGGAGCGTGGATCCAGGCTGCCAAGTCCGGGAAACTGGAGTGATTACGATGACGAGGTCCTCGGAAAAGCGACCCAGTGCGTGAAGAAATTCGCGCCAAATGGCAAAAAGCGCATGCGACGCAACGATGGGGGTCACATTACGGCATGCAAAATCAGCGACGCGCATCCGAATGAGCTGATTGTGAGTTGGTCTCAGGATCACATCTATAGTTTTGACATGTTACGAACACCCGACGCTAGCGAAGAGATCTGGACTACCAAAGTGTCGAATGGTGACTCGAGCCATCGCGTGAAAGACAAGCTGAAGAAGCGCAAGCGCCCCAAGTCCCGCACCCTGTCTGAGAACTCGACGGAGCGACGCAGCTCAAGGCAGCGTGCTGAAGATACCGAAGAAGATCTTGCCCTCAGAGTGAGATACGAGAACGGTCAAACTGAGGACATTCGCATTGAACCTCCTACCGAAAATGGCATGTCTCGAGAAGAATTAAATGACCTTCGATCGACCGATCACTACCGTATAGCAAAAACTACAGTGACAATCAAAAAGCGCATGTTTGATCTAGCAGAGCTTGGCGAAATTGGACTTCAACTGTCATTCACATCTATCCTCGGCTTTGCTCAATCCATCTTGGCAGACATGGACGACATTGCGCGAAGTTGGGGATATCCTGTGGATCCGGATCCCGTCGATGTCGCTGTCCAGAACAAGCTTAGGGACAGCCGTGCAGCATCTCGTCGTTTTGTGCAGGCGGCTGGAACGTTAGCACGCGCGCTTGATGGGCAGTTGTTGACTGGGGCCAACTCGGATGCACACATTGCACGATATTTTACATCGATACAACCCGCGCCCAGGGAACGAGAGCTTCCGCGACATGAGCAGTTTGGGTACGACTTTCTCAAAGCCATCTTACTGTGGCTTGACAGCGGGCCCAGCGCCGTTATTGAAGGGTTTTCGAGCAGTAGCCCAAGCGATCGGTGTCCTTGCTCGCAAGATTCGGACATGGATGCCATTGATGATACCATCATCCCTTACTTGCTTGACCTAGCCAGCGATGAACCCGTTGTCAATGTCGACGTATCCAAGTTCGAAAAGGATGAAAGGCGCATCCTGTACGGAAGTGAGAAAACTGCGGTACTAGCATTCGCACAAGCTATAAACGTCCCTTTCGCTGATCTGACCGGCGCGGTCATTCCCACAACGGGCAATACATCACTTCCGCCCGATGCCCAGAGCCGAGACCTAGCAAAGAGGCGATGGGGCTACCAGATAGGCAGAGGGGTTTTGCTCAACGCCTCGCGAGACATAAGGTTCAAGTACGTGGACCGGGCCTTTGGCGGTCGTGGCATTGCAGACAACCTGGTCAGAGCCGAGGAACAAGCGCTGAAGGAACAGCAAGAAGATATAGACCCGATTGATGATGATGATGAAGGACCGGTCACAGATGCAGAGCTTGTTGGTCGGGTCAGGATACGTCAGAGCAACAGCGAAGAGGAAGCCGTCTCCAGCCCATCTATATCTCCTTTTAGCTCTAGCTCCAATTCAGTCCTTGGAGAGGACGCCGAGGAAGAGGAGGAAAATGTATCAGAAGATGACGATGACGATCGCGGCTATGGCGACGCTGGGTCATCGGATGAAGACGACGAAGATGATGATGACGCATCGGACGGCGAAGGCCTAAGGCGTACAAGAAGCGGACGAATGCTGTGGTGTTCAGGGCGTGCTCGGAGCCGCAGAGAGAACGTGGAACCCGACGTGCCATGCGCAGCCCATACACGCGTGTACACTGGTCACTGCAACGTCAAGACAGTCAAGGATGTAAATTACTTTGGCCTACAAGATGACTACGTAGTGAGCGGCAGCAATTCTGGACATGTCTTTATCTGGGACCGCAAAACGGCACAATTGGTCAACATTCTGGAGGGGGACGGCGAGGTGGTGAATGTTGTTCAAGGTAGAAACTTCGCTCCCAGTCTCTGGGCCAATGCTAACGTGCTCTAGGCCATCCATATGAGCCGACCATGGCAGTCTCTGGAATTGACCATACGATCAAGATCTTCTCGCCAGATTCCCGGGACCAGCGCAACGCACGCAAAGGGATCGGCGTCCAGTCTTCGGACCCTGGAAACTTCTCGAGCCTACATTGGGGTCGTAGGAGACGCACACACACCACTGACCACGACGAAGACGAAGATGCTGACGCGCGGCCAGCTGAGGCGCTGAGTGACAGTGATGAAGAGGTCGGACTGAACGGGCTAAGGAGTCGCAAGCGTATGCATGAGGCTTACCAAATCACATCGCAAAACGATATGGACCGCAAGGGGGGCAGGGAGGACTATTTCATCTCCGTGAGTACAGCCTTGCTCCGACAGTACAGCGATGCTAATATGTTCCTAGCAAGCCGTTTTTGCACAACTCGCTCGGCGCCTTGCGGCACAACAGGGTGGTGGAGCAGACGGGGAGGGCCCGGTCGTGGTCACGGAGGACACTTGCTTGGTCATGTAGCGGCGAGGCGGCCTTACTGTTTTTCTACCATATGGGGCTACTGCGACATGGGACAGAATCCGCATTAGATGGCTAATATATGCCTGATACTCTTTAATTGGAGGATACATTGGGAAGCACCGCGAATGCTGTCTCGATGCCCACCCCGTTTCCACTGGCGACCCACGCAACGCTTTACGATGCCTTCTTTTGCTTCGCCTTGAGTGCCTTCTTGCGGTTGCTCCTTATCATGACTACAGAGAGGAAACTGCCGACCACGGTGGAGCCGATAATGATGAGGATGACAGGGATGCGGATGGCCCAGACACGTGGGAGGAAAAGCGAGTGGAGGAAGTGGTCATGGTCGACAAACGGCTGCACTGGTTAGCGCAGTCGCAGGTAAGAGAGAGAGCCTGTGCCCGTGGCATCGTACCATGAAGAGTGTCCAGACAGTGTAGTAGACGAAGATGGACGTTGCTGCGATGAGCATGCTGAGGCCCACGAGGCGGTCGAGCTGGGGGACATGTTAATTGACAGAGCTGTGGAAGATGGGGTGTGGCCATGACGTACCATCTTGACGTGTTGCTGGGAAAATGAGCGACGGCAACGTCGTGGTGGCAGAGAGCAGCTGGCACTTTGGCGCGAGTGCCAAGCACGGGGGTCGGCACAACCGCGGGCCGTCCGCCGCCGAGCTAAACTTTCGTGCCTGTACTCCGTGGCGTCGCGTGCCCTTCACCAACACCTTTGGTTGCGGGCGCCGTTGCACCTCCACGACTGCTCGATTCCGCCTCGCCGCCATGGACGTCGCATCCGCCGTCCGTCTGCCGTCGCCGGAGCTCGAGCTCCCGGACCCGCCGCGCAAACGCGACCGCTCGCCGTATGAAGCTGCGGCCGGGCCCGCGAAGCGATCGAGGAGAGAGGACGAGCGCGACCATGAGCCGCCTCGCGAAAGAGAGGATGAGCGCGACCATGAGCCGCCTCGCGAAAGAGAGGAGCGACCGCGGCGCGAGCGAGAGAACGGGCGGCGCCACGACGACCTTCCCGAAGACGACTCGCGCCTGAAGCTTTTCCACAAGGCCTTCAGCGCAAATCGCAAGCTGCCCATCGACGACTCCAAGACGCGCGCGGGAGGCGCCTACATTCCGCCTGCGCGACTGCGCGAAATGCAGAAGCAGATCACGGACAAGAAGTCGCCCGAGTTCCAGCGCATGGCCTGGGAGGCGCTCAAGAAGTCGATTCAGGGCCTCATCAACAAAACCAACACGGCCAACATCAAGATGATCGTCCCAGAGCTGTTCAGCGAGAATCTCGTCCGTGGTCGTGGCCTGTTTTGCCGCGCCATCATGAAGGCACAGGCCGCCAGTCTGCCCTTCACACCCATCTACGGAGCCATGGTCGCGATTGTGAACACGAAGCTGCCACAGGTCGGAGACTTGCTGGTTCGCAGGCTGATCATCCAGTTCCGGAAGAGCTTCAGGCGCAACGACAAGGCCGTGTGTCTGGCCAGCACCATGTTCTTATCACACCTGGTCAATGCGCAGGTCGTCCACGAGGTCCTCATCGCAGAGATACTGCTGCTCTTGCTCAACAAGCCCTCGGACGACTCGGTGGAGATTGCCGTCGGCATCATGAAGGAAGTCGGCGCCTTTCTCGACGAGATGAACCCGGCCATTGCGAATGCCATCTTCGACCAACTGCGCAACATCCTGCACGAAGCCGACATCGACAAGCGCACGCAGTACATGATCGAGGTGCTTTTCGAGGTCAGGCGAGTCAAGTACAAGGAGCATCCCGCCATCAGGGAGGACCTCGACTTAGTTGAAGAGGAAGATCAGATCACGCACAGGCACACGCTCGAGGACGATATCAAGGTCGAGGACGGACTGAACATTTTCAAACTGGACGCAGACTATGAAGAGCACGAGGCAGAGTACCAAAAGATCAAGGCCGAGATTCTGGGCGAAGAGGTGGGGAGTGACGAGGATGGAGATACGGATGCCTCCTCCGAGGACGAGGAAGATGAAGAGCAGAAGCAATTGGACATCAAGGATCAGACAAACGCCGATCTCGTCAACCTTCGCCGAACCATCTATCTCACCATCAAGAGCAGTGGTGGCTTTGAAGAATGTTGTCACAAGCTCATGCGCATCAACCTACCGCATGGCCTTGAGAATGAGCTCACTACCATGATTGTTGAGTGCGCCAGCCAGGAGCGCACATACGAGAAGTTCTACGGCATGATTGGCGAGCGCTTCTGCAAGCTCAACCGCATGTGGACCGACCTTTTCGAGGAAGGATTCGCACACTACTATGAGACGATCCATCGTTTCGAGACCAACCGCCTTCGCATCATCGCACAGTTCTTCGCCCACCTCTTGTCATCTGACGGCATTGGATGGCACGTCTTCTCGGTCATCAAGCTCAACGAAGAAGACACAACATCCAGCTCCCGCATCTTCATCAAGATTCTTTTCGAAGAGCTTCTCGCGTCCCTTGGCCAAAAGTCCGTCGATGAGCGCTTCAAAGACCCAATGCTACGAGAGAGCCTCAGCGGTGTCTTTCCCACAGACGCAGACGACCAGTCCAAGACGCGCTTCTCCATCAATTTCTTCACCGCCATCGGCATGGGTGTCCTCACAGAAGGTATGCGCGACTGGCTCAAGAACAGCGCGCCAAAACCCAAGCCACTCCCTGAGCCGGAAAGCGACTCGGACGACTCGAGGAGTGTGTCAAGCCGTTCTTCATACACCTCATCAAGCTACTCGCGCTCCCGCTCTCGCTCCCGCTCCGCCGTCCGACCAAGACAAGACTCGAGATCTAGCTCTCGAGGCCGCTCATACACGCGCAGCCCTTCGCCAGCCCGTAACACGGCTCGCAGACGCGCACGCAGCGCCTCATACAGCTCCGCCTCACGCTCGCCGTCTCGTTCGCGCTCCCCCGCCCCGCGCAACCGCAAGTCCAACCGACACTACTCGTCCAGTCGCTCGCGCTCACCCCAACCAAAACGTCGTGCCCGCACCCCCTCGCACTCTACTTCTCGCTCTCCACCGCCAAAGCGTACACGTCGCTCCCCTTCTGCGTCGCTCTCGGCGTCTCCCCGCCGCAGACCACGCAGGTTCGAGACTAGTGTATCGCGCTCTCCGTCTCCTCCACCCAGGCGCGCAAGGAGGGAGTCGAGTTCGCCGCCGCTGCCGGCAAGGAAAGGCAAAGGCAGGGAAAGGAGTGCGAGTCCCGCGAGGAAGAGGAGGTACAGCAGCTCTGTCTCGCGATCGAGGTCGCCGCCCCCAAGACGGAGGAGAGATTCTTGAAACGCCAATGGATATTGATCTGGCTGCGTGTTTTGTGCATAGGTTACTGCAAGGCATCTTCTACGGCAAGATTGAGAAGCGCTGGCATTATATACATGGCATCACATTTCATTTCAAACATGTCCAATCGTGTCCAGTTCGTATGTTTTCATTCTCAATGTTTGCGCATCGAAGACGGGGCTGAGTGACCATGCAAGCGCACCTAATCTGCCTCAAAGTCCCCCCATCGAAGACGTCCACGCCCATGACTATCAGTAGCTCCGCGCCCAACCCCTCGCTCCGTTACGCCAGACCCCAGACACTCGTTTCCTAGTCATAAGCAGGCCGTCTTGCAATTCGATTTCGTTTCGGTCGATTCGAGTCCCTACGATCAAAAGTGAGGATTGCTCGAAAGACGTCAGTCTCTCATTGCCTCCTCACTCCCATCAAAGTCAGTTCCAAGACGATAGTAATAATGACAACGACAACAATGTTTGCAAAGGGATTCAAGTCGATGACCGGGTTAGCCAGTCGTAGGAGCGCCTTACTTTATGGGCAAAAGTCGATGACGTCTTGGGAGTGCTGTTCTTGTCAGTGACGGGTGCGTCTGGACCGTTAGTCGCCATGTCGAGGGCCTCCTCGATTGATTTCGAAGGAGTGATGTGCTCGAAGCTGCCGAGCGTTGACGTTGGAGACAGGGTGTCGTTGGCTCCGTCAACAACCACAACGTTGGTATCGGTCGAGACTGAGATAGGTGAGTACGCGGTCGAGGAACCCAAGGTCGGGGTCGGGACATCCGAGCCACGTTCCGACTTGTTAGAGATAGCACCGAGCGGTGTCTGCGCAGCTGAGCCCTTCAATATGGGCGAGCCGAGGAAATAGTCGCTCTGCATCGGGTCAGTGAGCGCCTCGTCCATCGCCTTCATGTCGAGGGTCTCCTTGGTGAGCGGCGCAATTGGAGATGGCGAAAACTCGGCGGCTGGGGTAGACAGTGCCATTTCCTGGGGCACAACAACTCCAAGCCTGCTGCGCTGATCACCCTGGTCGTCAAAGATACCTGTCCAGTTCGGCCACTGGATCAAGCAGTGAGAGACGGCGTTATTGACTGCCCTGCTCCACTTGTTGTGCGGCACGCGGCTCGTCTTGGGTGCTCGGAGCCCGCTGTCGATGCAGTTGTCACCGCAGGCGAGGAGGACAATGGATGACAGCTCGTGTTGAAACGGGAGATAGTCGATGACGAAGCCGTCAAGCTTGAGGCACCAAAGAGGAAGAGGGGTCGCCTCGTCCAACCCGGACGCGATGCGAGCCTTGCGGATGCAAAAGTCGTCCAAGTACTCACCAGTACCGATCGAGTAATGGAGGACTCCCTTTCCATCCTTGCCCTTGTATTCCATGCTGTTAGCTGATTCCGTCGGAACAGTGAGCCCTGCGACGTCCTTTGCCTTCTTCCACCGCTCTGAGCGTACGATAGGAGCTGCGGCCATCTGCACATCCAAGACTCTCATGCTGCCTTCAGACGTGTTGCGAAAAACTGTCTCCCAGACGATGGACTGAACCGAGTCGCGTACACGGAACAGGCGAAGCTCCTTAAGCTTAACTTGTTCTTTTAGTGGCTTTAGTTCGTTTTGCGTGATGAATGACTTGTGGAGGACATCCCCATCCTGTTCGAGACGGACGGGCTCACCGACGTCGATGACGAGTTTCTTGAGAGATTTCGGAAGCTTCTCGAAAACAGCGGAAGTGAACGGTAGTCCGGAGATCCATCTACTATCGTGAGCTTGCAACACAGCCGCGACTTCTTGGAATCACTCACGTTAGCTCTTCCAGGTTGCCCGTCTGCTCCAAAAGATTGCAAATCTTTGCAGTAGCTTCTTCCCACTTTGTCACACTGTCCGTACACTTCTGATGTGTTGTTAGCGGGTGCTGATAAGGGATGTCCGGCGCTGCTTGTGAGCGCAATGCTGAAAATACTGACCTTGATGCTCTCTGCTCCTGGAAGGGCTTCGCCTTGCAGCTCGGTTGTTGTGAGGTTCCACTGTCCAATGACATACAGTTTGGTTGCTGCAAAGGCCGGTGCGTGGGAGTCGTGGAAGTACTCGTCGACCTGCTCGATAACACGCTGGAGCGAGGGAACCAGCTGGCCGCTCTCATTGTGCGCAACGTCGATTACTAGACAACGGTCGCCGCGATCAAGAGCAAGCGCTACGTCGAGGTCGTACGGCTTGAGCGCCGTCTTGAATTCGCTCATGCTGGGGTAGGTGTGTTGATTTGGTGCGAACGCGGGGAGGTGCAGGTTAAGGTGCGGGGATAGGAGGGCGTACGTGTCGTTCAGGTCGAGGACGGAGATGAAAAGTTGGGTGGGCCCGTATTTCCGTTTGTTTGCTATATAGATAAGGGAAAGAACTCAAGGTGAAGGCACAAGATGGCAAACATGACGTACTGATAGGTCCGTTCACCACAACGTGCGCTGGTGCCTGGGCCCATATCTTGTGCAACAAGAAATTGGATACGGAAGAGCGAGGACTGGTGTGGAGAGTGAGGAGATGGATGGCAGCTGTGGTACAGTCTGGGTAGCTACCATGGTTCGAAGGAAACTGCGATGCCGCATCGACATTGGCACTCGCACTCGAGCATGAGTAGAGATATAAAAAAAATGAATATGAGAGACAATGACGAGAGGAATGGTGAAATCAGCGACGCACTTCTGCTACAGACGTATCGTTCGAAGTCGCACGTAGCAAACTGCTTGCGTGAGGTAATTGAGTCCAAGTCTCGAATAGAGAACATTTCGCTTCTATCACTTGATAGGGGCCGACCACTAGTCAACCGAATGTCGGATGCTCTCACCTTGAATATATTCAAATACTACCCGATTGAACGCTCCTGTTCTCTTGCAGCCTGTAGCACTTGTTATAGACGCCGATGATTGTCGTTTGTTATGGATCACAAGAGTATAGTTAAGAAGGAACGTGAGATGGACCATCAGACATGTCCGCTCAGCGGCTCTGACGCTGACGCAGCTGACTGTAATGAAGTCGAGTGACATGCGTCGCTAGTCTTGGATGAGGTTTTGTGGAAAGGAAGATGACTAAGCGATACGTTCGACGCAACGGCATGCCTTCCTACTGATGATGCAATCCTCTTTATTGACCACTTCCGATAGCCAACAACTTGTTGCGCAAGCCCATCACTGGCTCGTATCTCAAGCCTCGATATGTCAAAATATCTGCATGGCCATCATGCCTCGGTCCTCCGCTCTCACAGATGGCGAACAGCCGAGAACTCGTGCCCGCACCTCCTGCCTTACCTCGACAATCCGTCGCTCAAGGTGCTTGATGTGGGCTGTGGTCCCGGCACCATAACTGTCGATCTAGCAACCCGCGTTCCTCAGGGCCTCGTGTATGCCATTGACCCCTCTGCCGAAGTCATCGAGAGGGCGAGGAAGCACGCGGCCGAGAAGGGTGTCACAAATGTGCGGTTCGAGGTAGGAGATGTATTTCAGTGGCAGTCACTGGACGGCGTTGAGGAAGCCGGATTTGATGTTGTTCATGCGCACCAAGTTCTGCAACATCTGCAGGACCCGCTAGGGGCTATGAAGGAGATGAAGCGCCTCGTCAAGCCTGGCGGCGTTCTGGCTGTCCGAGACTGCAACTACATGGCCATGGACTGGTGGCCAGAGCATCCGGGCATGCATAAGTGGCAGGATCTGTATATCAAGGTGGCGCAGGGGCTAGGAGCATACCCGAACATGGGCAAGATGTTGCATGCTGTAGCTCTGCAAGCTGGGTTTCTGCGGGAAGACATAGAAGCTAGCATCGGGACCTGGACCTTTAGTACACCAGAGGAGAGGGCTTTCTGGTGCGGTATGTGGGCAGACAGGACAGTACAGAGTGACTACAAGCAGAAAGCGCTCGATAGTGGCTTCGCCAAGGAGGCAGACCTCGAGGACATCGCCGCGACATGGAGAGAAATGGAGAAGAAAGAGGATGGATGGTTCGCCGTGATCAACGGCCAAGTCATTTGTCATGTATGGTAGGCCAAGACAGGCACTTCACTTCCAATGAGCTCTCCCTTCGACAGCGGCCCATTTCTCTTACCTATGCTGTTATCTTTACCACATCTCTGCCAGTCTGTCTACCACACCACTCCCACGCCCTTGGCTCCCCAGCCCAATCGCAGCTCTCAGGGCATCTACCGTGGGTCTGTCATCTGACAGTGCATGCATCAGCTGTCTAGCCTGGTCAAACTCCATATAACAACCCCACTTACCCCTCCAAACGTCCCCCAGCTACCCCGAGATATAATCCACACCACCACAAGATCCAAAACAACCAACCCTCTACAAAGCAACGAATAAGTCAACATGCAGTCCAACCCCGTCATCGTCAACTCCCACAACGACAACTGCCCAAAGTGTGGCGCTGGCATCAGTGGCGATGCTAAGACCTGCGGATCTTGCGGCAGCGTAAGTTCACACGACCCCGCCTTCACGACATGTGCTGACACGCCCCGTATAGTCTTGCCCCGTCTAAGTTGTGAGATCACATGACGTGTGGCTTGAAACGGCGTAGCGGGCGAGGCTGAGCATCAGTGGCATGGACCGGAGTAAGGAGTGAGGCAGCTCATCAGGATCATCAACGTCTGGACTGGGGGCGGGCGTTGAATGAGTGAGGAAGTTGAAAATCAATTTGACATTACAATTCTTTCCCTAATGTACATGATGTGTGAAGTGCGGATCCACTGGACATGAAGACAACGACACACCCAGATGAACTCCGAGTGCCGCGTTTTAGAAACGTGCTATCACACGTTCTTCTTCATGCTAGGCGTTCTTCTTCATCCGCAGAAACGTCAGCGTCATGGTCGTAAGTAAGACCGCCACCGTCAGGAACATGAAGACCGAGTCCGTCCCGCTCTGCTTACATCGCTCATTTAGCTTGTACCGTTTGTCCATGTCCTCTGCATATACACATGTCCCCGTATGGCCATCGTTCCAGCTGGCACAGCCGCCATTCAGTATGTCGATAGCTGCTAGAGAGCCTTGATATGGCCACCCTCCAATGCCAACTCTGTTCTCATCACTATCGTCGTTGCAGTTCTTGCCTCGAAGTTTGATGGAGATGACCTCGGCGCTTGTCAGCCCAAGTTGCAGGGTGTCAATGTCGCTAGACGACTTACAGTGCCGCAAACAACATTCGCAACCATGATGACCAAGTCGATTAAAATCTCAATGTATTCCCTCAGGAGATCCGTCCAGGCAACAACAAGGTTGAAAATCGCAGCCATGAGCGTCACTGCACCAATAGCCGTGGCGAGTGACAGGGTAGGAGGGATTCCCGACGTCTTATATTCCCAGTATCCTTCTCCATTCGTGCCGTGGGTTTTGATCAAGGTAGCCGACAGACCGAGGACGACGAGTGCGAAGACTACTTGGAGACCACGGAGCCCCGAGCCGATGATCAGATTGAGTTTGGGCCGCATCGTTGAAGAAATGCGAAGAAGTCTATGGCCACGCGATGATTCGAGAGTGGCTTGGTGGAGATGCGTGGTGACAGCACCTGGCTTACTTTATGAACGCCATACATAAGTCTGCTGCAAGTCCTTACGGTTTGTGTCGTACGCTTCTACGGCGAGTAACGACTTCCATGCTCAATCACACGCGAATCAAGGCATCGCGACCCATTGCCCGTCGCACTGTACTCTTAGCGGTGCCTCAATAATACTATAGTTACGAGACACCCGCGAGCGAGTGGTTTAGTAGTGGACGAACATGACACGTTGTACTTGCAGAACCATCATGTCAGACCAAGCAGTTGTGTTTCCAGACCTTATTATATTACCTCTCAGAACGCCTTGGCCGTGGATGCTAACTATGAAGAGGATACAAAGCAAACAATTACAGCATCCAGCCTTATCTATAATCTCGACCCTTCTCCCAATTCTTTCGTGTTACCGGATATTCTCACCTACCCATTCCACGTTTCCGGTCTATCCCATACCTAACACCCCTTCCTCTTCTTCGAATAAACAGCATCAACCCCATCCCCAGGAACATCCCTGGCTCGAAAGAAACATAACCCCACATCCACCTTGCTCTCCCCGCACCTCCCCACCACCCGTGCCGACCACTCAAGCGGACCATCAACCCCGTCCAAGAAAGAGCAGTACCTCACACCATCCAGCTCTTCACCCCCGCCGTCGAGAATCTCGTTGTACACGAGCTTAACCACATTTTCCCGCGATGAATCCAAGTCGCAGCTCACACCCTCGAGCTCGACAACACCCCATACCCAAAAGAAGAAGAGAAAGGCCAAAAAAAACATGGCATAATCGCGCCCCCTGCGCAGGCATTCTAAACTCAAAGACAGGTAGCCAGGTAATCCAAATGAAAAAAAAAAAACATAAACGTCCCATTCCACCCGCAAAGCGTGAGGTTCAACACAGCATACGGTAGCATACCGGTAGGCGGTAGCTAGCATGCCATCTTCCCTCCTTCCCTGGATTTACCCTCTGCGCCCAACAACTACCACCGTAGTCTTCACCCCCCGATTCAGACGCGCCTTGTTCGGCGTTTTGGCTTGTGCTAACACACACATGTCATGCAGTCTCCGTCGCACAATGAAACGCAGACACAAGCTTTCCGTTGCTGACAGTTTTTTAGCTCCTAGACAAGGCGCTCGGAATGCGAAATGGAGTGGTTTGCGGCGATTGATTGATTTTTTTGGCAGGGGGATGGGCGGAACCGTTCTTGTGGGTGTGATTCTGCAGTGTGATGTGCACGTTGTCTCCGTCTCGTGAACAGTTTTGTGTCATGCAAAGGTACCTAGAGGAAGCGTGGTGTGGTGGCTTCCGTGAGCGACTACCGTAGGACGTGCCGCAGCCAAGACGGGATAGGTACTGACAGTGTTCTTGCGAATTACTGCAACATCTGCTAACTGATGCATTTCGGCCTCCTATCATAATGCCATTTCTACTCCAAGTACACCGGAATCCCGTATACAACTGCTGCTGCGCCATTCAAGTATTTCAATACACATGCTTTCCGCGCATCTCGTACGCACTCATCCAGTCCCATCCCTCTATGCCGATCTGCCGTAAGTTCTGTCTCGCTGCCCAATGTGTTGACTTTCCGGCCGCCTTTCTTCGCGCTGCCTGGCGCCCTCGCCCCTTCAACCTCGTCTACTAACTGCGCAACCCTACTTTTGCCTTTTGTCTTGCGTCCGGGTGTCTTTGGTGGTGCCGCTGGAGCAGCGTCTTCCTGCGGCTCAGGCCAGAGACCCCATAGTTCACCGGCCTTGATGGCGAAACGATCGCAGTCTTTGTCAGTCACATCCCAGAGCATGCCTACAATAGCAGGCGCACCAGCAGTGAGGTACGACGCGAGCATTCCTGACGGCTCGTAAATGCCGTTCTCGGTCAGGTGTACAGACGAACAGCCGAAGAGAAAAGTCGTTGCACAGCCGGGTTTCCTGCTGTGATCGTCTTGCTGGCCAGGGTAGAGGCGACGCACAGCTTTTGAACGCACAAATTGTGCACCACTGCCATGCCCAAAGTAGAGTACCAAGTCCTTCTCTTGCAACGCATTTTCGAACTCCTTCTCGGTTGGTGCACGGTTAGCGATATGTTTCCAGTCTCCGTGTAGCTCATCCAAGCGAGGCTTGAGTGTTTTAGACGTATGGGATAGGTCGCCAGATGGGTTCAGAATACTTGTGCCCCTAGTTCCTGTTCGTATGTAGTGCCCAGGCGCGCGACCTTTCTGGTCCATGTGTTGCCTCGCCGCAAGCAAACGCTCTCGCAGAGCAGCGAGCGATGGAAGCCTGGAGATAGACAGCCTTTCCAAACAGGGCAATGACTCCCACGGAAAGCCATGTAAATTGTTGTCTAGGACAAGGATCATGTGCCGTGGGGCCTGCGGTGTCCTGTGTGCTTCGCTGTGATATGCCTGTAGTGCTTCCTGTGTTTCGACTACCATGGCATCAAAGTCGATTTCATCGTAAGCGTTGCGTTCGCCGTTGAAGTGCAGGATGTCAACGACAAAGTAGATAAGGTCCATTAATGCTTCATCCATATCCACCTCTTCGTCTGTGGCATCACCGAGACCAACGAACAAGTCCAGAATCCTCGTGTCCAGTACTGGTCTCTTCTGCGGGGTTTTCTTCTTGCGCGACGGAAGGTGCCGATTGAGTACGTTCTCCAAAGACTTGCGAAAACGAGCCAGTAGTGTGGGTTGCCGCTCGTGCTGAGAAAATACACCCTTGAAGCCGCCCAGCCAGATGTTCTCGATATTTATTAGCAGTTCTTGAAGACGAGTATCCAAAGCTTCTCGTTCAGTCCACCACTGCTGTCGGGCTTCTCTAGAGCTCATGTCTTTGGCCGTGCGGGTACTGAAGTCACTGAGTTCAATAATTTCGTCAAAGTCTCTCTTACCATCCTCGAAGGAGAACTCTTCTTCATCCATATCACGGGACGCATGTCGAGCCAACGGCAGGCGTAGAACGAAGGGAGTCATGCCACTCTCGTAGCGTGTGATGTACAGCTCGTCGCGCGCTTCATTCAATGCCAAAGACATGACACTCCAAGTGTCGGGAATGATGTCAATGTACTTCTCCTGGAAATTTGAAATGGCTGTGGGAGCACAACTGGACGAAGTAGACGTTGGCCAGCGAAGGCACTCCTCTCGCGACATTGGCTCTTTTTCCGCCTCCACTGACTCCTGGGTGAGCCTGAGTGCGTTGCATTTTGGTACCTCTACGCAATGTCAGTTACTACTATCCCATTGATTTGCGAAATACGTACCACCCATGTAGGCTGCGTAAAGCGGGTGAAGAGAGCCACCTAGTTCTCTCCCGGAAACTGCAGACAACAGAACAGTGATGGTGCCCAAAGCCATGGAAACTTGCTGGAACATGTGGTTCGGACCACTTGTGGCGCATGCAGTATGAGCTTCTACCAGGCGATCTCGTGCACTTCGCAGTGTCTCGACGAAATCTACTTTCAAAGGCTTTTTCGCTCGCCCACCTTTCGTGTTCATCGAAGAGCCAGGTGAAGGGCGTTTTGAAGCAGCATTATCGGACAATCTGAGCTCCTCGAGATTAATGGCAGGAAAGGCAATGGTGGATTCGGGTAACGTATTCACCGCAATATTTTCGGCAATTTGCTTAGCGCTCTGGGCCAGCATTGTCTTGAAAGTGGCCCACAAATGGGACAGATCATGGTTCGTGCTGGCTTCGTGTTCCTCAATCTCGACCAGGAGGGCCGAGGCTGTAGCAATATCTTCTTGTAGTAGGCTGACGAGGACTTGTCGATGGACGATTTCAGCCTGAAAAGTGTGCAAGATAGAGCATTGGCCAGTGCTGTTGACTGGCTCTGAAGGCGTAGTTGTGGCACCCTTAGATCTGGAGGCAGGAACTGCCTTTGTGCCAGTTGCGGTCGCGACACGCGACCGTGCGTTGGAAATACCTTTAGCAGCTGAATTCGGCGCAGGAGTCTTCGCAGTCTTGGCCACGGGTTTCCGGCCTCGCGTCATCGTTACAGCCTTGATGGGCTGTGCTATCTTTTCAATGATCTTCACTCGCGTCATTTGCTCAGCGAGATCATCGACTTCATCGGTGAATGCGTCCAGAGTCTTGATGTATAACGGCGATGTCAAATGCTGCAACAATTGGTTCAATGTGGCGTATGTAGCAATTTCTTCCTGGTATTGCCCGTTCCAATGCTGGATCCTCGCGAGGGCGGACTGGTAGCCGACCAAGGAGAGACATTTGCGAGAGGCATCGATATTTATGCCCAGAGACTCTAGTATCGGCTGCGCCTTGTCAGGTCTGCCACTCTGAGCCCAGCAATCCGCTCGCCAGCTGGCGTTGTCAATCATAAGTGTTGGTGACTTGGTAGCAGACGCGACCTTCTCGGCTTGCTCTGCCATCTGGATAGCTTCGTGCAAAAGACCCTGATGAGCGAAAATCTGTGAGTGTTGCATTAGACCCCGGTATAGAGCGGGCACCAAAGACCAGAAATCGGCGCCACTCAACGCATCGTGGGTAACCGACACTACAAGAGGTGCACCTTTGTCGTTACGCATGGAGCTCAATGGATCAAAATTCTGGCCCGAACCATCAACGCTTGACTCGGATCCCTCTGTTGGTGTGGCTTTCTTCAACGCGGCTCTTGACTCAAGTGCAGCCCAGATCCGGCGATGAAGTGTTACACATTGTCTTGCGTGTTTAGCTGCGTCCTTGTATTGACCAGCAATTGTTGAAAGGAGCGAGTAGACATAAGATGCGTCGGCAAGTATCCTGTTGAAGCGTATCCTTCCAGACAGTGTGGTCGATGGTTTTGCTAGATCCATGAATTGGCTGTCTGCAAGGGCAAATTGTCGTGCGGCATTCATGATGACGGATCTGATACCATTAGTATGTAGCCGTGGTGGAAGCGAGGACGACGTACCCTTTCGCAGCATTGCCGAGGCGAACCAGGTACTCAGCATAGGCAAGGTGCCAGCGCAGCTTCGCCTCAGTAGATAAGCCATGGCCAGCGGCCAAAGTCTCTGCTTTCGCCAAAGACAACCCAGCTTTTCCGGTATATCCAAGACGAAGGAAGTGAATCCCCAATGCGCATAGACTTGTCACAAGCTCCGAAGCATCCGTGTTCTTCTGTAATTCGCCAATTTTAACCAAGAGGTTGAGCACTGGCAATGCCAGGTACTCCTCGCCTTTTGCGTTCAGGCACTCGACACTTGCCATGACATCTGCCACCCATGTTTCCGGGTCATCGATACAATTGGTCAGGCTCTTCCAAGTTTTCGCATTGCGTACGAGAGCCTCCCAGGTGGAGAAACATTCCTTTAAAATTGACACTGTTGGTTCCGACTTTTGTAACGCAAGTTTGAGCAAGCATAGGGCTTTCAAATGAGGTCCAAATCTTGCTAAGCCATCGTCTTTCGTGCTTGCAGCATCCAGAAGAGATAAATCTGACACGTCGGATTGTAAAGATGGTATCAGCAGAACATCTGGATGATTGTGCGAAAGCTGCAGCAGTGTTACGAGCAGCCGGAGGCGTCGAATCGGGTACTCCTTCGGCGTGTAAAGCTCTCGTACGCGGCCCACGATGGTAGCGATTGAGCGATTGAGATTATGATCCCAGTGTCGATTCTTGGACAAGGTTCGCAAATACAGGGTGAGTTGCCACTCCAACAGGGCTCCTCGGACTCCAGGCTCAAGCTCGATATCGTCAAAGAACGCCAATTCTTCCCCATCAGAAAGACTGAACTTGATGAAACTGCGATGATGCGACTTTAAAACTCGAGCAAAGGTGCTCAAGGGGCCTTCCGCACTGAAGATCTCGTGCAGGGACTTTGAAGCTGCGCTTTCTGAGAGGGCTTGGCAGATATCAGATTCGACATATGCCTGGATGCACTGTGTATAAGCTTTCCGCGACTTCTGAGCACTGTTCAGACTGTCGAGAAAGTCACCAAGCTGCTCAAGCTTTACCGCGAGATGACCCCCTGCTCGTATACCCGGTGTTTTGTTCTGCACAAGAGTGATAGAACGTTGCATCGCCGTAATTATTGTTTCCGTGCTGAGCTTTGCTCTCCGTAGCTGCATGAAGACGGCCCAGTAAGCGTTTGAGAGTTTTACGAACAACGTATGGACCATCTCTACATCGAGCAACTCGGGATTTGCGCCCTGCACAAGGTCTTCATCGATACGGTTCAAAATGTGCAGAGACTCTTGTAGCATCATATCCAACTCTTGCCATTGCTCTTCTGTGGCGATGGTTTCCTTGCAACATGTCAAGACTGAATCGATTGTGCTCTTTGTACATTTCGACACCATGGTCATGCGAGCGTGATAGCGTTGCTGTGTTTTGTTGTCTGCGTCGTCTTTGAGCTTTGAGCCGACGATTCTAGCAGAGAAGTGTACACTTGCTGCTATGATTTGAGCAGCGAGCGTTGCAAACGGGGGTTTGTCGTAAGCCTGGGCTGTGGCGGAAGGAGATAATAGTAATCGAGTCGCAGTCCGCCTGAGGGCATTCACTTCCAGAAAAAGAGTATCCAATTCGGTATGGGATCCACTCAGGCTCCCCTTCAATGCCTCGAGCGCATTATGAATGGCTTCCTCCAGTCCATCCGTCGCAGAGTCCTTCGAGTATGCTTCAAAAGTCACAGTCGCCACACGGATGAGGCGAGCGCTTTGCTTACTCTGGGAAGCATGGTTTGGTAAGTCCGGCTGCGTGGATCCTAGCCACATAAGTGCTTCTTCGGCCAATCCCGCGGCTTGCGCAAGTGAGCTTAGGGCTTGATTAGATGTTGTGCCCGATCCACTGCCCGCGATCAAGTCTTCGTAAAGTGATTTTGCCAATATGTATTTTTTGCTCGCAGATATCTGGGATCTTCGAGCAAAAGCATTCATGCATTTGGTGAAAGGCTCCTGAAGTTCTTGTTCCTCGTCCGCCTCATGTTTCACTAGAGCCCACCAACTCTTCCGTACCTTGAACGCAAGTTGTTGCAGCAGCAAGACGGTCTCCGGCGAAGGTTGTAGAAGCTTCTCATCGTGCGAGCTGGAAATATGCGGGCATAGAGATAGTATCGTCTGCGCAAGGGTCTCGAGCTGTCTCGCCGCTTTCGCTTGGCCGTTCGATGTGGTATCGAGGTGCAAGATTAGGTTCACCGGCGAAGAAGCGTTGGAAAGCTTCAAGTGGTCCCAGCAAGCTTCGATGATCCGAGGGCGGCTCAGTCTTGCAATGACACGCAGCGCATATGTCTGCAGATTTACCACGAGCGGTAGGGCAGGGCTATCAGGCGGTACTGGTCCAAAGTCTAACAACGATGCTAAGCTCTCTTTGTCCCCCATCGCAGAGCTCCGTGACGCTTTCTCAACACTTCGGCTCGCCGGACGTTGGACTTCGGTGTTGTTACCCAGATGTTTGTCCAATCTCTTCTTCAGGTGTCTCATCTCCTTGACAGCAAGTCCGTCAAGCTCCAGAGCCACGAGCTTTCCGACCAGCGCCAGTATGCCGCTTTCGAGTTGCAATGGCTGCGAGTCCTTTCCCAGGACCTTTGTAGCCTCCACCGTTCCCAGGTATGCAAATGCAGCCCGAGCACATTCAGCGGTTGACACCAAGCCTGTGTCTGGGCCAGTTGTCAGGAAGGAGGAGTACGAGGAGGATCTGCGGATAGCTGGCTTCTGTGGCGAATTGTTCAGCTGAGAGACGGAGCGCTCCTTGAGAGGTCGTTTCGAGACAGATGCGCTCTTCGCATGTCCGGTACGAGGTCGCCCGGATGTGCGCCCATCTTCGACGGCATTGGGCTTCGACTGTAAGGAGGGTATTGGGGCGGTCGCCTTGGAGGGGCTTTTGAGAGCGCCGGCGAGATTCTTGAGCGTGATATTGGCGACTTCGGTTGCCAATATGTACTTGTCTCTTGGTGGGAGAGAGGCCGCTGTCTCCTTGATGGTGTCCACAGGCGCCGTGGCCGTTGCGGTTGCTGCTCTCCGCCGTGCCGTGGCCTGCACCTTGGCTCTAACATTTTCCTTTTGTGCCAGCTCTTCGCTTCTCTTCGCAAGCAAGTCCTGGAGTGTTGCGACGGTGGTAGCCGAGCATGTTGACGTCGATCGGAGGTCCGCTTTCACGGTGTCGATGCGCCGACGCGTTGGGTCGTCCTTGTTGGCCATGGATTGGGTTTCGTGCGGAATAGGTCCTCGTAGCGTGTCATAGAGGCCGCAAATTATACATTACTAAGAAGACGGGCGCGTAGGAGGTGTGACGCTATGCAGGGTCGATGTTGAAGCCGATGGTCGCGCCAAACATCCGAAAAGCATAGTGCCATTTTCGGCCTAGCGTCCGGTTATGTGTCGGCAGTAGCTTCGACCTGAACCCTCGAAGCATACGCACAGTCACATGATGGCATACAATGCCACAAGTCACTCATCAGCCACACAATATGGGAACATCGAATACACGATGCGCCACCACGTTCGCAACTGTAGGACATGGACATCAGCCACCAGCAGACCAGTCGAGTTCTTCCTGTAGAACCGCAAGCAGCCCAAGCCAGCATGCTGCACACCGTCCTTCTGATGGACGATGAAAACTGTAGGCGAGGGAACCAGCGCCACAAAAGTGTGTAGCCTGATGTACTTGCATCCAGTCTCCTTTTGCTTCGCCAACGGCATCATCTGTGATGGAGGCATTATGGCGGACATGTTCGCTGTGGTCATCACCAACATATCTGCAGCGTTGGCCATGTGAAGACCGTGCAGCTTGCATGTGCGACCAGACCAATAGATACAGTCTGCTTCTTCCGGCGTATCATGCGGCTTGTCGACTGTTTGAGCATGGGGTCGACAAATGGGATCCAATGTTTCGACAGTAGGCGAATGATCAAACATAGTGCTGACGGCCGGGTAGGACCTGAGGCAAATAGCCTCGCTTTTACAGGCTTGGCCGCACCATCAGCATCCGCAGAGGCGTACTCAAGTGGACGGCACCATGCAGAATCCATCACCGATGGGTAAAGCAAGTCGCGTGGAAGAGGGGTATTCTAGCGTCGCCCTTGCATAATGATGGGAAGTCTCAACACCTCGACACGAATTGTGGGGAAGGGTGCGGGACGGTCGACGGGAAAGCTGGGGAACCTGCTAACACCGTACACACTATGTCGGCCAGGCTGCTAGGAAAGTAACGACCAAGTTGACCACGTGCCTCTGCCATTCATCCTTCGCTGATTGGCCAATAGGCTGTAAAGTTCCGACGGCCTGGAAGGTGACAGGCTGGTTAATTTGCAAGCCAGAAGTTACATGGTGAGAATCTGGATCTTACTGGCAGTGAGATGCATTGGCTGCGACCGTCCGCGACACACCATCCTGATTCATGTGCCACGTGCGGATACGGGACGGGTACCTACCGTTGTGGCATTGGCTGGCTGGCTAATGTTGTCTCACCAAACAGCTGGTGGGACTTGACTATGACTATCCTACCACAATAGAAGGCCTTTGCAGCGCAGGGCGAATCGGGTAGCGCAGTGATCCTATGTGATTGGCGAGCTGCATTAACCATGCACAAGTAGTCATGTATACGTAGTCATATTGTTAGGGGCATGATAATGTTGATGAGTGGCCATCGACGATTGGCAAGGTGACATGAAGCGCAGTGTCATGTTTCGACGTCCTAGTTCGCAAGCAGTATTAAGACCGTTCATTGTTTGCAAGGTCTCGACTATCCAATATATTAACCAAGCATCTCTTGTGCTTCGTCATGGCTGGCAGGCCGTTTGTTAGGAAGGAGGCGTGCTGCTGTACGAATGGCAGCCACAGGATGTCTTCGTCCGGTAGCATGTCTTCTGGAACCACGCCAGCGTGTAGTGAACAAGATGCAATGTTTTGTCCGACGGCGCCCGCGTGCCGCTGCTGGTCGGATGTGCCCAGGTTTGTGGCTTGGACTTGGTAATAAATAGCATCCTCGGCCGTTCTGGGAGTCAGGTGTACCGCCGTACCGGATGTCCCAAGGATCCCGCGTCTGCACCGGACCTCAACCGTCAGAGTGGACCGAGTCCCACTCCCCACTCCCCCGCAAAGTGGCTAGAGGCGGCGGAGAAATCGAGCCCACATGCCACGGCGCTCAATAATGCCCTTTGCGCACCAGACGCATACCTGCGCGCGATGAGCGTGCGCTGGCACCGCTTTGTGTTACCGTCAATCACTGACTCTCGTGGTGGTGCACCGGCAAAAGGCTCCTGCGCGGACTGTGCAGCACGTGGTGGCGGATCTTGCCCCGTCCAACCATGCTGCAAGCTTGGTGAAACTCATCACACGAGTCGACACGACAACGTCCCCTTTTCTCGTCTTCCATGACGCCGCTCTTTATGCGGCGCCGAGCGGGCATGGCTGCTGAAGTGTGGAAGAAGTGCGGTGTCTTGAGACATTTCACCTTAAGGCGTCTTCCGCGACACAATTGCCATAAGGACTCACCACCAACCGTCCTCACGGCTGGCTACACACGGGCTGCTTGTCAGACAAGGGAAAAGACGCTAGAGAAATTGGCGCTGTGCATGCCGTTACAGCAGACACCTGGACCATCCCCCCGTTTCCAGGTTAAAGCTGCATTCAGATGCTCAAGCTCCACTGTACTAACTCCTTGCTCCTGCAGTGTACTAGTCTACGCCCCGTGCCCGTGCCTTTTCTTCTAAGATCCCAGCATGACTCTTCGTGGATGATACATCTGGCCTTGACCACCCCTTTGTGTATCCCCGCAAGCCACACCACAATCAACTAACAAAGGCCCGTTACTTATCAGCCCAACCGCAGCACTGGTCTTTGGAAATCCCAAGCCGCACGAGACCAAGCCGTCTTCATTGCCAGAACGATTGCCGCTTTATCATCCATGATGAGTTGAGACCCTGATAGTCCGGCATCTCTCGAATCCTCCCTTGATTCTCTCTCTCCAAGCATTCGGCTTACTGCTACGATATGGCGCCCTACGATTTAGCCGCCCTTGAGGCCCGACAGGATATCGAGAAGCGATATTTCGCAGCCCCGGACAGCTTGGAATCACTGACCCCAATATACAAGACCGGCCTAATACCCCTCACTGTTTTTGCTATGATGAGCTTGGTGTCAGTGACAGCTCTGCTCGGCTTCATCACTCAACGCTTAATATCATGGCGGAGACATTACAAAGAATACGTCGGCTACAACCAATATGTTATCCTCATCTACAACTTGCTTTTGGCGGATCTCCAGCAGTCCATTGCCTTCTCAATATCCTTCCACTGGCTCCAAATTGACGCCATATTAGCGCCTACTGCGCCATGCTTCATCCAAGGATGGTTTCTGAACCTTGGAGATGTTGCGAGCGGCTTCTTCGTCCTCGCCATTGCGATCCACACTTGGCTTGGTGTCATCAAGGGGTACAAAATGCCATACAGGTGGTTCGTCGTGTCCATTCTCGGAATTTGGTTCGCAGCTGTGCTCTTAACAGCACTTGGTCCGGCCATGTACAAGGACCGCTTCTTCACACGCGCGGGAGGCTGGTGTTGGATTTCCAGCAAGTTCCAGGAGGAACGTCTATGGCTGCATTACCTCTGGATCTTCATCGTCGAGTTTGGAACCATCGCTATCTATGGACACGTCTTCATTCACCTTCGGGGCCGCATACGGAGCATCATGACCAATGATACTGCAAAGCTTACGCGCGCCACCAAGTTCATGGTTCTTTATCCGTAAGTACATACACAATGCTAATGGGAGATTTTCACTGACTTTTGACCAATTTTAGAATCGCATACTTGGCCCTCACATTCCCAATTGCAGTAGGACGCATGATCGTCATGGCGGGCAAACCACTGCCAGACACGTTCTTTGCTGTAGCCGGCGCGCTCCTCACGTCTTGCGGCTGGATCGACGCCCTCCTTTACACCTTGACTCGCCGCGTCATCGTGAACAACGGTCTCAGTACAGCAGGCGGGCAGTATGACCGCACCGTCAACGCCACACTGACAAACGCAGCCCGGCCTGGCGATGCGCAGATGTACGGGCTCTCGTCCATGACCAGTAAAGAGCCCATCTCGTCGACCGCGCGTACCGTCACTATCGTCGGCGGTGGCAACAGAATATCGCGCTTGGTGGACCACCGTCATGGACGCAACAACTTGCGATCGAAACACCACGATTCGTTTGTAGAAGATAGCCCAACACGAACGGGCTCGCAAGACTCAATCATCAAGCCGATCCGCACAGACGGCATCAACATCGTCACTGAGACAAACATCCAGGTCGAGACCGCCGGCGAGGATCGTGCCAGCTTTGCGCCCGGACAGCAGTCGAGACCAAGAAGCGATACTGAACATAGCAGGTGCTCGTGACACGCGCTAAGCTAGCACAAAGAACTTTCCGCATCTTTCTGTTCAATTACTACCCCTCTGTATCAATTCCCATTAGCGAGGCGTTCACCAGGCGTTTCCACCGTCCCCGCACGGAAATATACGCCCTTGCTTTCGCATGCTGTATGTACACGTGTCACGGCCATTCAACGCGGCCCCGATCCACACAATAGACAGAAAGAAAAACACCCCCCCAACAAAAGTCCTCACACGCACATGCATTATTGACGTGACCCAAAAGCAGCAACCACATTTTCCAGGCAGCGTAATCAATCGCCTTTGTTGTCCCAGAATCAACATCCACGTGCCTTGTTTCTCGACACCCGGAGACCCGGACCAAGTCACTCGCCCGACCCTTGAAACAAATCGGGCTGAATCCCCATCATTATTCCCAGACTCCCCCACGTGGTATACATAGGTCCGGACGGGCACTAGTCCAGACGCTAGTACCGCACAGATGAAAGGCCGTTGTTTGGAGGTCTGCGCTAGTCATCACGAGCATGGCTATCGGGTACGGACTCTACGGAGGTGGGCGCGCACCGACTGCAAAAGAGTGGTGGTACGACTCGACGGGTCGCGGTAATATTTTGGATCTGAGTAGGTTGATTGAGATGATAGTGGGGAGGATGCGACTTGTCGTTGCGGAATGATTCCTGCGGTGTTGTTTCGTACTTGTGCGCTAGGGCGAGTGTTACTCTTGGGCGTGAGTAGCTGGTAGCATTGAATGTGATGGAAAAGTCGGCTGGACAGTGGACAGGCTTCTCTGGTTGCATTGCATGTACACGGTGGAATTCTATGTGAGGCGTGTTCGACGTGTTCATGACTCTAGAGGAAGTACACATGGCATGTGAAGAATTTGAGGGCGTCGGATACATTTGTAACGTTATTGTGACACGTAGCTGAAGTTTCCATGGCATTCGTACAAGAGAATGTGCTTGAAGTCGCACGGAGAAACCCGTGTTGTTGTAGATACGATTAACAAAATGTACATGCACTTGCAAGCACAAGCGGAAGATTTCCGGCCTGCGTGATACCAGGCTGTCTGCGGGTACCTGAATATGTGAGACGTGCAGCGGAGGCGGTGTTCTGGTGGCTTGGAAGGATTCGCGATGCCGCTGCACCAAAAAGATTGTTTGGCTTGGGCGCTTGGGGCGGGGGCGTCCGATCTCGGATCTGCAATTGTCTTAAATTCACCTCACGTCTTTCGCGTCTGCTACACCTTCGCGAAAAGCGAATCATCACATCGACTTGAAATGTCAGCGCGGATGCTCTACACTCTTACTACCTTGGAACCCATCTGTCGCTTACATGACGACCTGGGTAATGTCTCCAACCCTAATGCGACAATCCCTTCTTCTACCCCCTTTAGGTTCGAGATGCGAGCGCACAGGTTACCGAAGAAGAGAAAGGCGACTGACTGTGCAGCAATGAACTATGCCTGAAAGAACAGCCGTCTTGAGCTGCCGCAGGTCATGCTATTCGCTATCTGCCGCGCCACCGGTGAAAAGCCATCATCCATCATGCCTTCCTGGCCGTCGTTTAGGCCCCCACATCAACGCCGTACTCCTTGACTTTTTGGAATGACCGACCAGGACCTCCTCCATTCTACAGCCTATTCAGCTGTGTGAGTCACATCCGCATGTATGGGTCTAATTTCCAACATTGCATCTTTGTCGCTCACGTACATGTGCGAGTCAACAAACAGAACGAGGCAGAGCACGGGAGCCAAGGCGCCATGACTTCAGCGAGCACATGGAGTAAGCTTACTTCCGAGGAGCTCACACCGACATTGCAGCCTCAGCCCAGCTCGTAGCAGGCTCCAGCAGTATTCCCTCGAGATGGCAGCTGACTCAGCAGGGTTCCATCTTGTCCACGATACTGTCGATGGCCATGGATCGTGTTGAAGGCGTCGTGGGCGTTGGCGGCGCCTTTGACTCGGCCTGGAGTGGTACAGATACTGGCGCCGGTGGAGCTTGCGATTGAGGCTGGGCTGGCGGTAGAGAGACACTGCTTGTGTCGTCTGAGAGCGGCTCATTGTCGTCGCCAACAAACTCGTCCACTTCTCGCAGCCAGTTGGTCTTGAGTACGTCCATGGGCGGATCCAAGTCGCCAGGTTTCCCTCCTCGTCGAGCCTCTGCAGCGGTCATCTTGCGCTCACCACGTTTGTGGGGATGGAAATGCATGCGCCGGAGGTGACTGGCAGCGTTGTAGCATTCGTTATATCTCTTGCCTGTCTGGCAGGCCTTGCAGTTTGCCAGAAAGGTTTGGTCTGGCGACGTGTCGATAGTGACCCAGACCTTGCGCGTCTTTCTGTGGACGCGGTTGGTGTGCCGCCGCAGCTCATGCTCACTGCGGAAGCCGTCGGGATAGTCTGAGCAGACGGGACACTTGAGCCGCAGTATCCTGCGCGTTGGAGTCTTGGATTCGTGAGAGAATATGGGTGAAGTATTTGGGGTTCCGTCACCGGGTGGAGCTGTGACGATGGTTTCCTTACGAGCTGATGGTGGTCTAGTGGGTTCGCCGGACGGGACCGTGTGCGGAGCAACGGCTGGTGCGTGTTCCTTCATCTTTGCTCGCGTTCTGGTCGGAGGCATGTATGCTGGACGGGTACTTCAAGGGTCCAGCAAGGCTAAGAGTACCCGTGGATCTGTGGTTCAATCTGGGGACGGGTGAGGGTTGGTTTTCCGCTGGGTGGGGCAGCGTCAGCGGTTGCTCCAACGGCGCCTACTCCTGGTCCAAGTTGGCACCCACGTAGCGATTGAGAGCAGCAACAGGGTGTCGATGAAAGCGCGGTGCGGCTGTAGGTCCGTCTGGGAAGCGCGGGGCCTGGGCAGACGAAATACCCTTTGCCTGACATGGCGATTTTCGCAAGGCCGACGAGGCTGAGTCCCTCAGCCTTGTTTCTGCCATCTGAGTGGGCGACTCGTCCTGCAGCCACCACTTGAAGCGGCGAGCTGGGAGCTCATTGGTCTTCGGAGCGATTCAGGCAGTGAGACGCGCGAAGCTGGGGCAGCGCTCTCGACCGGTTTGCCCAAACAACAAAAAACCACCAAGGATCCCGCTGAACCCTGCTTCGCATCATGCTGCCCTCGCGAAAAGCTGCTGTACGCATACGCGAACGTGCGATTGGCGATTTGCGGCCCTGTTTGCGGATCGCGAGCCAGCTGCTGTACTCGTCCATCGCTCCAGCCCGGTCGTGCTTCTCCACTTTGAGGCTTCGCTCGGAGCTACGCATCATCGTCCCAACACCATGCATTCTGTTCCATCCTGTGCGCATGGGGTCCCCATCAGCGCTCCGGTTGCTTTCGTCGGCGTGCTGGCCCAGCTCAGCCTCGCGGCCAAGTACCGGATCCAGCCGCGATTGGGCCGTCTAAGCGGATTCGAGTCCAATCGCGATGCAGAGCGTCGGAGAGATTTCGTTTCTCTTACGAAGCGTCGCCGATTACGAGCCACTTGGTGCGTCCCGACAAGGTCAGCCCACCTGAAGGGAAACATGGCCTGGAACATGTCGGAATCGGACGCGACAACTCTCAACTGGCGCGCTCCATGGCGAGCAAAGTCTCACGCATAAACACCGCTCCTGTGGGGCGGAATATCTAGGTGCAATGCGGCCATATGAAAAACTGTTGAGATCCTGGCTGCGGTCCCCGCATCCTCGCAGTGATGATGCTTGGCTGCCTGTCTCCATACGTAAATGGGCATTGGCCGTAAGATCGGGCCTCCATCGTCCGAGGCTGATTCGACATTGACCCAATTCCATGATACGGTGGTAGCAGCCACAGCTTCCCCATAAACTCCGTGCCCTCCTGCGTGTGCCGAGCGGGCTGTTGCCCTTGGTTCTGTAGACTGTCGGACCTCGCTGTGGCCGTTGTCCGATGCTGGCTCTGACAGCCTTCAGCCGCGCCCTGTCAGCCTCACCATCAGTAGCAGTCCCACTTTCTTTTCCAGGAAACTGTCCGCAAAAGCACGCTTATTGATTGGTAAGCCTCTCTCGCCCATACTTATCTTCACCAAACACATTCGTTGGTCAGCTCGCTTCCTGCTGCCTGGTTAGTCTGGTCCACTTGTGAGTCGTCAAGCAGAACGTAGTTTACATGTCCATGAAGACTGCCGAATCTTTGCTAATCGCCTCGACAGAAATCAACTTGAATAAGATGTGATAGTGCAGCAAAGGTGAAAATGTTTCAGCATGACTCTGACCACAAGGATCTATGCGTCACTTTCTCTCGTACTCCAAAAACTGAACTAGGGTAGTCTGGAATACGAGGAATACGACGTGTAGCAACGAAGGGACTATGGCTATTGATACACAAGCAATGCAGTGCTCCGCTTAGAGGTGTATGTCGAGTCCTTTGTGATCGACGCCATTGTCGTCCACCAGTAACCAAAATACGCAAAGCTTCGGATGTCGCCATAGCCGACATTGGTAATTTCCGAACATACCGGAATTCGCTACTCCGTATGCACATCTTGATCATCTCAGCGGAGGTACATGTCCTACACCAGACCCCTCGCGACTTCAATGGAGTCCAAGCTTTGTACAATGCCTTACAACATCCCGGCGACTAGCGTGAGTCCTTGAGTGTCCCGTCACCGGATGCGTCCATGGATCTTGTCAGTCGATGGAAATATGTCGATATCTAACAGTTTCCAACAGCGCGCTTGTTGGAATTGGTGACACAAAGTCATCATGACGGATAATCTCTCTCAGTGTAAAGGTGTAAGCAAGAGACCTGCCGGGCCACGAGCTTTTGGGGACTGCAAGCACCATGCGCTCGTCGCCACGCCATGATATTGGCTCGAGCGATATTTCAACAGTCCGAGGATTGTCACCAAGATGCCCAACGACATCGGCGCGAGGCGTAGCCGTCCTTACGTCCTTACCTCTTGCATGTCAGCTCTCTTGTTCAGACATGAGCTAACAGCTCAAGTTCGCCACACTGTCTCTTGTTTGCCTGGCTCAGGATGCGCTCTGATTCTATGGGATCCAACCGATAGCATCGCGGTCCAACAGCCAAGCGGCAGCGTTTCACGGGTCCCCTTGCGCTACAACTCCGGTGAGTTGCAATTACTCGAACATTCGCCTTCATCGCCTTCAGAGCATTTCGTCATCGTCTGGGTGCACCCATATCCACTAGTGAGAGGACTTGTGTTCAACGACCAAAAATTATACCCAGCTATGAAATACTCGATTCCAAGGATGCCGCTATATTGCCCTGGTCTATCCCTCGATGGATTGCCATGGTCTATTCTTCGATGGTTCGACAGTCGCGTGACATGATCAACTGTAGGCCATCTCGTGGACGAATCAATACTTGCCGTCTCCATTCCAAAGCCGAGGCGAAGAACACCAATTGCTAGAATCATGCGCTTCCTGGTTGGACAATTGAATTTACAAGCCACAACCAGCAAACATCGCGCTGAAGAAATATCAAGCATTGGCGCGCGGGAATGTCATCTCCCGAACCCTGAATTTTTCGCCTTCATGGACAGATCCGAGATAGCTCGTCCCCACAACACACATGGCAGCCTACTCTCAACGTTGGCTCCATTCACATCCGTGCTGTTCTAGCACGTACCCGCTCCACCAAGCAGCTTCACTTGGGTCGTGGGCCGGGTAGTCCCCAGTGTGACATTGCGATCGACGCATGATCTCCAATGGACCATGGCTCCGGACGTGAGCATCCTTTTTATAAAGCCGGTTCCCACATCCTTGCAGAGAGGATAGCCCACTCTCTTGCAAGGTTTCGCGTTCGCAAATCGCTCTTGCAGTGAGCCCTGGACAATCCACTCGTTCACCTCCTTATAACAGTCATGAGGTTTCTTCTCCTCATCAAAGCGCTCATCACGGTTGCAATTGCACATGTCAACTTCGAGGTCTGGAGCCCAAAAGGCTACGATCACGTCCGCTCGCCTTGTCCTGCCCTAAACTCTCTGGCCAACCACAACATCCTGCCTCGCCAAGGACGCAACTATACCATCCCCATGGTTGTGAAAGCCTTGGGGGAAGGACTCAATGTCTCTGCAGAAATTGCTACGACACTGTCTCAGCTGGCGATCACCCTCTCAGCAGACCCTGCGGGCGGTGTATTTGACCTTGACGACTTGAACAAGCACAACGCAATCGAGCACGATGCGAGTCTAAGCAGACAAGACTTCGACATTGGTGGCGACGCCCAATGCTTCGACCCGGACATCTTCGCAGAGACCTTGAGCTACTTTGGTGGGGCAAAACACGTTGGTTTCAAAGACGTAGCTGCTGCACGCTGGGGGCGAATCCAGGCTTCCAAGTCTCGCAATCGGAAATTCACATATGGCAAGAATCAAACCTTTCCCTCGTACTTTGAATCCTCCAATTACCACAGCCTCTTCAAGAACCCCGCGACAAATCTGGCCTCGATCGAGTGAATCAAGATCTTTTTCCGTGGGTTTGGGGAGATTCCTGGTTCAATGTGCACCAAGCTAATCATGCGGCAGAGGAGGAGCGTATGCCGTGGAAGGAGGGCTGGCGACCGACTAACCGAATCGACAGTTTATCGACCGCTCAGAGCGTGCTGCAGTTGGCTTTGCACACGCCTGAGAAGTCGCCTGACTTGCAGGGAATGTACCATCACTAGAGCCCTGGGTGGATGACATGATGTTTCTTTTTGGCAGTGTCATGGTTGCATTGCGTGGAGTCGGGTTCCCGACATTCTTGTATAGACATTGGCAGCCTATCCATAAGTTGATCGATAGTGCTATTGTACCGAAGACTATACTCGGCATATAATGAAACGACAGCGAATCATTCGCGAGAACGAGCGAGATATGGAAAGCACACGTGACAAGCAGGGGCCCCACATTGACGTACACAGATGAATCGGCCTATCCCCCATTCAAACCTAGACGCGTCTGTCACGAGCAACCACACACAATATATGTATGCACGTGCAGTGAATAGCGCCTTCTCACCACAGCATAGTTTCTGGTAGCTACTAGTTCTCACTGTGTATCAGACGACTGATGCACTGCGCCTCCCCACCGCGCAGTCCTGTATTCGCGATGCGACCCCCTCAACGACCGAGGTAGGAGAGCCGCAACCTCATCGCAATGTCGGCTCCCTCCAGCCACGGCCCGCCCTCGATATCGTCGGAGCCCTCGGCGACGTCCTCGCGCACACTCCACTCGAGGGGTTCGGGCGCCTATGTGGAGGACGGGGAGGGCAGCTCCAAGCGGCAGAACTTCGCCTCGAAGCATGACATGGGCGCAGATGGACGGCAATCGCAGGGCTTCGGGAGTCCTCTGGCAAAAGGGTCGGTAGACGAGTACGACTTTGCGCGGCGCAGGCAGCGTGTCCGGCGGTCTGGAGGCTTTCTGCTGGATTCAAGCTTCGCCAGCGGCCCTCAAAAGGGACATGGTCAATACCAAGCACGTGCGCAAGACATCAAGGGCAAACGCAGCTCACACATGATGGAAATCTCGACAAGTGACGGGCAGCAAGATGATGGCAGACGGGGACGGATGCCCGCGAACAGCTCACCCCTTTCACGGGAGGGCCAGGACGGCGAAATGACAGCACCTACACACGACAGAAATGCACGACCCACTACACCGCAGCCGCCAGCCATCGATCCGAATCAGCTTGTACATATGGCTCTCAACCTAAGCGAGAGTCGCAGGAGAAACATCAGTGCCGGTCCGTTGTTGGCATCTCAATCGCGGATCACGTCAGGCGCACAGCGCGAAGGTAGCTTTTCCAACAACGGTGTGGGCGGTAGTTTGAGGCAATATCTGAATGAGCAGCGGAGAGTATCACGAAACATGTCGCCTATTACTGGCAGAAGCTCTCCGTCTCGGCACATGTCAACATCAATGCAAAGAAGCGGGTCGATGGCATTCCATGGCTCTCAGAATTTCAACCCTTCGGCTGCCACGATTGCTCGTCGAAACAAGGCTAGCGATTACATCGAGCTGCGCATAGAATACATGCGACTGCTGGAGCTGTTACCCCCACTGAAACTAGATGCTAATGCGCCTGGCAACTTTATCGTCTCTTCGACGAACATGCCAGGTAGCCCGCATGCAGAGCTTACGCGTGTACCGTCTCACCTTGGGAAGCAACACGAGCTTGGCCGTCCCTACAATCCTCTGCAGTATATTCGAAATAGAAGGACCAGAGCACGTGAACAAAGGGCTCTTGACCATACGCCTCAGGAATTTGCCCATGTCCACGAGGTTCGTGCCTGGGTGGATCTTGTCGAGCATCAGTCCAAATACCCTGGCTACCGCCGAGAAGATGGAGTGTCTCTCCCCAAGCTACACGAAGATCATGCAAGCAGCAATGAACCGAGAAAACCACCCAGGTCTCACAGAGGGTGGGTTTTCTCCCCAGAGGAACTGCTAGCAGATGCGTATTGGGTTGAGCAAGGGGACAACAAGACGATAATCGAGAACCGCCACGGGCGCAAGATATTCTCGCCCAAAGAAGTTCCAAAACCTGACCTCCTTCAACCTCGCGCTAGCAAAGAATACTCGGACAAGCGGAGAAGAAGCTGGGTCGAAGGTGTCGCTGGTGTCGCAGTTGATCCTCCCAGTGGAGGTGAGAGCGAAAACGGCAGTGCACGAGGCCGCAAACGGCGGCTGCTGCCCGGATTTCGAGCTGACAGTCCAAGACATGGCAAACACTCGAGACGTGGCTCACGTCTTGGAACACATATCGATAGCGATTCATCGGAGTCAGACGGTGAAGCAGGAAAACACAGACTCCGTATCATCGTGGACGAGGAACACAACACAGGTCCACTCGCACTTCAGCTGGAAATCATGCTGAAGCAGCAAGCGAACGAAATCCAAGGCAAATCACCCGACACGCCAAACAAATGGGGACACCATGCAGATGAGCCCGATGGTAAAGTCTCGCGAGATTCACTGGAAGTTCCTCGATTTGGTAATGGTTTCACAAGTGTGGAACATCCTCGCCAGTTCAAGATGCCGCCACGTGTGCGAACAACTGCTACTCTGGGAGATGACATTGAGCCTCGATCATCGTTCGAAGACCCAGACACTACCGCGCCGAACACTCCCCTGCATGCGAAACGATTTCCGCTTATTGGGAGTAACGTTTCGCCTCCACGTAGCCGTGACAGCTCTGCGACCAGGAAAACCAAGCGAAGCAAGCTGAACCCGTTCCACTCCCACGAGAACAGTGAAGACCACGTACAAAGCCATTACCAAGACCACATTCCTGTAGAGCTAGACAAAAAGCAGCAATCCCGGCAAACGAGCGAGGAGACACAAGATAGTGGCCATGTTGGACACGCTATCAAGGCGGCTCCCAATGCTGTAAGATCTCTTCTCACACACCGCAAGAATGATAGCACTAGTAGCTTGCCGAGCCCGGACAAGATACGTCGTCGGGATACCCAAGAGCCGCATTCTGCTGTCACTCGATTCTTCAAAGGCGTCAAACACGAGGGTTCTAAAGTTGGTGTTTTCGTGTTTCGAAGAGACCGTCCAGACGACGAAGAGACCGAAAACATGCCCGATGTCCATACGGCAGAATATGGTACGGACACCTCTGGCAAAGGGAACAGTAAGTCCCACCGGCCGAGGTTCTCGCGATCAGCCACAGCAACGACAATTGCAAGCACTGCTCCAAATCAAGATGATCGTTATCACATTGAGCTACCTAGTTTTAGACCGGCACATGAGTCTCAGATAGATGCCGATGGGAAATTGATGTCGACTGATCACATCTCGCGGCAGAATCATGCACGTAAGAACAGCCGATCGCCCCGCTTCGACAGACTTGCTCCTCCACGGATGGATCTTGAAAGGCTGTCTACAGTATTGTCGCAGACCACTGTGGGAGCCAGTCGCAGCCACAGTCCAGACAAACTCAAAAAAGCATTGGCGCGTTCAGGCGATGTTGGCCCGAATGGCACGCCCCCTACTGGTCTCCGGGACAGACCTAGCTCCGACAATCCGAACAGGAGCAGTTCACGACCAACACTAGACGGCAGGCGGCAATGGAGCATTGCAGATGAGGACGGGCATATTCTTCATCGCAAAGCAAACGTCGACGCGGTAACACAAGCAGACATTGCCCGAGTGCGTGCTCTGTTTCTCTGCTCGGGTGTAAAAGCCAAGGAGATTAGTCGACGTGCGTCCGCCAAACCGTCGCCGCCCTCAGACTTCCTTGCTCGCGCCGCAGCTACTGCAAACCGAGAGCTTACCCCAGTTTCGAGGAAGGAAGAACATGTGCTGGCTGCTCGCATCTTGATGCGTGAGCTAGAGTCTTCGACTAGGTCTCTCAGTGCTTCGACACAGCACTTCCGCAACAAGACCATCAAGGAGCTTACCGAAGCCATTACGGCACTGAGATCAAAGGTAGATTCAGACCTCATGCCTCGCATCTTTGAGGGCGGCGATGTTGCCGTTCGCATTACAAGCGAAATCTCCGGTCAGGGTCCTTTACAAGTCAAGCAAATCACCGATGACATTGACCGAATGATGCGCGCTCGAAGGCGGAGGATGCGATGGCTTCGAGGCTTTGGCTGGATGCTTGTGGAATGGGCTCTTGTCGCGTTTATGTGGTGGTTATGGCTCGTCGTTGTGTTTGTTGGGTCAGTGAAGAAGGTATTTGGATTTGGGTGGGGCGTTGCGAGATGGTTGTTGTGGCTATAGGTGGCTACTGCGATTTTGAATTTCGGTGTATAATGTTGCATAGGATGGTGTTTGCACTTGATAGAAGCACAAGGCGTTTAGGGGGGTTTGAGATTTACATGGTCGGGCTGAGTTGCCAGATACCAGGGCTAAACTTGTAGCAGTATGCGTACGTACGAAGTCCAACTTACTTTCAATGCATATTTCTAGCACAAAAAGTTCAACACACAACATCAGCATCCCTAGAGCTTGTGTGAACAAAAGCACAACATTTGCTTGGAGCTGAGACATTCATTGAGCTCGGGCTGGCACGTGATCCCGCATGATGTCATTGCCAAACTAGGCATCACGGGCAGCGCATCACAGAAACCGCCAGCCATCTCTCTTCACCTGCCAAAGCTAGTTCAAAGATATCTGTGTTCAGCTTTGCATCACGTTGACACCGCGACTGCGATGTTAACCTGTTGAGTCTTGATCCAATACGACGTTTGGTCCACAACACGATGAATCTGCAGCATGTTTTCGCCGCTGGTAGCAACAGCACCAGCAACAGCAAATCTGTAAGTCCCATGTGTAAAACACTTCATTGGACCTCGCAAGCTGATAACCTTCTAGTCACCCTCCTCGCTTGGTGCGGTAGCTGCAGCATTCATTCCTACTGCCCTGACAGCGGCTTTGTTTACCATTGCTTTTGTCTTGATCAGACAGCGCTTCCCAAACATCTACTTTCCACGAACGTTCCTTGGAACGATACCAAAGAAAGATCGCACGCCATGTCAAAACCGATCGTACTGGGATTGGGTGCATACGATGAAAGCTGTGCCCGATAAGTTCATGCTGTATCATCAGTCTCTCGACTCGTATCTCTTCCTACGCTTCTTGCGCACATTAATCTTCATTTGTGTTGTGGGTGCTGGTATCACATGGCCAATCCTGATGCCTGTGAACGCGATGGGCGGGGGGAACGCGACTGAGCTCAATCGAATATCCATTGGCAATGTTAAGAAGAGGAAGCACCTGTATGCGCATGCTGCTGTCGCATGGGTCTTCTTCAGTTTCGTCATGTTTACTGTGGCACGTGAGCGACTATGGCTCATCGGGCTGCGGCAAGCCTGGAATTTGTCGAAGACGAACGCAAAGAGACTTTCGAGGCGAACAGTTCTGTTCCTTTCAGCACCAACGGCGGCACTTGACAAGGGCAATATGCAGCGATTCTTCGGTGCAGATGCCGTGCAAGTGTGGCCAGTCACCAAGGCCGACAAGCTGCACTCTCTCGTTTCTTCGAGGAACTCGTTAGTGGAAGAGCTAGAAGGAGCCGAAATATCGCTCATACAAAAGGCAAACGAGAGAGGAAGGAAGCGACAAAGCAAGAACAGCCGCCGTGATATCACGTACGACAGCCTTTCAGATGGCATCAGGAAATCACTGCGACCGACGCATCGCTTGAAGACATCGCCCATTGGCAAGCAGGTAGACAGCATCGACTGGTATCGTGAGCAGATCAAGAAGAAAGAAGAGGAGATCGAAAAGGCCAGAGATTCCAACGAAAGTGTAGACAGCCATGGTGGTGCAGCGGCAGTTTTTGTCGAGTTCCGGTCACAGGCTGCAGCTCAGCGAGCATGTCAGCAGATTGCCTCGGCGGACATAATGTCCTTGACGCCTCGTTACACTGGAGTTTTGCCCAACGAAGTCATCTGGGAAAATTTGACGATAGCTCCAGCGCGTAGGTTGTCTCAAGATGGTATTGCAATCGCACTAGTCATCGCAACTATCGTCTTCTGGTCAATACCAGTGTCTCTCGTTGGAGCAGTCTCGAACATTGGCTACCTTGCAGATAACGTCAAATGGCTCGAGTTTCTCAACAGACTCCCACCTCAAGCAATCAGTCTTCTCTCGGGCTTGCTGCCTCCATTGCTTCTCAGCATGCTGGCCTCATATGTGCCTAAGATATTTAGATGTGAGTCTCTGCAGCTGTACTGGGTGAGATCATACTGACCAGATCAGACATCTTCAAGACCTTTGGCGAACCTACCAACACTTCCGCCGAGATTAGGGTATTGAAGTGGTACTTCGTTTTCCAAGTTCTGCAGGTCTTCCTTGTAACTACACTTGCCTCTGGAGCTGCCGCTGTTGCATCTCAGATCGCTAGAGACCCGGCATCCATACCCCAGTTACTGGCCGACAAGCTACCGAGCGCTTCCAATACCTATCTTACTTACTTTGTTATACAGGGCCTGAGTAACGCCCCGAGCAACGTACTGAATTACTCTGATGTTTTGTCCTTCTTGTTCTTTGACAAGTTCTTCGATAAGACTCCTCGGCAGAAGTACACGAGCTATACATACCTGAGGGGCATGCAGTGGGGGAAGCTGTTTCCTAAGTATGTCAATTTTGTGATCATTGGTAAGCCACATTTTCCAGATTTCCTCGAAACGCATCTCACAAAACTTAGCAATTGCGTACGCATGCATCGCACCTCTTGTTCTGGGATTTGCTGCTATTGGACTGGCTATCTTCTACTACAGCTATCGCTACCAGCTGCTTTATACAGTGCAGCCAAAGGTCGACACAAAAGGGCACTGCTACACTCTAGCTCTGCAACAAATACTCACCGGCGTCTATATCGCGGAGCTTTGCCTCTTCGGCCTCTTCAGCTTGCGCAAGGCGACTGGTCCTACAATAATGATTGCCATCCTCTTCGTCACGACAGTCGTCTTCAACTACACGACGAATCGATACTTTGCGCCCCTTGAGCAGTACCTGCCTGCCGATCTCGCTCTGGAGTCAGGAGATGACGAGCAAGCTCCCCTGCTCTCGGCAGCAGAAGAAGGCGAGGCAGATGCGCTACGCAACACGGAGTCTGATATCGAGCGCCTGAGTAGCCGTTCATATGTCCCCTCAAAGGTTGTCACTCCAATTGCGCAATTTTTGCAGCCGCACATCTTCGCGAGTCATACTGCTATGAAGGCGTGGCTACGAGATGGTGACTTTGACCCGGACGATATACCCGAGTACAGCGAGGAAGATGTGAGAAAAGCATATTTGAACCCGGCGTATACGAGCAAGACGCCGATTGTCTGGCTGGCGAGGGACAGCATGGGAGTCAGTAAGAATGAAACACAGGAGAACGAGTCCGCAGGTCTTGAGTGTAGTGATCAGGGTGCGCACATTGATGAGAATGGAGACCTGAAGTGGTCGGTGGACGATTTCGAGGAGATACCTGTCTTCAAGAAAGGGACGCGATGGTGATGGATCTAGTCAAGCATAGACCTATTGTCATAGTACATAACTATATATTCGAAGCAACGCGATATGCATTAGTTTTTCTTTTTGTAGATGTTCGGCCATCGGCTTGCTTACAAGACATGGCTAATGGGCATTTGACATCAGATGCGGGCAAATGAAGGCGCCCAACCCCGCGATGTGTCACCCAACACATTTGTATGTAACCGAATAACATGTTTTACGCCTTGTGAAAGTATAGATCGGCACAATGACGTAGATGCCTCTTTCTGGGCGACATGCAAGCTTCCTTTGAGCGAATCTAATCTGGAGAGTTTGAAACCTGCTTTGTTTAATTCATGGCATATATCCTCAACATAAACCAGCTACTCTCTTGACACTTCTACCATCCATTATCATAGCATTGAGAAGCAGTAGACCAACAGTATCAAACATGTCAGCACGTCGATCCGGCCGCGCAAAAGCGCCTGTCAAATACACGTCTGACTCCGAAGGCTCTGATTTCGGCAACAAGAAGGCGCGAACAACAAAAGCACTGCCCAAGAAGCGCGCAAAAGCCGACGAGCAAGACGAGCAAGACGACCCCCCCGCCGCCGCGCCCTCACCTACCAAGCGCGCAAAGAAAGACGCAGACACATCCACAGCTGCCCACGACAAAGCCTTCCGCTCCCGCCAAAAAGCCGCGTGGGACTCGTTTCTAAACGCACACGACGTGCACGGCGCCCTGCTGTCCGACGAGCCAGCGCGCGAAGAGAGCATCACACAGGCAGACAGCATCAAGAAATACGCGCTCAAGAAACAAGACCTAGCGGTGCTGAAGCACTTTGCCAAGAAGAACCCCAACCGCGTCTTCAAGAACACGATTAAATTGTACATGGAGGAACAAGTCCGTGCCCTGGGATTGAAAAAGCTGCGCGTGTTGGACGGTGCAAAGGACGACGAGGATGCGGCGACGAGGGGCGAGCAGATTCGCTGTCAAGAGTACGTTTACTTACTTGTTGCTCCTACTACTACTACTACTACAACTACCCGTTCCCCCCCGTTGTGTAGTTCAGACGGAAAGGCGAAAAGGAAAGAGGACTGATTTGGGGATTGTGTGTGCTTAGATCCAACAACGACGACAACGACGACGACGACGTCGGTGATGACAAGAACGACGAGATGCGGAAAAACACACCGGCTAGGCCTAGCACGCTCAAACAAGCTTGGTCAGCGTACGTTGAAAAGCACGCCGTGGATGAGCCAGATAGCTTGAATGCGGAGCCAGAGGAGTCGATCAATCAGTCGGATTGTAAGGTCAAGTACTCCCTCCTGCCAGGCGATTTGGCCGTCCTGCCGTATTTTCCGAAACAGAATCAAAAGTACGGGAACACGACGAAGCTTTTCAGTGAGAGTGAGGTGAAAGCGTTGGCGTACAGGAAGGCGGCGGTGCTGGGCGGGGTGGAGGATGAGGATGAGGTGGGGTTATTGGAGAAGGGGAAGGAATTGTTTGAGGAGAAGAGGTAGGTGTAGTGAGTGCCGAGGTTGCAGGGCTTGGAGCGAGAAGCAAAAGTCAGAAACAGTCTAAGATGCAAGGAAATGTCGTACTTGGAGTGATGCAGCCATGGCAGACAGCCATATGACACCTACAGGTATGGTATAGGCCATTGTGAAAAAGCCTAGAAGCCTAGGTGCACAGCAAAACGTATCGCTAGAGGTCGAGCGTAGTATCATCACCAACACAACATGCTGCACATGGGATTTTTGGAATGTTTCATTGGCGTGAGGGGTGACTCAGCCATGTGGGCACATTGTTCATCTGCACCATGCTTTCGCCGCTTTCAATGCTAGTGAAAGTGCAGAAGAGAGTAAAATCGAGAGATCCGAGAAACCACGCCGTGAACCATCCGTATCCCATTTGGCCGCGCACATACACCCACCGCGTCTAGATCGTCGTCTCGTACGGTACAGGCGTGATGTTCTCAGGCTTGTTGTCCTTCAGGCTGATAATTCGTGCGTTGCGGGGCTGTGCGGGAACGCGCTTGAGCTGCTGGGGCTCGCCAGTCTCCTTGGCCTTCTGTTGAAGGGCAAAGTTGGCCTTGACGCGCTTGAGGAAGTCCTCTCGCGAGCGGGACATGCGGACGTGCTCGATGCGGACGTTGATGCGCTTCTCCATGTAGCGGTTGCCGACCTGCTTCTGGAGGATGACGCCGACCGCCGACTTGGTGACGTTGTAGACGATGCCGGTCTTGCCGTGGTAGACCTTGTAGGGCATACCCTTCTGGACGGCACCTGTGCATGTGTGAGTGCTGCGCGCGCCTGTGTGCCACTATTCGGAGGGGTTCCGCACCGTTTGCTACGACATCGACGATGTCGCCGACCTTGTACTGCTTGAGGTAGGTGGAGAGCGGGATCTGGGGGGTTCGGGTCAATTGCGTGTGCTGCGAGGCGGATTCGGCGGCGTCTTACCATTCCCTTCTTCTTGAAGTCCCTTGAGAAGCTGCATGGTGTCAGTCGCCGTCGCGCTCCACGTTCTGGGGTGCACACTCACGCATAGCGCGTACCCGCGCGGAGACCGGCTGCGTGACCCATTGTGCTGTGTGTAGGGCGGAGGTGTTGGTGCGGGTGAGGTTGGTGAGGGCCGCGCAGTCAATTTCGTCGTCTACAGTGCTGGCCTGTGCTAAGCGAGCGCACTTGGCGCCCACTAGCGCTGCCCACCACATTTTGCACCCCATTTCATCTGCGCCGCCTGCCCTTGGACTCCCGACTTCGACATCTCCATCGACAACAGCCATGGTCGCCCGCTCCTACTCGAAGACGTATTCCGTCCCCCGTCGTCCTTTCGAGTCCGCTCGTCTGTACGTATCCTCCTAGGCCACTGAGCTAGAGCGTGCTCTGCTTATGTCTGGGACAAATGGTTAATGGTGGGCTAGGGACACGGAGCTGAAGCTCGTTGGCGAGTATGGTCTCCGCAACAAGCGCGAGGTCTGGCGCGTCCAGTTGACTCTCTCCAAGATCCGTCGTGCTGCCCGGTGAGTGCACCCGCCATGCGCGGTCGCTGACAAAGCACTTCCCAGGCTGGACCATGGATTGCTAACGCCCGCAGTTCGCTCCTGACGCTTGACGAGAAAGACCCCAAGCGCCTCTTCGAGGGTAACGCTCTGATTCGCCGTCTCGTCCGCGTCGGTGTGCTCGACGAGTCCCGCATGAAGCTCGATTACGTCTTGGCCCTCAAGATTGAGGACTTCTTGGAGCGCCGTCTCCAGACCTGCGTCTACAAGCTCGGTCTTGCCAAGTCCATCCACCACGCTCGTGTCCTCATCCGCCAGCGCCACATCCGGTATGTCTGAGAGAAGACCAAGAATCGAGCGCACAACTAACAGTGTAACAGCGTCGGCAAGCAGATCGTCAACGTTCCCTCTTTCATGGTCCGTCTCGACTCCCAGAAACACATCGACTTTGCCCTCACCTCGCCATTTGGTGGCGGCCGCCCCGGCCGTGTCAGGAGGAAGAAGGCCAAGGCCGCCGAGAAGGGTGGTGACGACGATGCTGGCGAGGAGGACGAGGAGTAGACTACGCGTCGAAAGGAACGATTCATGGATGATCGGCGTTGGCATGACGGGATGAAACATTCGAGCAGGTACTCTGTCTTCGAGTTTACGATATCCTGCATGGGTCTCAGCTGGTGGCTCTACAAATAACACATGTAGCATGTCTGCCAAAAATTTCCGTTTACCATCATCCGCCCTTGACTTCCTCGTGCACCCTTTTGCTGACCAGTCCTCATGTATGTGCTACATTTCTCGCCTATTGAGCATCATGTTAATAGTTAAACCCAACTCACCCTCAATACTCGCCGGCTACGGAATCGTCTGTATACAACCTGGTCTGCGGAGGCCTCTCGCCGTCCTGCTTGCCCCTCTCTTCCCCAACCTTTGCGCGCGCTTCTTGCATGATCCACAATCCCGAGCTCGTTCCCAACCTAGTCGCACCCGATTCCAACATCTTGACGGCCGTCTCCAGACTCCTCACGCCTCCACTCGCCTTGACCTGCATTTTCCGCCGCCCAACGCCCTTCTCAGCCAGATACTCTGCCGCGCCCACCATGAGCTGCACATGCGGCAGAGTAGCGCCATGGCCCTTGAAACCCGTCGAAGTCTTGATGAAGTCGAAATTCGCAGCGGCAGCGAGATGGGATGCAGCGAGAATTTGGCGCGCGTTGAGTTGAGACGTTTCCAGGATGAGTTTGAGCACGACGGGGGAAGGACACAGTGAGCGGATGGACGCTAGTTCCCTGTAGATGGCCGAGTAGTCTGGGATTTCATCTTGGTCGGAAGACAGTGTGGATACGGCATTCTTAGCGGTATTAGCCGCCGTGATGCTGTCGATTGCAGAGTCCCTGGGGCGGATCATGTGCTCTGCGGTCACGGGCTTGTTGTGTTTGGTGAGGAGGGAGTGGTTGAGGACAAGGTCGAGTTCAGCAGCTCCGGCTGCGACTGCGGCGCGAGCTTCCCTGAGCTTGGAGTAAGTGTCCTGTGTGCCTTCGTGGAAGCCGACGACGCAGGCCACGACGACGGGGGAGCCTTTGAGGTTGGCGACGCAGCGTTGGACCCAATTGAGGCGGACGCAGACGGACTGGGAGGAGATCAGCTGAGTTCCTTCATGTTGCGGGATTCATCCAGAACGCTGCATATACGCCTTGTTTCTGATCGCTGGTTAGACGTACCTTGAATCCCTCCGTCCTTGCCTCACTGCACAACCCATCAATAGCCACGCTCGTCGCATCCAACTTCAACACGGTATGATCGACCGTAAGCGCCAACTGTTTCAACGCCTCTTTCCCACCCCTCATTTTCGGACCTTCATAGACCTTACTCGCCCTCTTACCACTGTCCACCTCCTTCATCACCACCTCTTCCGTTTCCTGAATCTGCGCCATCCATTCCTCGTTCGTGTACCTGTCCGTCATCATCTCTACAGGGCCTAGCGAGGCGTCTATATCAGGATTCGCAGCAAGGAACCCGCGGATCAAGACTTCGGATTCTGTCAAGGGAATGGGATGGGGTTTGGAAGCTGCCATTGTTGCTAGGTTATCGTGAGACTAGCCTTGTCAATACTTGAGCCGCGGGAACTTGCGACGGCTGGTGATGACGTCGACGGGCTGTTATCGCGAGTCGTGCAATATCGCGACTGTTATGGCTTTGCTCGTTGGCTCGAAAATCGAAATAGCTCATTTAGTTGCTTCAAGACAGTTGCTGTGCCTTGCATGCAAAATATTTACATCGGAGTTCGGCTAAACCTCGTTTTGAGCATCATAATGTGAAAGCTTCTCCACCTCGAAAGACGTCCTGCTTCTCTGGGCAAGGCTCGAAAATTATGCAAGTTTGCTAACTCACGCATCACTCGCGACTTGATTGGCTAGTACAGTACCCATTGAGGGAAGAAGCAGTAATTTCGTGTGGTCAGGCTGTACGTCACGGGAAGTGCAGTTGTTACTTCATGATCAATGGTAAGAAGCATCACGTAGTAGCACGGCCAAGGCATTGAGCGAGCGTGAGGTTGATGTGTCGATTTACAAAGGACCGCTTACATGCTGAGGTATCCTCGATTGCAAACCGGTCCTCGCCCTCGGACAACGATCCAGAGCTCCAGATGCTTTTCTCGCCTCCCACATGCATGAACATGAAAGCTGTGAAGGAGCATGCCAAACAAAAGGAAATAGATTGAGAAAGGGATATTCCATGATCCTCGCTAGATATCCGGAACTCCCATTTTTGACTTTTGCATTTGAACTCGAGTCGAAAGATCCCTCTTCTATCCTGCGGTCGAGCCGATCGGTATCAATGGAAGCTACAGCCCTGTCCCATGATAGTCGTTATCGTAACCCGTCAAGTCGCCACCAATGCCATTCTCGAATCGTCTACTTCCTTCGGAAAGAGCAGCCCTCAGTAAGACGGGCCTTGCCACCAGTTGGCTGGCAACTGTGCAGTCCGTTAGCTTGTGTCCGTGTGTGTGCCGCCTGATGATAACTTACAGGACCTGCGAGCAGCCCTGGCAGACGACGACTGTGTTTGCGTGCGAGAAGACAGTGGTGATGTTGAAGCAGCCGGGACACTTGACGTCCATGAAGAAGGACCGGGGGGAAGGCACGAGGGTCTTGAGCTTGTGCTTGTGGGCCTCGCTGGATATACGTTAGTCGACATCTCAGTGTACCGAGTCGGGAATGTAAGCGTACGCGGCCGGGGTAGGGTTGAGAAGGTCAACTGCGAGAACCTGGTGTGTTGTTAGCCTGATGAGTCTATTGACATCAAAAATTGCGGAGCGAAGCCGCAGAGGATTGCTGGGGAAGGTTTCGTGGCAAAGTCCGGCTGTCGTGTGGTCCTGCCCGCGAATCTCCCTTTTGTCGCTCCGCCGCTCGCAGCAGCTCAAACTCACCATTGTGTCGGTTTGTGGTGGGGTTTGTGTTGTTTATTGGTCGAGAACGAGCTGAAGTCGAGGTATTGGGCGCGAGAGTCGAGAACGCGGACGGCTTGGAAGGGGGAGGGGCGATCGAGTTGCGAATTCTGACGGCAGCCGTGGGCGGTTTGTGCTGAGTAATTAGCGCGTCGGCTAATTCCCACCGCCTCTCACCTCCACCACGCTGCAACACAAGATGAGTCGACAGAATGCTTCAGGTAGCAGCTGTCTCGGCCATTGGCTTCAATTAATCCCCATGGAGTAAATGTTTCGATGTTGCAGGGCACTCTGTGCAGACTTGTGCCCCGAAAGTCGATGACGAACTAGATCCGTGCTCGCGCGGCACCACCGCACGTGAGCACTTCCTCTAGGAAGTTGTAGGTCCTCAAGATCTCGTCCTGTTAAAGGGCATTCAGGTAAGAGAAAATGACTGATAGAGACACAACTTGCGTAGGTCTGATGCCTTGAGACTAACGCCATCAACTGGAAGGTCACGCATGCTGACTTTGGTCAGTGCCCCCAAAATGTTGGTAGTCCTGACCGTTCCATACATCATCGTGCAGAGTAGAGGAGATGTTTGACGCTCCAGTCTAGGTTTTCAGGTATCCGGGGGAATTGAGTTCGCGGGTATGAGGCATCGCATCACAGCCTTGCCAATACAGACTATCCTGTGAGCGGCCGATGGTCGCGCCGAGACGAGCCAGCTCGCGTGCTACAGCCGTTCGAAATGTCTTTGGGACCGCACTCTACCGAACGGAGCGTTGGACTGCGAGCTTTACAAGCTCCATCGGTCTTGGTAGTTCAGACCCCCACTAGTCCTCGTAGCGTAGCACTTGCATCCAACCACACCTTCACACAATATAAACACGTAGTGCGCTGTTCAACGATCACAGACAACATCACAATGGCAGCCACAACCAAGAACACGCAGGAAATCGAGAAAGCCAAGAAGCTCAACCATGTGCCATGGTGCGAAGAATACGAGAAGATGATCTCGGGCATGCTCTACAACTCCTTGGACCCCTCCCTAAACGAAGGCCGCTTCAAAGCCCGCGCCTTTGCACACAAATTCAACACATGGTTCCCCGACGCATCGACCAATCCGTCCGAGGGATTCGACCTGCTCGCCACGCAACGCTTGAAAATGCTCAAAAGCATCATCGGCCACGTAGGCGACGACAACATCTTCATTGAACCACCCTTCAACATCGACTACGGCTGCAACATATCGCTGGGAGAGCGCTTCTACGCGAATTTCAACTTGACGATTCTGGACTGCAGTCTGGTGACGATTGGGAATAGGTGCATGTTTGGACCCAACGTGAGCATTTTCGCGGCAACGCATGAGGCAGAGGTGCAGTCGAGACGGGACAATGTCGAATACGGAAGACCGGTGGTCATTGGGGATGATTGCTGGATCGGCGGGAATGTCGTAAGTATTTGCTTCATGGTGCTTGAAGTGTCAGCTGAATCACGACAGGTTATTCTGCCGGGCGTGACAATAGGAAGAGGTTGCACGATTGGGGCAATGAGCGTGGTCAGCAGGGATATACCAGAGTTTTCGGTGGCAATGGGTCAGCCGGCGAAGGTTGTGAAAAAGGTTCAGGAAATACCACCCTTGGAGGAAGATGATGCTGGAGCAAAAAAGTAGGTTTACTCCTTGCGGGATGGATTGATAGAAGTTGAAAACACCACCGGGCATTGGTTCGAGATCGTCCTCAGGAGCTTTTATGTAAATTGAGAATCAATAAAACAATGCGGCAATCAGTTTGAGGTTCAACGGTCAGAGTAGTGATCTGCTGTGCATACAATAATGCTCGTCACAAGCATTTGAAAAGCAATGAGAAAACAAAATGTAGTAGCGGTAAGCTTACACGTCAGGACGATACTCTGTGCCGAGCAGATTAAAAAAAGGGAGCTTCACCAGTAGTTTGAAGTGCCGACGTTCCACCTTCATACACACGACACGCCCTGAGGACTTTTTCCAACGTGAGCCTTAGTGACCGTTCACTCCGTTCACCCCGTTCACCCCGTTCAGCTTCGCAGCCGGCTTTTCACGTATGATATCTGCTGCCTTCTCCGCAAGCGCATAAATCAGACTGACGATGTTACCCTGGACAGGCGTTGGGAAAATACTCGCGTCGACTACCCTGATGTTGCTCGTCCCATACACTTTCAGTTCATGATTGACTACCCCACCCTTCTCCCGAGGTAGCATCGCACATGTGCCAATAGGATGGTACTCTGTGACTGTGTTCCTGTGAGCAAATTCCTTGGCCTCCTCAAGTGTTGTTGGAAGCTTGCCAGCCGACTCTACGCCGACTAAGCCGCCATTCTCATCACGCCGGAACACAGACCTGAGAGGTTCAATGTCGGTGAAGGTAAGTAGGTGCAAAATCGAGCGAGCCATCATATCCACATCAAGGGGGTGTTTGAAATAGGCTGGATCAATCGTAGGATGAACGCTGGGATCAGCAGAGTTTATGTGGACGTATCCACGGGACAGACTTCGCGTCGAGCAAGCGGCCAGGACGCTCCACATTCCTGGTTCCTCGCAAGGAAAGATCTTAGCTGGCGTATGTGCTTGATTTGTATCGGCACCAGTTGACAAGCATACAAACTGAGTTACCGCCTCCCGTGGATCCAGAAGCTGCCTGGCAAGTAGTGCGTCGCGGCCCGCAGGATCTGCTTTAGGATTCTTCTGAGCAAAGTCGGCGATCAGAGCCTGGATGTGCTGTTCGGCGTCTGAAAAATGGGGATGGACCCTTTCAAGCGATGCAAAAGCTGTAGCGGTGGGTGCGGAGACAAAGGGCCCAGCTTTGTGCTCCACGTAAGCTTGCATGGCTTGTTGCATGAGCTCTGGACTGCGAAGTAGAGCTTCCGCAGTAGGATAATCGTCTTTGACGCCCTGAGAAATTGTGTCAGTGCGGCTTCTGGTGGACAAAGGAAGATCCTTACCAGAGTCATAACAGTGGCGGTGTGATCGTTCAGGTTCTCGCCAACTCCAGCATTGTCCACGACAGGATCTACTCCAGCTTTCTGCAGAACAGTGGGAGAGCCAATACCCGATAGCTCTAAAATCTGGGGAGAATTCACCACACCTCCGCAAACGATGACCTCTTTCTTGACTTTGACTGTATAAGTAGTGTCGCCGGCAATGAACTGCACTCCCGTTGCTTTGGCGTTATCACCAGAGTTTTCCAACAGGATTTTTGAGACTAGTGCATTGGTCAGAAGCGAGAGGTTTGTCCTGTCCGCGTTGGGCTCGTAGTAGTCTCGAGCCGCGTAGCTCCTCCTCTTGTGCTTAGGATCAACCGTGTTCAGTTGGTTAAAACCACCGATAGCAGAACCATTTCTAGGGTCGTTGCATGGCTTGTAGCCCACATTGAGAATGGTCTTCGGCCACACGTCTTGTGTCCAGGCAACATCGTCCCCGGGTAGGCAGATCTGGAGATATGAGACCATGTTGTCAATGTGGAGTGCATTGACTCACCTGAATTGGACCAGAGGTACCACGTAATGTCGCATCGAGGTACTTGTCGTTGACCTTCTCTGCAAAGACATCACCAGCAGGGTGATAAGTCTCAAACTTACGGTAATATGGTAACATATCGTCGAAACCCCAGCCTTTGTTACCTAACTCAACCCAATTGTCCAAGTCCTGTCGTGAGGCCATACTGAACATGTTGAAGTTGACAGCAGAACTACCTCCAAGAACCTTGCCTCTGGCCCAACCGTGGGTTCGACCACCTGTGCCCTCCTGAGCAGATTTTAAGTCGAGTTGGGACTCTGTTGGACGCAATGAAACTTACTTGAGGTACAGTCTTGAAATCCCAATCATATTGCGGTTTGCCCCAAAGTTGGGAGAACAGATTCGGCGCGTCGATCAAGACATCGTTCAGGCCATTTCCTCCTGCCTCCAGAATGCCTACCGTGATATTGGGGTCTTCTGTCAGGCGAGCGGCAATAACAAGACCAGCTGTTCCTCCGCCACAGACGACGTAATCGTACTCCTTGGACGTGAAATCTTCGATAGACATGGCCACTAACCAGCCGAATTGGTAACAAAGGGTAGCGTATCGTACTTTGGTGTGTGGGTGTCAAACAAGAACAGGCCCGCGAGCGTGTCAATGAAGCTCAAGTGCCACGATGTGTAGCACACCTTGCCGCCCACCTTCTCCACTATTGCGCTATTTGTTGCAGCCACCCAATCAGCCAGCTAAAGTAACAGTTTCTTCGTCTGGAAGGTGCTCGGCACATTGTGGGGTGAAACCGATGGGGGGAGACGCTCGCATGGAGGCTGAGGACGCGATTGATGGTGCTTTCCTTGTAATAGAGCGAGGCTGATGCGCTCATCAAAGCGGGGTTGTGCCTCGGTCGACTTGAAATGCGGTATAGCGTATCCTAAAGGGGCATGGCGGGAAGAAACACAGTTCAAACACGTTTGAGCCACGTTTTCCCTCTCTCTGTTCCTTGTTTAGATGACATTAGGGAAGGTTGGAGTTGGCTTGAGGTTAGGGTTAGTTTACAGGCAAGAGATGTAGTCTAGAGTGTAGTTCAAAACTGGGTTTCCAAGTCGGCGGAGGTACTCGGTACATGTCCAGGTGCGGAGGTGTTCCCAAAGGGGCGATGACGGCATCCCGCAGGGCACGGACATTGCGACACCAAAGCTTTGTGAAAAGTTGCTTCACACGAACAAGCTTGGGGTGTAGGCCGCAGACACGCGCGCACGCGGCATGCTGACGGAACTCCTGGTAGCCGCCATTTCGGCGTCGACGAAGCCAAACACGGGCGTCACCAAGGACGCGGGCATCTTCGTCCACGAGCACCAGCCGCTGGCCGCCCAGCGACATGTCTTCAAGAAGAGTGCAGCGGCGCCACACGGCATGGCCGTGAGCCGCTCGCACGTGTTCGCGGCCCAGGCGGAGAAGGCCGTTGTGCACGTGTACAGCAGGGAAAAGGGCACCCAGGAAGCCATTGTGCCCTTCCCGGAACGCATACACAGCATCGCCCTGGCCGCAGAAGACACGGTCCTGCTGCTGGGCACCGAGAGCGGGCGTGTGCTGGCGTGGGAGGTCAGTCCAGCCCCGGCGATGCACACCCACCGCGCACCATGCAACCAGAGCCCTGACGCCGCATAGATCTGCTCGGGACGCCTCGTCTCTACCTCGACGGCGCATCTCCAGCCAGTGACGTCCGTTGCCGTCGACCGCTCGTCCAACTTCTTCCTGTCCGGCTCGTCCGACGCCATGGTCCACGTCTGGGCGCTGCCTGCCCTCCTCTCCTTCTCGCCCGACACGTCGCGCACGCCAGTCCACACTCTCTCCACGCACCGCGGGCCAATCTCGTCGATTGCGTGCGGCCATAGCTCCCGCAGCGCGAACATGGCCGTGTCTGCGTCAGCGGACAAGTCGGTCATCGTGTGGGACTACCACAACGGCCAGGCCTTGAGGACCTACTTGCTTCCAGCGGCGCCCACCGCAATCACCCTGGACCCTGCCGATCGGGCTCTCCACGTTGCGTACGCGGACGGGAGCTTGCAGACAATCGACTTTTACGACGACGCGCAGAAGACTGCGTCTAGTGACCTGCTGCGCGACCCGTCGCTGTCTCACCGCCCCGTCCAACCGTCTCCGAAGACCAGGTTCGGCGCAGAGTCGCAGAAGCTGGGTGGAGCGCTTAGCCTGACGCTCAGCTGGGATGGCACCACGCTCGTCTCAGGCCATGCAAGCGGCAAGGTGGTGGCTTGGGATGTTGCAAAGGGCAACTACCTATCCACGCTGACCAACCTGCCGGGTCCAGTCTCCAACCTGCAATTTCTCCATCCTATAGGATTTCCCCATGCACCGGAACCCAAGTTCAAGGTGCACACAGTCGTCAAGCCGAAACAGGACTCGGGAGTAGCCGGTGCTGGAAGTGGCCTCATTCCGCCAGGCTACACACTCAACATGCAACTCACAGGTCGCCTACGTACTGGACGCGTGTCCGCTGCTGACAAGATGCCGACGACCAAGGACGCCTTTGAGGACGCCCTCACGCATCCTAGTTTCCCCGCCAGTATGTTGGAAGAGAGTCTTGCTGAGTTGGAGTCATGGACAGCACCATCCAGGAGCGGAGCCGCGTCAGCGTCAGACTCGATGGCACTGGACCTCGAGAGCCACGTCGATCCATCTGACTCACAACACACAGAATTGAGAGAGCTCAAGAAACAGCTTGCAAGTCTCCAGCGCATTCAAAAAGTCACATTCTCGCAACTGTCGGATCTACGCGCAGAGAATGAGTTTTTCAGAGGCAAGGAGATGGCAAAAGCAGAACGTGCAAGAACACGAGCCAAGAAGAGGTCAGGTATCACCAACGGCGTGGCGCCTCGTAAGGCCAATGAGGATGTGGATATGGATGGTGGCGACGTCAGTTCAAGCGCCTCGGACTCGGAGCTCGCTGGTGTTGCAAAAGCTTGAGCATCTGGACCGGTTGGATGAATAAAGGCGATTCTGCTATACCTTCCCGCGCCAGCCAAGAGAAGATTGAAACAATAGGAGAAGGGGCCGTGGCCTCGTGACGTTACGGATGCTGTAAGCCCAAAAGTTATTGATCTCCCGCGGTGCGACGTCCGTTGCACGTTCTTTGCGAGACGTATGAGCGCCAAGTCTGTGCACCACGAGTGAACGATACTACGAGACCTTGCCGACATGATGTACAAGCTCATATCACCAAGTGCTCCTGTCCCAAAGATACGGGCATTTCCGATCCTTCCACTTGCCGCCTTACCAATGACATGTTTCGTGCGCTCGGCACATTCGGCTGTTCGGCGACGGCGGTTCATAGATACCGTGGGCAGCCTTCTCCCCTCTGTACAACAGCGGACGAGGTCCACAGAGACGTCTACAATGCGCCCCGTTCATTATGTACCCTCGGAGGTCAACGTCAGCTGCACTTTCACACAGCGCGAGACTCCGGAGTCTTGCAGATCACACTGGCCTGAAGGTTCGTGCTGGTTGTATTACCCTGGGCGGGCTTGCGCGGCGCGATATTTGGTTCGTGCCTGCGGTGATTTTGCTCTCTTGTGGGCTGGAGAAACAAGGGCATGCAACGTCCTTTGATAGTGGCCAATGCCGTGACACTGAGGTGGTGCAGACACTCGTTTCCTCATCAAGATTTAAATGGAAAACAGCGAGGACAAGAGCGCTTCTAAGGCTAGAGCGTTTGGGTCTGGCGGTGTGTCTGAGAGAAAAATAAAACACTTCAAACGTACATACGGTCCGCTTCGGGAGGTGTAAATCTTCCACGCCACTTGTGCGCGCGCCATCACGCGCTGCCCGCTTCGATCCTGCAAGCTTCCGTCCGCTGTGGGGCGACACTACAACTCACGCATGGCCCCGCACAGAAAAGACGGTGAAGAACAGCCAGAAGCCAAAAAACAAACAATCCCAGCCAAGAAATGTCATACTTTTTCGACTCGTCGTCGCCGCGACCCCATGTTCCACAGCAAATACTCACATGATAGTGAAATCACTCAATCGAATGTAAACATCTCCACATATACCATACCCACCCCTCAGTAACACCACTACCTTGCCCGCCTAATCCCCCATCACTGCGCTTCATCCCCACACATGCCCACATCTCACCCTCTAAGCAACCGCTCCAACTTCCCTCCTTACACAGACACGCAAGGGCGCCACCCCCCTCCCCCCGCCGCGCATCAACCTACTATCCAGACGCAACAACATGACGCAGAAACAGAAAATCCCTGTTCCTGCTCCTTGCCCCCCCCCCTCCCCATGACACGCACCATCAACGCACGCAGTCACGCAGTGTACAAAAAATCCGTCTACCCATACCCACACCCCCACCCACACCCATACCCGTACATAACCCCCTCCCCCCTCCCAAGCAAGTGCGCGTCCAGACGTCCGTCGCCTCGAGGCAGAAAAACAATCTAAGTGGAAGAGGACATGTCGACGGGGGAAGAACAGGGGGATAAAACGACACCCCTCACCCCAGGGGTATTTTTTTGTTTGATTTTGATTTTGGTTGGTTGTTTTTTTCCCGCTTCGCCGTGCTGGAGAGCGAGATGGGTGGCTTGGCTTGGCTTGGCTTGGGGTTGTTTTTTGCTGATGGCGTTGGCGTTGGCGTTGGCGGGCGACTTACGACGGGATGGAATGAAATCGTATGGGGGAGGGGGGGGGGGTTATTTTTTTTTTGGCTGTTGGGGAGGACTGGTTTGGGTCAATCTAGGTCGTGGTGAAACATGTTGATGATGAAGAGGATGTGGGTATCTGATATCCGAGTAAAGGAGTAGAGGGAGGAGTAGAGGGAGGAGTAGAGGGAGGAGTAGAGGGAGGAGCAGAGGGAGGAGTAGAGGGAGGAGTAGAGGGAGGAGTAGAGGGAGGAGTAGAGGGAGGAGTAGAGGGAGGAGTAGAGGGAGGAGTAGAGGGAGGAGTAGAGGGAGGAGTAGAGGGGGGTGCGATGGTGTATTACTGGATATATGAAAATTCCCAGGTGTGCAAGGGCTGACTGACTAGGCTGTCGAAGGTGAACCGGACCTGTCAAAAGCAGTAGCAGCAATGAATAGCCAAAATAATCACAATCGAGAGACGAGACTCAAATTGTGTTTTGTATTAGTTTTTGGGCAACTTGATCACCCTCTCTACTGATGAACCTTGTGGTGGCCTGTGCGCTCACTGATGCCACAGGGCCCCATGTCCCAAGCCCACGGGATGCCGCAGTATGGCATGGTAAAGCTATACTACGGAATAGGCCAGCGTGTCGCAACATCCATGGGAAGCTCCGACATGGCAGTTGGTAGAAACCCGGGATCCCTTCATGCCCATCCCTGGGTCTGGCAAGCCGTGCGCCTATCACAGGCTCAGGACGTGTCCAGGCATTTGCCGGGTGAACAAGCGTTGTGATGCAAGGTAGCTTGTAAGACAAGGTGCGCCCCCGGCCTATTTCGCCCCGAGGCACAAGGGGGGGACGCCAGTAGAGAAGGAGCAAGTTGCGCATACCGAATACTGTCGCGATAAATGACAAGAAGTTGTGATTAAATATATCCGGAATCTCGAGTACAGGGCAGAAGGCTGGCAGGTGTTGAATAAGGGAAAGATGGATCCAAAGCCACGATAACGATACTCAACTCTAAAGTCGGTACCCTGAGGTTGATAGTCTTCGGTATTCGTGACGGTCGTTTCCTCGCTGCCTAGCTTCCCGGCACTCGAGGAAGCAAAGTAAAACAGTACCCCGCCAACAGGAAGAAAAGGTGTTTGTATCGATGCCGGGCTAAACAGAAGATGCAGCCAAATAACCAGAGAGCAGGCACACAAAAGTACCGCCGCTTTTACGTATATAAGAATTCAGATGGAGAGTCCGAAAGGGATTAACAATGGTATCGGTCGTAATTCGTGTCGTTAGTACCAAAGGCCGTAGAGAGATGATAATGCAGGTAGCAAGAAAAGCACCGCAATGTCGAAGAACGCCGACGCTAATAGTCGCTAATATGTCGGAAGGAACCTCCAGGAGCGCCATGTAGATTTGTTGCTTGGTAGGAAAGAATGTTACGATGAGTTCGACTTGTGCCGTCCTTTGTTGCCGGTCGCGTACTCCCCGTCCGGAGACCATTCTTCTGGTTGAAAGTCGGGATTCATGAAATGGGCGGTATTGAAATGGGAGCTAGAAGCTTTAGTTGATGTGTGTAGATAGGAACAGCGCGAGTCTTACTTGCGAAATATCGATGTCTGGAACGGCTGGACCTGCAGGGCAGAACCAAAGCCGGGTTCTAGCTCATACATTGACGGCCGAAACGGGCCTCCTCGCTCGACAACGACAGGAGCTGCTCGATCGATGCTGACGGGAGGGGGTGGCGCAGGATGAATGGGCAAGGTCAACGGAGATTGGTCGAGGTGAATGCTGTGATGACTGGGTGCATTGTACTGACTCGCAAGGCTGGCGTGGCTCGGGATGATGAAGTCTAGCTGAGAGTTGCTGACCGGAGGAGCGGGTGTTGGCACAGACGGGTACGGCTGCACAGGCGTGACCTGAGATTGGGGGGCGGGGCTGGGACTGAAGTCGTACGAAAGCGATGCCCAGTTCTGTCCAAAGTTGGTTGAGGGGTACATGCCCGGGATCATGGTCATCACATCGGCCACATCCGACACCTTGGGAATGAAGTCGTCAGAGTAGTTGGCTAGGTTGACCTGCAGGGTTGGCTGCGCAGGGACAGGTTGTTGCTGTTGTATTGGCTGGGGAAGATCCTCGGCTTTGTAGAGGATGTCGTAGTGGCCACTACGGAGCATTAGTGAGCTGAGGACAGTGGGTGTTTGGCAGATCAACTCACGGCCTGTAAAGGAGCCTCAGCATGCGCGGGTTCGGCACAGGCATCTGATGGTGGTCCGTTGGCTCGGCGTAGAAGCTGCGGTTGATCTCTTCGCCTGGAGAACGGTCCAGATACCAAACCTCGAGACCGAAGCCAGCGGGCTTGATCAGGGCTTCCGCGAGGGCGGCGATGCCAATATTGTCGGCTTCACACTTGGAGGGCTCAATGTGGTTGCCGCAATACGCCTTGACATCGCCCATGGGGACGAAGTGCCTGAAGTCGTCGGCATGCGTCTGCACCCAGGCACTGGCAAGCAGCTGCGCGGGTTAGCCCATGTCGCGGCAACTGGGGGGTGCAAGGCTTCTTACTTTGACGTAGGTGATGATGGACATGGACTCGTTGAAGTCGTTGAAGGTCTGGAGCAGGATGTCAGGAGCAGCGCCGTCCATGGCCTGCACCGAGTCGGCGAGCTTGCGCATGAGCTCGAAGGCGCCGTCGGCAAAGTCGATCCAGATGTCGCGCGAGTAGCCAATGTGGTCAAGCAGGTTGCCCATCGAGTTGAGCCGGGCCTCTTCCTCGCCAAACTTGTTGACGTCGCCGGCGCGCAGCAGCGCTTCAAAATACGTAAAGGCGATTGCTGGGGGGGGGGAGGGGATTGGTTAGTTCTGGCGAGCAGGCACGCACACAGGGAGCGAGGGGGACTCACCCCGCCAGCCGCAGTGGCCGTCGCCGCGACAGGTGCGAAAGAAGGCGTACTTGGCGGGCAGCGCGGCCGTCTTGACTCTGAAGACGGGGTCTGCATCGGCATACTGCGTCGTGATGGCGGCGCTGCTCTGGCGCTCGCCCACTAGCGGGCCCTGGAGACAGTCAGCGGTGGTCACGCGTCGGGGCGCAGGCAAACCCACCGCGGCCTCGGGCTCATACTCGCTCGACAGCTTCTGCAGGTGGGCCAGCTCGTCGTCCGAGGCCAGGTAGGGGTCGGCCATGGCGAGGCTGTGCGGGTGGTGGTGGTGGCGGTGGTGGTGGACCTGGGGGTGGTTGTTGTGGTGGGGATGTTGGTGGGGATGTTGGTGTGGAGGTTGCTGGTGGTGGTGGTGGTGGTGGTGGTCGTAGCCCGCGGCAACCAGGACCGGGGCGCCCATTGGTGGCGGCCGCGCAAACGGCAGCCCTGCGTGGGCCATGGCCTCGTAGTGGCTCTGTGCGGGAACGCCATAGTGGCCTGCATGGGCCTGGGCGTGGAAGCCCGTTAACACCGTCGGCCTGCTCATCGCGACGACGTGGGTGCGAGAGAGCCCGTGTGCGGAGGGGCAGGTGGCCTGCTCCAGAGGGTCGTCGACGTGCTGCTCTCCCTTCCCCTCTGCTGTGCGCTCCGCGCTGGAGTGCCGAGTGACGATGGGCGGCGTGACTGGCGGCGCTCGGCGGCGATTGGATGCTCGATTCCACAGCAGGTCGGCGGCGGCGCGGTAGGCAATCTCAGCAGCACTTCGTCCACGAGCGGCTGCACCGAGGGCACGACTGGCTTTAGTAGCTACGCTCGCCCGTCGCAGTGGGCTGGACGCTGTGTCGTTGCTGTGATACCCACGGGCGCCCAGGGGCAAGCCACTATATGGGAGAGACAGGCGTCATGACCCAGGCGTGCCAGTCCATCTCGGCCGGCTGCCAGGCACCAAAGCACTCTGCTACACATTCGTCCTGGCGGGTTGAAACGGCGACTCTCTGTTGCACCGAGAGCCTGGAAGACGGGGCAGACACAGTATCCATCTCGTCAGTGCGAAGCCGCTTCATGCACATGGAGCAATGGGGCTGCTGCAAGTGAAACCAGAGGGAGGAGAGGGCGAAGCGTGCTGCGTGACGGGCGCACAAGAGGGAGGCACTTTGCTGCTCCCAAGGGCGCCCCAAGTCACCGCTTGCTGGGGGGCTTCTCGAGCAAAAGAAAAGTGGCCATGGCTGCCATTGAGCAGCGCAATGGCAACATCACGCACGCCTCGCCATCAACGGTCCCATTCCACACCATCGCCCCGCCCCCCGGCCCAGCAGCTCCATGGTCCATCCCCTTGAAATCAGAGCACGGATCACGGGCCCGCGACGGCCACTGCGCGCTCACTTCAGCACTGTTCGAATACGGACTGGGCATGGCAACCTGTCGGCAGAGCAGACCCGGAACCATTGCGGAGCAAGCGGAGCAAGAGGCTGGTGTTGCATGCAGAGGGGGGGAGGCAGGCTTGAGCGGCCCTGTGCTACGCCATGGAATGCACTCGATACGGCGCCATAAGAGGCCGGACCCATGTCGGGAAAGCCATTACCAGCGCTCCTGTCACCGTGGCCTCCTGCATACCATGATTCGTTCGCATCATCGTGGCGCTCGAAAAAGGAACCATGGGCCCCGGCGATAATCAATCGTTACCGTCCCCACGTCACAAGCGAGCCAGAATGGCCCACAGGCGCAGGGCCAGCATCGTGGCCCAATCGAGCGCTGCCTCGACACACTGCCTGGCCGTCCTCGTCTGTGTGCGCTTCCCCGGTGCGCACTCTGTGCCCGCAGCAACAGCAGCAACAGCATCATTCACTCGTCTGCCGGGTGTGGGAGGGAAGCGTGCCTGCGTCACTGTCACTCCTGGTCCATTCGGCAACAGCCCATGCATCACGAAATGGGCTGCGCAATGGATGCGCGGTGGCTGCACACGCCCGCCATGACCGTGCGACCGGGTTCCTTGGCTCGTTGCAACGAGAGAACGAGGCAATGTTACATACAGCATCTGCTGCTGACCCTCGGTGGCAGAGAGGCGCATACCTGTGTACCCGAACAAATCCGCCGCCGAACGCTGTTGGGACGCCATTCTGGTCAACCTGCTGCTCATGTGGAAGGAAACGCTTGCCTTGTGCTACTTCTGCACCCAATCCCCATTCTCGTCTTGAGATCCGTGTCTCACTGCTCAGGTGCGATGAAGCCTTGGTGACGGTAACGTCTAACTACCTCGTCCCGTGGTCCTGTCCCGTATTCCTGGTCATTGGTCGTCTTGTACCTCTCACCGAACCTGTGCTGCAAGTCACACTTTGCTCGATACTCCCGGCACACGTCCGCTGTGGCCCTTGCCTTTGGGCCTGCCACTTTTACCGCCCATCGCACTCTGATTCCAGCCCATGCCATTGCCGCCGAGGCCTCCAGGTGCAAACTGAGAACCGCTCTCGTCTGACTTGAACCCGTCTCCATCGTTCAACACCGACTCCCACAAGGATCCGATGGCGGCGCTCCACTCATGCATCGCCTGCACCCGATCCATGTCCGTACTACTCTCGATCTCCACTGTTCCATTCTGCTGGTTGATCTTGCCGCGCAGTCGCTTATCAACGATCAAGAAACCCACAATTTCCTGAACCTCGGGCAGGGATATTTTCAGTTGCTTCGAGATGAACGCCAGCGTGAATCGGGTGTATGGTGCGACAAGCTTGACCACGGCTTTGGTGCGCACGTTCCGCGTTACTTCGTCTATGTTCTCGGCGATGAATGGATCTTGCAGTAGGTCCTTGTTGTCCTGCAGAATCTTCTCGTACTCGTGAATATCCTCACGCTGATAGGCGTTGACAAGGTTGGTCATGGTGGAGATGCGGGGATCACTCTGGTAGGGCTTCGTTTCTTGGGAATCGAAGGGGTTGATATCGGAACCCGACAGCATGGTCGAGAGCACCAGATATTTGAGTACTTGGATCCGCTGTAACGAGCCTGCTTCATCATAGTTCTTGAAGCTCTCGAAGAAGTCGCTTTGCGCCCCTTTCCAGTTTTCTGTGGCCATCAGCCTTGGTCCTCTGTCTCGGGACCTGTCACATACCTTCGCTCATGTGCATTTTGCCGCCACATTCTCGGATGATGCCCATGATCTTCGGATGTGGAACAGCCGATTTGACCTTAAGCGCTCGCTGATATAGTGCCTGTAGCATCGTTAGCTTATTATGCACGAGATAGAATCAGGCAGTGCATCGCACCTTCAAGCGCTTGTTATTTCTTTGGTCAGCATACATGAGGATCTCAAGCGAGTAGACCTCTAGAGAGTATGTGCCCTTGCTCGGGTCATCGGTGCCATCTTCCCTCTGACAGGCTTTATGCAGCTCCCGGAGCTTCTCGATTAGTTGGTGGTAGTCCTTCCTGTCCAGCCACAACCTTGCAAGCTTGATATTTGTCTTCAGCCATAGCCGCTCGTTGTTGGTGCTCTGAAATATGGCGAGCGTCAATGCATAGAACTTTTCCATGCAGCGATACGCGTCGGCGTCCTCAGCGGCCTTTTCAATGAAGTCGAGCATGTTGTTGATCGACTTTTCAGAGTAGTTGCGCGTGACTGCAGACTTGACGTATGTGAGAAGTTCTTTGTAATGCTCCACCGCCTTTTTGCATATCAGTGACAGTGTCCTGGACATCTTGGGGCGCCGTACGAACCTGGTCGTAGCGCGCGAGTTTGAACTCGAGTTTGATCGCCTGCTTCAAGCCCTTGAAGCCCCTGCCAGCCGTCAGACATATCAAAAGAAAACCTAGGTAGCATTCCCATACCAGTCCGACTTCTCTTCCTCGAGTGCAGGTATGCCCAGGAACTCGTCGATCGCTGATTCAGGATCCTCAGCCTTGACTTGCTTCGCATTGTAGTATTTGTTTTCGATGTCGACATCGCCGTTTTGTTCTTCGTCTTCGTCCTCATACTCGAAGTCATACCTGGGAGCAATCAGCGAGGGTCTGGAAAGCGTCTCTCGCGCACTTACTCCTCCTCGCCGGAGTCTTGCATGAAGTCATCGTCGTCAGACATGGTTGTGGGGTAGACCGAGGCGGTGGATGATCGGGGACGTTAGCGGATAATGCAGGAGCTCTAGTAGCTGAGTCTGAGTGCAGAGGCAGTCGTCGGTAAGTGACGCGGTCGTGGTGTAGCCAAGCCAGAGGTGTGCGTGTGCCTAGGGACCAGTTGTAGGGCTGTTTGGCCGCGGGGGCACGGGACGCTAGCACTAGCTCAACATCCTACCCCACCCTGCACCTCGAGGAACGGACATTGTCCACACGCCCGACATGTACACCGTCATATACGACATGTGATGGCATTTAGGTTGGTGAAAGAATGATTTGACACATGGGACAGTTCGGTAAATCCAATGTATATTGCTGGCTGTCGTCTTCTCACTCTCTTGCCCAGCCAGAACGGGCCCGGCCCGGTCGTCTTCATCGCAAATCCATGTTCAACCAACAGGCTCAATCGCAGAGACGGATGATGACCTCGAATTGCCGGCGGCCGCAGTGGCTGTGGCCGCTAGGTAGAGATCAGCCGAGCCACAATGCATGGAACATGCACAGGTGCTTCCTTCGAATCTCGCTCCCCGGCCGGCTGCTGAATCCTGGTCCAAGTTGTCGATCGCCTTAGACTAGTTCTTGTCTTCCTAGTTGTAGCAGCCTTCACGTCCTTCTCTTGCAGCGTCTCTAGGTGAGTGATGGAGCGTACGCATGTTCTGCCCACTTGGCATGGTCGTCGGCGAGCGAACCACGCCAGCAACTTGCAGATGCTTGTCGTGGGATGTGAGCAGTGGTGACGCTAGTTTTGGTTGGCCTTTGCACGCACGCACCTCGTTGCTGGTCTGGTCTGGATCCTCAACCCAACCACCCAACGAACATCTGCACCTCGACAACCCGGCTGTTGGATCCGCATCAACCCTACCCATCCTTATCACCGCTGGACCTGGCCTCCTTCCTCGGTGCGACTCTCACTCTCCCACCTGACATCGCCTCCATCCCTTCCACGACCTTGCGGCGCCTTGCATCGCCGACGCGCTTGCGCACCTCCTCCTAAGGGAGACCGAACGAATCACCCGCCGGAACTCGCCCTCGACCGTCGCGATGCCTCTGTGCGGTGGAACCAAGTCTGTGCAGCGGAAGCTAGTACTTTTGTACGTTGAGTTTCGTGCGGGGAAGTCGCATGGTGGCCATGGAGGCATAGATGCGATCCAAGGCTAACAAGCAATTGCAGAGGCGACGGCGCATGCGGGAAGACCTCATTGCTAAATGTTTTCACAAGGGGGTATGTGTTACGAGAACCAGCTCATCGGCTCGCAAAGCTAACGTTGCGACAGATACTTCCCCACGGTATAGTGAGTGACTTGCGCTCCGCACATGCGCTCGAGGCTAACCACGTTGTGCCATAGCGAGCCGACAGTCTTTGGTGCGTATTGACAGACCCATGCATTCCACCTGCTTCATGCTAACACTTGCGCAGAGAACTATGTTCACGGTCCGTTGCACCACCTCCGCCCACACAGGACACGCATTGACATGGAGGCACAGACATTTACATCGACAACACACACGTAGAGCTCAGTCTATGGGACACCGCCGGACAAGAAGAATTCGATCGGCTACGGTCCCTCAGCTATGACGACACGCATGCGATCATGCTCTGCTTCTCCGTAGACTCGGCCGACTCGCTGGAGAATGTAGAAACCAAATGGGTGGGAGAAATTGCAGAGAATTGCCCTGGCGTTAAGCTCGTCCTTGTTGCGCTGAAGTGTGACTTGCGAAAAAGAGACGACGACGATGCCGAGGGCGATGAGCCTGAGAAGCCTTGCATCGACTACGAGGAGGGCCTGCGCATCGCCGAGAAGATCAAGGCGCTACGATACCTGGGTATGGAAGCCCCGGCTCTTGCATATGCATACATATGGCTAACTTGGATCACAGAATGCTCTGCTATGAAGAACAGGGGCGTCAACGAGGCTTTCACAGAGGCCGCTCGCGTAGCCCTGCAAGTCAAGACAAGTAAGGACAAGAGCGGTGGCTGCGCCATTCTTTAAACCTTGCATTCACTTTGTTGTTTCATTTGTCTTGGATATGCCTACCCGGCTACCCTTGCTCACATCCCCTTTACACCATTGACATACCCTGCCCATCATTCCTTAGACGCCACATGTATCGCGCAACGTCATTACTCGCTTCTGCCGCCACTACCTGGTCTGGTTGAATCGGGCGAATTATCGTTCAGAGCCAAATCAATCACAAGTAGAGCGATGTGCGTGGAAGCGTCTTGGACACTACTACACATCCTAGCACGCGAGAGCCACACCTGCTCTACAGCACTTTACTCTTCCCGAACCGACCGCTTCCCCACTGTCCATATATCCCACCCTCTCCTTCCTACGCGACAGCCCGCGGAACCTTTTTGTTTCTGCCGGAGGACATTTTCCTTATTTAGATTCCCATGATCCCACTACCTATTACCTGCCACCCATCTCTACGATTCCCCATTCCATGTCCAAGGATTTACTTTCCGCCCCCCCTTTTTTTGGCCTCGTCAATACACACACCAGTATTCCACATGGTCTTTTTGTGGCTTATCCCGGCGGGGGAAAAAAGGGGACTGGCATTGCTCGCGGTTACTAGATTAATTGACACATCCATCTACGCTTCACCTTTTCGTTCATGGTCATACATGACTTGATTTTCCACTTGCGTGCGTGTGTGTGTGTGTGTGTGTGTGTGTGTGTGTTTGTTGAGCGGCAATTGCGTGACTCTTGAAAACACCGGCGGTGCTTGTTTTTCTTCCGCGACGCTGGCTTGGACGCCCTGCCCTGCCCTGCTCTGTACCTCGACCTCGACCTCGACCTGAATACTAGACAGCCCGCCATGGCGTCGAATATACACCCGCACTTTTGATACCACGGTACCGGGGAAACGGGGGGTGGATGGGTCGTGGAGGTTGCAGATGGAGATGCATGTGTGTCGAGTCAGGGTAGGGTGGGCTGTTGGAACATGTGCTAGTGCTAGGCAATGGCATATCTTCGCAAGAGGACCAGCGTGTAGACTACTTTGGAAACAAGTCGTTTAATTTTTCAATGAGCTTGGTATGTGTTACTTATTTCTCAATGAGCTTGGTATATGTTATTTATGTCTCAATGAGCTTGGTGTATGTCATTCATGTCTCAATGATCTTGCTACATGTTATTTGATTTCTTAATGAATCTGCTACATATCATTCATTTCACAATCAGCTTGCTACATGTCATTTTCGTGGCCGCCGGTATACATTCAACATGTATCCTAAAACACAGATCGCTTCTTCGACTTGGACGAGTGGGGCTTCTTGTGCCATCCCAAAACACTTCCCACCACCTGGACAATCTCGTCAGCTCTCTCGACGGCGATTTCGTGACCAACGCCTTCGACGACCCTCACGCGAAGGTTGTCTTCGCCCAGCACAGCGGTAGCGTCCTCCACGAGCTCTTCCTTGATGATGATGGGGTCTGTCTCTCCGAGAACGAGCCAAACTTCTTTAAGTGGACCTCTGCCCGCTTCAATATTGTCTTTGATGATGGACCATCGGTGCTGTTGCTCATGCACGGGTGCGTGGCGAATTGACGAAACGAAAGCAGGAACGAAACCCTTGTGATGCACGACCTGCCAGTCGACGACAGCCGAGACGGTGCTTTGCGGGTTGTGTCGCAAGAGTGCACGATTTGAAGACAGGAAGACAGTCTCTTCATCATGTTCATCGTCTTCAGCTGTTGCAAGAGTCTCGGATATGGTACCGATCCTGCTTCCAGGTGAGCTCTCGCGCCTCTTCGACTTGTGTCTTCGCGTGGCCTCTGACCAGAACGATGACTTGCTAGATTTGCCAGATCTGCTTGACTTTCCTGATCTGATGGACCTGGTGTCATCGCTCACCGTCTTGCTCGTTGTTGTTTCCGCGTTTTCCAGTGCTTCGGGCTCTGGTTCCGGAGCCTTGACGTTATTTTTTCCAGTCCACAAACGGTTCGCGACCATGCGGTGCACCATCCATTCTGGTAGCCAGCTGCTTTGATAGAGAAGCTTACTCTTGAAAGTGATGTTCTTCTTGCGGATGAGACCTCCAGGAGCAACGAGAATGAGACCGCGAACCTGGTAAGGGAAGTAAGAGGTGAAGTCGGCAGCAATGGCTCCGCCCAGGGAGTACCCAATCATGGTGAAGGAGCGGTGGCCAGACCATGAGATGGGCGAAGACTGCAGACAGAGCAATATTTGAGAGAAGTAGAGACATGAGTCGTATTTATGGTGCAGAGGCGAGGGGGCATCAGAGAAGCCGCGCCCGAAGAGGTCTGCATGGGTTAGCGTCTGATTGGAGCCATGATGATGAAAAGTGAAGTGTGTTTCCCATCCTGGAGCTTGGCATAGGACGATGAAACGTGATGAAGTAGGTCACCCACCGAACAGCATGACACGACACCCTCTCCGAACGAGCTTGTGGGCGAGGTCTGCCATGGCAATGCCTGGCGTGGAGATGCCATGGATGAGCAAAATCTTGTCGCCCTCTTCCGGACCGAACTCGTACACTCTGACGCTGCCGTATGGGGAGTCAACATGTCTTGCGCCCGGTAGAGCATCTGGTGGATATGGCAGTTGTTGCACGTCTTCCTCGGACAAATGCGGCAGCTTCGACTGGACTGGCGAGGGGATCACAGTCAAGGGCGCGGACCTCAGCACACTGGACACTGTGCCCAGCAACAGGAGGGTCCCCAGAGAGGCGGCTCCGATCTGCACGTACGGGTGGTGCAGATCGGGCAGCTTGGAGCGTGAAATACCGGGGATGCTGGGCATGGAGATGGACATGGAGGGGGCTTTGGCGGGAGGAGCCGCGCCGCCACCCAGCTTGGAGAGCCAGTCCATGGTGAAGTGCGCGAGTGCGTGTGTGAAGGGCGGTGGGCTGTTGTCGTTTACTGACCAATCGCAGCAAGTGGGATCAGGGCATACACAGATGGACGAGTGGGAGGACCCTGTTGCTGTGGTGGTGACAAAATCCGCTGATGGCCCTGCCGCTGCGCTAGCCCGTGCAGCGTGCGGATCGTTGTCGCCACAATTGTCAGTCTCCACCACTCAACTCGCTCTTCTGCCCCGGACGCTGCGCAGTGAGGGAGATGGGCCGAGATTCCGCCCGTGCCCGCTTCAGACGGCGCGCAGGGGGTGCCGTGTCACGTGTGGAGGGTGGACGCGGGGCCGGCGGCAGTCGTGTGGAGGGACTTGGCGCCGGCTCCTCTCCTCTCCTCTCCTCTCCCACGCTGAGACCTCACCCGTGACCACTGCTGGCCTTGCCGACGCTCGCTTGTGTTTGTAGACTGCACCGCCCGCGCCCGGCCCGTCTCCACTCCGCCCAGCTCTTGCGCGTCGCCCCGGGACAGCCGTGTCGCCCGTTTGATAGCTGCGGACCTCCGGACGACGTGACCACGCCCACGCCCTCTCCGCCGAGCACTCCGCCAGAGGCATCACGTCCGCACCGCAATTGCAGCCGCCAGCCCGGGCGTGTGTCGCTGCGGCAGTGCGCCATGGATCAATGGACCTCGCAGAAGCTCCCAGAGCGCCTTCCCTTCTCCAAGAAGCGCCTTCCCAAGAAAGTCGTCTTTTCGTGCGTAGCGCCTGCCGTCCACGTCCCATCGCGTCGCTAACCCGTACACAGATACATTGCCGACTATCTCATCATCGTGTAAGCACCGCCGGCGCCCTCCGTCGAGCACACGGCCGCCTGCCCCGCGCCGCCAGCGTCTAACACTCTCAAAGCTTGCTCATCGGCGCCTTCACTGCGGTCGACAAGATCCCGCCGTTCCACCAGCACTTTTCTCTCGAGAACTACACCCTGCACTACCCGTTCGCCGTCAAAGAGCGCGTCCCCGTCTTCTGGCTCTGCATCTACGTCGTCTTTGCTCCCGCCGCCATCATCGCGGCATACACCCTGGTCCTCGACGGCCTCTTCTCCCACCAGACGGAGATGCCCTCGGGCAGAGCCGGCCTCAAGCGACTGAGCGGCAGATACCGCTTCAAGGACCGACTGTGGGAGCTGAACTGCGGCATACTCGGGCTGGGTCTGAGTGTCGGCGCTGCATTCACAATCACGGGCGCCCTGAAGAATGCTATCGGAAAGCCACGGCCCGATCTCATTTCCCGGTATGTGGCACGAGGCAATCTTCTGGGATTACACTGACACTTCGCAGCTGCATGGTCGATCCGGCCTTGGTCAAAACCGCTAACTACACCCTGCAGACAATTGACATTTGCACGCAAAAGGACAACTACATTCTCCAGGATGGATTCAAGAGCTTTCCCTCGGGACACAGCAGCGGTACGTCGCGTCCGCCAGTAGTGAGCAACTTTACTGATGCGATGCAGTCTCCTTTGCCGGTCTGTTCTATCTCTCGCTATACCTAGCAGCCAAACTACATGTCCTGGATGCAAAGGGTGAGGTCTGGCGGACCTTTGTCGTTTTAGTCCCCACGCTTGGGGCAGCGCTCATCACCGGCACACGCATCATGGACGCCCGCCACCACCCCTTCGATGTCATCTCCGGAGCTATGCTTGGAATTATCGTATCGTGGGCTTCATACCGACAATACTTTCCCCCTGTATCCGAGACCTGGCGCAAGGGCCGCGCATATCCTATTCGTGCCTGGGGACGCGGACCAGCCCCTCCTCCGACCGATAATCCCACGATCATGGTTGACGAAGATGTGCAACCACTCCGCCCAACGGGTCATCACATGGATGCTGAGAGGGGCGAGGCATCGGGCTTCTCATCGAACACAGCAGTGCTGGACGAGAGGGACCACGGCGGCAATGTGTTCAGGCAGCAAATCTCCGACTCGCAACGCCGGCGCCAAAATCCTTATGCCGTTGATCGAAGTGACACGCTAGCATCCAGCAACTACCGATCCGACACGATGGGATCGACCATATCCACCAAAGTAACAAACTACCAGAACCAGATGCCAGCTGTAAGCCCATTTGCTGGACAACGGAGAATGGACACATACGACTACTCCTCGTCAGAAGACGGAGATGGTTATGAACTTCAATCTGGCCGCTTCACAGATACGGGTTATCATAGGCCCACGGGCATCTCACCTCAACCAACTCCGTCACCTCCCGCGAACGCGGTCGCACCTGGACAATCACATGCGTTTTCCACCACTGGAGATTTGAGCGAGAGAAGGGATATAGCGCCCGTACCGCCACCACATGGTGCTGGCACTTCGCCCCAGCAGATCTAGTTTGCATTTCTGATTGTTTATGAAGATTGTGCAATCGCCAAATAGCGTATACGAGGCCATGTACAGGTGCAATGTCTCAATAAGCAAGATTCATAGCAGTGTGCTGATAGTGGCATGTATGTTCGTCCACGTCGCTCTGGAGTTGCGGACTTTGGTTTACGGTGCATATGGTCATGACGGGCGTAAAGGTGTATGAAATCAATCCATCATCAGATAGCCGATCCCACCTGCACAAACAGCAATTTGTGAAGCACATTGTTCCATGCATGACCAGGCCACCAAGTTCTCTGTGGTGTCGAGTCGCATCGAGTAGAGTCGCCAAATATCATCATCGTCAACAAACGAGTTAATTGACACTTTGGTCTGGTGCATGTGCGTATCCGCCAATGGGTTGCTGCATGCCAGTGATACAAACGGGATCTTGAGCCTTCCCATGAGCTCAACATGCCCGCCCATCATGAAGAGAGTGTTTCAAGCAGAACCCTTGACGAACAAAGCACATTCCCAAGTCATCGCATAACACAACAATATCCCTAGCTGCACAAGCAGTCGCCTCTGTGCTGCTCTGTCTGGCATGTACAATCGCAATCTTTGTCGCATCTTTCTGCAGCTTCAAGCAGCTGGTCAACCAATAGAAGAGCAGCTCAACAAGTCTAACGCGTATTGAGGGTATAACGACCTCGAGAACCATGGCATAAGTCAGGCTCGGCAAAAACTGCTTCGACAGAAGAACTACGCTCCTCTCTTACCCGTACGCATGACCTCCCAGCGGTGTCTTCTTTCTCAATGCTCAACGGTAAACTCTTCCTTCCTACGTATCTTGCCCTTGTCGTAGCTGCGTCGCTGATCACAGTCTACACTCAAACATCGTCGTCAATACGATTATCTGCGCTCAAGTCGAGAGAGTCCAGCCTGTCTCGCACACTCGCCCTGCTTCCACCAACGACACGGTCCGGGAGACCAGGTTCTCACTATCACCCACATATCGGTTTCCTCCCGTGAATAGTCATTGCCTACAGCTAGTGAGAATCTTATCCAATATCCGCGCGTGGAACTTTCTGAGAAGTTGAAGGTGCAGCAGAGCAGTGATTCGCCGCAGTTCCCTGCGCCTGCGGTGTCATCTCTCTTACCTCACGGAGCGGCCACCTCAAACGCACAACATCAATCACAGAGCGAGGGCCTCGATACAATGAATGTACGCAGTCACACGCTCCCAGCTCCCCGAAGAGTTCGATCGATTCGATCGAATCATCATACGCTCAACGCCACCTCTGCTCGGCCACAAGTAGCCCTGGAGGTCAACGCAGGAAAAACAGGTCCTATCATTATAGATGATAGCGAGGACGAAATGAACTCAACTCTGTCAAAAGAGAGCCGTAGCCAGCCGTTCCAGCATCGCGCGCGAACGTCCAGGGGGCCTTTACCTTTACTTGGCCGTGCTCCTCCTTCACGACGGGCCCAGGATGGGAGCCAAAGACCCGACACATCTGGTACTTTAATAATCCCCACCTCACACAATTCAATTCGTCTTTTCCTGACCTGAGTATAGCTACAGGGCAAATTCCAAAGTCTCGGTTTCCGGGTGCATCGAAGCATGGTCCCAATGGTGGATCAAAGTTTTCGAAGATCCAACCAGCTTCGCTCCCACAGAAAGGACGAGATCAACGAGTACCTACGTGGCATCTTCAACAAGAAGATAAATTTCAAGGCAAGAATCATTCAATCGATGACCTGCTGCGAACCTCTGCCCATCGGTCATCTACATTAAGCTCAGCTCAGCGTACAGTGGTCGAAGCATTCCAGAATGGCATAGCCATGTCGCCCACAACAGAAGGTACAAAGGAAAATCCGATCAATCTGGATCCTGACTCGGAGCCCGATGATTCTGACATACTTGTCTACCAGGACAGAAGTGGCTTTCAAAGCAGAGAACAGCATGAGCCAGAGCCTATGGAGATTGGCGGAAGTGATTTCCTTGGATTTTCAAAGTATGGTTTTAGTGCCGTCGACACTTCTGTGTATGTTTCGCTGGCCCGCCAGCTGGATGAAGATGAGAAGCACTCCAAACCAGCCCCTCAGGCGACCCGTGATTGCGTGGTCTGCGCTGAAGAGTTCCATGTCATCGAAGTGCCATCACTCGCAGCTTGTGCCCACCTTCCAAATACGTGTGCTCCATGCTACTCGAAGTGGGTGGCTACGCAGCTTCAGGACAGTGGCTGGAGGGGTGCGAACTGTCCTGCGGAAAAGTGCAAGACGAAGTTGACATACTTTGAGATCAAGCAGATGGCATCGGATGTTGTGTTCCAACAGTACGATACATTCCTTACTCGTACCACATTAGGCGAAGATCGTAAGTAAATTGACTTCGTATAAGATCGAGCGAGCCAAGCGGACTGACTGACGTAGCGGACTTCCGATGGTGTAGAGCATGTGGTTCAGGACAGTTTCATGGTAACGGCGAAGAAGGCAACATCTTCACATGCGCTTCGTGTGGCCACAAAGTGTGCATCCTACACGAAAACACATGGCATGAAGGTGAAACGTGCGAAGCGTACGAGTACCACTCTTCTGGCCGCAAGGAGCGTGACCAAAAGGCACAAGAGGCCGCCAGCCTCGCAGCGATTGGTAGGCTCTCGAAGAAGTGCCCCGGAAAGAATTGCGTCTACAACATCGAGAAGAACGATGGTTGCGACCACATGACATGTAAGCGTTTCGCTCCTGCGTTGGCATTGCTCAGGTGGACGACGGGTACTAATTCGTTTGCAGGTTCCAAGTGCAGATATGAATTCTGCTGGATATGCTTGTGCGACTATAATAAGGTCAGGACGCAGGGTAATACTGCGCACGCTGATAGCTGTGAATACCATACCGGGAGACTTGGATGATGCGGCGGGAACTCAAGGCGATATGCGTGTCTTTGCTGGAGGACTGAGGGCAGTATATTCTACTTGGTGATGGAGTTTCCAACAGATACTTCTGCAGTGCGCCTTTGATGGGCTTTATATTTTGACATTTGCAAAACGCCACGACACTTCTCGTCTAGTGGTCACAGCAGTACGGAGACTCGGTATCATTTCGCAGACCCCTAATAAATTGGTTAGTCTGGCGCGAAGCAACGCGCGATTGGCCGCCCCAGCAACTAAATTTTGTACCACACGTCAACAAACATAGCACTCAGCGTTCCCATTCTGAGCCATTGGCTGTCCAAGCTGTCGTGCAGTGCCGCGGACGCGAATCGCGGACTCTTTCACTCAATTTGCGCATCCTCTTCTATTTCCTGTGCTGTCGCTGCCACCTCTTTTGCTTCCCCGGGCCCATTCTCTCGACCCCTGAGCAACCGCGCCGCCACCTCGACTACTCCAGTACAGCAACCATGTCTCTGCGAGTGACGCGGTCGCAGGCCGGCAAGACGCCTGTGTGAGTACATACGACGCCCGTTGTATCGATTAGTATGGGGGCTGGCGGCTGACGTAGGTACATGAAGCAAGCCTTCGAGACCGGACTTTGTCGAGACGCCGGGCCGCAGGAAGGCGCGGCGAAAGTCGATCGTTCCGGATGTTGATGGCGCGTACGAGTCGACGCCCGAGCCTGGTATGGGCTTGCATGGTTCGGATTTAAAGGCTACTGCAACGAGCAATGGACACGCAAATGGACACTCGAACGGACACATGAGCAAGACCGAGGCGATCGCGTACGATTGGAAAATCGAGGCAGAGAAGAACTTCCCTCCTACAGAGGAGAAAGGGAAGCAAGAGTTTGGAGGGGCGCTCGGCATGAGCGCCATGATGATCTGCTTCCCTGCACTAATGTACTACATGTGGATTGGTGCAATCTTCTACGACGGCAAATTCCCAGCCCGGGCTGATGGCCAGAGTTGGGCCCAGTTCTTCGGGCACATGTGGTACCTTGTGAAGACGGACGCATATCCCAACAACCGCGCGTGGCAGATCTATTGGTTCTTTGGACTCGTGCAGATGGCCTTCTATATGCTCATGCCAGGTGTATATCGCAAGGGCAAGGCTCTCCCTCACCTCGGTGGAAAGCAGCTCGACTACTACTGCTCGGCTATGTGGTCTTTCTACAGCAGTATCGTCATTGCTCTTGTGCTCCACTTCACCGGCATATTCAAGATCTACACCCTTGTCGATGAGTTCGGCCACATTATGAGCGTTGCCATCATCTCCGGCTTCTTGTGCTCCTTCATTGCCTACTTCTCCGCTCTGGTCCGTGGGGAAACTGTTCGCATGACAAACTCCCCCGTTGTCGATTTTTTCCTGGGTGCAGAACTGAACCCAAGGTTGTTTGGCATCCTTGATTTCAAAATGTTCCTCGAAGTTCGCATTCCATGGTTCATCCTCTTCTTCATGTCCCTCGGCACGTGTTTGAAGCAATATGAGGTGTACGGAAAGCCCTCGATGGAGGCAGTCTTCCTCTTGTTCGCACATTACCTGTACGCCGGTGCATGCTCCAAGGGCGAGCACTTGATCATTACGAGCTGGGACATGTACTACGAGAAACTTGGCTTTATGCTGATATTCTGGAACATGGCTGGTGTGCCTCTCTCCTATTGTCATTGCATTCTCTTTGTGGCGACACACGACCCTGCGGAATACACGTGGCCGTCGTGGTTCATCGCGTTCCTTACCGTTGCGTATCTTGGTTTCTACTACATCTGGGACACCACCAACAGCCAAAAGAACCAGTTCCGGCAGGAAGAGCGCGGCGTGGTCGAAGAGCGCACCACGTTCCCTTACTTCAAGTACGGACGAATCGCCAATCCGAAGACAATTACCACCAAGAGTGGAAGCAAGATCTTGGCAGATGGCTGGTACGGCAAGGCACGGAAGATTCACTACACGTGTGATTTCTTTTTCGCCATCTCATGGGGCCTGATCACCGGCTTCAAGTCGCCCTTCCCGTGGTTCTATTCGGTATTCTTCGGGTGCATGATTGTTCACCGCGCGATCCGCGACATCCAACGGTGTCGCGACAACTACGGTGAGGCATGGGCTGAGTACGAGAGGCAGGTGCCCTACCTGTTCATTCCGGTGAGTCTCCTGTGTCTTTGCGTAGTCGAACGTCGAGGTCGTGTGCTAACGTTTGCAGTATGTCTTCTGAAGTATGACTTGAGCTTGAACTTGACTCATGTTCCCCTGGTCTGTGTTCCAGGCCCCGTGCCCGGTGGGCTAACCGTTATTCCCCGTCCCTGCAGCTACATTTGTTGGCACTCTGCTAGACGGATGTTTTGTATCATAGTGTACTCTTCTTTTGTTCGTCAGAAACCTAGAATCGGGAGCATGGTGAAGTAGTAATGTCAGTAGTAATGCATATATGTATCCAAGTTTGAGTTGGTACTCCGTAGAGGGCTGCGATGTCAGGGGTCCAAACATGTGGACCGCTAACTAAGCACGTACGTCAGCGCGCGCAACCTAAAGTTTCCAAACAACACGATTCATCAGCGCTGTCATCTTGCACCAAAACCACGACCGCCACAATGGACGCCCTTCGGTCTGTACTGCAGCCTGTGACGCACAACCTCCCCAAGCCGATAGCCGACCTGGGCGCCTCTCTGATCGGCCCCGCCTGCTACAAGACGCTGCTCCTCGACATCGACCCCTCCAACACCGAGTGCCTGAAGCTTGCCATCTCAAAGGGTCTCGGCATCGGCATCATCGGCGCCTCGTCCATCGTCAAAGTCCCTCAGCTGCTCAAGCTCATCAGCTCGCAGTCCGCCGAGGGTCTGTCCTTTCTCTCGTACCTGCTCGAGTCCAGCGCATACCTCATCTCGCTGTCGTACAACGTGCGCCACGGGTTTCCGTTCAGCACCTATGGCGAAACGGCTCTCATCTTGATCCAGAACATTGCGATTGCAAGTCTGGTGCTCAAGTACAGCGGAAACTCGCTGGGCATTGCTGGGTGGATTGGCGGATTGACCGCGGCAGGAACCGCCCTCTTCAACGAGCAGTGGGTGGGCGACGAGAGGCTGAGCCTGCTTCAGGCTACGGCGGGGGTATTGGGTGTGGCCAGCAAAGTGCCTCAGATCCTGACCATCTGGCAGGAGGGCGGAACGGGGCAGTTGAGCGCCTTTGCCGTAAGTCCGTTGGAGTCGGGATTGACATTTACTTGGCGAGACGCTGATCCTAACACACTATGCACAGGTCGTCAATTACCTCCTCGGCTCTCTTACTCGCATCTTCACCACGCTACAGGAAGTCGACGATCCGCTCATCCTGTACGGCTTCATCGCAGGCTTTGCCCTCAACCTTATCTTGTTCCTGCAGGTCGTTTACTATTGGAACGCGCCAGCGTCTAAAAAGACGGAAGCAACGAAGCTTGAAAAGCCTATCGCGAGCGACCGCAAGGAGATGGCACGCGCCGTGTCGAGCGGCTCCACGCCCTCGTACGCCAACGTTGCGGGCAAGAGTCCTAGCACCAGGCGCCGTGGATGATGGCGCACTTTTGATACTGCACATTCCGACTAGGAATCAATTCAGGTAATAATTAGAATCTTTTTGGTTATCACTTGTTTGCAATACGTCCCCCTCTCTACCACTTCGCTGCTGGCATGGTTACACATGTCTACCACAGTCGCCAAATCTAATGTCAGCACATGCGTCTCCGGTATACCGTCTTCCAGATACCTCGGGTCACTTCCATCCAGCAGCCGTGCTCCAGTATCATTTCGAACTGACAAAAATTTATTCCAAGATCAAGTTAAGATAAATACTAGGCTCTGCTTGCAGACGCCTGTGCTTCAGGAGGGCAGAACAGAATCGGCTTGAGCCGTTGAATAATCGCTCTCTCAGCACGCACGCCTGGCCCCGACAATTGCCTGTTCGCTTGTCCCGGGCTGATCGTAACGAGACATTCATCACCTCTCTCACGTATAACATCCGTCTCCAGCGGGAATCCCCATCGGTTGCACCATCGAGCATGGAGCCCGTGACCCGATCGGCTACTCGTAAGAACGAATTTGAACTGGCTGAAGTGATTGCACCTTTCTTTCGTGACGCGAGGAAAGTTGACATGAAGGTAAGTGTTGGAAGGGAGGTAGGGCTTCCCGCCCTGGATAATAGTCGAGGTGATTTTCTCCGCAAGTTGAGCGTACACGACGCTGTAAGACGGCGTCGGAGCATTCCAACTTGTTAGCGAGCCAGTAGCGCCAGCAAAAGAAATGGCGGGGATTTTGTGCTTGAGCACGGCGTATTTAACGGCTTGGACGGATGGAGCGTTTATTTGGTCTGTTCCTAGGGTGCTGCCAATGTCTGGTCCGGCTAATGCAAGCTCTGGCTCTTGACCTGACCAACGCTTAAGCCCCAAATGTCTACCGTTCCGAATCGGTCCTGGCTGGAGAATCAGGTTAGTTGGGTTTAATTGTGTTGCGTTCCTTTATCGTACTTGCGCAGTATGGTCCATGAATGCCAGGCGATCATTGGTACGGTTATATCCGTATAGGTTATCTTCATCTATCTCTATATCTCCGCAATCCGGGAGGTCGCAATCTTTTCTGTTCGACGAGGACAGCTGGATAGCTGGGGCGATTAGTATATTTTGAGGCAATGGACTGCAATACTAACAGGGCTTTGTGTAACTGTATCTCGGAGCAGAAAGAACGACGTCGTGACCCATAGTGCTCAAGACATTAAAGAACGTCCTAACATTGGCTTCAGACCAACCGTCTTGATTTGTCTGAATAATGCGAACACCTTGCGTGAGAGGAAGCGCTGCAGTAAGCAACAGGTAGGGCAGCATCTTGCCAGGTCTGATTTAAAGAGGTGAGATAGCGAGCGAAAAATCCTGCTAGGATGAATTTGAAGAGATTGAAAAAGCGAGTAGAGTTCCAGCAGGAGAGTAGAATAGGGTTGATGACTGAAGCATATAGAGGGTAGGGAGTTAGGCCAGATATTCAGGTACCCGCGCCTGCGATTTAGCATGGTATCGCGTGGTCTCGCACTACAAATACCCGGGGGCCAGGAACTAATCTACTACGGCCCTAGAAGACGCGCATACACCAATGGATGCGCGAGCATACGTGGAGAATGTAGGCTTATCTACGGAGCTTGTATACAAAGATTGCAAGGGTTTGATTTTGCAGACGTGCAGCCAATCACAGCACCTGTGCCTCACTTCCCGCCAAAGTTGTTCTATGGACCTGTGACATACAGTATAGAACCCCGGTAGAGATTCGTGAGCAAGAGCCACTAATCAGAACCCCCTTCGTGGAGACTGCCAAGCATTAGCATGGCTCTTGCTCACGAATCTCTACGGTAAACCGTCATCCTGTCTCTTGGCTAGAGATGGCCCATTCATATACGGAATAGTATTCCGCACACTCCGTAATATTCATCCAGGTTTGAATAGTATACCGGATGCTGCAGCATCCAGGAGTGCACAGACTTAAATTTGCCGTGTATTTGGCTGTTCTTGTTCCAGAATCTCCGTGTGCGAGATTAGGTATTGACCGCGATGCCTAGTTATTTTGCAGTAGAGGAGGTGGAGGAGGAGTCTAAAGATAAGACAGGTTAGAACAATCAAAACCTTCCTTATGTGGCTAGCGCTTATGTAATGTTGGTATCCAAATTTACACCGTATGGTATAATATTCCATTCGGAATATCCGATAAAGTTACCTTGTGTACGGAATAGTGCCAAGAGTCTTGGCTCTGGTGTAGATACTGCTGGTGGACCGTGGGATACCCTGGTTGCATTGGGTCAATGTCATCCTCTCCGCACTCACTTTGGTCCTCTGTCTTGTGACTTGTCTATCAAGCAGAAACACTACTCGGGCCGCCGACCACTGTCCAGCTTACCAGTGATCCGACAAGGTCCAACGCGGAGACAAAAGAGACGGTCATCGTGGCCGACTCGACCCTTTCGTTTTCTTCGTACCCTTCCTACACGTACATGCGCTCCCTCAGGCTCATCACCTACCGTCCCGGCATTTTTGCAGAAATTCGTTGCACCCTGCAAGGACCGATCGTCACATGTACAATAGACTGGTTCAAACTTCAACCCAAATCCTTTCTCAAGTTTGCACGCAGGTGGTCCGACATTTCCACTGCTCTGACTGTCGTGCGTGCGGGGCGAAGTAAACAGTTTTCGATAGGCTCTTTTCTTGTACAATTTGCGACTTTGATATGGTATGCATGTACCACAAGTCTGGTTGAGCTGCCGAGTAAAGTGCAACGCATCCTCTAATCTTGTCTGAGGCACCCTAGTCAGTGTTACTGTGTACGGCTCGCGTTTCAGAATCCCCAGAGCCACGTGCGGGGCGAGCTACCGGTAGATGCTTGGCACCATGAGGTCTCATGACATCAAAATTAGCCATTTCGATAGCCAGATATATATGGATTTCAACGTTTCCAAGGCTCTAAAATCCCGCCAGTTGGTTTATCGCCTGTATCGTGAGCTCAGTTGTATGGTGTTGATAACCGACCACATTTTGATATCTCGGCCGAGGTGTGCCAGAAAACGTGCCTGCGAGACTACCATTGCGTAACACCCGGATGACAAGGTTGTGCGTGTTGAAGTGTAAATAAATGTCCGATTCCAAAGTAGTGCTCGAACTCACTCGCCTGTAATCTCTATGATTTTCACTTTTACGTCGAGATCCTGGTCTCTTCACCTTCATCAGCCGCAACCAGAATGGACTTTACGCGGGGTGGGGGCGTGGATACCCCACGAGAAAGAGTCAGCTCGAGGCCCCTCAACGTCACGATCGTAGGTGCTGGGATTGGCGGTCTTTCCACTGAAATCCTTCTTCGGCAACAATGCCACGCAGTCACGCTCCTCGAACAATCGCGTTTCGCAAACGAACTCGGCGCTGCTGCCGTGCATCTAGCCCCAAATGCAAACGGTCTTCTACGCCGCATGGGGATTCATCCCTGAGGCACATGGAGCTGTCAACGCAAAGTTTCTGAGCCAATGGCTCCCGAATGGCAGAGAACTATTCAGCGTTGATTTGGAGGCAGACGCGGCACGGTGGCAGCATCCGTGGCAATTGGCACATCGAGTAAGTTTGCATAGCGAGCTTAAGCGCTTGGCCACGAGTGAAAAAGGACAAGGAATGCCAGCAATATTGAGGACAAGATGCAAAGTGATTGATGTGAATGCGCAAGCAGGAACCGTCACACTCGAGGATGGCGAGAAGGTCGCGGGCGATGTTATCGTGGGTGCAGATGGAGTACACTCACGGACAAGAGCGAAGATTCCAGGCGCGGAGAATATGAAGCGATTTGGAAGTGGGAAAAGTGCGTTTCGCTTCCTGATTCCGCGGGAAAAAGCATTGGCCGACCCAGAGACGAGAAAATTCGCAGAGAAAGAGGGCCACCTTCTGATCGTTGCCCCCGACCGTCGTGTGGTCATGTACCCGACGTCAGGTAACAGACTTCCATCCAACATCTGAGTCGCAGGTCAATTCTGGAGATCCAGGAAGTAGCGATTGGCAGAACCAGGGCAACATCAGCAAAATGTTACGACTGGGACTTTTGTGCCAGTGCTTTTCGAGAATCTAGCTGACCCGATTCTGAGTGGTCGGGAGGAACTAGGCTTGCCAAAGCTGTACTGTGAACTCAATGTCCACAAAGCTGGCCAGGATTGGACTCTCGATGCTAGCTGGATGTCGTGTAAATTCTGCAGTCTGACTATCAAGAGCTTGATTGAGGCTGCAGCCAACAACGGAGATGATTCTACACAAGTTTCATCTTCTGTGAAACACGAAGGACTGTTGTTCCACACGTATATACCCGCCACGGATATTGCTGGCAGTAAGAAGAGGGGCGAGGCAGACGTGCAGTACACTGCTTACTTGGCGAATGATGAAGATGCAAGTGCGACAGAGACGAAGGTCACAAAGACCTTGACGGGCATTAGCGCGGACATCAAATTCGATGCCCTGGACTGGAAGGCTTTACCAACACTACACCACGTTGTTCGACGCCTGCAAGAAGTGCCCGTGTACGAAGTGGTTGATGCGAAAGTCGTAGGGGGTACTGGAGTTGGCAACATGAATGCAGCGCATCGGTTAGATTAGGCCATATCCCGTGCTCGTCAAGGATTGCGTCGGTGAAATCAAGTCGGTTTAATCATGGGTTGGAGATGTGACGATTCGAACGAGAAAAAAAATGTGCCGAGGGAGTTCAGGAAGCTTGAATTGCTACACAGGTGGATGTAAAAGTCGAATCTGCTCCTGCCATAAAGTCTTTGTACATTATACATGCGTCCCCTCCAGCTCTTAGCCCCACACTCGACACAAAGCCATGCCGCCCAGCCGCCTCTCGACGCACTCTCGTGCCTCGAGGATGCCCCGATCGGTGGTGAGGAACATGCACTCTCCCGGATGTGTCAAGCCCTTGACATAACTCGAGGGGCGCGTGCGCGTGATCTTGGCCAGGTCCTCGGACGTCAGCCATATGCGGCGAGTGGGCTTTGAGATGAGCTGCATGTGCCTGAGGACGGGCTCATTCTGCCAGTACTTCAATCCGAGCCATAACCGCCGCTTGGCCGCGTTCTCGGGCACGCGGACCTCGTGCACCAGCTCCCTGCCGAGCACCTTTTCCGACGAGATGTGGCCGCTCTGGGACTCGACTGGATATGCATGCCATGGCTCCTCTGCAAGCGTCGCGGCCATTCTGTCCATTTGCTCGGGCGCGTGCTGGGCCTGGAGGAGAAAGGGCGTGGGCGGTGTGGTCCCCGCGAGGGTTACCGACGAGAGAAAGCCTTCGCGCTGGAGGCCAAGGGCGAGGTTGGCGTGTAGTTTGGAGACGGGTATCGACGTCAGGCCGAGGCGCGCTTTGGATGCATTTTGCATATGTGAGCACACGTGCGCGAGGTTGACGAGGGACATGATGGCGGCGGTCGAGCGTGTGCGATGTGTTGTCGCAAGTGGTCCATTCGAGGTGGCGGGCGGCGCATAGATGGAGCTGCAATGGGGCGGGATGTCGTCGATGCCGGCCGCGACAAAATTTCGGGAGTCCGAGTCCGCAAGTCACGGGTAGAGTCGAGAACCCCAACATTGGCTGAGCTCGAGCTCGGGGCCACCAGGGCCGCTGCGGCGGGCGGCTACACTCTGGCCCTAGCAGCGTGGGCGCTTCGCAGTCGACACGATTAGACCTTGAGACGCGCCCATGTGGATTAGCAGAGGAGACCCTCCCTGATATATATATATATATATATATATATATATATATATATAGGTTTATAAATCCCGCTCGCTGCCCCGACCGTGACCTGACCCTGCTTCTTGTATAGACAGCCAGCTTACCGACACGGACACAATGCCTCCACAGCAGGGCGAGGTGTCGTTGTTAACACTGTAGGCGGTGCACGTGAGCGTCCTAACAAGCTGCGCGGGATGCTAACCGCCAGATAGCTTCGCAGACATGCACTACTACCTCTCCCCGCCGTCACAGACACCACCCCACCATCGCTTCGACAAGGGCTCCTATGTCTACCTCTACCACAACCCCATTCGCCAGTCAGGCCGCATAGAGATAGCAAACCATGCGGGCACCCCGGACCAGGATGCCTTTGCTGGTCGTACGTTCTTTGACTTTCACCCACCGTCTACATGCGCCGGGCACTGACTTTGGCTGTCGTGTAGAGCTAGATACAGTTCGCGTCGACCATACGTACAAGCACTCCTGCCTCTTCACCCTGACCGTCGACGGCTTCCGCAGCCAGAGTGGCAGTCCCGCTCCCAGCCCGCATCAAGACGGTTCCCAATGGCACCTCCCCACGCCCGACCCCACCAACCAGGGCAAATACATGTACCGACTGCACACTGTGGACATGTACTTCTGGACCCCCGAAGATGCCAACCTCTTCCAAGACTCTCTACGGCGGGTACTGCAGCCTCACCAGCTGCAAATCGTCCGCAACCCCAATGCGACGCCGATCCATTCCGAGCACAAGAACGATGCTCTGAGTCCAGTCATTGCGAGGCTGGAGAGCGCGGCCATCTCACACTCTAGTCGCAGCCCGAGTATCAGCAGCACCCAGGCCTTCCCGGGCCCACCGACAGCTCCCGCACCAGCGTCCAGTCCCCCAGCTGGCCAACCAGGCTATGCTCCCATGGCCTACAATCCCGCAGCACCTGCAGCTCCCGAGCCTATAGCCCATCGCGAGAAGACTCCTCCGCCGCCCGATGTCGAAGATGGCACAGGCCTTGGAGCAAGTGCTGCTCAAGACCATGATGCTTCGCACTACAACAACCCCCTACAGGCGGCCTTTGTGCCCCAGCCCACCTCGGGTCCTTATACGCCAGGTCCTCCTGCCGGTAGACAAGGCTTCAGTGGTCCACCACACCCAGGTGCACAGCGCGCAAATACTTCTGGATCCTTCCCTGGGCCTCCACAGAGCCCGCCGTCGTTTGCGCCGCCCCCATCTGCCCCGCCAGGTCCATTCGATGGGAACACACCTCCCCCTGGTCTTCAAAGGACGTCGACTATGCCTACTCAGCAGTACGCCGACTACCCAGGGTCACCCGGCTTCCCACCAGCCCTTCAGTCCCCATCGGCACATGGGTCTCTGCCTTCGCCGGGCTTTGCACCGCAGCAGTACCAGCCTATGGCAGCTCTACCACCAGGTGGCTATAGTCAGTTCCAGTATGGCAGCACAAGCGGACAAGTGCCAGGGACGAATCCACATGCCAGCCCGCACGACTTGCACCAACAGCTCTATCGTCCAAGCGAGCAAGAAGCCACTGTTGTAGACCACGACAATCCCAACGCAAAGCCGCCCAAGTCGAATGTCGGAAAGAGGGTTGACAAGGTGGAGAAAGGCGTAGGGAGATTTCTCAAGAAACTGGACAAGAAGTTCTGAGCAACTTGTCCTTGGCATTTTCTACTGTTGCGCTTTTAGCCCGCCATGAGAGTGTATCTAGTCCAACGAACGAAACCATGTCTGAAATGGTGCGGCAGTTTGCACAAAGGTGCTCCACGTGGACAGCCACGTTGCAAGCTGCAGCATGGTGAATGCATGTGAAGTGCCATGGCTTTGCGGCGCAGTAGCCCAATCACGTCGCGCCGTTGCGGCGCTAAAACTGCGGAACCGATCGGGGCCCGCACTGGGGGAGCTTCCTTGACTTGGGCCCCCAAGAATAGCAACAGGTTTTGCGAGCGAGAGATGACATGCGAGGTTGCCGCGGCACGTGCTGATGGGAAGAACTCTAGTTGTTCAATGTGGTCACGATTGCTCTTCACCAAGATTGTTCCTCCACATTGACGCTACTTTGTCGGCGATTCGAGAGTCGGAAGCGCCCTGCACTGCCGCCTGCGCATCAACCAGGCCGCAGCTTCAGCCAAGCGTCCCCGGCCGCAGCTCAGCCCTGGATCATCATCGCAAGCTTCCTGCTCCATGGTGCTGTGCACTTCTTTTGTAAACACCTTGCAAAGAATCAGCCTACCACGAACGCGGTCCTATAGACAGCTATCTGCCTGTTTCAACGTTAGCTGTCTCGGCCTCTGACAGCTGTTAGGGCGAACCTGCACCGAGGAACCGGGCGGGTCTAGGCGTGGGCGATCCACCTTCTCCAGACGAGTGATCTCATTCTCCAACAAAATCTCTGGGACGCTTTTTTGGGACGAAAGGCGGGACGTTTGACGTGGACGTTTGCCAGCCGGTCCGGGATCATGTTGCTGCCTAGAGATGCTGTGGCAAGCGCGTTGGACAAGAGAATGGAGAAGGGACAGAAGACAACACTCGTCGTAGGTGCTCTCCACGTCCTCTTTTCCTTGCCTTGCGGGCACTTCCGCCCACAATGCGATTGGCCCACTGACACCATGGATAGATCGGCATCATCGTCGTCGCCATCTTCGCAATCGTCGCCATCACCTCCTTCCTCACCCTCAAGTTCCGCCGGCCGTATCGCACCGCCCAAGCCGCAAAACCAGAGACGGACAAGCTACCCTCGCTATTCTCGTGGAAGAATTTCCGCAAGAGGCCGCGGCGCAATGAGTACTCGACGAGTCTCCAAGACACCGAGTACAGAGGCAGCAGCAGCAATGTCAGGGAGAGCCGAGAGATGAGTGGGGCAGCAGCGACGGGTCCTGAGCGATCCGTCACCAGCAATGGCGTCGACAGGCACACCTCGGTGCGCAGTGTCATGACTTTGCCGCCGTATGCCCCCGCCCCCAGAGAAGACGAGAGAGTCTTGGGACGCGAGGGCGAGCGAGCCGGTATGGACAACGTCATTGAGCTACCGGAGACTGTAGACGACGAGGAGGGACGCCGGGAAGAGGAGATGGAATCGCTTTATCAGATCCGACTTGCACGCCGCGTCGAAGCAGCCGATCGCGAAGCGAGGCGGCAGGCCAGACGCGACGCCCGTGCGAGAGGTGATGTCCAAGCGCTTGCAGACATTCGACGACGAACCGAGGAGGCCGCAGACCTATCTGTGTCGCAAATGCTCATTGCAGAACATCAAAACAACTCACGCACCCGTGAACGACGGGTCTCGTCTGTAGCCTATGGGGACTTGGGAGTGGCACGCCACGATGGAACACGGCTGCGCGCCAACTCTACCGAAAGCGACAATCGGCCTCTTCTCGATTCCGCAGCCTCTATGTCCGGTCAAAGCCACCACTCTCGGGCTTACTCTGGCAACATCCTCGATCCTGACACTCACCAGCGCGGCCTTTCTGTCACTTCTTTCGGATCTCGCCTATCCGATGACTACGACTTCAGCGATCTCGGACGGCCAAGTACTCAATCGCGGCAGTCGCCTAATGGCGCAAGCGACGACTTCGAAGTCGTTCCCTTGAACCCTGAGAGAAGTCACAGTGGAAGCAGAACCGGGACGCCAAACATGGAAATACCCAGAGAACAAGCTCCAGCATATGAGGACCCACCGACCTACGAAAGTCCCGTACAAACACGTGCTCCACAATTGCCCAACCTCGAGCGATTACCAAGCATACATGTTACACCAGAAGACACAATGTCTCGATCACCGCCGAGGTGACCACCCACCCTATGTCCTGCTTCTTCTCAGCAGACTGCCTTGCCACACAATTGTCTGCATCCTTATCACATATCCGGCCATTTAGCGAGTTGAGATTGTAAGAGCCTCGAGTATTTAACGAAGTCATGTTTAGATATATGGAACCGCTGGGATTGCGCACTGTTGCGTACGCCCGTCTTTGGCGCTGTACACATTGTTTGGGAAGCACATAAAGCTGGCGCAGAACATGACGGATCATAATGTCTATACGAAGTTTCACAAGCAGGCTGGTGTGGGAATATAGCAAAGCGTAGCTGCAATATTGTTTGCATCGTTGTATACATTTACCATTGTTCTGTACTAGAGAAATGCATCCAATCGTTTCTCTTGTCATATCTCGACACCACGTTTCAACAAAAGCGTGTGGCAACCCTCATACACCAAGCCCCGCATCACAATTCGCCCGCCCCGTTTCCTCGGCGAGACGTGCACGTCATGATGTGCATGTAGTCAGCGTCGTGAAAAATGTGGAAACAACACGCACCAAACATCCCGCTCAAGGCTAGGAAAAAGCTGTTTTGGGGAATTGACTTGGTCAAACGGTACGGTACGACGGAGTCGAGAAAAAAAAAACGACGGTGGCAGTGACCCAGCGACGCAGAAGAACACGCATGGTATATACTTTGTATTGCCCAAAAGACTTGCAACGGCAGATTACTCTTGCATGGTATCAGCAGGGCCGGGACCCACGACGCCAGCGTTCCCTTGACCCAGATGCGTCAACAGCCAACTGCGCTTAAAGTACGTATTCGGATGGACAATGGTATCCAGCTCCGTCGCGGACCAAGTCGCGTCGTCTTTGACTTTTTTGATTTGGCGCTGGTGGCTCCACTCAAAGACCCGGTTGCACGCGACGTGATAGCGCTGCTTGGACACGTCTTCTTTTACCGTTTTGAGCACGTCGCGATCGCTTACGCCCACGCGCTGGAGCAAGGGGACGAGGTTTTCGGGCTTGTAGGTGCGGTAGGGGCAGCCGTGGGTTTGGCCCGGGCCTGGTTGGGGTTCCGTGAGGAGTTTTTGGCACGAGTAAGGGGTGTAGCCTCGGCCGCGGCGGTTGGCGTCGCCGCCTACGTCGCCGTAGGCGTGGCGGACGTTGTATTTGTATTCTTTTTGGAATTTGTCGTCGTCGATGAGCTTGAACGAGCGTCGCCAGAAGATTAGGCATTCGTCTAGACTCAGGCCAATGCCCTTTAGGAAAAGTGTGTACTGGAGACGCCCGAAATGCTTGAGATGAGAGTTCTCGCGAAGCGTCATGTGTAGGTTGCGCATGCATAGCGGGAAGTTCTGGGAGAGAGCGTCGATGCTGGTTGCTCGTATCGCCGAGAGCCCGTCGATGTTCGCATCAGAGGATGAGTATGCAGCATCAGGCGCGGTGAAAGACTGTGATAGATGGGCGAGAATTGGCGCAAGACGGTCGTCTTCGTCAAGGCGTGGGAGAGCGCGTGCGGTCAACTGGTAGACGATTAGTTTCAGATACTAAGCCAAAGTACGCAGGTTCTTCCCACCTCGAGTGCGTCGTCCAACTTGTTGGTGAAATCTGCCACCACCAGACTCATTTGTTCTCGTTGCGGAACATAGGCTTTTCCTCTCTTTAGCAGCACCCTTCGTTGCTCCACAAGCTCGGGAACCCTCTCCCAGTCGACCTTGAACCATTCCTGCTCTTCTCCCTTCTTGTGCCCGCTTGCCGCTAGTAGCTCCTCTTTCAACTCTCTCTTCTCATCCTCCTGGACCTCGTCCCACTCCAGATTTAGGCTCCGCACAAATTCCTGTCGTTCTCGTGGATCGTCCTCTTTGAATCGCAGTCGAAAAAGCATCGTCTCTAGCCGCGAGAACCGCCGCCGCAGGTCCTCTGTCGAGGAAAAGGCAAGTCGCAAGATGAAGTGTGAGTAGTGGTCCTTTCTCCGCTCCTCCTGCAGCTTGTGGCTTCGCGAGGAATCGGATCGGAGGGGAAGATGCTTGTCCAGTATGCCCTTCATGTAATCTGCCGTCTCCTCGGGACCTTTGTTACGAAAACTGCATGCTTCGAGCTCGGAGAGAACTGTTGCGTGGTAAGTCGCTGCGTGGTTCGGGACTTGCCTCCAACATCACTCACCCTTCAGTCGGTTGATTGCCCATGTCTCAAACTCCTCGAGTGTGATTTCCGCTGTCGGCGGTAGCACATAGAAATTCAGTCGGTGCTCGTAGTTCTGCTGCTGAAACTCGGCCTTCGCAAATTGTCGCCGCTTGTAGTCGAGGTTCGCACGTCGCTTGGGGTCGACTCGGGAGTAATCGTGGCGGATCATGATGGCTCGTGGAAAAGGGGGGTGCAGTGCAGTGCAGTGTTGTGTGTCGCGGCCCGTTCACTATACTCCACGTGAAAGTGGTCGGCGCGTGTTACGCGTCGCGCTTAGTCTAACTGTATTCGGCACACGCGTTGGCCACGCATCAATTAAGCAGCTCAGCACGGTCCCGCAAATGCAAGGGCTATGCGCCTGGATACCTCCATCGCATCAGATGTGGAAAGATGCTGTTTCGCTAATGTCTATTGTCTATGTATGATGCTCCATGGCCGCGCTATATTCCCACACTAGACACCAAGAAGTGTCTCAACCCATCAAGTCGCCCAATGCGTTGACGTATGCCTGTGGAACCGTCTTCGCGCCCTCAGCCAAGAAGTCCTCCTTCTTGCTCACCCCCGTCAGCACGGCTAGCGTGCCACCAAGCTTGCCATCGATACCAAACTGAATATCTGTGTTCATTCGGTCGCCTACCATGCATGTTCTACTGCGGTCAAATTTGAATTTGCCCTCTACCGCGTCCATCATCGCTTGGCTCGGTTTGCCCAAGGAAAGCGGTTCCCTTCCAATGGCTCGCTCCAATGCCGCCCCGGACGACCCGGCACCAGGGAACAGGGTGTGCGACATGGGCAGCGTGCTGTCAATGTTGGTTGCGAGATAGATTGCGCCGCGCTGCAAGTACTGGAAAGCTATCGCGGTCTTGAGGTAGCTTGGGTGGAAATCAAGCCCACTTAGCACCACCCCGACGTCAGGATCCAGTAATGTGCCGTTGGAGATGTTGTCAAAGTCCTCGGGCTGTCGAATGTCTCGACGATACTCTGGATCTGTTCCACCAATATAGGGCACTCCTTCGGACTCCAGTTCCTGCTCAACGCCAGATTCTCCGAGCACAAAGACCTTGTTCTTGGGCCCTGGCAGTTTGAGGATGCGGGCGATGTATACGGCCGCGCTGTATGACGAGCCGAAGACTTCCTCCTGCAATGCGGTCAGCCGAGGATTTATCTGGTTTGCGATTCACGTACCACTTCCGCGGTTATGCCGAGCTTATCGAACTTCTTCTTGTAGTCCGCGCGCGATTTGGTGCTGTTGTTGGTGACAAATACGAGCTGCTTGCCTTGCCAAGTCAAATTGGTCCTCAAAAAGTTCCGAGGACACCTTTACCCTTGCTTCTCAGCAGCTCAAGTGTTTCTGGTACTTTCTCGTAAAGATGATCGCCGGACCATAAGACGCCTATCCTTCTTCACAATCAGTGAACTGCTGCAAGCGAATGGACGTCAATGCCCAGCATATTGGTCGGGGAGGCTCTCGTAGCAGCGTGCACACACCATCGCAATCGAAGAGGAAGACCTTGAGGAGCTTGTCAGAACGGTCAAGGTAAATTGGGAAACAACGCTCACATCGAATCTTGACAAAAACTCCTCTATAGCAGCTTTGTCACCAGTTAGGAATTGAGGTTTGGCTGACATTGCGGTTTGTCCTTGTGCGAGGGAATACGGAAGATGAAGACTCTGCTGTGCTTATGTTTGAGCATGTGGTTGGGTGGGGTGCTTGGCGGGGACCCTGAAAATAGTGTTCGGGTCCGGCTACGTAAACTCCGCGATGGCGGTTACATCAAGTGGCATAATTTATGGCATTCTTCTGTCTACATGAGTGTTGCTCAAAGCTTCGATTCGCATAGTCAATCGACCACAATCTTCTTCTCTAGCTCTTCAAAGTGCTCAAAGAAGCTCTGGAACAGGTTAATTGCGTGCTCAACGTCATGGGCTCCACCTGTCTCGCGGATACTGTGCATGCTCAACTGAGGATTACCCAGATCCAGCGTGCGAGCACCCATGGCTGCTGAGAGCATGGGACCTATCGTACTGCCGCAAGAGGAGTCGTTACGCACAACGAAGAGCTGCAGGGGCACACCCTCTTTGGCGGACGACACGCTTGAGGAAGCCTTCTTGGCGCGACGGGCTGCTTCCTGGAGCAAGACAATGCCGGGCGTGTTTGTAGCATACCGAGCATTAGCGTTGATTTTGATTACAGTACCCTTGTTCATCTCGGGCCTGTGTTGAGACTCATATTTGGCGGGGTAGTTGGGATGCACCGAGTGAGCCATGTCGGCCGAGATCAGGAAAGAGGTTGCCAGCGTCTGCTCAAAGGCAGTCGACGTATCGGCCTCAACCTTGTCATATGACTTGTCGGAGCTGCTTTCTGAGGCCGGGAGGACAGAGAGACGACGTATGACTGCAGGCAGCAGGTTGGAGTCTGCTCCCTGTGCCGTTTGCGAACCAATCTCCTCATGGTCAAAGCAAGCAATGAGACGAATAGTGGAGTCACTATCCAGAGCTGCCGAGGACGACAGACTCTGGACAATTCCCTCGACACTACAGTAGGTCATCATCAAGTTGTCCAGTCTTGGCGAGAAGATGAGCTCGTTGTTGAGGCCGCCGACCACTGATTTTTGCGTATCGTAAAGCAGCATTTCGAAATCTACAATGTCGCTGGGCTTGGCACCTGCTTCTTCGGCGATAATATCGACAATGTATGAGTGATGCCGTTGCGTCGGCGTCGCGAGTGGCTCAAAGGTGCCATGTTGCTTTTCCTCGTCTTTGGATTCTTCGTCTTTGGACTCCTCGGTCTTGCCTTGTCTGTTCAATTCGGCAGCTACAAGGCCAGCGATCGGGAACAGTTGTGTTTCCTTGTTGAATTGGAAGGTCTCTTGACGGTCAAGATGAATGGCCAGTGTTGGGACCCTCAAGATCGGTCGCTCCACTTTGACCAGGCGCTGTACGATGTTTCCGCTCTCTGTGCGTACCATGGCTCGTCCGGCGATACTTAGGTCGCGATCGAACCAAGTGTGCCACAGACCTCCGCCGTAGGTCTCGCAGGCAACTTGTAGAAATCCATCACTTTGACGTTTGGACACGGGCTTGATCCGGAGACACGGCGAGTCGGTGTGTGCACCGATCATGCTAATGGGGTTACCGGCCTTCCATCTCTTGCCGATGGCAAATGCGACGATGGACGATGCGTTGCGCGTGAGGTAGTACTTGCCGCCAGGACGGAGCGTGGGCGCCCAGGAGTCGCGCTCCTACGACCAGCTTTGTCAGCTCTCGATGCCTTGTTGTTCATCGTGTCTGCGGCAATCACGAGAGCAGAGTCTGTGGCGTTGTAGCCAGCAACGCCCGAGCTCTCCACCAACTACATCCCGGTGCATAGTGCATACCTTTACTTGCTTGAAGCCGGCCTTTTCCAGTCTTTCCCTGGCAGACTTGACCGCGTGAAAGGCTGAAGGGGTCAATGACAGTGTCGACCGCAACGACCGAGGGCCAACATACGCGTGGGTGAGGCGTTGACGAAGGACAGAAAGTCCTCGGCGGCAGCGAGGGACGGTTTGGAGGCCATGGCGCGGGCACACGACTGTGATATCACCCCTGGCTTGCAGCAGCGTAGGGCGGACTCCGGAGAGAGCGGGGTGGGGACGGGGGACGGGGGACTGGGGAGAGACGTTGCAGGAGCGCAGCACCAAGGGCGCTAACGGTGGGAGGGGCGATGATTGGCCGTGGTCGCGTGCGGGAACGTCAAAACAGCGACAAGCCAAACAAGACGGGTCGAGCCTGCCCCAGCGACGCCCGAGCTGCGACCTCACAACAAACGACCCTCACCCCGCCATCGTCGCCACCGCCGCCACCCACCCACCACACCACCCCGCGGAACACGCGGTGCGCATCGCGCGACGCCGAACAGCTTCGTCACGGGGAGTGCCGTTGTTGCGCGCCGACACCGCTATTCCGAGCCAGCGACGACGAGGACCACACAGCCAAGGGGCATCGCACTCGCAGTCACCGGCCCGCGCCCACCACCATTCCCGCCGTCACCTCTGCTGCGAGGCATCCGTTGCGCAGCCAGCACAATACCCGGCCAGCGTCCCCGCCTCCGCCCACCTCTTTGTCGTGACAGCATGACGCGAGAGCACATGGAACCAGGCCGTGACGTAGGCGCCAACGCCGACGATGGCATTGCGACGCCGACTCTGATCTCGCCGCCAGAGTCCAAGACGCCCCCAACGGCAACGCACAAGCGCAACCAGTCGGCCTTTGGCATCAATGCACACGACCGGAACTCTGAGCCCGTCGATTCCTCGATCCTGTCCAAGGCCTTGGAACAGTTGGAGCATGCAGGCAGGGTGAGAGAGCGGACGCCAACCGCAAGCCCGAGCCGCAAGCGACCACGGATCTACGGCGACAGGTGAGTTTGCGACCCTGGAGCACCCATTCCTCGCTCCTTAGCTCACCCCCCCTCAGATTCATTCCAAATCGCGCGGGGCAAGACCTGCAGGCCAGCTTCAATCTCTTACACGACGATGCTTCTCCTGCAACCCCGTCCAGAGCAAGACGCGCTCCACACAACGAGCTGCACTTTCAGAAGAGTAAGTCATTCGCAGTCACTGATTTTGCCGTCCACTGACCCTTAGTAGCGGAAGAGGCAAACCGGACATACTCGGCAGTGCTCCGACAAGAGATGTTCGAGGGCTCTGTGCCGCACGCCTTTCCACAGAGTTTGTCTCCAACGGACAGTGCTAACATGCGGAGACCTGGCCGCTCGCACACTCCCCCAGCCAGGCATGTAGCTTCTTTACCGCCACCTTCAGGGACACCTTCAACACCTCACAAGAATCTGTTCTCATACTCGGGCCAACCTACACCATCTCGAACGCCTTCTAGCCGACACGGCGTGCTCAATCTTAACGCGCGTTCTGAGCTATACAGCCTCTCCCCCATCAAATACAGCAGTCAACGCATGCTACTGAGCCCTCAACGAGCGCCGCGAGCCGTGTCAAAAGTGCCATATAAAGTGCTAGACGCACCTGATCTCGCAGATGATTTTTACCTTAACCTTGTCGACTGGGGCAGTCAGAACACGCTTGGAGTGGGCCTTGGGTCGTGCGTTTACATGTGGAACTCGAGTAGTGGTCGTGTAACAAAGCTTTGTGAACTGGCCGACGACTCGGTGACGAGCGTCAACTGGATACAACGCGTAAGTCTTTCGTTTGATCACAGTCTTCATCAGAGCTGACGCGAATCAGGGCTCACACATTGCGATCGGCACCAATCGAGGCCAGGTGCAGATTTGGGATGCGCAAACTCAGCGTCGTCTTCGGACCATGACAGGACACACTGCTCGTGTCGGTGCCCTTGCATGGAATGACCACATACTGACTTCTGGATCGAGGGATCGAAACATCTACCACCGCGACGTTCGATCACCTGACCAATGGCTTCAAAAGCTAGCCGGCCATAAGCAAGAAATTTGCGGCTTGAAGTGGAACCAGGAGGACAACCAACTTGCGTCTGGAGGCAACGACAACAAACTTATGGTGTGGGAGAAGCTCAACAAGGAGCCCACCTTTAAGTTCAGCGAGCACCAGGCAGCTGTCAAGGCCATCGCGTGGAGCCCTCATCAACGCGGTCTACTCGCTAGCGGCGGTGGTACCGCAGACCGGACAATAAAGTTTTGGAACACATTGATATCGGCCAATGGGCCGTCGGCTTCCTCCCTTGCTGCTGCATCAGTCGCAGCGTCCGCTTCGGCCACAGGCAACATCCCGGTCTCTCCTACCACCCCAGCAAATCTCATCAACAGCCTCGACACAGGCAGCCAAGTGTGCAACCTTGCGTGGTCGAAAAACAGCAATGAAATTGTCTCGACGCACGGCTATAGCCAGAACCAGATCATCGTCTGGAAATATCCTAGCATGCAACAAGTCGTGTCGTTAACTGGTCACACTTATCGTGTGCTCTATCTTGCTATGAGTCCGGATGGCCAGGTCATCGTCACTGGTGCTGGCGATGAGACGCTCCGCTTCTGGAATGCCTTCAAGAAAAAGGAGCGCACTGGAGGCCTGAGCAACATGGACAGCTGGGGTGTCATCCGGTAGCCGTGGCCCTGTGGTCCTGTGGTGAGCCTTGCAACGGTCATGTGCCGCTGGCTCGGCACACGATATAGCGTTTGCAGACAGGCAGCTCCATGCGCATTGCGTCGACTCGTATCACTACAGCCAGCAGCAACCCATTGCCGTTGGCACGACACACGCCTCACATTGTGAGTCTTTGGAAAAGTATTCCATACATATAATCAGCATTTGCGGCGTATCGGGCGAACAAACGGCTGATACCATTACATTGTCATTTTTCGGGTCAGATGGTGATAATGAGCATTTTCACGGCGGAAGGCGCTTCTGGTTTTCTGTTCATCTCTCTTGGGATAGGCTGGTCTCATCTACGACCATTTGGAGGATGACACTGATGATTGGGGCGTCCTTTCATGGCGTGCTCTTGCGATCTTTTGAGTTTGGAGCTGGAGTATAGGGATATCCACCAGGCAGATGAAATTCAGTCGGCCACAGAGGCCTTCTCATCAGGGTCACGATCACGAACTGTACAATACAAGACGATTTGAGATACCAAGGAAACTTCACAACTACTTTCATACGTGTTCAGTGGCACCAACAGTCCATAGTGAAGTGCAAAAGTGTCACCACGTGAGTCGGCAACAGCGGGCCTCTTCACCATACCTAGCAAAATACATGGTTATGGTCTGACCGTAACGTATATCACCGTTGCACGATGTCACCATCGTTACCAGTTTTCAAGAGCCGGGAACGTGATGCTTGAAACACCTGAATGAAACGCTTTCATCACGAAAACGAAAGAAGAAGAACAAAGGCTCGAAGAATATGCCGTGAGCTTGGCCTCCGTTGAGTCGCCCGCTCCAATCTACGCATTTATCTTCTCTTCTCCTCGTTTTTTCCCTCGAAACGTCCTGGCTGCCCGAATAAAGTAACCCTGACTCTGCAACACCAACACCAACACCAACACCAACGGCTCATCAGCATACCACGACGCCCAGTACCCACCGTAGCCAACACATGTCCCCAGTCTTGACTCTTCTCCCTGCAACCCAAACAACACCAACACCAGCAGAACACAACGCCCTTGTCAAGCCCGCACACCGCTCACGCACCGCAACCCCCACACCCTCGGTCCTCCTCCTTCACCGCCCCATCCAACTCGGCAATCCATCCCCCAAGACGTCGCAGACGAGAAATAATGATTCAGAAATAATCTCCGTGGCGCACTCTTTTGCAGATAAGGCGAAATAAACTTTAACTCGGAGAACGCTCTAGACTCTGGGAGGAGGGGTGGGGGGGGGGGCTTTTCTCGAGGTTTACACGCAACTTTGCAAGTGAGGCCTGGAGCAAGTTGTAATACTGGTAGCGGGAAAATTATGCCTTTCGGGGGGTAACAGGTATACATGGGGAGGGATGGTGCAGTGGTGAAGCGACTGGTACTCCCTGTGGTAACCACAGGTTGTAGGTTCAAATCCTACTCTCTCTACCCCTATTTTAGGGTTACCTAACAGCTAAGCCTCTTGTAGGCTGTGGCAGATCTTTAGATTAAACTAATCTTTAGATTATCTTTTCTCTAACTTTAACAAAGAAGAAGACTTTCTTCTTACTTGTTTAAGCTTTACAAGGGCTTTCCTTTACAAGGTTTTTCTCTTATAAGGTATAAGAAAGGCTCTCTTTTATTTAAGCCTTACAAGCTATTTTACAAGGCACAAAGGAAGAAGGGAAGGAAGCAGAGCTCTGCAGTAAGTAAAGGGGGAAGTTTAAAACAGGCCTAGAAGGTGCGTAGGCGCCTTCTACTAGCTGTCCCTTAACTAGTAGAGGGCAAGGTATAGACAACTTTTAATTAACGACTAGGTGTTCTATTATATAGCTTCACCCGTCTAAAAGTACCCTTTGGGAGGTCAAAAACAGAGGTTAAACAAAATCAATCAATCAATCAATCAATCAATCAAACAGGTATACATGGCGCGGAAGAATGTCGACGAATGGATTATGGAGAGCAGCGCGCTTGATCACAGTGTGGATTTGGGTGGCATGCTTGCGGGACATACGGAATCCAGAGGGTGTGGATAAGAAAATTCAATTGGTGGAGAGGGAGTGCATGTAAATATCGCTGGATACCAGGCCGTGGCGGATGCTTTTCCCATCGACGTCTTCCAGGACTAGGGTTTCTTGGCAAGGAGACCTGTAATATGCACGGCAGTGGAATCAAGAAATGAAATCAGTAACCAGTGATGATTTGGCGTTTTCGAGATATTACATGTGCGAACATTCCAGGGAAAAGTCTTGATAAAACAACAACAACAACAACCAAACTATTAACACGCTACACTTGCATCTGACCACCAGCGCCATCTCTGAGAACTACAAGATATTCGTCCAAACCGCCATCACCTCAGCCAGGGCAGAATATTGCGCGAAGAATAAAGCCAGGAAGCCAACAACAAGGCCAGTACAGAACACCGTCCATGCATCCGGTCTCTGCAGGCGGCTTTTCGTGTCAATCACTAGACTGTGAGCTTGTGGTCGAAGATGATCCCGACTAAGAACTCGATCTCCCAGACTCCGCGCTGGGCCCGTTGCGATAGCTGTTGTCTGATGTCATCTCGTAGTTCGATTGAGACAATCGCCTGGAGCTGCGAGTATGCTGAGCACGGGGACGATCGTTGGGATGGTCAACCGAATCGTTACTGCCGTCAGAGCTGTGGTGTCCGTCACCGCCGTGAACGAAGGCTGCCAAGGGTGGGCTGATTTTCTCCATGGGAAGTGCTTCTGCTGAGGTGACACCATAGTCTGACGAAGTGGTCCGGTGAGGAGGTGTTGCCGGGGTTCTTTTTGCATTTTGCAAAAGAGTTGCAAAATTTGTCTCATTCGTGCCGTCGGTCATTTGGCGCGCTGTGATAGTCAATATCATTGTAAGAATGTGAAGACAAACAGGTGTTTGGAGGATACCGTGCAGACTAACTTTGATGTGTATCATGATACTTCGTTGATGCTCTCGACTCGTGATGTTCAATTTGATCTTGGCCATCACCATCGGCTCCAGGATTGGCAGTTTCGTATTCGAGTGTCTTGATCAGACGGTAAAAGATGACGGCGAGCACGGCGCCTAACAGCGGTCCAATCCAGTAGATCCAATGGTAGCCATCGAATGTACCGAGAATAACGTCAGGGCCGAAGGAGCGGGCAGGATTGAGAGAACCTCCCGTGAAGAAGACACCTTACGTTGTCAGCTTGATGGTAAAAAGTGGGCTAGCAAGTCGGATACCAGCGAGCTCGGCAATGAAGAGAGCCAGTCCTATTCCGATGGGAGCTAGAAAAGTGGACCTGTGCTTTTCTGCCGCGAGCATGAAGATGCAAAATATGAGTTCGAATGTGAGGAACATCTCGATAAAGAGACCTCGGACTACTGATGTATGTGTTTCCAGACTTGTGCGTACGGCGAGTGGACCAGAGAACAGACCGGACACAACGGCGGCAGCAGCTATACCTGCAAGAACTTGCGAGACGGTGAGTGCACCAGCTTTAAGCCAGCCAATGGCCCCAATGAGTGCCATAGCAACCGTGACCTGAAGAACGCGTGTCAGTCAAGAGTAGGTGCTAGGTGTCAAAGATACGCACTGCGGGATTGAAAAGCCCTCCGCTGATACGGAAGAATACCCAGACGTTGACTGCCAATGAGAAGCCAAACGCAAGCGAGATGTACAGCAGCGATGCAATGTTCATGGGGTTCTTGCCGAGAAGATTGTTGGCGATCTGCGTGGCTGCAAAGGCGAAGAACAGGAACAAGAAGGTGCCAACGAACTCGCCCAGGCAGGAGATGACTAGATGGCGAATCCTGTTGGGAAGCCATCCGAAGCCAGGTAGGCGCCTCTCCCCTGGGCGGTTTGGGTCTTCAGTGTACCTTGGTTTCATGCCGGGCAGAACCATGAAGCTGGTGGTCGGGTTCGAAGCAGGTTGTGTAGCGCTCATGGTGGTGATGTTCGAGGTATTTGTGACCAAGCCGTGTCAAAGGATGGATGACGGGTGCGTGTAAGACAAGTACTCTTTCAGGGTAAGACTAGGTGGGATGTATGAGGACCGGGTCGCAGCTGGATAGGGACAAGCAAGTAAGAATAAGAAATAGGGCAAGATGAAGCAGAGAGGACAGGGTACAGAGGTAAGTTGTTGTTGGAGAGAATGGTGAGACTGAAGAGTCGAGGTAGGGCAAGGGACTGAGAGATAGAAACGACGCCATAGGGGGGGGGGAGGAAGCTGCCAGTGTGCGCCTATTCATCTCAGGGTCGGGAAGCCGCAGTTTGACTGTAACAGCAGGCACCATGGGTTCTGAGCTGATCTGATGTTGTCGGTGAAGTTGGCGTTCGTGGGGCAGATGGGAGTATGCGAGGACATGTCGTGAGAAGATTGGGGAGGAGAGGCTCCTGCGTGTGTAGTTTGACGCGGAAGACTATACACAGGCTACCTGAGTAAGCCTATGAATGGGATTCTACACCGAGTGCCAGAGTCGGCTTGCAAGATTCCCACGGGCCTATACACGTCAGGGACTCTGAGATGCATCGACTCGGTACTCCGTAGTGCTGCGTGAGACGGGCTGTTGACGTTAGCGGCTGGGTGGAGACTGGTGGAGACTGGGTGGAGACTAGTGTAGACTGGGTGGAGACGGTGGAGACCGGGCGGGTGGCGCTTGACCAAAGGCCGCTGGTCGCGTGCGGGGCGGCCGAGACAAGCTTATCCATGACGCCCCTCGACGCCGACCCTCCTCAACCACCCCCCACCCCGCAAACCACAGCATGCGCCCACTGCGGCTGCTGCTGGCCCTGTCCACCAGCCTTGCCGCGGCGACACTCGTGCTCTACGTCGCCCTGACCGCGCACCAACACAAGCACCTCGCACCAGCCTCGCACACGGGCAAGCAGGGCGGCTTCAAGGCACTCCTCTCCTTCACCGCGCCCGGCTCGCTGTTCCCTCCGTCGGCCATAATCAGCCTGACCGACGACAACTCGACCTTCTTCCTCGCCCGCCCAGCAGCTTTTGGGCCGACCTTGGCCCCAGACGGGCTGAGCAGCGCGCTGTGGATTGGCAGTGGTTTTGGCGACGACACCCTAGGCAAGGGCGAGTTGGGCTGCGGCGACAGTCCAGACTGGCATGGCCACGACCATGGTGCCAGCCATGCCCCCGAGTCAACGCCGGTCAGAACCCCCCCAAACAGCCCCAACGAGCGCAGTACCAAGAGGGGACCAGCAGCTAGTTCGCTCAGCGAGACCGCAAACACACATGCAGACATCAAGTCTCTGCAGGAGAGCGCCGAGATCAACGGCAAGGTAGTCCTTCTGAAGCGCGGAGCATGTGGCTTCTCTGCAAAGGTACTGTGGGCTCAGAAACGCGGCGCTGTTGCCGTCATTGTCGGCGATAACGTTCGTGGCGGAGGGCTCATTCGTATGTACGCCCAAGGTGATACGTCCAACGTCACTATACCGTCCTTGTTCACCTCTCACACCACTGCCCACTTGCTGTCGTCTCTTTTGCCGGCAGATACCATCGGTGGCCTACTTCCGGGAAAGCGCCCCAATGCAGACTACAGTACCCCTGGCCATGACAACATGGCAATGCTGAAACAAGAAAAAGCACTAGCTAGCAAAGTCCTGTCTATTTCCTCCCTGGGTCCCAGCGCTCCCCTACCTTCAATCAACCCTGGCAAGCCGACAGCTCAGTTCTCACCAGATGAACTCGCTAAGAAAGTTCAACAAGATCAAATCTGGGGACATGCCATCCTTGCTGCGCTCCACAGTGGTCTCGGACATGCTCCCCTAGGCCAGAGCGATCTTGTGAAACCATCGCCTGTCTCTACGCCGCTTTCAAGTAACTCTGCCGACGCAGATCGAGGATTTCCAAACCCAGGACCGTTCTTCGCAACGCCTACCGGCAGCAGCCTGACAATAGCCGGCCCAGATATCAATTTTTCAAAGTCAGGTTCCAATATACTACCTGGAAGCGGAGAGTACCGACATGAAACCTTGACTGATAGCGAGCGGCAAGCTTGGTGGGCAAGGTGGTTTGGCGTCAGGAATGATGATCAGGGACCCCCGAAAGCCGAGTTTTCCCGCAGCAGAAGTATAACGTCCATCACCGACGGCAATTCGGACGACATCGACACGTCATTGGAAAACTTGGTAGCGCACGAAGGCCTTTGGGTCACCCTCACCCCTACGAACGTTTCAGCGAGCCCGTTTTTCGACACACTGCTCGTTCTTGTCGTTAGTCCCCTGGTCACGCTCTCTGTGGTGTATGCACTGCTCCTCCTTCGGTCCCGCATTAGGCGTAGACGCTGGAGAGCGCCCAAATCACTCGTCGAGCGGCTGCCGGTAAGAACTTATCAAACTATTAGTGACTCTATATCCTCGGCCACGCCAAGTGCGGCATCACCGACAACGCCGCTGCTCCATCATTCATCTTCGCAGCCTGTATCGTCGTCACACTCGCCACAGTCATTGAATGAGGAGGCGCGCGCAACATCTTCCACTGCAGATGTAGCCGACCGTGTCCGCGAGGAAGAGAAGCGCACAACGGGTTTAGCTGAGTGGAGACGCCGATATGGTGGTCGACAGAGAGAATGCGTCGTCTGTCTTGAAGAGTATGAAGACGGAATCAGCCGAGTTATGAGCCTACCTTGCGGTCATGAATTTCACGCGGACTGCATGTAAGCACACTTGACGCTCCAATTCCATTGCTACTCAGCTGACTTACTCAGAACGCCCTGGCTTGTGACCCGAAGGCGGACCTGTCCAATCTGCAAAGGCGACGTTGTGCGGTCCCTTGCACAGTCTCACCACAATCGTTCACAATCCTCGTCTCCAACACGATCTATGTTACGACTGAATGGCGTAGATGATGTCCAAGTTCAAGCGGCCAAGATCCGCAACGATTCTCCCTCAGCGTCCTTGCCGATGCCAATCTCTGCTTCCGCAGCGGGTACCCCGTCTAGGATCGTGGACGATGATGTTGAGGCGAATTGGTCCGGTGACGAGTCTCGCACTCTAGATAGAGATGCGTCTGCACATAGAGCTTTTATTTCGGGCGGTTCCGTGCGCGACCTCAGTTCTACTGTATCCACTGTTATCTGGAGTGGCGTTGAGGCGGTCAGGAACACGACTGGTTTTCAAAGACGTCCACCAAGAGACATCGATCGCGATCGGTGAAATTTTCTACATTCGCACACGTTTGCATAGCTGGTTTTGGTTGCATTAGTATATACCCCAGGGAAATGGGCCATCATGGCGTTGGTCTTTGGCACTTCTCAGCGTGTCATTTCGTTTCAGTAAGGAGTTCGATTCCATCCTCACTCAAGTCGATCTTTTCTCCCCTTTCCAAGCCTGTCTCTGCTCGTTTTCTTCCGCACCACCCGAGGCTCCTCCGCATGCTGCCAGTCTGGCGTCAGAATGTGGCCAATATAGCCATGTGACTCGATAATTTTCATGTCTCCACAGTCGAACATGCCAAGCTTCATTCATGCAAGGCATCAACACCTAGGCAGTCTTTTGACGTTCTAATATTCCCAAGTAGACAACACGAGACTCAAGTATGGATGAGTCGGTACAGAATCCAATGTGCCTAACCGGCACAATTTTGAGAAAACTTCTGGAACTCCCGGGGAATTCAAGCGAAGCGATCACTATTGATTGCCCGGTCCGCACATTATGCAGATCTGGGCAGAACAAAGTACGTAAAGCCAATATTTGCTCACGCTTGATGCTACCCTGGCAAAATCCTCCCTGGTTGCCGCACCAACTAATTGATTGATTGATTTGGTTTAACGTCCGTTTTTGACCTTCCGTAGGGTACTTTTGGACGGATAGAGCTACAATACATAGACTAATGAGTTATTAATTAAACAAAAGTTGTGATGCCTAGCAAGAGATGGCTCTATTTCGAATACGAAATAGATTCCTTGAATGATCCGTATGGAATAGTATACCATACTGAATTTGAATACGTACGTAAATATTACGCTAGCCATATCAAGAAGGAGGTGGAGAGCGATCTTTGGCGCCTACATACCTCCTAGGCCTATTTTAAACCTCCCCCTTGCATACTGCAGATCTCCAAGTACTTCCTTCTCTTCTTATTTTGTGGCTTATAAGATACCTCGTAAGGTTTAAACAAAGGAGATCTCCTTTTGTGTCGTTTCTTATATATTCCAAGGAGAAAATGTTGTAGAGAAAAGTCCTTGTAAGACTTAAACCAGTAGAGAGAAAGTATCCTTCTTTGTTGTGTTTAGAGGAATTACTACTGCACTATCCCTCTGCAGCCGCACCAAAAAACCTGTTAATACGTCCTAATAGTCCTGGTTCCTCTGGGTCTCCATGCCGGCTTGGTTATCAAACGAGTAATTGACATGCGCTCCCCCGCGGTAAGGTCTGCAGATCAAACAAGCTTGTGTGGAGCCATGCTTAATACAGTAGAACTCATATATAACGATCGGCAGTGTATTGTAAGCAAATTTGGTGAGATAGGGATATACGCAACAGTGAGCACGCAACAATATTCTAAGGTATATCCTACTAACATCGTTAAGATAAGAGTAGTTCTATACCCTTTTTAGAAACAAAACTTTGACAAAATCTAAAATCTTAGGTCATCTTAAGGGACTTCAACAAGTAAACACGCTGAGCCGGTTTTCTCCTTAAGGACACCACCAGTACAGCGATATATTACAGGTATCTTACCCTGATTGTTAAATCGGGGGTTCTACTGTACTACAACTTTTCAACTTTTCGCTCTCCCTTGTCAGACGCAGCATCAGCATGTGCTACATTTCCCTCAGTAGCGTTAAGCCGAGGAATGCAAATGACCTTAAGTTTATCAATCGCGCGTTGTGCTTCAGGCCTGAACTGGCACATAAGTCCCCATGTCTTGGCTAATGCACCCCTTCAAGTTAATTCGACTTTTGAAGCTCGTGCTCGTGGCACCGTCATCCAACACTACTCTGTCTTGGCACCGACCCTGGGACTACCGGTATCATCCTGGAACCTAATATACCGCTTGGCGACAAGTATAAAGTTTGCTTGTCAAGTCATCCCATGACAACAAAGCCTCAAGAGAACACTGCTCATTTCTCTACAATCTCCAAGAGAGGCTGCCAGACACGTTATAGGTGTTACCGATCACGCATCAACGATGAGATTCTTGCATGGCTTGCTGCCTTTGCTGGGCACCATCGCTCTCGCCTCAGAGCTTGTCGCCGAGAAGTGTCAGTGTCCACAGGTCAACTGTCCTACCGATGATGCCGCAGTAAGACATACGATTTACCCCCGCTTTGGCGTTTCTCCTGGCTAACAAATTCCTTTCCAGGCCCTATGCAACTGCCTCAACGGCCGCGAAACCTTTTGCAAGAAGCAATGCCCTGACTACAAGCCAACATATCGAGTATGGCACAATCGTATATCAGCCTCATCAATGCATTGCTGACAATGGACTGAAGCTATGCCCAGTACCAGCTCCCTCGGCATTCCCGAGTGCACAGCCTCCAATGCCAATAAAACTGCTACAAAAGCCAAAGATTTGCGAGTGCCCACTCGTCAATTGTCTAGCAATCTGGCCAGGGGGCTGCCATTGCGCCAACAATGCGAAACAGAGTTGCTACGACAAGTGTGGTGGTGAACCTCCTCAGCTGCAATCATGCGATGTCGATATCGCACTTCCCAGCCCCGTGATCGAACCTGCACCGATCTGTGAATGCGAAAGTATCATGTGCGTTCAAATGTGGCCTCAAAGCTGCTACTGCGCCAATGCAGCGGCACAGGCGTGTTACGCGAAATGCGGCGGCGAAAAACCCAACCTGCAGGTGAGTTTCCGAGTGGCTTATTTGTAGCTAGGGATGAGTTGAGACTAATCGATTATTTCAGTTGTGCCCACCACAGAAAACAAAGACTCTGACCACACTCACGGCTTCGCCTAGTTCCACTCTCCTCCCGCCAAACACCCACAAGGTGTGTGGTGGCAATCGCCTGGGTAGCAGCCAGTGTGATGAAGGCTATACCTGTATCACGGATCCTTACACACCAGGGTGCGGCCCCGCATGTGATGGTCTAGGTATTTGCGTCGAGGACCGGATGTGTGGTGGATTCGCGGGCTTTGCATGCCGCGACCAGAATCAAGTGTGTTTCGACGATCCTAGGGACGATTGCGATCCAATGCAGGGTGGAGCAGATTGTGCTGGGCTATGTGTCACTCCGCACAGGAGTCTAGGTGCGGACGCGTAGTTGGGGATGATGATTGAACAGGACTGCTGCAATTCGCGAACGTGTGTGCCCTGCATTTAATGCATGCTGCCAATTGCTGGGTTCCTTAATTATTCAACCCAAATGTCAATGGTTATCACTCGGTCATTCTGCGATTTTCTGTTCTATGGTTGGCTCGCTTTATTTCCTCTCCGACTCTGTTCAATTCGCACCAACCTTTACCTAATTGTTACTGGCTCGATCGTCTCATGTATGCTCTCATACACTAGATGCCTTTTTGTCCTGCTCAACCTACCATCCAATCCATATATTCACATAGCACAATGAACTTGTATGAAGGAACCAGGCCGCGCCGAAGTTACCGTGGCGCAGCCCGCATCACTTATTCACGTATTTTGTTTACAACATGACTCTAACGTCCTAATCGTTCAAGACAAACCAATTCTGCTTCAACAGTGGCTGCAAGACCCTTCTCCAATAAACAACAACCCCTTCCACAAGCTGCTGTTCAACAAAGTGTACTCGAACAACCTCAAGCCGCCACAGCTGCCAAATACGGAGCTTTCCGCCTGGGCTTTCCCCCGGCAATGGAAAGGGAGCCTCTTCTGCACGAGACTGGATTTCGTCATGCCCTGTGCTGGTCGAGGAACATGCAGCTCCTCCTGCTTATGATGATATCTTTAGCGAAGTTCATGCTGAGAAAGATGGCTTGGCTGTCAACATTTCGCATCAACCAATTAAATCAATCGCCGATTGTCCCTGGTCTTCATTCCTGCTCTAGGTACGACAGACTGCTCAAGACAGTCAGCTGCCGCCCGCGCCCCACATTCCTCTTTTCTAAGAGGGCTTCTCCGCTACCCACCGCTATTGAAAACCTATTTTTATCTAGGTCACAGGCTCGCGTCGGGGTGTGCAGCCATTTGTCGCCTTGGGAACAGTTTCGAGATGTACAAGTGGTCATCGCGTATGACTAGCGACTCATCTTACCGTACCTTCAAGTACTTTGTGGAAGGGAATCCGAATAGCTTAAATTTCTTCAGTAGTAGCGGAGACCCCTCTCATTTTGACAGCCTTTGTGGTAAGAAATCCTGGTTTGATGCCGGGAGCTCGCAGTCTACCCACTACGCCGGAATGCTGGCTAGCGGAAGAGAGATGTTGTCGAGTACATTGTTCAAAGCTGCTGGCGGTCATGTTTCTGGGCCAGGTGGTGACGGATTGAAATCTTGCGCTGCCAACGAGGACGTTTCTGCAAGATGATTTGTCGCGGACTTCAATCCCGCAACCCCCCGGACAGTTCGATTGGCGAGTCGTGACTTTGATTCGGGGCACTCTCGAAATCAACAAAATTACTGTTACAATTTAGGATCAATTTTTTTTACATTATAGTGCTATTATAAAGAAAGTTTACTGTAACCTAAACAAATTAAACTCTTATAGAAAAGAGTTATATAGTCTAAGTCTATAGGCTTGTTACCCAGTCTACTAAGTATTTAGTATTTACTATCCTAGTGTAGCCTAACTTGGATAAATGTAGCCTGTTATAGCTATAGAATTATATTTATTATCAACTGGACAGTGTAGGTAGATATTAGTGATAGTAACAGGTTACAGGCTAACAGCCTAACAGGTTTAAAAGTTGGAGCGTCTCTCCTTGGAATTTGAACTATAAAACAAAGCTGTTAATAACAAGCATTACATCTATAGCAGAACTTTGCTTACGTAGGAACAGCTCTCTATCTAGCCCCTACTTACGTAAGACCTCTACCTGACCCCTACCCCCTCTTACGTTAGACCCAATATCTACTCATTTATTACCATACTCCCCCGCACCTGGCGGAAGGGTGTTTCTCCGCCACGATTCCAAAAGTAGTAACACATTCTATGATCTCCACACCATGAACCTGGTGTTCGATATGTGCCTCAATCTCAGTGGTATTGATCGGACCTAGGATGGAGACCATCCGGGTCAAGTTCTTCCATGGGCTTTAAGGACCCGAGTTGACATGGCTTGTTTGGAAACTCATCTGACTTCAGTCGCTAGCATTGTGAAAGTGAAAGAGCACGATGAAGCCAAGTAGCTTTCTCGCGAGGCTCGCGCTGTCTTTATTGCCATTGCAAACATGCGTGCAAGCGTTGGGAGGCAAGCCCGGAGACTATATCATCGCGGAAAAGCGAGCGCCACTCCAGGACATTGTATGGAGCTTCACATTGTCCAATTCTTGAGACTGACTCGGAGTAAGGTGACCTGGGATGAGCACTCTCTCTTCGTTCATGGCAAGCGTGTCATCTTCTGGGGGGCGGAGGTGCATCCATTCCGGTGGGTAGAATTAGCTATTGGCAAAATAGTGCTAATTCTATGCCAGTCTCCCAGTCCCAAGCTTGTGGCTCGATGTGTTCCAGAAGATCAAAGCGATGGGATATAATGGAGTATCTTTCTACTCTGCATGGGCGCTACACGAGCCCAAGCCCGGACACTTCAGCGCAGAGGGTGTCTTCGACTGGGAGCCTTTCTTTGATGCAGCAAAGAAAGTCGGCGTGTATCTTGTTGCTGTAAGTCAACATACCTAATACTCCAGTCTTAGTGCTTATGACCCAGCGTCCTGGGCCGTACATCAACGCCGAAGTGACGGGTGGCGGGTTTCCAGGCTGGCTGCAACGGGTGTCAGGTAACTTCCGCACGCCAGATGCCGACTACCAAGCAGCAACCCTGAACTACATCGAATCAATCACACCCATCATTGCGAAGGCGCAGATCACAAACGGCGGACCGGTCATCCTGTTCCAGCCAGAGAACGAGTACTCGATGGCCGTCAACAACGTCACATTTCCTGATGCGGATTATATGAACGACCTCATAAAGCAGTATCGAGATCTTGGGGTCGTGGTACCTCTCATAAATAATGTTGCATGGGCCAATGGAGTAAATGCGCCAGGAACGCCGGCGCCAGTGGATATATATGGACACGATTCCTACCCACTTGGCATGAATTGTACCGACCCTTCGTACTGGATTGACGACTCGCTTCCGACTGATTGGCGGAAGACCCATCTGGAGCAGAGCCCCAATACTCCCTACATGCTCGTCGAGTACCAAGGTGGTGCATACCAACCGTGGGGTGGCGACGGCTTTGAGAAATGCGCCATCTTCACTAATCATGAGTTCGAGCGTGTCTTCTACAAGAATAACATCGCTGCAGGTGCGACCATCTTCAACGTATACATGGTGGGTCCTTTATGGTACGTTTTTCCATATTCAAGCTGATAATTGCAGACGTTCGGAGGCACCAACTGGGGCAATCTTGGCCATGCCGGCGGATACACGTCGTACGACTACGGCGCCGCTATCACAGAAGAGCGCCAGGTCCATCGTGAAAAGTACAGCGAAGCAAAACTGATTGCGAATTTTGTACATGCATCATCTGCCTTAGCAACGGCTGTTCCAGGATACAACACCACTGGCGTGTACGCAGACAATATAGCTATCACCGTAACACCGCTGTTCGGTAACAAGACAAGCTTCTACGTCACCCGCCAGACCAAGTACAACTCTCTGGCTTCGACATCTTACAAGCTCAAACTGCGGACGAGTGCTGGCAACCTCACCATTCCGCAGCTCGGTGGGTCGCTGACTCTTAACGGCCGAGACACCAAGATTCATGTTGCCGACTATGACGTTGGTGGCTTCAATCTGCTCTACTCCACGGCTGAGATCTTCACGTGGAAGAAGTACGGCAGTCGCACCGTGCTAGTTGTTCATGGTGGCCCGAAAGAGCTGCACGAGCTTGCGGTGTCGCAAACGAGCGGTGGAACGGCTGTGGAGGGATCTGGCGTCAAATTCTCCAACCGAAACGGCAACACAATTGTACAGTGGGAGTCAGGTAGCGACCGTCGCACAGTTCGGGTTGGCTCAGATCTGTACATTGTCATTCTTGATCGCAATTCGGCATACAATTACTGGACTGTCAGCACTCTACCTGAAGGCAGCTACTCGCACGATGCAACGACGTCTTCGGATCTTATTGTCAAGGCTGGCTATCTTCTCCGCACAGCGACCATCGCTGGTGGTATAATCAACTTGGTAGGCGATGTAAATGCTACGACGACTATTGAGGTAGTGGGCGGAGCTCATAGCGGTATCACGGGGCTTACCTTCAACGGCGAGATGCTGGACGCTAAGAGCGACCGGAACGGTTTCTTGAGCGCTACTGTGCGATTCTCTGATCCCGCCATCAAGTTACCAAGCCTCGACTCGCTGAGCTGGAAGTACGTCGACGCGCTTCCAGAACTCAAAGCGTCGTATGATGATTCGTTGTGGGTGAACGCGGACCACACAGAGACGAACAACGACTACTGGCCACTTACCACACCCACTGTTCTTTGGGGTGCCGAGTACGGCTTCAACGCCGGCTCACTGATATTCCGTGGTCATTTCATCGCTAATGGCAATGAGAGCTTCATTCACTTGAACGTTTCGGGGGGTTCAGCCTTTGCGTTCTCCGCGTGGGTTAATGAGACCTTCATCGGATCGTGGCATGCGACGGGAGAAGCCAATATTGCGAACCTTACTTTGGAGGTTCCCCAGCTTACGCGCGGCGATAACTACGTCCTTACAGTACTGTCGGACCATATGGGCCACAATGGAAACTGGATGGTAGGGTACAATGAAATGAAGACGCCCCGTGGTATTATTGGATATGATTTCCCTGGACATACAAAGCACTCTTCAAACTCCACTCGTGCACCAGATGGCATCAAGTGGAAAATCACGGGCAATCTGGGAGGCGAAGACTCTCGTGGAGGTATTCGTGGTCCACTGAACGAGGGTGCACTTTGGGTGGAGCGAAACGGATACCACCTTCCAGGAGCTCCCACCGAATCATGGGAAAGTAGCAAAGGCCCGGCGTCTGGGCTGTCCAAGCCAGGTGTTGGGTTTTACTCGACGACGCTGAAGCTTGATATTCCCGAAAAATGGGATATTCCACTATCGTTCATCTTCCATGGCGACGACTTCAATGGCGTTGGCAAGGGCTGGAGGGCTCAGCTGTGGGTGAACGGGTATCAGTTTGGCAAGTTCGTAAACGGCGTCGGTCCCCAGCGCCGCTTTCCGGTTCCAGAGGGTGTTTTGAATCATCGCGGGGACAATTATGTGGCGATCAGTATATGGGCAGTCGATGCGAAAGGCGCGAAACCCGAAGGAATCGAGCTTGTTGCGGGTATGCCGGTGAAGACAGGTTACAATGGCTTGGAGAGTGCGCCGATGTCTTGGTGGGAAAAGCGAGAGGGCGCGTACTAGCTGCTGCGATAGGATGATGTATCTTAGCTACATACTCTGATAGATTGAAACTTTGCTCTACAATTCTACGTTAGCAGGAACGTTAGGGATGGGATTGCTCAATTCTATCCGCTCAGTCATGACGTGCAGCACTTGCACGATGGCAAACTCCGAGACAATACTTGCCAGACTTGAGACGTAGTGGTTCGATTGTGTGTGACGAACTCGATCGCTACTCCGCCCTAGGACAGTGTTGCACTGGTGGAAGCATCGGGCCTGAAAACCCTGCGGCGCAACGCGGCTAATAGTGGATTCGCCTTGCCGTAGCCACTCCACTCAGGCAACGGCGCTCCATCACCAGCACCCCGTCGTGCGATAAATTCCCGGGTCAAGATTTTTTTCGCCAACGAACTTTGATGCAAATTTGAAGCGCTTCATACGAGTCGAGGCGAAATCAGGCGAAAGGGATATGTATAAGAATGCCTCATGCACTGTAGCACTAGTCCCATCAGACACCCACCTTCCAACTCCCATTCGCATTCAAAATTCACGCCAAACCACAGCTCCATCGAACTTGATCTCTTGCTTACATCTTCCCGATAACTAAAATGCCTTCTTTCAAAGGTAGTACATGCCGAGATAACCATTACACGAGGCACAATGGCTAAATCACCACCTAGACTCTGTCTCATCCAGCCCTGCTGGACCATCCTCGGCACCAACACCATCGACTGCCGTGTCATCGACACCAACCCACGAGACTCTTCATGGCGCTGCTGCAGCGTTGACCTTGCAAGGGCTAGAGCTCTGCCCTCACTGCTACCGTGAGATGAAGCACTGCAACGAGCGTTTCGCATTCGCATAGTCGGCCCGCAATTCGATGTGGAGATGGTTACGTATGCGCGGAGCAAACATCGCGCTTGGATCACCACGTTCTGACCACCACACGAGATATCGAGCAATGTTCCGTTGGTGCTTGTTGTACAGTAGGATAGGTTTACGCATCACCAAGGCGTAACGAGGGGGACTTTGGACACTATGGCGTTTTGGACATACCCGACTTCTAGCTTATTCGCGAATGCATGTATTGTCGAAAACGGGATTGTTTGTGCATCGCGTGATAGGATGTGGCTCACGCCCTTTTTCTTTTGACTCAATTCTGTGCTCCAACGTAGGCAGAGTTCGACCCGTTAGTACTGTTGCCTTGCGTATCCGCGCTGAACGTTTGTGATATAATACGAGTCTAAACAAATGTCTATCTCATCCCATAGGTTTCAATCGCACTAAGGTGAGAGGCTACAGGTAACGACATTCTGATCTGTTATTCTAAGCTCAACCGCGGTTTCGAAGTCAACAGAGTGCACAATGCTTGCATACCCGTTTTCAAATTGCATCCCATCGTAGAGAGGTAGAGCAGATGTTCATCTACTATCGTGTCTTAAAAAGACTCTGAACTCCTCACTCGTGCTACGCTGGCATGTCTTGTCTCATTAGAAAAGGGTTCAAGCAAGGTGACCAAAATAGTTCCAGCTCTAACCCAGGATAACAGTTCTAGGTGACATGAATGATATCCATCTATACTGGTATTGGTATCGTGTTAATACCTTGATCACAAGTACGACCCAAACACCATCATCCAATGAAACATTGTTCCATCTTTGTGGGTCTCGTAGCCCCCATCGTGCGCCTCACAGTCTGGCTCCACGTGTTTAAGCATTACGGGACATGCGACAAAGTACCATCAGAGTGGCTGGATGAGCCAGCTCCCGTTGTGTTTGTGTTTGTGTGTGGTTACCTCAGTAGTACGATTGACTGAATCAATACCACCGGGTGACGGGTGTTGGGAAGTATTTAAGTTGGAGACGCGCCTCCGCCACTGCATCTTTTATCCGGACGTTGCTCAACCTCTCCAACACCAGCCCAGCATGTTCAAAAGAATGCTCCTCGCTCTGTTGCCGCTTGCGGCTGGCATGCCTCCATCGGCGGTCAAACCAGCAGCCCCACCACCCATGAGGCTGCAAGTGACTACCTTCCAGGCCTACTCACACGACGCCTACACTGGCTACGCGAACTTTGTCACATTCATCGTTGGGGAGCCAGGTTACTCGCTCGGAGCTATATGCAGTCTTGCAACAGCTGAACCGTTGTTTTCTGACATGAACTGGACCGAATGCGATATTCGTAATGGCGATCCCGGCGTCAAGCTGTTATTCCAAATCAGCCCCGGGTTCAGTCAGGTCAGACTCAAGAAGGGATGGAAGAGTGGCGAGTAAGTTAGCCTTGATATGCAAAGGGCACAGTGCTGATGGTTGCCGTGACAGCATGTACATGTGGGGGGTCGCGACGCAAGACACATACTGGAAGGAGGGCAATGGCGGTAACGTAACGGCCATGTGGGAGGGAAAATATTACTGGGTTAATCAACCTTGGGACTTTGAGGTCAATAGCATCACAGGCTAAGCGAGATTGCATTGTACCCGTGGGGGTGTTGCAGCGGACGGTGCAGAGGATGAAAAGAGGAAGAAATCAAAAGCATTAAATAGAGTGTCAGGTAGCCCCGCGCCTCTCTGATAACTCACAGCTGAATCTGCAGCAATATTCCGTACTCCAAAGGCCCAAAACATGTCCGATGAATAACGGAACAGTTGAAAAACGTGAATGAAGAGGAGGGCATAGCTAGGGTCACTTGGCGTAGTGGCGCAGAATGCTGTATTCACCTGGGCGAAGTCGTATTACACTCAGCAGTTGCAACCTCCAGGTCCTTGTGTTTGGTTGGCTTCAGGCCTCAGGTTGACGCCCTGTCGTTGCTGGCCCGGCCTCAGGTTGCGTGGGCCAGCCTGGTCGAGGGGCAGCTTCTTGGCAATGGCTGTGAACAGCTCGCGCACGTTCTCGCTGGTCTTGGCAGAGGTTTCGAAGAACAGCAGGCCAGCCTCGCGGGCGTACTGCTCGGCGTCGGCGGTCTGGATGGCGCGCTTATCGGGGGAGTCGGTGACCAGGTCGAGCTTGTTGCCGGCGAGTGCGATGATGATGTTCTCGTTGGCCTGGCGCTGAAGCTCCTTGACCCAGGCCTTGGCCTTGTCTAGTGACGCCTGTGGTGTGTCAGCAGGGCGCCGCGACCGCACGAGGGGAGGTCTGCACATACGGCTTGTGTGATGTCGTAGACTACGACGGCGCAGTTGGCGTTGCGGTAGTACATGGGCGCGAGCGACTTGTAGCGCTCCTGGCCGGCCGTGTCCCAGATCTCAAACTTTACCGTCGTGTTCTCGTCGAGGGCGATGGTCTGGGTCAGGAAGGCGGCGCCGATGGTGGATTCTCGGTAGTCGTCGAATTGGTCCTTGACGAAGCGCAGCACCAGCGACGACTGTGGGCCTCGTGTTAGCTACGACGGGTGCGCACAGGGCTGCCTGGGTCGCTGTCGCACCTTTCCCACCGCGGATTCACCTGTTTGGGTCAGCCGTGACGAAGCATACGCGGGGAGGGCGCCGGGGCCTACCAAGCAGGACCAGCTTGAACTGGGCGAAGCGGGAGCCGGAGCCGCCTGGCCGTTGTCCGTGCTGCACTCTGGCCGACATGATGGGGGGGGGGGAGGGAGGGCGGGCGTCGGCGGGTTGGGCGGTCGGGGCGGGCGGGTGCGCAGGCGGAGTGGCGGGTGGGTTGGGCGGCCGGGGCGGAGGGAGGGTACGCTGAGGGGGTGTATGTGGAGGGGGGGTATGCGGAGGATGAATGGGCGGTGCACGGGTTGGCTGGCCGTGTTACTGGTCACTGGCCTTGGCGAGGAGGACCCCCAGACGATGACGAAGCCAGGCACCAGGCCAGGCACCACCTGGCACCACTACCAGACGGCGGCCACCACAACACCAGCGCCCTGCTGCCGCCCACCATGAGCGCCGTCCTGCCCTACCGCGACATCAACGTCCACTCGTCGCCCTCGCACTACGCCTTCTCCTCGCCGTCCTCGCCCGCGGCCCCGACGCTGGTCGTCGACCGCCCCTCGGGCGACTTCCGCCTCCACCATGGCAAGCTGCTGGGCTCCAAGCGCGTGTCCAGCATCGCCGGCATCCTGGGCATCATCAAGCTGCGGCTAGGTACATCCCCCACCCCCCCGCGCAGTCCGCACGCGGCGCGAAGCTGATGCATGCCAAGACAAGTACATCATCGTCATCACAAAGGCCCAGCACATGGGGAGGGTCAAGGGCCACATGATCTACCGGGTCATGGCGACCGAATTCCTGCCGTTGCGCGAGCGGCCGCTGCACGACCCCGACGAGGACAACTACCTCGCCCTGCTCAAAACCCTCATCAAGACGTCGCCGCTGTTCTTCTCCTACGCCTTTGACATGACCAACAGCTTCCAGCGCCAGGCGCATGCCGACCCCTCGACCCCGCTCTGGAAGCGCGCCGACGACCGTTTCTTCTGGAACCGCTTTGTCCAAAGCGACTTGATTGACTTTAGGGGGGGCTTTGGCGGTGGCTATGGCAGGCACTCGAGCGCCCAGCAGCCCCATGTCGATCCCTACATCCTGCCCGTCATGTATGGCATGCTGGAGATCAAAAACACGTCCATCAAGGGGTCCGCGTTGACCTTTATCCTCATCACTCGACGCTCGCGACTCAAGGCCGGGACGCGCTACTTTTCACGCGGCATTGACGAGAACGGCAACGTATCCAACTTCAACGAGACGGAACAGACCATCATACTGAACGACGACGCGTCCGGCGGTCCTGGCGGATTTGGCTCGAATCAGCACGGCGCGGTTGGCGGGAACACGGGCAAGGAGACGCAGGTGCTGGCTTACGTGCAGACCAGGGGCAGTGTGCCGGTCTACTGGGCCGAGATCAACACGCTCAAGTACACGCCAAAGCTTCAAGTACGAGGGGTCGAGAATGCGCTCCCTGCTGCAAAGAAGCATTTTGCCGAGCAGATCCGACTATACGGCGACAACTGGCTCGTCAACCTGGTCAATCAAAAGGGCCGCGAACAACGGGTCAAGGAGGCTTATGAGCAGATGGTGGAATACCTGGTGAATTCTCCTGTCGACAACACCGAGGGCGACAAAATCACGTCGGAGAAGTTCCACATCATCGACGCCGGCAACGCACAAACAGCCTACGACCGCTTACACTACGTCTACTTCGACTTCCACAACGAGACCAAAGGTCTGCGCTGGGATCGTGCGAAGCTGCTCATGGATCAGTTGGAGCCGCATGTGTTGAAGCATGGCTACTTTCGCGGGGTTGACATGCCAGGCGATGCGGGCCACGTTGAGGTTCGACGACATCAGACAGCGGTCATTCGGACGAACTGCATGGACTGCCTCGATCGCACAAATGTTGTTCAAAGCATGATTGGCCGATATATCTTGTCTCGGATGCTCGTGGACCTTGGGCTGATGCGCGAAGGCGAGTCGGCGGAAGAAGACCGGGATTTCGAATTTCTTTTCCGAAACGTTTGGGCTGACAATGCCGATGTGGTATCCAAATCCTACTCTGGTACCGGCGCCCTCAAAACCGACTTCACCAGGCTTGGCGTGCGGACGAAACAAGGTGCAATCCAAGACCTGAACAATTCCATTACGCGATACTGCCTGAACAACTTCAGCGATGGGCCGCGACAGGACGCTTTCGATCTGTTCCTGGGAGCATATCTGCCCAGCGACTCTGATGTTGGCGGACAACTACTCTTTGCCGATCGAAGACCCCTTTTCATTCAATCGATACCGTACATGTTGGCCGCAAGCATCTTCTTGATACTGACAGGAAGCCTCACGCGGAGAGGGCCAGACTCGGCAACGTGGCCATTGCGCCTGCTCATGCTGCTCAGTCTGCTGACTGCAGCCGCATGCTTGAACTTCATCTGGAGCAACGGCACCCTCTACGTAAGCTTTTGTCACAGTATACTTGAGTTTAGGAAGCTGGTCACTAATCAAAGCAGGTCAATTGGCCAAAGCTTAATCGTCTACCAGCGCAAATCGAAGCCTACCAGGAGAAGCTCTCCAAAGTGTCGCAAAGCGCTGTTGTCGGATCACTTGTAGGCACAAAGCATGAACGGGGCAAGAGTGATGCACGGTTGTTAGGCTTGGAGGAAGGCAAGAAGAGGATCGAGTAGCGTAGGATGAGAAGAGCTAGTTGGCCATGAGGTTCTTACCCGGCTCAAGCAAATTTTCATCACCAAACACGACACAGTAAAGTCAAAGAATGGTATTGAAATGCCAACATGTCGTTATGGTGACCTTTTGTACAATCGAATTGCATGGTATAAAGAAAGCTAGGCGTTGTCCTCGTGAAGCACGACCAGAGAAATCGGTGCTGGGCTTTCATGAGGAGCGTTGCATGAGTTGATGGTACAGGGTGTATGTGTGGGTATCATTACCAAGGAGACGAAAAAGAGACGGAAAGTGGTGTACAAAGCTACCAAAGGTGAATCATCAAAGGTAATGACAAACAAGAAGTGAAGAAGCAGAGAGCTAGCAGGAGATGTGCGCCACCGGCAAGACGACCACGTCGAATTCGTCATCAACGCTCTCTTGGCTCTCGGTGCCTGTCCCTTGCAGCGTCTTTTCGTCTTCGCCATACTTGCCCCCCACAAAGTCCCAGCCATCGCCCTCTAGACGTGCTCTCAGACGTTCGCGGTTGGAGCTGGCCGCGCGGCGAACTATTGGAGTCCACGCACTAGTTCCTTTGGTCGGTTCTCGCTGCGTGGTGTCGTTGTCGAGCTCCCAATCGTCGAAATCGGGTAGTATCCACAAGTCGGACTCGGTGCTGTCGTTGGCCGCCATGTTGAGGTTCAAACATGTACTTTGGTGCAGCTCCATCTGGCGGTTCTGGAGGCGGCTGCGTTTCGTCTGCAGCAGCCACGTAGCGCATGCAGTGCTGCGTGTGAGCTTGATGTTGAGAGGCGATGAGGTGTCCATGTCTGTGGGCCCCTTGCGTTTGCTGGCGGGTTGGGCGGGTGAAGGTGCGCGAGATCTTCGAACGGGCGTGTCTGTGGCGCGTGACGGGAACATGCCATAGACGGCGTGGCTTAGATTGTAGTCGTGGCAGGACTCGTCACGCGTGCGATGTCCTAACCGCGAGCCGTCATCGTCCATGTTGGGCGAAGGCGAGTCGATATGTGAGGAGAAAAGTGGAATGCGCTTGATGATGGAGAGTACGGCAGACAGATGGCCTCATGCAGGTGGTGCAGCTGCATATGCGAGTGATGGCGAGGGTCGGACAGGGCGCAATGCGGCTGCCTGGTGATATGCTCGTGAAAGAGTCACCCGATGACGTCGCCGCTGGTGCGCTTACGTAGTCACGTAGCAGTGTCTCAGTGGTGGCTAAGAACTAAAAAAGCAGAGAGAGGGCGAGAAATGAAGAATGGAGCGGGTACAGAGATGTAGGGCAGGAGGAGGAAAGGGAAGAGGGCAGTTGGATCACGCTGCCGGTAGCCGACTGGTGAGGGGTGGGCAAGAGCAGCCGGATGCGGCGTTTGCAGGTGAACGCAGCGCAAAGAGGTCATGATGTTTGCGGCAGTCGGGCGCGAGACGGACGTGGCAGGGCGCCCGTCGCGGGGTCAGAGTCGCGGGCATTTGGAGCGTGTCAGAGCTGTGTACCTGCATACGAGGTGGTGCAGGTCCAAGGATAGGCCAGTCACTGCAGTGTACCACCTATGTAGTATGTACTACTCCGTATGTAGTAGCCACATGGCGGGTGGTCACGTGGTGCACTGTAGCGCCGGGCCGCCGGCCGGAGCTCTCAGGGCCGGCTGTCTCCCAAAACTTCACGAGCCGCAGCCGACGACCATCAACACCGCCGTCTCCGCCCTCGCCCACCCCCATTGCCGCCATCCGGAGGCAGCCCACCATGCTGCGCGCCTCCATCCTCCGCGCCCGTCCTGCTGCGCGGCCATTGGCCCGCCCGGCCCGCCCGCAATGGCATGTCGTGCAGCGCTTCTACGCCGACGACAAGCCCCTCGTCACGCCCTCGATATCGTCCGCCAGGCCATCGCGGGTCGAATCATCGACCATTCCCGCCTCGGACGTGCCCAAGCCGCCGCCTGCGCCCGCGCCCACGGCATCGCGCTCAGCGCCCGTCGAGCAGCCCGCAACCACACCGCCCACCGGCACCGGCACCGCAAGCATAGCGCCCACCCCCCAGCAGCCCCAGCAGCCCAAGAAGAAGCGTCGGCTGCGGCGCCTCCTCTTCTGGCTCACCATCCTGTCCGGCCTGGGCTACGCCGGCGGCGTGTGGTACTCGCTCGTGTCGGACAACTTCCACGACTTCTTCACCGAGTTCGTGCCCTACGGCGAGGATGCCGTGGCCTACTTCGAGGAGCGCGAGTTCAGGAGGAGGTTCCCCGGCCGCGCTGGCCAGCCGAGACTCCACCCTCAGATCTCCGGCGAGACCAAGGTCACCATCCCCGGGAAGAGCGGACTGAGCGCGCGCCTCTCGGAGCAAGGCCAGGCAGACCTGAGCACCAGAGGGCCGCATGTCAGTGCCATTGCCGACAACACACCCAAGTCCGCCGGCGCGCAACCCAAGGTCGGCTCCAACACGCCCGCGCCTAGCAAGAACACGCAGGAAAAGAAGCAGGAGCAGGCCCAGAAAGAGAAGCCTACCGCTTCCATCTCCCACCCGGAAAAGCCCGCGGCCAAGGAGGCTGTTGCACCGGCTCCTGCCTCGTCCATCTCGCAGCTCGACCATCTGGCAGTACCCGCCGCCAGCGAGGCTGTTGTCCAGGACGTGGTCAAAATCGTCAACGACATCATCACAGTCATCAATGCCGACTCGGCCCACGATGGCAAGTACAACTCCGCGCTCGACAAGGCCAAGTCTGAGCTTGGCCGTGTTGTTTCACACATCAACCAGATGAAGGCGAACCTGCAAAAAGAGTCCGAGGACAAGGTCCAGGCCGCACACGCCGAATTCGAGTCTGCAGCAAAAGAGCTCGTGCAACGTCTAGACCACCAGATGCAGTCTCAAGAGGCTCGCTGGAAGGAGGAGTATGAGAACGAGCGGGAGCGTCTGTCCCAACTATACAAGGATAGGTTGCGGTCCGAGCTCGAAGCTGCTCACAAATTCTACGAGCAAAAGACCAAGAACGAGCTTCTTGAGCAAAGTATTCATCTGCAAAAATCCTTCACCGCCAGCGTTCGGGATCGCGTCGAGGCCGAACGCGACGGCCGTCTTGGCAAGCTCAATGAGCTCTCTTCCTCTGTACACGAATTGGAAAAGTTGACTGCCGAGTGGAACTCTGTTGTTGATGCCAACCTCAAGACGCAGCATCTTGTAGTCGCTGTCGAGGCTGTCAAGTCTGCGCTGGACACACAAGCTACACCCAAACCTTTCGTTACTGAATTAGCCGCGCTCAAGGAGGTCGCAGCAGACGACCCGGTTGTGAGCGCCGCCATTGCCAGCATCAATCCCGCCGCCTACCAGCGAGGCATTCCCAACCCTGCTCTCCTAATCGACCGCTTCCGTCGTGTGGCATCCGAGGTCAGGAAAGCTGCGCTCCTTCCCGAAGACGCCGGCGTCGCTTCGCATATCGCGTCTCTCGCCATGTCCAAAGTCCTCTTCAAAAAGTCTGGTCTTGCCGTTGGCCAGGATGTCGAATCTGTCCTTGCCCGCACCGAAGTCCTGCTGGAGGAAGGTGATTTGGATGCTGCAGCACGTGAAATGAATGGCCTGCAAGGGTGGGCCAAGGTTCTCAGCAAAGATTGGCTAAGCGAATGCAGAAGGGTTCTGGAGGTCAGACAAGCGCTTGATGTTATTGCCACCGAAGCGCGTCTGAACAGCTTGTTGGTCGACTAAGCGACTTCCTTTCTAATGGTCTCATACCATGAGTTGACCTGTAAGGTCTTTCCTTTTGTATTCACACGCGAGCATGTGTGGCGCTTGTACATGTAGCTTGTACAATGGAAGGTTGTTTTTCACATTCAAACACCAAGTAATAGCCTGATTTGTTGCGTGAGCTTTGCCATGGTGGGACGACATCTCTTCCTCATGTATCCAGAGTAGAGATGATGTGTAGGGATAGCCAAAAGTTGTGTGCTACTATGTGCTTCAACTGCCCTATGGAAGCCTATGACTATCTTCAAACACAAGTCCAGCTGCCAAGATTTGCATTGCCCTTCGCTTTATACCGAATACCACAACTACAAGTATGGACATGGCGCCGTTGTTGCTCGTGCGAAGAAATGGTCTCTGCACCGGCACATTGACGCTGTAGAGCCCACTCCCTCCTCCTTCTACGTACTTGGGTCGGCAAAGTAGAGGCACCAGCTAGCTACTCCACCCCGACAAAAGTAGCACAATCGCAGCCGTGTCTAACGCAATTTCTGTCTCGTCGGAGTGCTTCCAGACACTGTACTCAGCGGAAGTGGATTCCTGGATTACTCCCATCGCCCCTCATATGAGAAGGAGGTAGTTTCCTGCGTATCTGAAAGCGCTTGGCGACCAGTGTAATGCCACTGGCCGTGCCTACCCTGGTCTCTCAGCCCAAGGACTGTGTCTTGCTGACTTCGGGAATGGGACCGAAGGTTTCTATAACGAGGGCGTGATCGGTTGCGCGTCGGCGTCATGCCCACTTACAGCAGTCATCTTTTCGCTGGTCAACGATGCACTCATCGCGTCTGGGAAGCCAACACTAGGCTTTTGGCATTCTTGCCTGTATAAGACGGGACACAATGCTTTCCCAAACTACTCATACTACCCGTCCCCACCGAGAACTAAGCCGGGGCATTGGCGCAAAAGGACACTAGAACGCAATGGGATGTTTGAGTGGCCAGGAATAAATATAGTGCAGGTACGAATGCGCAACTATGATACTGTAGTATACCAATGAGAAAGAAAAATCCGCACTCGTGAAGGGCAAGGTGGCTGTGTTTTGGTGGATGGTCGGATGTCGCAAAATCCAAGAATTACTCTATGAGATGGCGTCTTGTAGAACAAGATGCATGCTTTCAATTGATGTCAAAGGATATCAAGGGCAGTCAGGATATAATGTATGATGTGGAGGGTACCAACTTTCTTTCGTGACTCTTCCTGTGAATCCTAGAGAATCGCGAGCCTCACGTGGGGGACTAGGTGTCGTCTGTTCATTGAATCTTCGCCGCTATGGCCGGGATAGCCTCAACACCATTGCTCGTGGCAACCTCGGGATTGGGGTAGTACCAAGCAGCCACAGCTACGATAAGGTATACAATCTGCAGATGTGTCAGTGTCATGACATCACTTCTATCATCTATTTTGAAGATGCGCCGAAGAGCTTACCACCAAAAGAGCGCCCTCAAGATAATTGGACTCGCCATCTCGGAGGAAGTTTCCCACAACAAGGATCGAGAGCACCAGCAGCACAATCATGAAGATCTCAAAGTTGAGGTCCATGTCTTTGCCCAAAATCCATCCAACAATGACCACTAGAGGAGCATTGAACAGTGCGGTTTGGATAGACGGGCCAACGCAGTGGAACAGTGCGAAGTTCTGATGGAAGGTTAGCAACACTCGGCATATACGGAGTAAGCATACCATTTGGCCGTCCCAAGCCTCATCAATCGCCGTCAGGTGCTCGGCTGCTTTCTCAACCAGAGGAAGTAAAATGAGACCAAGGAACTGGTCAGGAATTCCGGCCTCTACAACATCCTCAATGCGTTCGACGAGGAACACGGCAAGCAGAGTCACAATAGTCAGCGAGAGCACCAGAGCGACGGTGCACTCGGTGAATGTAAATTTCGGCTTGGCGAGGTCGTCATGGCGATCGAGATCAGCATGCTCATCGGCTTCAAGCACTTCGTCGAAAATGGAGTGTTGAGACCGTGCATTGTACCAAATGAAGCTATATCTTGTCAACTATGTCTGTGCAAAATCGACCCTTCACACTCACATGCAAAAAGCAACAATAAGGAGGATCGAAGTAATCTGACTGATCCTAAGCACATTGTGCTGCAATATCTTCTCGGTAAACTCGTGGTGCTTGGTGGCCTTTGCAACAGCAGAGCGCCTGAGCGCAGAGTAATAAGCACTGGGGATGAGCAAACCGAAACCAGCGACCAACAACAGCCCGCTGCCAACTTCGCTGATAGATGCATGAAATTTCTGGCTAGCTTGTCGAAGCCCACCGACGTAGAAGCAAAGGCCAAGACAGAGGAGCAAGTTTGTGATGATTGATCCGAGAATCGCAGCTTGAATGACAGGTACCAGGTTACCATGCTCATCATGCTCGGAGGTGTGCTTGACGATGAGTATAACGAAGAGGATGATCTCCACAATGGATCCAAAGGCTGTCTCGATCAAGATGCCGGATACTTTGGGCATTTTCCGAGCAAACTCCTGTCCGGCGAAGCCTAGCAAGTTGGCGACAGGAATCATGGCAATGTAGCTTGTAATGAAGATGGCTATAGGTAGACCGGGAAAGGCGTAATGCAAGACAATGGCCATGGGTACAAAGGGCCAAAGGAGATTCGCATACTTGGCGGCATTACTTCCAGACTTCCACGCGACCCTCAGAAAATGCCAAGGATGAAAGCCAGATCGTCCACTTTCACCGTCCGGATGGATATGTTGTGGAAGAATGTTATGGAGAAGCGGCGTTGACTCGGAACCTTGGTGATGGGACGGCATCGCGTGAGCCGGCGCGATCCTCACGTCGATTTTCGGCACCTGAAAGATCGAATAGATTGAGGTTACGCTCGAGGTTGTCGATTGCTTCGGGTGTCGTGGAGAAGACGAACGCGAAAATGTCACGATCTGTCGGACGCCAACGTCGGGCGGGGCTGGGAGGCGCATCTGGGCATCGCCAATGCCCAGCCCAGGAAATCAAGGACCTCGGGACGTAGCCGGCCCTTCCTCAGGCCTTTCGTCGCATCCCAAATTCGCATGCTGCGCGAAGCAATTGTTGCAATGTATCTTCATCGTGTCTACCAGCAAATCTACGCAGTAATTGAAAAGTGTTACCAACAGAATCGCTCGTTCACCATTCTTGTGAATGACGTAGGTGCCTCGTGCTCATTGGTCAAGAGTGAGATGCTAACAAGAAGACGCTGACTTGAGAAATGTGACTGGAGAAATGAAGAGAAAAATTTATGTATTACAAGATCGCCTTAAAGACGCATGGCGATGCGGCGAAGAGTTCAACAGCCCCCTTTCATCCAGCTGTTCTTCTCGGTCCGACTCGGTTGTGCCAGCGCAGTCGCTGTTAAGAGGAAAAACAGCTATTTGATTTAGGGATGAGATGATCATATCCCTCTAGTGACCCAATGTCCATTGTACACTCTTGACGCAATCGTGCGTTGCTGCATCGAATTCGACAGACCAAAGGCAGTCTTCGATGCAGAGCGTCTAGTCCTTGGAGTGGGTTCCAAAGCAATCAATGCAGAGACAGAAGATCACTGAGAACAACATTGTGGCGGCTCTTTCACGATTGCGGTCAATCCAGGTATGTGGCGTTAGTCATGGTTCGAGAAGGGCTATCGGGAGATGATTCCAAGGGAGCGAGAAAGCCAAGTAGAAGTATTTGGCGAAAGAGTCGCCTGTCAGCCTTGGTTGTATACATGTCCAAGAGCACAAAATGAGCAGATGACTTGCCCACAATTTCCGCTCTATGTCCGGCCACTCGCCAAGTCGGATCAATTCCGTCGTGGCGCACGTAGATGGCCAAACTTGGTTCGTGGGTGTGCTAAGTAGAAGTATACATATATCAAAGCTAATACGTCACTGTCTGGATGACTTCGTTGCAATTTGAACAACCGCGAGCATGAAGTTCTTCCTTTCATCAAGGCTCGCGCTTTGGGCGAGCGTCACAGCAATATTGTTGCCATATGCATGCAAAGCGCAGAACACAACAAATTCGACCGATATCGACCGCTGCCATTCTCTTGGCAGATTCTCATCCAGCGCAATCGTGAACTCAACTGGATCGCAATCGTTCCAATGGTCATCACAAGAGAAGGACTGGTACTTTACGACAACCTTCAATGATACCCGAGATCCCATACTTGTGGGGGGACTGCAAGACCTGGAAGGCTACATTAGCGCCCCTGCAGATACAGAGGCCGAAGTCTGCGTCTACATGATGCGTGGAGTGAACGCTACTGGAAGGGGCGAGGATGGTTGTGAGGGGGTGTTGAGCCAGAGTTGTGTGGATTGGTTGACTAAGAACGTTACTTTTGCGCTTTGGAATGACGGAAGGCGAGTGCGATGTGCAAATACGCCTCAGAGCGAGGAAGTCGAAACAACATGTGGTGGAGATGTAGGCTTTTATGTCTCTACTGGTCAGTCAAAATCCTGCTGTATCGTATGGCCGCGCATTCAAATTGACTGTTTCTAGGGTTACCCCAGAACTTATCCAACCACACATGTACCATCTTGTCTCCGCCAGGGAATTCCATGCCCACGGATTACCTGACTCACAGATCTATTGGTATAGGCATGTCACCAATGAATTCAGATCAATTGGCTGATAACTTTGCCTTTTACGATCTATACGTCAAGCAGACAAGGCCATGGCTTATTACCTCTTCGATACACGCGGATTCCGGCTTTTTGCGTGAGACGAAGGTAATTTGCCAAGCACCAGACAGAGTTTTAGAAGGGAGTCGACAGCCAGAGAGTGAATGGCCATCCGAGCAGCAAGGAGGCGGGACTTTTCTGGCCCCCTGGAAAGGCGTTACCATGCCATATTTCCTTACATTTCTTGCCAGTATAGCTTTGATAGTATGGTAGTCTGCGGTGTTGTTAACGCTATTGAGATTTCATGTTCCAAGTTCCGTCAATGGCATGTGAGAAGACTAAGACATAATAGCGATCAAGGGTTGTGTACTATGGACTAGACGGATAGCACTGCGGGGCTTATCGTTACTAACGCGGCTTCCTCGAAATGCATGTCCGAGAATGAGGTGTTCTAAGGGTCAAGTTAGCCTGAGTGAATTGCATACCTAGTGTGCGGAACGTTGCTGTCAATCTCCACGGCATGACATGCCACAATACTTCGCATTCTAGGTACTGATCCAAAAATTGCGCCTCGCGAAAGGCAGTCAGGCCCGGCACCACACGCATCGGGGCTGCACAAATTGGTGCCATTCATCGCGACTGTAAAGCTCGGCGATGGGCTGAAGTATGGTAATGCTTAGGTCTGTAAGGCGTCGAGATATTCCTAACCGTGTTTAACACACCAGGCTGGGCGCCATGAATGTAGGGATCGTCTGCTGATCATGCTGTAGGCGTTTTTGGAGTCTTGTTTCATGATGCTTTTGTGCTCAAACTGAAGATCTAGCATATCATCATATCGATATCATGGCTATTGATGCTGTCAGTGCAGTGATTTTCCCCATATTTTGTGACGCATTATTATAGAATTCTAGCTCATCTATCCCAATATAATATAATGTTTGTTTGGATGGAATCATGGATGGCTGAAACGGAACAGTTTCCGCGTCAACTTCTTCTTGTTTTGTGTGCGCACCGGTGCGTCTAGGGAAACTAAGAGTAGCACCAGCATGCGGCATGATGTCAGTACACTATACTTTCCTTGCTACACGAAGTTGTGATATCCCCTCCCGCTTTCCATAGTTTACATGCAGACCGTTTATACTTTTTTTTACAGGTCTCACAATGTGCATCGTGCGTTTATGTATGGTATGGGAGATGAGTGACGTCTCGGCCCAATGTAGCTGCATGTAACGTGGTATCACAATGTTATGGCCTGCGGCTCTGTACCGCCATGACATATCAAGCGAAGAAATTACATCGAACTGGTGAATAAGTCTAGTCAAATCAACAACTGTTGAATAGAACAACAACCGGTTAATCCAGTCTTGCTCTTATCTGACAGTCAAACAATTCAGCAACGCAATGGTCGCTCCTGAAAATTTGACTCTGGATACTGCACTAGAGATTGCTCACTCACACACCCCGAAAGGGAAGTGTGGTGTCTGTCTCGAAGACTTCGAACTCGAAAAGTGCGACGGTGATGTAATCAAGGTCGTTGTCAAAGCCAAGGTTTGTAACCATTTTTTTCACAAGATCTGCATTGAAGCGTGGCTAAAGTCTTCGACGCCGAATCTGATCATCTGTCCGTTCGATCGCAGCGCGATCTATGGATGCGAGAGTGTTCCGCAGGAACCAATCAATCTCCCAATTTTCATCGAGTTCCTTGGCCATGGAGTCGATGGGCACGGAGCTTTCTGCATCAACCATGGCTTGGATAATGAAACGTTGGACCTCGATGAAATTGAACATCAAGCGAACTCAGTTGCAAGTCCAGTAGTGGTATCCGCCGAGCACGGATTTCTCAACTCGGAGCTGGTAGAGTTCTTCAATGCCAGCAACGAAGAGTCTGGTAGATCGTCAAACTCGCACAATGTACACTATAAATAACTGCGAGCTGAGCGCATTTTCCTGGCTCCTTACCAAATTCTTCCAGATGACAATGACGTCAATTTAACTGACGCGTGCTGAAGTCGAGATCAAGAATTGGCTTTTTGAATGGACCAATCGATCTTGGATGGTTACTGCAAAACAGGCAGAAGTAAACTTTGGCTTATCAGTTCAATGCCGAAAATAAACACGTCACAGCCGATCTAACGTCAGTAACAAATGTTCAGTTGTTCAAAGTACTCATATCTTCGAAAACTGTGTCATACCTTTTTTGTTTTGGCAAAGAATAGAATAATGGTGACCATTACCTTACCCTATTATTATATTGTGGAGAATTCAACCTTTCTTGCATACACCATGCTGCCGATTATCAGCTTAAACTGAACGTGTTACAAAGTAGGGTAATAGCTGCGATCGACATCCTTTGTTGCCTAGCATAATTTTAGCATGCACAAGGCTCATTGTGTTCACGCGCCGCCATTGATCAGAAACAACGGCTCAAAGCAGACTTTGTGGCATATGAGACGCTCGCAACAAAGGCAAGTCTGCATAAATCTACCGACAAAGCCAGTTATTCACACTAGAATTGCCCTTGCTGCCGATTGGGACACACTTGAGTTTTCAATCCCAAAGATACCCTCCATTTCTGATTCATCAGTGATGATACCCCCGCGGAGAAACAGCAGTTTGGTTTTGGTACATCATAGAAAGACGGGCGAGCTGGAGATTCGTCGCGCTGGTGAATTTTCCACAATCCTGAAAACACCCTCTACGCCGTTACGACAGCATTTGCACTATACGACCGAAAATCACCGCCGTGTTTGTAGATGCTCGCAATCCGAGCGCCACAAGAAGCCGTCGCCAGTAGCCTCAGAGTCGAAAAATTTTGCCGCCAACTTAGCACGGTATCTTGACCAGCGCCATCTCGAGGCGTGTTCGATTGCCGACTTTCGTGCCAGCGAGATCCAACAGCAAACCAATTGGGCATCTGAAGGTGTTTTGAACGATAAATTTCATTATGCCACCAGGCAGAAAGATGTTGTTTGTCGCTGTACTAGACCAAACAATCATGGCAGGGGTACGGTCCGCAACCCCGACATAGTCGAGCTTTGTGTACAGTTCTTCCGAAAGAATGTCGATAAGATGACTTGCACAAAGTCTCAGTGGCGCCAGATCGACATTCTCTCGCAGAATAACTCCTCCTCGGACAGCTCCTCATCCAAGTATGATTCCAAGTCATGGCAGGATATTTTGCGCGAACGAGAACAATTAAACTATGATGCAGCACTAGTAACGCCGCACCCAAAAGCTGCTCATCTATGCATTGGTCCTAATCAGGCATCGGATGTGCCAGAACAAGTCTGGAAAGCTACACGTCCATCCATGTGGAGCGGCAGAAGAGGATCTGCCACGTCCTGTAGCACTCCACTCGGGACAGCTGCATCGCCAAGGTTTTCAGTCGACTATGGTCTTGGTATCGACCGAAAAGATCGACCCACATTGTTCATATCTCCTCCCAGAGCATCGGTTGCAACAGTGTGGTCAGATGTCCAGCGAGATGCAGCTGGCCAAGCACCTGAACTTCTCTCGGAAAACTCTGAACGGCCACTGACAGTACATCGCATTGATGCTACGGCCCTTTTAAAGTCGATGGATGTTGATGGACAGAATGATACAACCAGTCTAATGAAGCCTCCAGACGCAAAGCCTGGTCCACGAGTCAAGAATCCGAATCGAGCCGTTGTTGAATTGAGGGACAGCATGTTTTCTTTAAGTTATCCAGAGAAAATTGCTGAGCGACCTGCCACGCACTGCGTCGAGCTCCCTACCCACCACATACCGATGGAGGTGCCTCCAAGTGCACCGCAAGGATACGTGGAACTTTCTGGGATTGCTCCAAGACCGGCGCATGTGGATTTGGCTACTTTGCGAGAACTTGAGGGTGCGGAGTTGAGTGCAAGCCTCAAGCATCCAGGTAAGATGTCTCAAGATTTGGCTGAAGCATCAGAAATGCTGACATCTGAGTCAAAACAGGCCTCTGGGAGAACCTCTTTCGTCTTCCAAAAACTGGATGATATGTTTGGTTTGCCTGAACAGGAGGAGTTCTTCCTACGTCACGTCACTGTTTGCTCGCGGGCCTATCCACCGCCACCAGGCGATTGTCGCTGCTGCGGAAAGTCGCTCCACGACCGCCGGCAGCGTACATTTCAGATCAATTCGTGCAAGCATTTCGTACATGACAAGTGTCTGATCGAGGAATTTCGACTCCATGATGAGGCTGTGGGTAGGTGTTCAATATGTGACGCGGTCCTGTGTGAGCGCGGCTTAATTGATCGCATCGCGCTCGATCGCGAGGCTGTTTTCGGTTCGCAGTTCACAATTTTGCCCCATAACGTTCAGATTGAGTTTCCGCAGAGAGGTAAAGCTGCACACCTGCAATTTGAAGAAGATTTGGCAGCTGCGCAACTACGGCTGCTCAAGGACTATGTTGTTGTGCATGCTTCTGACCTTTACGATGAGTGGAGTTCTCGTCGCATAGAGCCGGACTGGCAGGGCAAAGTCATCGGCCCTGCCGTCAAACTCTTCAAGGGCTGGAATATGCCTTCACAGAAGAGTCAGTATTTTGCTGATCGCGATGCCTTCCTAAAGCTTGTAGCCTGGGCTGAGCTGGTCCGTCTCATGAACCTCTCTAGAGTAGTACTGAAAGATGTCCATAGTGCCGATAAATCCTCGTTTCCAGTCGCTGAACTTCATCGCAAGTTTCTCTGGTCAAAAGAGCGATATGAGAAAGAGAAAAAAACGTGGAGGACTGGCCAAAGGGGGGTTCTTGAGTGTGATAAGATCGCGCAAGACGCCTACAGCATCGCTATGAGCACACATCCGGATGCTCGATGAGCTATTGAATTGTATATTTGTCACATTTTGCAACTACACATCAACTCATCTAAAGAATCAAAGCTATAATTCGGCAGTGTGGCCTCTTTCCCGCAGTGTGCTCCTTTCACCTGTGACCCGATGACACGTGGATACTTGCCCAATGCTAATATTGCGAAGCCCACTCTCACTTTCAATTTGTTACACAAAACATCGTGCTGCTTAACATCTTTCCTTGTCGAACCATTGATGTGCCTAGCCCAAGAGACTCTCTATAAGCACACTGCGATGACAATTCCTACGCTTCACAGCATAGCCATCATCTGCAGTACTGCATATCGCTTGTGTGGTCTCCACCAGCATCTTTCTGGAGCTATTCGTCGTTTCGAAAACGCGATCAACATCACCGACACGGATTCAGCAGCCTAACGGCACAATGATGGTTCCAATGAAGGCGTTCTCGCACACTCTTAAACCTTAGCCTAAGTTTTAAAAGCAAAATCGTTTATTAAGGTAGATATTATCTAAGCCTTCTATAAAATTAGAATCGCAGAAGAAGATATATAGAAGATAGCGTTCTAGACCTACTTTAGCCTCTATAAATAGCTTGTAACTGTAACAACGCAGGTAGGTACAGCTATAGTACTAGGTCAAAAGTTAGTTTCGTTAGTTAGCTAAGGTGCTCTTCTACTATATTACCCACAACATATATAAGGCTGTAAAATAGGCTATACATATCTAAATTTAATAATTTTTAGTGTTTAAAGATTGCGTAATATTAATACTTTGTCTGCTACCTTTAGGCGTTTTTATAGGCTGCTATATGTTACAGTATACTTATAATTAGTTGCCTACTTAGCTTACTAGGTATAATACGCTAGCACTCTTGTAAAGCCTTATAAAAGCTACTTTACTTCTCCTTAGCTATACTATAATTGTTGTACTATAGATAGCGCTTGTATATTATCTTTTTAAGGTACTACTAAAGGTGTTTAATAGGGTTAAGGTTAAGTAAATAGGCTAGCTAGTTAATTGTCTAGATTTACTTTAGAAGTAGCTAGGATCTTACTGCGCGTAAAGTATATATACGCGCGTTATCCTGTATAAATAGCTGTAAACACTACTAGTAAGGTAAAAGACTTTTAGTTAATATCTTAATATAACTTTAGCTAGAGTAGCTATGCTTTAGAGCATTAAGATTATGCTCTATAATAACTAGTAGGCTTTTCTAAGGCTAGCTACGTTTATCTACCTATATACAACCCTACACTATCTAAGCTAGCTTATAGCTAGTACTAATTATAGAGATTATCTTTAGCTTCTATTTCTTCTTTAGATAGCAAAAAACCTACTCTTTATTATACCTTAAGCTTTTCTAAACTAAGCACTTATCTAAGAACTTAAGCGTACGCTAACTCTACTAAAAGTACTAGTACTTTTTATAGAACTATAGGCGCTTAGTAGTATACTTATAGTTAAGTTTAAGTTACTATTTAGTTAGGCAATTAGTAAGGCTATAACTCTTAAGATACTAGTATAATATAGAGTAACTAGGTAGCTTTAAAGAAGTCTTATCTACGTTTACAAATACTTTTTCTTTAGCTAGCGCTTTATACTTAATCTTAGGCTAGGCGTGTACTTTGCAGTACATAATCTTCTTCTAATAATATAATAGTATAAGTAGACAGCTACTGCGTAGAAGATCTTTAGTAGTGCTAGTAGTATTATACTTTTTAAGTAGTTTACTAATTTCTTAAAGAGTATAATTAAAGTAAGCTGTAACTTTACATAGCGTTACACTACTATATAGTATTCTAACTACCTAGTCTCTTTGTGCAATAGTTAAATTAGGCTTCTTACGCAAATTTTAGTCTAACTCTTATAAAATTTAACGTAGTATAGTAATAGTTATGTAGTGTTAAAATTAAAACGTGTTGCGTTAATTTTCCCTGCAACGCGCTACGCAAAACTAACTTTTAACACGTAACTATATTAAAGTTAAATTAGATACGTATTAGAGGTATATAGGAGTGTATATTATATTAAAGAATTCTAAATTAGCTGTACACCTATAGGTCTAGTATAAAAGAATAAGAAAAACCTGTCCTCTATGTAATGCTATAAGCTTATATTTATAGTTAATATAGTAACTAAGCTAAAGTATTATTAGAGTACTTTTAGTGCTATTCTTACTAGCTCTTTTATATTTAATTACAAAGCCTAATAAAGTATTAGATATAGTAGGTATTTGTCTTATTACTCTTGTTCTTAAAATTAATAGTTTCTATTAATTAGATTGGTATTACTATTATTATAGATTCCTATTAAGCAATTTTTAAGTTCTATTTACCTTAAGTTAAGATTAGTAATAATATGTTATTCTTGTAATTCTTAGCGTTTACTAAGTTAACTTTACTTAGAGTTTTAGTAAGGTATATATATAAGGCTAGCCCTTAGGTATACTATTTCTCTATACTCTTATACCTAAATACGTTTACTTAAAGCTGTCTAAGTTCTATCTTAATTTAATTGTTAGCTAACTATTTAGTAGATATATATAATACTTATTTCTATCTCTCTTAAGGCTTATCTTCTAGCCTATAGAGCTGTTTATATATAAGCTAACGCTAGTAGATAGGTTAGAGTAGAGGTTAGGTAGGGTTTAAAGTAGAGTAACCTAACCCTAACCTAACTTCTACCTAAGCCAAAAAAAATTAGCGCTAGTAGTAGAGTTAGGTTAAGTTGTATAGAGTATAGGTAAAGGTTAGGTTATTAATTTTTTAGGTTGTAATATACACCTTAATTAAAAAGTAGACTTAGAGAATTTAATAGAGAGAAAGTTTAATTACAGCAATTTATTATATTAATATAATAAAATTATATCTGTAGCTTTGAATTTAAGACTTAATTCTACTACTAACTAAACTACTATATTAGGCAGCCTAGATACTCTAAGATACTATAAACTTAGTAGAAGTATACTTGTTGTAGTAGCGCAAAGTAAGATAAACTTTCTTAGCCTAGATAGTAACACGCTTTATATAGATAGCGTTTAGGTTAATATCTATATTTAGTTAGTTAATAATATTAAAAGGTTAAAAATAGTACTATACCTTTAAAAACTTCTATAATAAAAGCCTTTACTATCTCTTATAGTGTATTAAGAGCGTTACGCCTAAAGCGCGTACTTATATTTAACTTATACTACTTAGTAATCTTTCTATATAGGTATTAAAACAGAGACTTAAGAATAAGTAGGCTAGTAGAAATCTAGTAGGCTCTAATCTCTCTTAACACTACTGCTACGCAGATATTAGCATTTAATGTAATAAATAACTGTAAAAATTTACTTGCAGTATTACGTCTTACTGTTTTTCTAAAAGCTACTACTACCTTCTTAATCTTTCTAGTAAGAGCCTTATGCGTAGTATTACTAACTATTTTTTTACTAGTAGTTTTGCGTAGTAACTTTATAGTAGTAGTAGCTACTAGCTTTGCGCTTAGCTTTTTACGCTTAGCTAGAGTAAAGTGTTTATATTTAGGTACTATTATAGGCTAGTTAGGTTGCTATAGTAAAGTTAGTGTAGGTAGCTTAGTTAAAAATCTTAAAAAATAAATAAATATAGTTGTTACCTTAGCAGTAATTTTAGAATTGTAATTTTAAAGCCTAGAGTATAATAAATTGCTGTAATAACTTACAGGCAGACAGTACTTTATATAATCTATAAAACCTATTAATTTACTTTTGCCTAGGCCTAATATTTATTAAGATAGTAGTGTGTAAAACTAGGTAAGAGCGTAAGAAGTAATAAGCTGCGCAAAAAGGTAGTATAAAGCTATTTTCTGCTATACCTAGTAGAAAAACACGTTTTAATATGATTTTTTTTACTATATATACTATAATAATAGTAGGCAGCTATATATAGACTATATTTGCCTAGGTAGGTAATTTTAACAAGTCTGGCAACCTAATTAGTAACACTATATCTACACCTACACTTATACTACCTACCTATAATTACGCCTAACTATTATATCTATAAGTATAGTAACTATTAAGTAAGAGCCTGGTAAGAAGAGCTGCAAACCTAAGGGTTTTCTACCTCTAATTAGTATTTTAGCTCTACTAAATTTTAAGAATAAGAAATAGGCTACACTTACTTAGATATTAATTACTACTATTAATTATAGTCTAGGCTAATATAAGCAGGCATTTACGTCTAGAGAGAATAAAGTTAACTACACTATCTCCTTGCGCAGTTTAGTTAGATCTAGGAAGAGTTAACCTACTAATTTCTAGCTAAAATCTAAGGATAGCTTTACTAAAAATAGCTCTAGAGACTCTATTATTGCTACTCTAGCTAAGGCTAGTAATAGAGATTGTTAGGCCAAATCTAAACTTAAGAAAAGGCTTAAGAATAAACTAGAATATATGTAACAAATATATGCAAATACATGTTACATCTAATACTTTATAAAGGCTTAGTAACAGATTATGCAACAGATAGTAAGAGCAGCGCTAAAAGCGCTCTAAATCTACTTTAACTTAGTTGCTACCTTAACTATAAGTATAAGCCTATTATATTAGATAGAGAACAAGTTTTTCTTATTCTTCTGTACAAGACCTATAGGTATATAGCTAATCTAGAATCTCTAATATAATACGCACTTCTATATGCTTCTGATATATATCTAATTTAATTCTTAAAGCTGTACCTACCTACGTTGTTATATTACAAAGAAAACTTTATCCTACTAGTAATAGTATTTAGATAATATTGCAATTTACTTTAAAAAAGATTGCGTTAAAACGTATAGAATAATATCTAAATTAGACCTGTTTGCGACCTTAAATCTATTAAACATAGTTAGAATTCCTTAGATCTCTTAGTAGCTAAAGTCTTTAGGTTTAGATCTTCCTATTAATATAATAGTTAGAATTACTTTGGTAAAAGTTGCGTTTAGCGCTAGAATAGAAACTTAGAGACTATTAACAACCTAGGAGTATTAGAGGCAACGCTAATAACTCTTCTAAAAGCTGCACTAGTACCTAGAGAATTCTAAGAAGACTTTGTATTAACTGTTACAACCTAGTAATAAAGTGCTAAAATAAAAAAGTTAGACACTAAGAAATCTAAAGAAGGCCCTTAGCCTAGAGCTGCACTAAATCTAACCTCTGCATAAATAGAGGTTGATAAATTATAACAAGAACTAAAACAGGTGTTAGCAGAAATTAATTCTCTTAAGAAAGAACTAACTCCTTTAGTAGGACTAGACAAGCTTTTACCTACTACTAAAACCTCTTAGAACTCTTTTGCACTCTGCTATATATCTAATAGCTCTATATCTAAATACTTATATTACTATAAAGGCTCTTACTAACTTTAACAATCTAAGAAGACGCCTAATATAGACAATCTTAGTAATAGGAAAGATTCTACCTTCTGCTAATAGTAGGCCTTAATCTAGGATTAACTTAAAATTAACTTAGACTACTATTAGACTAAAAGACAACATATAGCCTTAGTATAGAGTTATACTATAGGACTACCTAAGGGCTATCTTAAGCCTTAGTATCTATTAGATACTAATTAAGAGTAACTCTAGAAAGCTAAGTAAATAATTAAGCTACTTAAGTCCTACTTTATTATAGGCAATAAGGTAGCTAAAAGCTATATAGCGTTTAATTAATTGTAGATAATAAAGGAGGAAACGTTCTCCTTGTTTAAAGCTAGGGTTCTAAGTTCTGTAGTTAAGAGATAATTACCTCCTTTAGAGTAGTTTTACTACTTATAGACAAAGATTACGCTAGGATTATAAGCCCCTAACCTAGGATTTAGGTACTAATAGAGAAACTTATTTAATTAAATAGTAGAATACCTTACTACCTAAGTATATTACTAGCTGCTCCTAAGTTACCTATTAGGCTAGCTCTATAACCTGCTTTAGAGCTAAATTAGATAACTACCTCTAGCGCCCTAATAACTTCTGCGCTAGCCTATTAATTAATAATAGTACGTCTTTCTACTAAGACTCCTAAACCTAACTAATAGAAGACTTCTAGTAGTTACTATAAGTGTAGTAAGCTAGAACACTACTCTAGTAATTGTATAAAGCCTTGTGTACATTAGATTAAAACTATAGAAGTAGATAAGTATAAAGATGCTTAAGAGTAACCTAACTAGAAGGTATATTATATAGGAAATAGAAGCGCCTAGAAGAAAACCTCTTTCTAGGCCTAAGCTGTTATAATCTATTATACTTTAACCTTTCTTATTTGTTTTATAGTCTCTATTTTCTTATACCTATGCTTTTCTATAACTAAGGTATTAGCTTACGCCTTAATACTCTTGTTAACACTAGTACCTAAGGGTTTTCATTTTTAAATTCTTAAATTGTTTTATCTGTTTCTAAAGCTTTAAAGCAACCTATCTAGAAGCTTCTCTTCTAGGTTTAGGTACACAGTTTTAAGGATTAGATTACTTTTTTAGTTACTTAATATATTTAACTATACTTGAATATTAATAGCTAAAAGATTTTAAACTATCTATTTCTTATTCTTAATCTTAGGTCTTAGGATTATATACTTAGACTCTAATAGTTAAGATAATTTGTGATTTAATTAGATAAAGATAGGTTACAGTTTATTTAGCTATCTAAATACCTCTGTTCCTATAATCTTTTACTCTCTATACCTACTGTTCTATATTAAGCTATAGTGCTAGCTACTATCTACCTTAAAATACAATAACGTAATATTCTATAGGAAAAAGAAGACAATTATATCTAAAACAGTCCCTGCTATCCTTCTTCTTCTATTTATTATATTAAGGGATACTTAAAGCTTTCTCTAGTACGAAAAATCTTAGAGATTTCTTATACTCTAACTAAGCATCCTTACTTAGAGTCTAAATCCCCTCTAACTACTTACATAGCTCTTATATCTGCTAATGCGTTCTACTTTATTATAAAGAAGCTCTAGAATAAGTTCTTTACAATAAGCTTCTATAAGATTAATAGAATCCTTACCTTTAAGGATAACGCAGTTAATTAATATTAGTTAGATAAGCGTTTACCTGCCTGCTATTCCTAGTATTAGGACGTATTTAGTAAGTTAGTAGCTAATTAATTACCTTCTTATTATCTGTATAATTATAAGATTATTTTTGAAGAACTATTACTAAATACGTTTAGTCCCCTATATAAGTAGAATTAGGAGGAGCTTAAAGCTACTAAGGCCTATATCTAGGAATACCTTTAGAAGGGTTTTATTAAGGCTAGCTAATGTAACAGGCTACCGTCTAGTTAGTCCTTGGTTATAGAAAAACCTTAGCTTACTAAACTAGAACACTAAAAAGGTTCTAAATCAGAACGCTAAAAATCCTCTAGGCTAGAACACTAAAAACAGTTCTAGACTAGAGTACCTAAACCCTCTAAACTAGACTGCCTTAGGACTATAAAAACCTTTAAAGTAGCAATTAGGATAGATAACAAATTTACATCTTTATTTCCTAGCAACTACTCTTAGAGTCTGCCCCTTACAATTGAATTTGTTTAACCTAACTAGGCTAAAGGGCTATTAGTAACCTCTAGTATAGAATAAGTAACTGTCTCTATAACAGTACAAAACATAACAGTATAAGCTATCTAAATAAGACGCAATAGCATCTCTAAGTTAGTTATTAAGAACAAGTTTAATTAAATAATTATTAATAACTTCTTAAACTTAGAGGAATAATAGATTAAAAAACAATTACTGTTAAACAGCCTTAAAGAATCGCCTACTTAGCAGAAAGTATGTAACTTCCTAGCAGCTAAACCCTCTAATAATAGAAAAGAAAAGTCTTCTATAAGCGTAGATTTAGACTTAGTATTGCTAGTAAGAAATCTGCAGGAACAAATTGCAAGGCTTACAGTCTAAGTAACTCTAGAAGCCTCTAGCTTTATACAAACCCTCTTAAAAAGCTTTCTTTTACTCTAAAAGACTTACAAAGTCTTTAACCTAGAAGCGTATAAAGAAGATTAAAAAGATTACTATATCTTTAAAGCCTAAATAAAGTATAAACTAGAATATAATAGCGTAAGACTAGGCTTTTAAGCTAGCTATATTTTTAACTACCTTAATAAGTTAGCAGCTAGCGTAGCCTTATCTTAAGTAACCTAGAACTCTTAGAGCTTTGTAAAAGAACTTTAGGACTTCTTAGACAGCTAATTTAGTAATAAGCTATACAACAAAAGATTACAAAGAAAACTCTAAATAATTTAATAAAATAAGTTCTTTTTCTAGAGCTTTAACGCAGAGTTTATAAGGCTAGCCTATAATGCAGGTAAGAAAGATAATAAAGTAAACCTAAAAATAAGGTACTTAAGCGCTATCTAGCTAGACCTACAAGACAGAATAATCTTTATAGAAACTAAACCTAAATAGGAAATCTACAACCTTATAGATAAAGTTGTAATTATTAAACAAAACTTATACAAAGTAAAACTTAGTAGTAAGCACACTAAAAGAAAGAATGTTAAAAAACTTATAAATTAGAAACCTACAAGAGAATATTCTAAGAAGACTAAGAGAAAATCTTTTAAAAGAAAGAAAGCTAAGTAGGCTACTATAGAAGAGCAGTCTTACTAGAGACAAAACAACTTATGCCTCTGCTATAGTAAGTTAGGACACTACGCTAGTAAATGCAAATTATCTTTACTTTTAAAACTTACTAAAGCTGTATTAGCTAAGGTATAGGGTAAAGAAGAAGAGAACGCGTTAAAAGACACCTTAAGCTTAGAAAATAAGTAACTCTTATCTAAAGGCGCAGACAGAAGTATAGTAATATAATACTAAAAGAAGACAAGAGATTTTAATAATTCTAGAGAAAATAGCTAGATAGAGAACTTATTACTATACATACTATTGTTAATAAAACAATAGTTACTTCTATAATAATTAACACTAAGTATCTTACTTACACTATAACTTTAACTAAGTTTATTTGCAAAAATAAGTTAGAGTATAAGTTAATAGCTCTAAGAGAAATTATTAGAATTACTAGAGCCTAGTCTTAGATAAAGACAGCTATCTAAATAAAGACTAATATTAATAAGTATAAAAAGACGCTGTAGGCCTATAAACTAGATAGAGACAAAAAATATAACTTAGTTCTAAGTTAACTATAAATAAACTAGTATAATGTTACTATTGCGCTAGTAAAGAAATTAATATACATCTACTCTACTTAAACGCAAGTTAGAAGCTAAGAGAGAAAAAAACCTCTTTTACTATAAAGCATTACAGCAGCTACGTACTTAGCCTAGCTATAACAAGGCTAGAAGAATAAATCTATCTACTTTTACACTGCGTTAATAGCAAATATCTAAAAGGCTCTAAAAACTAAACTCTAAGTAGACTCTAGGTTAGTGCTCTTAGATTACCTAAAAAGAGAATACAAAACGTTCCTACGCAAGAAAGTAAACTAACCTCCTCTAGTAAAAGGACCTACTATTAATTATTTTATTAAGCTAGTAAAAAAAGATAAAAAGACTATAGAAGTGCTATAGAGCCTACTATACAGCATGTTAAGAGAAAAACTCCTTGTGCTCTAAAAAGAGCTTACTTTTTACTTAGACTACAGCTTTATATAAGTAAGCTAGTTAAGCGCCTCTATACTAGTCTTATTTATAAAGAAGCTAGAAAAAGGCTTTTAGTTCTATATAGACTACTAGGCTCTTAACGTAATTACAAAGAAGAACTAATACCTACTTCTACTTATCTAAGAAACTTTAGCCTAGATTACTAAAGCTAAATAGTTTACTAAAGTAGATGTTATCTAGGCATTCTATAAGATTAAGATTACTAAAGAAGATAAATAGAAGACAGCCTTCTAGACGCGCTTTAGCTTCTATAAGTAGCTTGTAACACTCTTTAGACTTACAAACGCTCTAAGTACATTTTAAAGATATATTAATTAAATACTAAGAGAACACTTAGATAACTTCTGTTTAGCTTATATAGACAACGTATTAATATCTATAAGTAGGTTTAAGACAGACTATAAGCAAAAGGTAAAGCTAGTAATTTAGAAACTTAGTATAGTAAAGTTATACCTTAATATAGAAAAAAGAAAATTTAGCGTAAAGAAGACTAAATACCTTAGATTTATTATTAAGGCTAAGAAAAGAATAAGTATAGACCTTAAGAAAGTAGCTGCTATACGTTTCTAGGAGCCTTCTAAGACAGTTAAAAGAGTCTAGAGTTTTGTTAGCTTTGCTAACTTCTACTAATAGTTTATAAAAGACTTCTTAGAGCTAGCTGCTTTACTAACTAGGCTTACTAGAAAAGGCGTAGCCTTTTACTAGGGTTTTAAAAAACAGATATCTTTTAAGAAGCTAAAGAAAGCTTTTATAGCAGAACTATCTTTAGCAAACTTTAATATAAAGCTAAAAATAGTAGTAGAATACAACGCCTTAGAATAGTTAACTAGAAAAGTGTTGTCTTAATATAGTAGAAACAGACGCTTCTAGGCTGTAGCTTACTACTTAGCAAAGAACATAGCTATAGAAGCTAACTATACTATTTATAATAAGAAGCTATTAGCTATAGTAAAGTGCTTAGAGTAGTAGAAAACTAAACTTTAGAAAGTAAAGTATTTTACTATGCTTACAGACTATAAGAACTTAGAATACTTTGCTACTATATAACTACTAACAGAAAGATACGTTTACTAGGCAGAGTTTCTTAGTACATTTAATATTAAATTCTAATGCTACTTAAGAAACGTTAACAGCAGAGCAGATACTCTTTTTAGAAAAGAATAAGATCTTCTCTAAGAAAGAGTAGACACGTAGGTATAGTTCTAGACTTTCTAATCATTTACTTCTGCTTTAGAAACTAAAGATAAAAAAGACCTAGTACTTACTACTTCCTTTGTAGCTTAGCAGAGAGATGCACTATAACAGAGAAGAAAAGAAACAGAGTAGCTCTAAAACGTACTTACAGATAAAGATACTACGTTAACTACTTTCTTTACAGCTTAGTAAAGAAATGCGCTATAACAGAAAAAGAAAGAATTAGAGTAGCTCTAAAATATACTTGCAGATAAAGACGCTGCGTTAAGAAAAAGAAACGTTACTTAAGACTAAAATACTAAAGAGTACTCTACAGCTAGTAAAAAAGTACTCTAAAATATACTTACAGGTAATATACTTATAGACAAAGACGCTATATTAGAAAAGGAAAATGTTACTTATAACTAAAGTGTTAAGAAGCTTACTATAGTAAAATATATTCTAGATTCTACTAAAGAAACTATAGTACTACGTATAATTATGCCTAAGTAAAGTTCTTACACAAATAAGCGCTCTAAAGAATTATTAAAGCTTACTATTAAAGAGTTATAGAAATAGGCTGTCTATATAAATAAAGCCTACTAAGTAGCAGTTAATGCTGTTAGAACAGAGTAGTAGAAGTTCTCTTCTTATTTAAGCCTAAAGGTTTTTCTAGTAAAGTATACCTTAGATAACCTAAGATACCTACTCTATAAGAAACGCAAGTAAGTGCTAGAATATATAAACTTATAAACCTATATTATCTTAGAAGCGCACAATTTCCTAATTACTAGATACTTAGGCAAAAAAAATACCTATATAATATTAGTAAGAGACTACTTCTAGCCTAGAATATTCTTAAGTATTTAGTAGTTTATCTAAAACTATATAGTGTATAGCAAGATAAAGCTATAAAGAGAACTTAAACAAGAACTACTACGCCTACTCTTACTTTTAGACTAAATATAAAAGGAATTGTTAGTAGACTTTATTATAAGCCTTCTACTAAGCTATAGAATGCTACACCTTATAGTAGTTACTAACTAACTAAGTAAAAACGTAGTGCTTATACCTATCTTAGACTTAGAAGTTCTTACTATAGTTAAGGTATTTATTAAACAAGTAGTTGCATACTATTAGCTTCTAGACGCTATAGTGTCTAACAGAGAGTTATAGTTTATAAGTAAATTCTAGTTCTTACTCTATAATAAGCTTAGAATACAAAGAAGAGTCTTAATAGTATACTACTTCTAGACAGATAGCGCTACAAAGCAAATAAATAGTATAGTAATATAACAGGTACATGCAAACACATGTTACATCTAATACTTTATAAAGGCTTAGTAACAGATTATGTAAGAGATAGTAGAGGCAGCACTAAAAGCGCTTTAAATTAGCTCTAACTTAGTTGCTACCTTAACTTTAAATATAAGCCTATTGCATTAGATAGAGAACAAGTTTTCCTTATCCTTCTATACAAGACCTATAGGTGTATAGCTAATCTAGAATCTCTAATACAACACGCACTCCTATATGCCTCTAATACGTATCTAATTTAATCCTAATAGCTGTACCTACCTGCGTTGTTACATTACAAGAAAAACTTTGTCCTGCTAGTAATAGTATTTAGATAATATTGCAATTTACTTTTAAAAAGATTGCGTTAAAACGCACAGAACAATATCTAAATCAGATCTGTTTGCAACCTCAAATCTATTAAACACAGTTAAGATTTCTTAGATCTCTTAATAGCTAAAGCCTTTAGGTTTAGATCTTTCTATTAACACACAGTTAGAATTACTTTAGTAAAAGTTGCGTTTAGCGCTAGGATAGAGACTTAGAGACTATTAATAACCTAGGAGTATTAGAGGTAACGCTAATAACTCCCCCTAAAGAATTACTAACTCTAAGAGCCTTCTTCTAAGACGACTCTGTATTAACTGTAACAACCTAGCAACAGAGTGCCAAAGCAAAAAAGATAGACACTAAGGAATCTAGAGACAGACTCTCTTAGCCTAGATCTAGACCTGTACCTCTACTAAATCCTACTCTTGCCTAAATAGAGGTTAATTAATTACAACAAGATTTAAAACAGGTATTATTAGAAATTAATTCCCTTAAGAAAGGACTAACTCTTTTAGTAGGTCTAGACAAACTCTTGCCTACTACCAAAACCCCTTAGAACTTTTCTATACTCTACTATTTATTAGACAGCTCTACATCTAAGCACTTATACTGTTATAAAGGTTCTTAACGTTTTTAACAATCTAAGAAAACGCCTAATATTAACAATCTTAGTAATAGAAAGGATCCTACCTTTTGCTAATAGCAAGCGTCTATTTAGGATTAACTTAAAATCAACTTAGATTACTATTAGACTAAAAGACAACGCATAGCCTTAGTATAGGGCTATACTATAGGACTAGCCAAGAGCTATCTTAAGCTACAATACCTATTAGATACTAATTAAAAACAATTCTAGAACGCTAAGCAAATAATTAAGCTACTTAAGTCCTACTTTATTACAGGTAACAAGATAGCTAAAAGCTAAGCAGCTTTTAATTAATTGCAAATAACTAAGAAGGAAACGTTCCTCTTATTTAAAGCTAGGTTTTTAAGTTCTGCAGTTAAGAGACAAGTACCCCCTTTAAAGTAGTTTTACTACTTATAGACTAAGATTACGCTAGGGTTGTAAGCTCCTAACCTATAATTTAGGCACTAATAGAAGAACTTATTTAATTAGATAGTAGAACACCTTACTGTATACAATATAGAGCAAAAGAATAACCTTACACTAAGTATAACACTAGCTGCCGCTAAGTTGCTAATTAGGTTAGCTCTATAATAGAGTTTAGAGCCAAATTAAACAGCTATAACTAGCGCCCTAACAAATTCTGCGCTAGCCTATTAATTTATAACAGTGCATCTTTCTATAAAGACCTCTAAGCTAGAATAACAGAAGACTCCTAGTAGTTGTTACTATTGCAGTAAGCTAAGACACTACGCTAGTAATTGTATAAAGCCTTATGTACGTTAGATTAAAGCTGTAGAAGTAGATAAGTTTAAAGATACTTAAGAGCAACTTAACTAGAAGGTGTATTATATAGGAAATAGAAGCGCCTAGAAAGAACTCTCTCTCTAGGCCTAAGCTGTTATAATCTATTTTACCTTAACCTTTCTTATTTGTTTTGCAGTTTCTATTTCCTTATACCTGCGCTTTTCTATAACTAAGGTATTAGCTTACGCCTTAATACTCTTATTAACACTAGTGCTTAAAGTTTCCTATTTTCAAATTTACAAATTGTTTTATCTGTTTCTAAAGCCTTATATTAACCTATTTAGAAGCTTTCCTTCTAGGTTTAGGTGCGCAGCTTTAAGAATTAGATTACTTCTACAGTTACTTAATATATTTAACTATACTTAAATATTAACAGCCAAAAGATTTTGAACTATCTATTTCTTATCCTTAATCTTAGGTCTTAGGATTGTATACTTAGCCTCTAATAGTTAAGACAATTTAAGATTTAATTAGACACAGATAGGTTACAGTTTATTTAGCTATCTAAGTACCTTTATTCTTATAATCCTTTACCTCTTATTTCTACTATTCTATATTAAGCTATAGTGCTAGCTACTATCTATCTTAATGTGCAACAACGCAACACTCTATAAGAGAAAGAAGACTATTGTATCTAAAACAGTCCTTACTATTGTTCTTCTTCTTCTATTTATTGTATTACGGGATGCTTAAAGCTTCTATTAGCCTAAAAATTCTTAGAGATTCCTTATACCCTAACTAAGCAACTCTGCTTAGAGTCTAAACCTCTTCTAACTACCTGCATTGCTCTTATTTCTGCTAATATATTCTACTTTATTATAAAGAAGCCCTAAAACAAGTTCTTTACAACTAGCCTATATAAGATTAATAAGATCCTTGCTTCTAAGGACAACGCAGCCAATTAATACTAACTAGATAAGTAATTACCTACCTGTTACTCCTAGTATTAGAATGTATTTAGCAAGTTAGCAGCTAATTAATAGCCTTCTTATTATCTGTACAATTATAAGATTATCTTTAAAGAACTATTACTAAATGCATTTAGTCCCCTGTATAAGTAGAATTAGAAGAAACTTAAAGCTACTAAGGCCTACGTCTAGGAACACCTTTAGAAGAGTTTTATTAAGGCTAGCTAAAGTCTTTTTACTTTACTTATCCTTTGTATACGCAAACTAAATAAAGATATACGCATCTATATAGACTACTAGAAGATTAACGCCCTTACGCGCAAGTGTCAGATATAAGGTAGTATTTAATAGAAGGGAACAGAGTAAAAGATAGCACGTTTCATAGACCCTCTAGTCCCAAGAAAGACTAGGATAGGGAGACCTTCTGTCTTATCTCTTACAAGAACACACTATAGACACAATAATACACAAGTTGCACTCTAAACATTTTATTATATTATTAGAACTATTTATCTAACAATTAAGAGTCTTAGTGCCTATACCTTTAAAGCACTACAAAGCCAAATACTTACAAAACAAAGCAATATACTACTATTGCACAAACACAATAATAACTGTTAAAATAACAATATAACATAACTGCAATCCTATAGTAATCTTAAACAATTATACTTAATAGATTAAATAGATTACGCAACTTAAGAACAAATGCGTTTCTCTACGCGTCTAGCACCTTTTTAACGCAAAGCAGCTCTCTTAACCTCTTGTTAAGCTACGTGTTATAACGCAACTAGAGATTAATAGCTATTAGCTTTTAACTGCAGCAATTAACGCATATACAGCCTAATACTAATTAGATTACTTAAACGCTGCAAATATACCTCTCTTTGTTCCTACGCGTATATTAGATCTTTTAAACACTAGAAAGACGTTATACAAGAAGAACGTAGAGGACTATAAAGAAAGGTTTAAAACGTACAAAATAGAAGACACTAAGTTCTAGAGAGAAAGCAATTACCTTGCCTAGGTAATAGACTTTATTAGAACTACTGTGTCTATATACCTGTTTACAAATTGCTACAAGCCTTTTTAGCTATACTAAGACTAGATTACTAAGCTTGCTGCTACTGTAGGCGTATAAGCAGAGAATAAGCTTAACAAAGCATAAATAAGATACTATAAAGTAATAAAGCTAATAAGAGTAGTTACCTATTAGGATACTTGGCTTACTAAAGTTAACTACGCAGTTACAAAAGGCAGAGCAACTAAAGTACTAGAGTGCCTAAACAACTAGTTTATTAAGAAGAACTTTATAGTAGTAGTCTTAAAGCATTTCCTTACTTAGACTATATTATTTATTATACATAGACTCTAGAACGCTACTGTTACAGTTACAGAGATGTTCCTCTAGTTTTAGAAGAACGCCTAACTTATGTATCTAACAAAGAGCTAATCTAATAAGGTAGCATTTGCTACAAGAAGACTAACTCTAAATAACAAAGAACTTAAGAACAAGAAGAAGAGAGGTAAAGGACGCAATTAAAAGCACTAACAGCTCTACAATAGAAGAGAGTTCTTATTACAAAAGTGCAAAGCTTGTAACAGCTTCTATACCCTCTCTAAGTGTTAGTACGCCTTTCTAGACAACGCTCTAGAGGATTAGTAACTACAAGACTACATTACTAAGATAGTAAAGGACAGGATTAGTAACACGCCTAACTTGTAAGACAGCGTAAGATTAACAAAACAACTACATTCTAAGACACTAGCGATTAAGAAGTTGCAGTTAGCTACACTTACTATTAAGTCTATGTCTAAAGAATAACTATATAGCAGAAAGATTAGAGTAATTAACTTAGTAATTATTGCCTTGACTTTTATAACTAAGCACTCTAGGTATCTACTTAAACAATTCTTTATCCTTAACTCTAGTACAACGTGCTACGTAGTAAATAATATTAAATAATTTATAAACACCTAACCTCTAGCGTAAGAAGACTTTCTATAGGCAGGTAATATATATATATAGATAAAGGCATATAGTACTGTAGTTATTAGAGTAGAAGAAGACTATACTATATAGCTCCTGCGCCTATACAACATAGCCTATTACTTAGACTTTTACTATAACCTTGTCTTATTTAGGATACTCTGCTAACAAGGTCTATAGTAAGATACTAAGTTAAACCTAACAGTCCTGCGCAGACACAACAATACTGCAGTAGCTATCCTCTAAGAATAATATAGATAATAGGTTATTAAATACAATAATGTTAAATAACTATAGGGTAGCTTCGCAACTACTATGTAGACCTAATACCTATAGTAACAAGCTAAGGCAGTAATATAGCACAAACAAATAGAACACCTAAGACCTTAGGCACTTAAGCACCTTATATATTATTCTAAAAAGGTAAAGATTATTAGCCTACCTATAGTTAATTGCAACGCGTACAAAAGATTAAAGTTAAAAAGACAAATAAGAAGAGCACCTAGAGAGATCTATAAAGGACCTAGAAAGTAAGTAGCTATTAATTTTTATAACTACAAAGACAGAAGTAACACAAAAGAGAAGACGCAAATACTAATTACGTATAGAGCAACTAGCTACCTTTAGGATTTCTATCTTAAGAACTATACTACCTATACTATTATTTAAGCCTTCTAGACTTTTGTTACGTTTATAAAGACGCAATTTAACATTACAGTTATAGTTATTAAGACTAATAATAAGACGTTCTAATTAGTAGAAGTATAATAATAGAAGGATAATTAGAGTATTATAGTAGAACTTTCTGCACCAGATACCTAAGCCTAGAATAGCAGAGTAGAACGCTTAGAGAGTGTAATTAAAGAAAAGTCTTGCGCAATACGTCTTAACGCTAACCTACTATAGAAGCTCTAGCTAGAAGTTGTGCGTTCTACTATATATCTTTATAATAGAACGCCTAGATACTTAAATAACTAGAAATTACTATACAAAGAGTTCTTTACTAGAGTTGCCTATTAAATAGAAATTGTTACGTTACTTTATAAGCTAAATTAGTCTTATCTACGCACTTATAGTTATAAAGCCTTTGCAATAATAGATAACATAAAGAGGCATAAGAGACGTTTACAAAGACTTAACCTAAAGGCCTAGATTAGTTATCTTGTTAGCTACTAATTATCTAACATATTTAGAGTATAGGTACTGTTAATAGAGAAGGTTATTAGTACCTATAACGTAGTGTTTAATAAGTATACAATTTTTAATAAGAGCAAGAAACACGTTATAGATAACTTTATACACAGTACTCTTAAGAAGATTAAAGCCTAAATCTAAATAGTAGAGTTACTCTCCTTTCCTTAGGAATAGAACAGTAAAACAGATACGTTCTACAAGGACAAGGCAGTAAGCAACTTCTATAACAGACTAGTAGATTAACTCTAATATAATAAGGCAGGAAAGAAGAGAATACTCTATTCTACGCTACTAAATACTCTACCTGCAGCGTTTATTACTACGTAGATAAGTTTAGTTAGATACAAGCAGTTACCTCTAGTCGCTACTAAGAGTAGTAATAAGGGATAAGATCTAGTTCTACCTTACTCTTGTAGAACACAGACACTAGAAATAGACTTTTTACGCAAAAGAGATAGAGCTAAGCCAGTTAATTACTAAGTGTCTCTCCTAGGCAAAAGGGACAGACTCTAACCTCTACTTAACGTACCAAGTCTAGCTACTATTGCTAAGCCTAGGATTACAGCCTATAAAGCTAATCTAATAGTAAGAAACGTATAAGAATACCTAGTATATATTACTAAGCCTTAGGCTGCAGCTTTTATAGCTAGTCTATAGGCAGAAAACGTTTAAGATATTAAAGAAGTGCAAGTAAATAATGCAAGCATTACGCGCAAGATAATAAAGAGATATTAACCCTATCTTAGCAAGCTGCTACTTCTACTCTTACTAAATAGACTTAAGCTAAGTTATCTATTCTATAACAGCTTTAAGAAGGCTAAGGAAGAATACCTTAAGAGCTATAAGAAGACTAAGTTATAGATAGAAGTGCTAAGCTTTTAAGTAAGAAGAGAAGAGATCTAAATACTAGACTTAATATAGGTATACACCTATAAGCTAGACAAGCAGTCTTAACTTAAGAAGTATAAGGCAAAGCTAGTAGTAAGAGGCAATTAGCAGAACAATGTATTAGCCCTAGATACCTACGCTGCTACACTAGCTAGAAGATTATTTTGCATACTTATAGCTATTGCTACTTAGTTTAACCTAGAGCTTAGGCAATTTAACGTTATAAACGCCTTTATACACGCGCTAATTAATTAACTAATCTATATATAGATACCTAGAAGATATACTAAAGAAGGTATAATACTTTAGCTAGATAAGGCGCTGTACAGCCTCTAGATTTTACCTCTTCTATAGCAGAGATATATTACTAATACCCTCTTAAGTATAGGTTTCCTTCTTGTACTCTATAAGCTATACTACATAATTTGCAACAGAGTATTTATTTTCTTCTATATAGATAATATTATTCTTAGTAATTACCTAAACAAGAAGAAGGCAGCAGATAAGGCTGTAGAAGAGTTACAGAAGAAGTATACTATTACTAAAGGAGAACCTCTTAAGTAGTTTCTAGGACTAGAGGTTATTAGAAACTAAGAAGCCTAAAAAATCTAGCTATCTTAAGCAGCCTATATTAACAAGATTACTAGACTTGCTACTAACTATATAGTACAATACAATGCCCTAATGTTACGCGTTAAACTGTTACTAAGGAAGAACCTAGCCTTAGCTACTAAGATAAATTTATATTAACAAAAGATTAGCTTACTTTTGTTTATAGCAGTAAACATACGCCTAGATGTTGCCTTTGCTACCTTACAACTTGCGCAATCCCTAACAAATCTAAGCCCTAAACACTAAAGAGCTGCTAACTACGTCCTCTTCTACCTACAATACACACAATCTCTAGGCCTCTAGTTTAGCAGAAATAACAAACTAGTAGTTACTAGTAACGCGTTATTTGCAGACAACACAATAGACTAAAAGAGTTCTAAAAGATTTATCTTAAAGCTTTTTAGAAGAGCAATTGCATAGCGCGTAAACAAGTAAGATACTATAATAATATTAATAACTAAAGCAGAACTACTCTTGCTAGCACAAGTAGCAAAGAAGGTACAGTTTTTTACATAACTATAGACTAAGTTAGGTATTAAACTTTAAGACTTTACAATTACAATCTAGTACAATAACAAACAAACTATTTAGCTAGTTAATAAGAATACCTTTTAGTTAATAACAAAGCTCTAATACGTAGATATCTATAATTACTAGCTACAACAAGAAGTATAACAGAAGAAGATTAGGGTAACCTACACGCCTACTAACAAGATAATTGCTAACAGCTTTACTAAGTTACTCCTAGCAAACAAGATGCGCTAGTTCCTAGATTACGTTAGCTTAGTTAATATTAGAAATAAGATTGTTGTTAAGTAAAGATAAATTAAAAATTTGCTTAACTAGATAGAGAGTATAGAGATTGCAGGCACTATATTAAGAAGCTATAAAGATAAGAAGACCTTACGCAGCAGCACAGAAGGACTTAGAGTTATATAAGCAGAGGTTCTAGCTTAGAGCAAAGCTTAAGCTAAAGGGGTGTGTTAGATATAAAGTAGTATTTGATAGAAGGGAACAGAGTTAAAGATAGCACGTTTTATAGACCCCTTAGTCCTAAGGAGGACTAGGATAAGGAGACCTTCTGTCTTATCTCTTACAAGAACACACTATAGACATAACAATACATAAGTTGCACCCCAAACATTTTATTATATTATCAGAACCGTTTATCTAACAGCAAGAACGTCTATCTAATCTCTTGTATTAATAAGCTGTTGTTACGCCCCTCTAAAGCTAAGATCTTTACTAAGTTTAACATTAGGGCTATCTTTAACAAAATTTGTATAAATCCTAACTCTAAAGAGTATACTATATTCTAGACCTATTACAGTACTTATAAGTATAAGGTACTTTCTTTTAGCTTATACAATAGGCTAGCCACGTATTAGCGTTACATAAATAATATACTAATTAATTATTTTAACAATTTCTGTATTGCGTATCTTAACAACATTCTAATCTACTCTAAGGATATAAATTTACATTAGGAATACGTCTAAAAGGTCTTTAAGCGCCTACGTACTATAGGACTCTAAGTAGACATTTAAAAAAGTAAATTCTATATAACCTGCATAAAGTATTTAGGTTACGTTTTAACAAACTAGAGTACTAAGGTTAACTCTAACAAGGTAGAAGTACTCTGTAACTAGGCTAAACCTACTATAGTTACTAGTGTTAAGTTATTTCTTAGTTTTGCTAGTTTCTATTAAAAATTTATTAAAGATTTCTCTTGTGTAGCTAAACTAATTATAAAGCTTTAGAGTCCTACTACCTCTTTTGAATAGACTATAGACTGCTAATAGGCTTTTAATTAGATTAAAGCCTTACTCCTAGCTATTCCTACGCTATCTTATTTCTATCCTAAGTACAACACAAAATTAGAAACTAACGCGTTAGATAGAGTAATAGCAGGAGTACTCTCTTAAAGGTACCTTAATAACAAGTAGTATTCTATAGCCTTCTATAGTTACGCTCTATCTAAGGCTAAACTTAATTAGAAAATAGATAACAAAAAACTATTTACTATCTTAAAAGCATTTAAGAAGTAAAGAGCTAAGCTTACCTCTATGCAGAGCTAAATCTAGGTGTATTTAGACTATTACTTCTTAAAATACTTTATAACTACAAAGGTTCTTAATGCACGTTAAGCCTAATAGGCAGAGGTTATTGCCTCTTTTAATTTTTGCATTAAGTACACGCCTAGCAAGTTAAATAAGTAAGCTAATATTCTAAGCTAAAGGGAACAGAACGTTAGCAAAGTTAAGTCTGCCTAACAAGATAATAGATCTTGTGTACTTCTAGGACCTAAACGCCTAAACTTCTAGGTTAACTCTAAACTAGCTTAGAACTACGTCTGTAACTAGCTAGAGATTAATGTATTAGCCATTTTAGTTTACTCTATTAGTGCCCTCTTAAACATTAACTCTTTAGAACTAATTAAAGCCCTACTAGCAGAAAATTACTACTTCTTTAAGAAAGAACGCTTTACGTTGCTATAGCTGTATTGTGTTTAAGAAGAACTACTGCTATATTACTTACGCCTTTATGTACCTAAAGATTCCCCCTTATATACTTAACTAATTAGAAAGGCTTATAATTAAGTATTTACTACTTACCTAAGCGCTACAAAGACGTATTAGCTTCTAGCCTAGTAATATTATTAGAAAGGTATAGAGGCTATATGTAAACGCTATGTACAAAACTACGTATCCTGTTAAAGATCTTATTTAAGACAGCTCTAATCCTAAGGTTTTCTCTATCTATTACTAATTCTAGATAGGCCTATATAGCATTTGTGCATAGATTTTAAGATATTCCTAACAGATTGTTATAGCTATAATTAAATTATAGTTGTTATTAATTGTCTATCTAAGTAAGCTGTTTCTATTTCTTGCTACAAAACAATTAACGCTTAAGAAATAGCTTACTTGTTTATCTAATAGGTATACTAATTTAGCTATACGCCTAAAAGTATAGTGTCTAACTACAGACCTTAGTTTGTGTCCTAATTCTAGTCTAAGTTCTGCAAGATCCTAGGCGTATAAATTAAGCTTTCTACAGCCTACTATAAACAAACTAATAGACAAACTAAGATTATAAACAAGTATATTAATTAACAATTAAGGCTCTTTGTATTCTATTACTAGGATAACTAGAGTAACCTCTTACTAATAATTAATTAAGCCTAAGCTACGCTGCTACACTCTGCAATTAGTATAGCGCTGTACTAGCTTCTTTTTAGATCTAAACTGCGCTAAAGCTAAGATTAGTTATTATCTACTTTAAAACACAAGGATGCTAATGTTAAAGACGCCTTAAGCTTAGCTACCTGCATGCACAAAGCCTAGCGTATAGCTAAAGATAATATAAAAAAGGCTTAACAACGCATAGCTGCCAAAGTTAACAAATATTAATAACCTATTAATTAGTTAGTAGGTAACAAGGTTTACGTATTAACCTAAAACCTATCTATTACCTACTTAAGTTGTAAACTTGCTAAATTGTAAGAGAAACTCTTTAAAGTTCTAGAACAAGTTAGGCATTTATTCTAATTAAAACTGCTAGGAGGCTCTAAAATCTATAACGTGTTTGCTCTAGACGTTCTTTGCAAGGACCTTAACAACTCCTTACCTAGTTAGCTAAGCCTAAACCTATCTAGCATCCTAATTTAAGGCGTTAAAGAATAGAAAGTTAAGGAGATTCTAGCTAGCAAGCTATACTACTCTATCCTAAAGTATTGCGTAAAATAGGTAGGCTATAATCTTAACTCTACTTAGTACAATGCTTTAAACTTTATAGGCGCTCTATATATATTTGCAAGCGTTTTACAAACGCTATCTAAAATAGCTAGGACTTCTACAAGCATTAGCTAAGTAGATTATAGCATAGAAAAAAGAAGTTAAAGATCTTACAGCATTACAAGACAATTATATTAGGAAAATTAAACTTAATATTGCAACTACTACACTAGTGTGTAACAGCTATTAACAATAGAAGTTTTACTCTTCTATTAGATCTAACAGCAGACTATTACTGCTACTAGTAGGACGTTCTTAACTATCTAAATCTCTAGGTGTAGACACTAACGCACTACTTAGTTGTCTTCTGTTCTAGCCTTGCTTATTGCAAGTACTAGTCTCTTGCGCTACCTTTTGCGCCTCTTCCTGCTCTGCTAACTAATTAGCTCTTAATACTATTATAACATCTACTAGCTAGGCAACTACACTAGTTAACCTAGCTATACTCTTCCTAAGCGCCCTAACCTCCTTAGCTATCTCTCTAACCTCTCTAGCTAGCTCCTCCCTCTAGTAATAAGCGCTAACTAATAAGTTAGTGTTATTTAGGTTAGCTACCTATATAGTGCTTACTTGCACTATAGTAGCTAACTAAAACGCTGCGTTCTTAACAGTAACCTCTTACTCTAATATAACCTTATTAGACTTGTCTCTACCTAGGGTAGCAAACCTGCAGTTAAAGGCCTTAAAAAGGCTATTATACTTCTAGCCTGCATATAAAGAAACTAGGTAACACTTTTTATTTAAGAGCGTGCAGTATGCACACTTCTTAGAGATGTTTAAATAGAATCTAAACTTAATATTAAACTAGCTGCAAGTAAAAGCTCTTGCAATCTATAGGTAAATAACCTAATAAGCTAAGGGATAAGCTCTAAGAGAGACAAGAATAGGCATTATATATATCTGTAAAACAGTTAGCTAGTAATTAAATTATAAGAGCAGTTAGATAGTAGTAGGTATACAAATATGTAGAAGAAAAAGTATAAGAAAGTAGTATGCTAAGAGCTAGCTTTGTATATATACTTAAAAAACTCTAAGTAAAGTTAAGATAACAAACGCGCTGCTGTGCTAAGTATAATAACAATAAACAGCTACAACGCGTTATTAGAAATTTAAAGTTAAAGTAAATAAGACTTTTAGAAAATTTTAGAAAGTATCTAAAAGCACACTAAAACAGACCAAATTAATAGAGACTATTAATTTCAAGAAGAGGGGTAATGTAACAGGCATATACAAATACATGTTACATCTAATACCCTATAAAGGCTTAGTAACAGATTATATAAGAAATAGCAGAGGTAGTACTAAAAGCGCTTTAAATTAGCTTTAACTTAGTTGCTACCTTACCTATAAATATAAGCCTATTGCATTAGATAGAAGATAAGTTTTCCTTATCCTTTTGTACAAGACCTATAGGTATATAGCTAATCTAGAATCTCTAATACAACACGTACTCCTATATGCCTCTAATACGTATCTAGTTCAATCCTAATAGCTGTACCTACCTGCGTTGTTACAAGTAAAAGCCTACTTAAGAGCCTTTATAAGCTAGGACTAGTTAAACTAGGCTACTCTATGCCTACTAGCACAAATTGCTATAGCTAGACAAAATGCAACATCTATAAGCGTTAGCCTATCCTTCTTCTAGCATAAGTATAATATAGACTCTATTTAGTTAGACTTAGAATAGACTACAAAAAACTAGTATTAGTCTAGCATTAATAAGAGAGCTACTGCTAAAGTAATAGTAACTAAGATAAAAAAGATAATAGACTACGTATAAGTAAAGATAGTAGAAGTATAATAAAAATAAGAATACTAGGCTAACTATTACAAATAGAAAGCTCTAAAACTTTGTATAGAAAACAAAGTATAGCTTTAGTACAGCTACACTATATCTAATAACAGACCTTTAAAGAAGTTAGATTAGAAAAATAGAAAATATATAGTTATAAAAGTTATATTACTATATATTGTAGAGCTAAGCGTACTCTCTAGAGTGCACCTAAGATTCTATATTAACTGCCTCTAGCTTAATACAAAGAATCTGCTTCTACACTAGGTGTCTAATAACTAGCAACTAGAAGTAATAATAGAAAATAAAGATAAAGCTAATAATAAGTACCTTATTAACTATATCCTTATAGAATAATAAAAAAAGAAAAAGCAAGGCATATAGCTACAGTACTTAGTAAAATAAGTAGAATATATAAAACTAATATAAGAACTGTAAGCAAATATTACTAACACTATAGCACTTACTAAGTAGCTAGATAAAAACAGAATAGAATAAAACTTAGATAGATTGTTAGTAGAGCGCCTACTTACCCTAACTACCAAATAAGCATATTAGTATAGAAAAGAAGAGGAGAGAAAAGCTATAGGTACGTAAGATAAGTAATAGAATAGATAATAGCGCTATACACAAGAAAGAGTAGTAGAAAAAGAACTAAACATAAGATAAGTATAAGTAGAACTAGAGTTATTAGAAATAATATAATAGCGCACTTAGTTACGTTAAGAATAATACCTAACACTAAGAAGTAACTAAGAGGAAGAAGGTAGAGATACTATAATAGATAGAACCTAAGACTAAGATTACTATTAGAGAGTAGAGAGAGAAGAAGATGCCTATATCTATTCTGTTAGCTAGCCTTTAACTACTCTAACTAGTTAATAGCTAGAATATAACTAGCAGTTAATAGTTTTTAGAAACTAGACATAAAGAACTTAAATGCTAAACGCAAGAACTAAAGCAATAGTCCTACTAACTACTTAAAATAACCTAAAAACAAAGAGAGAAGAGCCTAAAAGCTTAGCGTTAAGAGGTTATTAGCTAAAGAGTATAAGAGGTAGAGCTTAAACTAACTCTAGAGACCTAGCTACTTAAGCTAAGTAATAGTTAGCTAAGACGCAGCATAACATAAAACTTTAGAAGGCCTAGAAAAACCTAAGAAAAGGTATAGAATTCTAATACTTAGACTGCGTAGGACTATAAGGACTAGTAAGAATAATAATATCTATAGAAAAGGTAGAGCTATAAGTACCTATAAGCCTAAGACGTAAAGCGCAACATCTATTCTAATGTATAAGCAGTATTAGAGAATATAAGACTAGTATTATAGAGTCTAGACTTAGTATTAGAAAGAAGGTAGAGACTACAATAAAAAGTCTATTACTATAAAAATTACCTACAAGCGCTACACAAAAGCTATAGCAAGACTACTATATACTAAAGCCTACTTTTCTACTATTAGAGAGCGTAATAGTTGCTATTACTAAATAGTTAGTCTTAGCTTATACTTTTGCGTTATACGTAGGCTTCTTGTAGATATTAGACTCTATTATATTAAGGTAACAGAGCAGCCTATTAGTAGTCTAGAAGGCGTTGCTAATATAAGAAACATAGAAGCCTACGCTAGAGATCTATATATTATGCTCTTTAGACTAATTAAATGTTAGTAGAAGGCACAGAAACACTACAGAGAAACAAGTCCTAACAGAAAAGAAATAAATTAGAAATAGCTTATATTAGTGTAGAGCTACTATACGCTAGCGCTAATATTAATAAGCTTATAAATAATAGTGTTCTGCTTAACAAGAACCTACTAGAAGAGCTAGTAGATATCTAGTAAGATATTAACTTTAGTAACCTTGCGCGTTAGACTCTAGTAGCTAGACTTATTACTACTGCAAGACTTTGCCTAAGCAGCCCTAAGCTTATTAATAAAGCTAGACTAAAGACTAGAGATTATATACTGCGTTAATAGCTACTTAACTTTAAGATTGCAAGTAAGGGCGTTGCAAAGCAAGATAACTATAATCTTAAAGTAATTGTTAATCTAGAAAGTTATTAGAATTAACTAAATAAGTAAAAGAATATAGTAGTTAACTTAAAGGCCTATACATAATATATGTATTCTTGCACTAAGCGCAAGTGCTTTTACTATAAGTAATCTTGCACTTAAACTTATTACTCTTAAGCTAAGTAATAGCGCAGCCTAAATAATACAATAGGTTAAGCTTAGCCTTAATAATAATATTAAGTCTATTCTATTACTAGTTAGTAATATACCTAGACCTAGCTTAGCGCCTTAGATATAACACTTATAGCAGAAGAGTTAATAGCGCAACGCTTAGTAAGAGAGCTATAAGAAGTATATAGACTTAGTATCTTTGCAAATAGTAGTATAGGTATAAGAGATATATAGGTTAATAAGAGAAGTAACGTATACGTAAGTATACAGAAGGTAAGGCTAGTATAGTATATAGTACTACTTAAAAAGAGAAGTAAAAGTATAGAATAATAGATCTAAGTAAGGTAATTTTTATTTTAATAGTTACGCAGGTCTAAGCGCACCTAGCGCTAGAGTAGAGAGATTATGTAACAGGCTACTACCTAGTTAGTCCTTAGTTACAGAAAAACCTTAGCTTACTAAACTAGAACACTAAAAAGGTTCTAAACTAGAACGCTAAAAATCCTCTAAGCTAGAACACTAAAAACAGTTCTAGACTAAAGCACCTAAACTCTCTAAACTAGACTGCCTTAGGACTATAAAAACCTTCTAGGTAGCAATTAGGATAGATAACAAATTTACGTCTTTATTTCCTAGTAACTACTCTTAGAGTCTACTTCTTATAGCTAAAGTCTCTTTGCTTTACCTATTCTTTGTATACGTAAACCTAATAGAGATAAATATATCTATATAGACTACTAGAAGATTAATACTCTTACGCGTAAGAATATCTATCTAATCTCTTATATTAATAAGCTGCTATTATGCCCTTCTAAAGCTAAGATATTTATAAAGTTTAATATTAGGGCTACTTTTAACAAAATTTGTGTAGATCCTAACTCTAAGGAATATACTACCTTTTAGACCTGTTATAGTACTTATAAGTATAAGGTTCTTTCTTTTAGCTTATATAATAGGCTAGCTACGTATTAGCGCTATATAAATAATATACTAATTAATTATCTTAACAATTTCTATATTACTTATCTTAACAATATTCTACTTTACTCTAAGGATAGAAACTTATATAAGGAACACGTCTAAAAGGTTCTAGAGCGTCCATGTACTATAGGGCTATAAGTAGATATATAGAAGAGTAAATTCTATATAACTTATATAAAGTATCTAGGTTACGTTTTAATAAATAGAGGTACTAAAGTTAACTCTAACAAAGTAGAAGTACTCTAAAACTAGTCTGAACCTACTATAGTTACAGGCGTTAAGTTATTTCTTGGTTTTGCTAGTTTCTATTAACAATTTATTAAGAATTTCTTTTGTATAGCTAAGCTAATTATAAAGCTTTAGAGTTCTGTTATTTCTTTTGAATAGACTATAGACTGCTAATAGGCTTTTAATTAGATTAAAGCCTTACTTCTAGCTATTTCTATACTATTCTATTTCTATTCCAAGTATAATATAAAATTAGAAACTAACGCGTTAGATAGAGTAATAGCAGAAGTACTCTCTTAGAAGTACTCTAATAATAAGTAGTACTCTATAGCTTTCTATAGCTACGCTCTATCTAGAGCTAAACTTAATTAGAGAATATATAACAAAGAACTATTTACTATCTTAAAAGTATTTAAGAAGTAGAAAGCTAAACTTACCTCTATATAGTGTAAGAGGCAGACTCTAAGAGTAGTTGCTAGAAAATAAAAACGTAAATTTATGTTCTATCCTAATTACTATCTAGAGAGTTTTTATAGTTCTAAGGTAGTCTAGTTTAAAAGATTTAGGTACTCTAGTCTAGAACTGTTTTTAGTATTCTAGCCTAGAGGAATTTTTAGCGTTCTAGTCTAGAACCTTTTTAGTGTTCTAGTTTAGTAGGCTAAGGTTTTTCTATTACTAAGAACTAACTAGGCAGCAGCCTATTATATAATCCTTTTGCTCTAGCACTAGGTGCGCTTAGACTTACGCAACTATTAAAATAAAAATTACCTTACTTAGATCTATTATTCTATACTCTTACTTCTCTTTTTAGGTAGTACTATATACTATACTAGCTTTGCCTTTTATATACTTGCTTACGCGTTACTTTCCTTATTAACCTACGTATTTCTTACGCCTATACTACTATTTGTAAAGATACTTAGTCTACGCACTTCTTGCAGCTCTTTTACTAAGCGTTATACTATTAACTTCTCTGCTATAAGTATTATATCTAAGGCGCTAAGCTAGGTCTAGGCATATTACTAACTAGTAATAGAATAGACTTAACATTATTATTAAAGCTAAGCTTAACCTACTATATTATTTAGGCTACGCTATTACTTAGCTTAAAAGTAATAAGTCTAAGTATAAGATTACTTACAGTAAGAGCACCTATACTTAGTGTAAGAACGCGCACATTATATATAGGCCTATAAGTTAACTACTATATTCTCTTACTTATCTAGTTAATTCTAATAACTTCTTAGATTAATAATTACTTTAAGATTATAGTTATCTTACTTTATAACGCTCTTACTTATAATTCTAAAGTTAAGTAGCTGTTAACGCAGCATATAATCTTTAGACTTTAGTCTAGCTTTATTAATAAGCTTAGAGCTGCTTAAGCAAAGTCTTGCAGTAGTAATAAGTCTAGCTACTAGAGTCTAACGCGTAAGGTTACTAAGGTTAATATCTTACTAGACATCTACTAGCTTTTCTAGTAGCTTCTTGTTAAGTAAGATACTATTATTTGCAAGCTTAATAATATTAGCGCTAGCGTATAGCAGCTCTACACTAATATAAGCTGTTTCTACTTCATTTTCTTTTTATAAAGATTTGTTTCTCTGCAGCGTTTCTATGTATTCTACTAATATTTAATTAGGCTAAAGAGCATAATATATAGATCTCTAGCGTAGGCTTCTAGGTTTTTTACGTTAGTAACGCTCTCTAGACTACTAACAAGCTACTCTTTTACCTTAATATAATAAAGTCTAATATCTATAAGAAGCCTACATATAATATAAAAATATAGGCTAAGACTAATTATTTAGTAATAGCAACTATTATGCCTTCTAATAGTAGAGAAGCAGGCTCTAGTATATAGTAGTCTTACTATAGCTTTTGTATAGCGCTTGTAAGCAATTTTTATAGTAATAGACTTTTTATTATAGTTACTACCTTCTCTCTATTACTAAGTCTAGGCTCTATAAAACTAGTTTTATATTCTTTAATACTACTTATATATTAGAGTAGATGTTGCGCTCTATATCTTAGGCTTATAAGATCTTATAGCTTTACTTTTTCTATAGACGCTGTTATTCTTACTAGTCTATATAGTCTAGCGCAGTTTAAGTATTAGAGTTCTATACTCTCTTCTTAGGTTTTTCTAGGCCTTCTAAAGGTTTATATTACGCTGCGTCTTAGCTAGCTATTACTTAGCTTAAGTAGCTAGGTCTTTAGAGTTAATCTAGGCTCTTTCTTTTATACTTTTTAGCTAATAATCTGTTAACGTTAGGCTTCTAGGCTTCTCTTTCTTTGTTTCTAAGTTATTCTAGGTAGCTAGTAGGACTGTTGCTTTAGTTCTTGCGTTTAGCATTTAGGTTCTTTATATCTAGTCTTTAGAAACTATTAACTACTAGTTATATTCTAGCTGTTAACTAGTTAGAGTAGTTATAGGTTAGCTAATAGAATAGATATAGGTATTTTCTTTCTTCTCTACTCTCTAACAGTGCTCTTAGTCTTAAGTCTTGTCTATTACAGTATTTTTATATTTCTTCTATTAGTTACTTCTTAGCGTTAGGTATTATTCCTAACATAACTAAGTGCGCTACTATATTATTTCTAATAACTTAGGTTCTACTTATACTTGTTTTAAGTTTAGCTCTTTTTCTACTGCTTTCTCTTATACATAGCGCTATTATCTATTCTAATACTTATTATACGTACCTATAGTTTCTCTTCTTTTCTTTCTACACTAATATACTTATTAAGTAGTTAGAATAGGTAAGCGCTCTACTAATAACCTATCTAAGTCTTATTCTATCTTAGTTTTGTCTAGCTACTTAGTAAGAGCTATAGTATTAGTAACATTTACTTATAGTTTCTATATTAGTTTTGCGTATCCTACTTATTTTACTAGGTACTGCAGCTATATGCCTTACTCTTTCTTCTTTTATTATTCTAGAAGAGTATAGTTAACAAAGTACTTATTATTAGTTTTATCTTTATTCTCTATTATTACTTCTAGTTACTAGTTATTAGACTTCTAGTATAGAAGTAGATTCTCTATATTAAGCTAAAGGCAGTTAACGTAGAATCTTGCGTACACTCTAGAGAGTACACTTAGCTCTATAAGATATAGTAAAATAACTTTTATAACTATATATTTTCTGTTTTTCTAATCTAACTTCTTTAAAGGTCTGTTATTAGATATAGAGTAACTGTACTAGAGCTATACTTTGTCTTCTTTACAGAGTTCTAAGGCTTCTTGTCTATAATAGTTAGCCTAGCGTTTATATTTTTATTATACCTCTACTATCTTTACTTATACGTAGTCTATTATCTCTTTTATCTTAGTTACTATTGCTTTAGCAGTAGCTCTCTTATTAATACTAAACTAATACTAGTTTTTTATAGTCTATTCTAGATCTAACTAAATAGAGTCTGTCTTATACCTATGCTAGAAGAAGAATAACCTAACGCCTGTAGACGCTATATTTTATCTAGCTATAGCAATTTGTGCTAGTAGGTATAAAGCAGCCTAGTTTAACTAGTCCTAGTTTATAAAAGCTCTTAAGTAGGCTTTTACTATACTGTTTATTTGCTCTGTAGCGCTATTTGTCTAAAAGTAGTATACTATTAAGACTCTTCTTTATATTCTAAGCTTATTATAGAGTAAAGACTAGAATTTACTTACAAACTATAACCTTCTATTAGACACTATAGCGTCTAAGAGCTAATAGTACGTAACTACCTATTTAATAAATACCTTAACTATAGTAAGAACTTCTAAGTCTAAAATAGGTATAAGCACTATATTTTTTACTTAGCTAGTTAGTAACTACTATAAAGTATAGTATTTTGTAGCTTAGCAGAAGGCCTATAATAAAGTCTACTAATAACTCTTTTTATATTTAGTCTAGAAGAAGAAGTAGGCGTAGTAGTTCTTATTTAAGTTCTTTCTATAGCTTTGTTCTACTATATACTATATAGCTTTAGACAAACTACTAAATACTTAAGAATATTCTAGACTAAAAGTAGTCTCTTACTAATATTATATAAGTGTTTTCCTTACTTTAGTACTTAGTAATTAGGAAATTATACACTTCTAAGATAATATAAGTTTATAGGTTTACGCATTTTAGTACCTACTTACGTTCTCTATAGAGTAGGCGTTCTAAGTTATCTAAGACATACTTTGCTAAAAAAAACCTTTAGGCTTAAATAGAAAGAGAATTTCTACTGCTCTATTCTAACAGCGTTAACTACTACTTAGTAGGGTTTATCTATATAGACAGCCTGTTTTTATAACTCTTTAATAGTAGGCTTTATTAATATTTTAGAGCGCTTGTTTATGTAAAGACCTTGCTTAAGCGTAGTTATATATAGTACTATAGTTCTTTTAGTAGTATCTAGAATATCTCTTACTATAGTAAGCTTTTTAACACTTTAGTTATAAGTAACAATTTCTTCTCTTAATGCAGCGTCTTTGTCTTTAAGCACGTTATCTGTAAGTACATTTTAGAGTACTTTCTTACTAGCTATAGAGTACTTCTTAGTATTTTAGTTCTAAGTAACGTTTCTTTTTCTTAACACAGTATCTTTGTCTATAAGCACATTTTAAAGCTACTCTATTTCTTCCTCCTTCTATTATAGTATATTTCTCTACTAAGCTACAAAGAAAGTAGTAAGTACTAGGTTTTTTTTATTCTTAGTTTCTAAAGTAAAAGTAAATAATTAGAAAGTCTAGAATTATACTTGCGCGTCTGCTCTTCCTTAAGAAAAATCTTATTCTTTTCTAAAAAGAGCATCTGCTCTACTATTAATGTTTCTTAAGTAGTATTAGAATTTAACATTAAATATACTAAAGAACTCTACCTAGTAGATATATCTTTCTGTTAGTAGCTGTATAGTAGCAAAGTATTCTAGATTTTATAGTCTATAAGCATAGTAAAATACCTTACTCTCTAAAGTTTAATTCTCTACTACTCTAAGCACTTAACTATAGCTAACAGCTTCTTATTATAGATAGTATGGTTAGCTTCTGCAGCTATATTCTTTGCTAAGTAGTAAGCTATAGCCTAGAAGCGTTTGTCCCTGCTATATTAAGATAACACCTTTCTAGTTAACTATTCTAAAGTGTTATATTTTACTACTATTTTTAGCTCTATATTAAAGTTTGCTAAGAATAGTTTTACTATAAAAGCTTCTTTTAGCTTCTTAAAGGATATCTATTGTTTAGGCCCTTAGTAAAAGGCTACGCCTTTTCTAGTAAGCCTAGTTAGTAGAGTAGTTAGCTTTAAGAAGTCTTTTATAAACTACTAGTAGAAGTTAGCAAAGCTAACAAAACTCTAGACTTCTTTAACTATCTTAAGAGGCTCTTAGGAACATATAGCGTCTACTTTCTTAGAGTCTTTACTTATTTCTTTCTTAGCCTTAATAATAAATCTAAAGTATTTAGTCTTTTTTACGCTAAACTTGCTTTTTTCTACATTAAGGTATAACTCTGCTATACTAAGTTTCTAAATTTTTAGCTTTACTTTTTACTTATAGTCTGCCTTAGACCTACTTATATATATTAACACGTTGTCTATATAAGCTAAACAAAAGTTATCTAGGTATTTTCTTAGTGTCTAATTAATATATCTCTAAAATATACTTAGAGCATTTCTAAGTGTAAAGAGTATTATAAGCTACTTATAGAGGCTAAAGCGCGTCTAGAAGGCTGTCTTCTATTTATCTTCTTTAGCAATCCTAATCTTATAGAATACCTAGATAAAATCTACTTTAGTAAACTATTTAGCCTTTGCAATCTAGGCTAAGGTCTTCTAAATAAGTAGAAGTAGGTATTAGTTCTTTCTTATAATTGCGTTAAGAGCCTAGTATTCTATACAGAACTAAAGGCCTCTTTCTAGCTTCTTTACAAATAAGACTAGTGCAGAGGCGCTTAACTAGCTTACCTATATAAAGCTACAGTCTAGGTAAAAAGTAAGCTCTTTCTAGAGTATAAGAAGTTCTTCTCTTAATATACTGTATAGTAGGCTCTATAGTACTTCTACAGTCTTTTTATTCTTTTCTACTAGCTTAATAGAATAATTAATAGTAGGTCCTTTTACTTAAAAGAGTTAGTTTACTTTTTTGTGTAGAAAGGTTTTATATTCCTCTTTTAGGTAATCTAAAAGTACTAACCTAGAGTCTACTTAAGGCTTTGTTTTTAGGGCCTTTTAGATATCTACTATAGACGCAGCGTAAAGGCAAATAGATTTATCCTTTTAGCCTATTACAATTCTAGATCTGCACAGCCAATCATTTAGTACAAACCTAACATAACCTAACGCAGGCTAGTAACAAAGGACACATAGAATAGATTACGTAACGTAGCTTACAAGTAGATCTGTAAGCTTACGCCTTAGCGCGTAAGAAGGATCTAACGTACGTAAGTGCGCTTACGCAGCTTACAGTAAGCTTTGTAAGTACTATAACTTAGTATAATAAGCTTACGCTTTAATAAGTAAGCTTAAAGATCTCTTATAGTATATAGGAACTATAATAAACCCTTATAGATTATTGTGTTTAACTTATATTTTAATAACTTAAGTTAGTTACATTAAGCTATATAACCTTTGTTACTCTTTTTAGAAAGCTTTAGCCTTTACTGTCTTAGTAACAATACTCTCTATATCTAAAGCAACTCTGTACCTATCTGCAAAAACTAACTTTAGCTATACACTTAGTCTACACTAGTATTCTTATTATTTGCTACTAGACTAATAGTCTTAACACTTTAAATACTCTTACAATAAGCAGTAATATTGCAATAAATATACCTAAGCATTTCTGTAACGACGCAGGTAGGTACAGCTATCGGGATCGAATCGGATACGTATTAGAGGCATATGGGAGTGCGTGTTGTATCAGAGATTCTGGATTAGCTATACACCTATAGGTCTTGTACGGAAGGACAAGAGAAACTTGTCCTCTATCTATGCTATGGGCTTATATTTATAGTGGGCGTAGCAGCTGAGTTGGAGCGCTGTTGGAGCGCTTTCAGTCCTAATCTGCTAGCTCCCTATATAATCTGTTACTAAGCCTTTATAAGGTATCGGATGTAACATGTGTTTGCATGTGCTTGTTACAATTTCTAAGTAGAATAACCTAGACTTAAGGTTAACAAACCTAATCTTTACTATAGAGACTGCAACAAACTTAAGACCTAGATCTTCTAGTTTAACAGGCACTTCTATGTAGAAGGAGACAAGATTAAGAATAATAATAAAGTTATTCTTTCTATAACTTACATAAAAAGTAACGCTAAAAAATAGGTACTTCTAATTATTTAGAAGTATATAGACAACAATATTATAGACGCAGACAATACTAACCTTATAGAAGACTAGTAAACGTTTAAGACACGCCTACAGCAGATTTTCTTACCTCTTAAGGAATCTGCAATTGTAAAACAAAAAATCTTAAGTCTAAAACAAACCTAATTAACTACTAACTTTACTAATGTTTTTTAATAATACACTAAACAAATCTAGTAGAATAACACTGCTCTAATGCGTATGTATAAATAAGGCCTTAGGGCTACTGTATAAGCTAAACTTATGCGCAGCAGAACATATATTACTACTCTTAAAGAACTTTAGAATAAAGCTATTTGCCTAGATAATAAACTCTACAAATTAGCACTAAAAGATAGGTTATACTCCTTACGTCTCCTATAGGGACATAAAGGATTTTACCTAAACAAAAGACATTAGAGACAAATATAACTAAATAAAGAACAATAGCGCTACTATTCTAAACAAGAAACTTACTAACTACGCTTACTAGGAGTATACTTAGGGTATAGACCTAAAGCTATGCACTTAGACAACCTTAATAAAGGCCTAGAATAGAAAAGTTACTTAAGGAAACAACTATAAGAAGATAGGCCTAATAAAAATAAGATTACTTGTTACAACTGTAACAAAGTTAGATATTATACACAAGACTGTTACTCTAAGAATAAAGTTACACGCTAGCTTAACGTGTTAACTAACGCTTTAAAAGAAGATGTTAAAGAATAGATTATAATTAAGAATTAACTTATTATCTAAACAACTAATAGACTACTAATAGTAGGATAGATAGAAGACACCTCTACTATATTATTTAATAATAAGGTCTTAACTAACTCTGCGTTACTATAATTAAGAATAAGACTATAATATTAAACAATTTTAATAGATAGGATTTCTCTTACTGTAAATGTAATAAAACATTTACAACTAGTACAACTAAACTAACAAAGTTAACTAAAAATATATAGAACAATATTACTAATCTTTACAAGAATATTATACTCTTAGCCTATAGATAGATAGGTATTTTCTAAGAATAGATAGAGTTATAAAGGAAGAATAATTACTATACTTAGGAAACAGAGTCTATAAGATATAGGATCTACAAGAAACTAAGAGAGTTTACAATACCTAAGAAGACTAAGAACTTACACTAGACAAGCTAGATATACACTTACTACTAGCTAGCCCTAAACTAGTGCGCTAGAATGTAATAGTTAGAGGACTATGTTAAGAAGTAGATGTAAACAGACTATATAAGACGTGCTATAACTTACACACAAAGTAGATATGCTATACTAACAATTGGTAAGTATTAGTACTAAACTCTATGCCTATAGAATACTAAGATAGGAAGGTAAACAAATTACATTGAATTCTGCTTATAGACAGATACCTACAGGATCCTTATAATCTAAAACATAAACTTCTATTATAGACAGCGTGCAATAGTAACTACTACCTAATATATTATAGTAGTAAAATTAACTAATACTTTTCTTAGTAGAAGAAACCTTATAAGTACTAATAGTACAGTTACTCTAAAGATACCTGCGTAAATTACCTATACAATAAAAAAATATAAAAAGTTTTTCTAATATATTAAAGAAAGAAAGTACATCTAATAGAATGCTTGTTAATAGCAGCTGCATAAACTACACCTAGTAGTTCTGCCTATAACTAGAGTGTAAGAAGCACTATAACAATAAAGAAGCTAATAAATATAAAAAGAACAAGTCTTTTTTAGGGTTAACTTTAGACTCTAGAAAAGAGACCTAGAGCTGCAACGCAATTAACTTAGCTAAGCTTATAAAACTTATAGTAAAAGTTAACAGAAAAAAGATATAAGTGCTTCTAGATTTATGATTACAAGTAAACTATATTTTAAGTAATACCTTATTAAGAGCTAGGCTCTAACTTTACTAGAAATAATAATTATATAAACTTTATATTGCAAATAAAGAGTAGATACTTAACAAGTTACTTATTAGATATAAGACTACTACAGAACTTAACATCTAAAGAACTAAACAGGAAATATACTTAGACATCTTTAGATTAGCTACTTATAACATTATATTAGGACTTCTATAGTTTAGAGAGAATAGCCTACAGATAGACTAGAGAAAGAGATCTATCTCTCTAGGGAATTACAACAATACAATAGATTCTAAGCCTACATATTAGTAGCATTTAATAGTAGATAAGAAGATAATTAATAATATTACTTTAACTAAGATGTAGTTAAAGACATAACTAGTTAACTTAGATAATTAAGAAAGAAATACTAATATGTTATAAGTTTTAGAAAAACGTGTAACTTCTAACATACTTAAGAAATACAGAAAGTTTAAGAAACTATTCTTAAAAGATATAGGTCTAAAAGCACTGCCTAAGCATTAGGAGTAAGACTATAAGATTGTCCTAAAAGAAGGGAAAAGGCTAACCTTTAGACTAATCTACAGATTATTAGAAAAAGAGCTAGAAGCACTCTAAGAGTATATCTAAGTAAACCTAAAGAAAGGTTTTATCTAAGTATTAGAATTACTAGCTAGATACCTAATTATATTTATACTAAAAAAGAACAGTAAACTATAACTATATATTAACTTTTAGAAACTTAATAACATTATAGTTAAGAATTAATACTTACTACCTAATATTTTAGAACTACAGGATTAACTAGCCTATACAAAGATCTTTATAGTATTAGATCTAAAAGGCGCGTACAACCTTATACGCATAAAAAAAGGCAAAGAATAAAAGACAGCGTTTAGAACACGCTACAGCTACTATAAGTACTTAGTAATGCTATTTAGTCTTACTAACGCTCTAGCAATGTGTTAAGCACTTATTAACAATATGCTTAGAGAACACTTTAATATATTTGTTATAGTATACTTTAATAATATCTTTATCTATTTAGAAAATAAGAAGAAACATATAGAACATGTTTATACAATTCTAACGCTACTAGAAAAGTTCTTTCTAGTAGTAGATTCTAACAAGTGTAAATAGCACTAGGAAAAAGTAGAATTTTTAGGATGTATAGTTAGAAAGAATAGAGTATAAATAAGTAAAGACAAGATTAAAGTTGTTAAAAATTAGCTAACACCTACTATAGTAAAGGACATCTAATCCTTTTTAGGCTTTGTTAACTTTAATTAATAGTTTATTTAGAACTTTTTACTAATTGCTACGCTACTTACTAAACTTACACAAAAAGACACACCTTAGAGATAGATAAAAGAATAAAGCTAGGCATTTAAGACGCTTAAAGATACTTATATAGTACTACTTGTCCTTATTGTATTTAGAAGTAAAGAGCTGCTTAGATTTAAAATTAACGCATTAGATTTAGCAATTAGAATGTGTACAAAACAAGAATAAGATAGAAAGTAGCACTTAATAGCCTACTACTTACAAAAGTTTATACTACTAAAAGAAAATTACAACATATATAACAAAGAACTACTTGTAATTGTAGTAGCACTTAAACATTAAAGAATCTACGCAAAGAGTTACTTAGATCTTATAATATACTTAGACTATAAAAACTTAACAACTTTTACTACTACTAAAGTACTTAATTAAAGATAAGTACAATAGTTAAAGATATTAGAACAATATAAGTTTAAAATTGTCTATATACCTAAAAAAGACAATAGTAGAGTAGACGCTCTTAGCTAAAGATTAGATATTGCTAGAACTAAAACTATTAACAGCTTAAGTATTCTTAAAAGACAAAACAATAGATCTCTTAGACTAGCAAGATACATTAACAACCTAATAATAAAGATTAGAATTAATATCCTAGAAGAACTACAAGAATTAATTATATAATAACACTATAATAACACTATACACAGTTATCTTAGAGTAAGCCAAACTATAGAACTAATTTAACAGAATTACTAGTTTAAAAACATAAAGGACAAGATAAGCGCTTATATTAAAAAATGTGCAGACTATTAATGTAATAAACATAGTACACACGCACTTTACAGAAAAATACAGCTAATAGACTCCTTAACTAAGCCTTAGACTAACATATTAATAGACTTTGTAACAGAACTACTACTATTAAAAGACCCTGCTATAGGATTAGCCTATAACGCTATTATAGTTATAGTAGATTGCTTTACTAAATACGCTATAATGCTACCTTTTTAACAAGACTACACAGCTGTTTAGCTAGCGTACGTACTCAAAGATAGACTTATTAGATACTATAGTATACTAAAGTTAATTATTAGCAATTAAGACAAACTCTTTACGTTAAATTATTAGACTACCTTAATAGCAGAAATTAAGACGTAACAAAAGCTATTAACAGCTTATTATCTCTAAACAGATAGCTAAACAGAAAAAATAAATAAAACTATAAAAACGTATCTTAAAATATATAGTAACTTACAGCAGACAAATTAAGTTTTGCTATTACTAATAGTACAGTTAGCCTACAACAACAAATTATCTAAAGCTATAGGTAAGACGCTATACTTTGCAAACTACAGATAACATCTAAATCTCTTTACAAGAACACTACCTAGCCTAAGAGCTAAAGCTGCTATATAGACAGCAGAAGAAATAAAAAGAACCTATACTAGAATAGAAGAACATATATAACACGCTTAGATATAGAGTATCTTATATATTAACAAAAAACAAAAAACAGTACCTTAGCTAAAAGAGAAGGATAAGGTGTATTTCTACACTAAAAATCTATACACAAAACAACTAAGCGAAGGACTTAACTATATTAAAGTTAGACTGTTTTTAATTTTAAAGAAAAATAGACTAGTTATATATACACTTAAGCTTCTACTAGATGTAAAGATCTACTCTAGATTCTACGTAAGCCTACTAGAACTAGCTAACTTAGAAACACTATTATAGCAAACCTTTTGCTATAAACTTAAAGAAGAAACTAAATTTAAAGTTAAAAGAATAATAACACACTAAGGCAATAACTATCAAAAGGAATACTTAGTTGTAATAGAGTATGTAAATTAGCAGATTACAGAATTGTTACGTGTAATAACCAAGCATGTTACTAATAAGATAGAATCTATTTAGAACTAGACTAACTTATTAAGCTGTTTCTTGGCTTAGTGTATTTAATCTAATCTATCCTTACATAGTATAGAACAAGTAACAGAATCCTTTTTACTTACAATAATCTAATCTATAGTACTTTTTAGCTACTACAGTTATAAGCCCTGCATTATAAGACTATAGTGTTAATTCTCTCTACGCACCTTGTATTGCTAAGGTACTACCCAGATTAACAATTACTCTAATACTCCTTAAAACTTTTTACAAATACTCTCTACTTAATTAGCTAGTTATTAATTATAGACTCCTATTCTAACAACAAGATTAGCCTAGACGTTCTCTTAACTAGCTAGTTAGACTAGCTATACTAGTTTGCCTAACTCTAGCTTTATGCTCGCAACAAAGGAGTCTAGGATTAGATTAACTTAGACAGCAACACAGTGCTTCTAATTAACAACTAGGAACCTAAATATCTAGAGCTTTTAGCTGCTCTAAGTTAACTAGTCTTAGCTTTACTGCCTAGAGCTACTAATCTAGACACGCAGATCTGCAATAAAGCTTTTGATTAATATAATTTAAAGCTAGTTGCTTATAAACTTACCTCTAGTAGTTACAAAGAGAACGTTTACTAATACAAAGTTAATATGTTAAAATAGACTAGGCAAGCAGCTAAACTTAGCAATATCTAGGAATAGATTAGTTAAACTGTAGCTAAGGATCTTATAGCACCTGCGGCAATTAAGATGCTTAACTCTTTAAAAATAACGCTCTAAGCCTTAATTAGGATTCTTAAGCATAACCTAGCCCTAACAGATAATAATACTATACACCTGGTTAGGTAGTAGTATTAAGCTTATCTAGAAAAGGCTAGGCACAGTAGGATTACTCTAGATAAATAGTTTAACAAATAGTAAGTAATCTACAGCAAGGCTTAAGCGTTCCAAGTTATAGAGGTAGAGAGACAACTTGCTCTTACTAACTTCTTTAACGCTCTATTTGTTAAGATTGCTCTAGATTAGGCTTAATTAATGCGTTAGGATATTATTAAAGACGCAGCCCTTAGTTAGCCTATTATAACTATGTATAATCTAGCTAAGATCTTTACTCTAATGCTTTAGGAGTAAGCAGTTCTAGTTACTAAAGGAAAATCCTATTTAGCCTTTGCTACCCTTAGGAATATTAAAAACTTAGAAAACTCTAATCTAAGGAACAAAGGCAAAGACAATTCTAAGCTAAAATCTTACCCTTGCAAGAACAATAAGAAGCATAAATAGGACCTAATAGATTGTCTTTAACTAAAGACTGCAATCACTAGATTAGCTCTACTAGAAAAAGTACTAATTAAGATCTCTAATTTTAACTAAAAGAAGGTCCTTAAGCAGCTTAACACCTCTAAGTAGGCCTTACTTAATAACAACGTCAGGAAAATACAACGTTGGCGACATCCGCGACATTGGCGACACTGTTGGAACAGTTGACCAGACAGTTCTCGACCGTACTTGACTGTCCCTAGGGTTCCCTATTTGTTCTGGCCGCCTAATTAGACTGAAACGCTCAAATTAATCTGCCTGATCCACTGGACCCACCTGCCCCACCCGCGCCATTACGTCATTATCCTAAAAACCAAAAATATAGAGCTTGATTTTCTCTTTAAAACGTACTTTTCAGATTTCTTATAGCTGCTCTTGTTGTTGAGATGCAAGGCAGTAAAGTTTGTAGAGTTTTAAAGTTCTTTGCCAAGGCTTGTTTTCGCTAAAGCTCTAGCACTTTAACTAGATAATATATTATATTTTTTATTAAAGAAATAGTAACTTAAGTGCAGATTTTACTTTAGGACATTTTATTATAGTATATTATATAGGGGGTGCGTAGATCTATTGTGTTGAACATACTTAAAGTTTTTTTAAAAAAGTTTATAACTTCAACGCGCTATATCTCAATAACTAGAGCAGCTACAAAAATTCTAAATAGTGCATTTTAAAGAGGGAATTCCGCTCTATATTTTGTATTTTTAGGTTACTTACGTAATCATAAAAATACAGCAATACAGTCACGTGAGTAAAATTGGCGACATTGGCGACACTGGCGACTCTGTCAGATCTGGCGACTCTGTTGGGTTGCTGTTAGGTCGCTGTTAGGTCGCTAGCGACCAGAAGTGAGTGGGGCAACTTTGGCGAATTGTCTAGTAGACAGTATTGCTGTTGGGCCGCCGCGGGTCGCAGCGATTGGGCCAATCAGATCAATCTTGAATTTTCCTGACAAAGATTAAGAAGGCTAGTTAGACGCTACTTATTGCAGCTAACTAGTTAACTTCTAAGACTAAGGTAGTAATATATCTAAGAGATGTTGTAGCAGCATTAATTAACCTAACTACTCTTAATTAGAAACCTAATATTACTAATCTAGACTTTAGAGTGTATACAACTACGTTTATAACCTATCTACTTTTAAGAAGTACTGTTTATAATAGGGCTAGTATAGTGCACTTTGTTAATAATTAGTTGCTTCTTGTTCTAAGAACGTATAGTCTTACCTACTCTAAAGAAAGGGTTAAGGCTAGAACACAGTTACTTCCTGTAACTAGGTATAGTAATTAAGTAATTAAGAATATTCTACACAGTTTAAAAGGCCTATACACAAGAGACTTAAAGCTTAAAAAGGTTAAAGTTGTTAATAGCTTTTATGTAAACATTATATCTGTAGCACTGCTTAAGCAGGCAAGTATATAGCATAGTAGATTAGACAGTACTCTTTAGTTTAGATTATACAAGCAGAATGTTATTATACACAAGCTCTATAAGGCTTACAACCTCTTGTTTATTAAATACAACTAGGTTACACGCTACGTTCTACAACTACTAATCCTGCACACTTTATATTAATCTAACATTAATTACTTAAGAGATAATAACAAGGATCTATAGCACAAAAGATTAGGCTACCTAGGCTAGCAAGCACTTTAGTCTCTTACTTAGTTAGCTTAAAACGTTAAGTTAAATAGAACTAAAAGGATTAATTGTTAGGACTGCTTAGTTACCTATACAGCTTAAGTAGTCTTATAGTAGCTAAGAGAAAGATTACTATAACTATTCTATTAAGTCTCTTAGGATCTATTTAACATGCTAACTAGAATGCTTTATAAAGAATAGTCCTTAATTATTAAGGAAGACTACTTAGGTAAGCTTTTTAACTACAACCTTTATAATAAGATGTTAATTAAGATTATAAGAGTAATTTACTAATTTACAGCCTAAGTTAGAAACAAATTTAATCTAAAGATTGTAGAAATCTATTAGGATAATAATACTATAACTCTGCCTTAGAGAAGGCGTTTACAGTATAAGGAGTAGGCAGATTAAGAGAAGATTAAAATACTACGCCTGCTACTATACACGCATTAGCCAAATAGATTAGCTAAGTAGGTAAGTTAAGAGCTAATTACAAAATTAATTAAGATGCGCACAGGTGCAAATCTTTTAACTAAGCTCTAGCTATATATTATAGATGCAGCTGCTTACCTACACAGCATAAGCTTATTAAAAATCTATAGTTTTTAATCCCTAAATAAGGTCCTGCACGCCTAGTTTAGGCAATATTTTTAATAGTATAAGCTAGCAATTACTAGGCACAGGACTGCTAATCTACGCCTAAATTAGAGTAGTATTTATGCCTATAGCTACAGAGCGTATCCCCTTGATTGCGACTAAGCAGCAGGCAGGAACAAGCAAGAGTTTAAAGTTAACTCTTGTAGCTATATTAGATATCTAGTAGGCTATTAAGCTTCTAATATTTATTATATATAGGTTCTGTTAATTAATTAAGTAATTGTATTAAGAGACGTTACCTTTAATAAATCTACATTCTACTCTAGCAACTAAGAAGATAAGATGCCTAAGAAGCAGGCGCTTAAGATTGTAGATATTTTATACGTTAGTAAACTAGATAATTCTGGGCAGAATATTAACCTGCCTATTCTACAGGATTAACTAAGCTAGGAAATTACTAAAGTTACTAAGCAGCAGCTTAGGAGTAAGTATCTAATCCTAAGGATTACAGAGACTAGCTAATCTTATAATTATAAAAGAAAGAAAGTAGAAACTAAGAGGAGTGCTAGCAAGGCTAGCAAGCATTTAAGAATCCTCTTAGACTAAAGTAAATATACTAGGCTTGTTACGCTAGAGGCAACTTTAGAACTAGATAAGTTATCTAGTATTAAGCTTATTAAGCGCGTAGGATCTAATAGCTAAAGACTATTGCTAGGTTCTAAAAGAGCTAGCCTGTTAGTATCTAGGGATTAGATAGGTTCCTAACAGGATAGGCAGTTAGCCTTTTCCTCTCCTGCTACTTAACCTAGAAGCAGTAACTCTAGAGCCCTAGATAAAGTAGAATTAGTAAATCTTTCTACATAATTAAGTTGTTAACTATAAGGAGTAGCTCTTAAGATTAATAAACTACTAAGTTAATATATGCTGCTTTGCTGCAAGAAGGATTATAACAATTAGATAAAAGGTAAGAGTATAAATATATTAATTGCAGATCTATTTATAGATTACTAGAAACATAATTTTAAGAATACTTTCCTTCTAGGCCTTGTAGAAGCTTAGAATAAGCGCTCTAGTTACAAAACACTAAACGCTATAATTATAATAGTAATGCTAAGTAATTAGAATTACTAAATAGTTAAGAAGCGTGCTTATAGAGATAATATGCCTAAGCTGCCTAATATATAGAAGCAGATGCTTTAACATCTAATAAAAAGCCTGTTGTTAGATACCTCTCTTAAGGAAATTAATTAGCTACACAAAAAAGGTACCTAAAAAGAGATTCTAAAGCATAAGTCTAAGGATTAACTAATCTTATTAAAATAGGTCTAGGCATATAAGTTTAATTAAGACAGTTACTTTCTAAAGTGTTAGGCTAGGCTTGTAGTAAGAGGAGATTTCTAGAAGAAGGACTTTCTACTTACTACGTACGCTACTACACTAGCAGCTAAGTCTTTTAGGATTACTATAGCTATTGCAGCCTAGTTTAATCTAGAAATTATGTAATATAACGTAGTTAGAGCGTTCCTTAACGCCTTGATTACAGCTAACAATCTAGTAATCTGTAATCTACTAGATAGATTTAAGAAAGCTGGGTTTTGTGTAAGGCTTAACTAAGCGCTCTACAGGCTTAGAAAATCTCTATTACTTTAGTATAAGGAATTCTTAAAATTACTGCGCGAGATAGGACTACTTGTATCTAAAGAAGAACCCTGCCTTTTCTTTACTTAGAACTAAACAATCTTTGTTCTGTTCTACGTTAATAATATTCTGCTTATTTACTACAAGAATTACAAGCTTAAAGCTAAGGTTCTATAGTCTAAGATTATTAGTAAATATAAAATCTAGGATTAAGGACTAGTTAAATAGTTTCTTAGGATTAGAGTTATCTAAAACAGATTAGACTAATTAATTACTTTGGTCTATAACGCCTATATTAATAAGATTACTAAGAAATTTGGACTACATAATAGATTATTCCCTCTAACACTATTACTATCTAAGGAGCTCTACAAGAACACTAGAGAAGCTAGTAAGCAAGAAATTAAGGCCTATTAAGAAAGAGTTAGATTAGTCCTCTATACTGCAATTATAATCCAGCTAGAATCTAGATATAGCCTACGCAGTCTTAAAGCTTTCCTATTTCTTAACTAATTCTTTAGACAAGCATTTTAAAGCTATAAAACAAGTAATTATGTACCTGTATTAAATAAAGTTTGATTTAATTAAGTATAGCAATTTTAATAGTCTAGAACTAACTATTTATAGAGACGCCTCCTTTGCTAACAATAAAGTAACTAGGCGCTTCTTATATAGTTATATAGCTATCTTGTTTAGAGGAGCAATCTCTTAGAAAGCTGTAAGGTAAGAATTAGTTACTACTTTAATAACTAAAGCTAAGCTACTTGCTCTAAAATACGCTGCAAAAGAATCTATAGCGCTTAACTAGTTCTTTAAGGAGCTTACGCTTAATCTAGAAGATCTTTAGAATATTTAGTGTAATAATTAGTAAACTATCTAATTAGTTATAGGGAAAAATAAGTAGATATCTACTAAGCTTAGGCATGTTAACATTTAGAACATGTGGCTTAGGTAAGAGCACTTAAAAGGATTATTCTAAGTATCTTATCTAGAATCTGGATTAATGCTAGCTAATAGTCTTACTAAGAACTTTACCTATTAATAATTTCTTAAGTTTAAGTAGCTCCTTAACCTTAAGAATATAAGTAAGTTACTTACAAAGCAATAATTTAGAAAATACAAAGATTAATTTAACTTTTTTATCTACTAATTGATTTGCTTACTCTTAAAGCTTAAGATTACTACAGGATCTAAGCAGAGCAAACACGTAAAAACTAAGACTACTAACGCTAAATTATAAGCAAAACTATCTAGAAACTTACTTCTATAAAGTTAAAGACCTTATTAATTATCTTGTAAGCCTAAGCACAACGCTTAGCAATTAAGAGACCTAAAGCCCTTAATCTATAGCTTAAAGACAGCAAATCTCTAACTGTTCCTATAGCCTTAAGTAATAGAGACAACAACTAATCTTACGCTAGCTCCTAGCGCTTAGGTATTAGAGTCTAAGCAGCCTAAAGCTACTCCTTAAGCAGCAGAGCGTTAGGTAGAAAAGAGCTGCAATACTAGTAACTAAATAACAGCTAGTTATAAACTAGCGTAAATAGACTCTAAGCTACAAAGCTACTTAATGCTCTACTAAAGCCTTGCTGCCTATATCCTCTAAAACCTTAAGCAGGATACGCAGGCTCCTTTCTTAGCAAGCTAAAAGTTAGATTAATATAGCTTAAGCTTACCTTAAAACTAGTAGAAGCTAGAGCGCTCTAAGCCTACTGTAAGGCCTTTGCAGCCTTAAGCTGCTAGTTAAGCTACGCGCAAGCCTTCTCTAGCTTCTATAAACAAGTTAGCTATTTCTAAGATTAAAGAAGCTCTAAAACTTACTGCAATAGTTCTCTTAAACACGCTAATAATAATCTTTATAGTCTGCTTACGCAGATTGCCTAGGCTACTTAAATTAGCAATTATATTACTAATAGCAATTAGAACAACCTATACTTTAACGCAAGAATAGTTTAGGCAAGCTATATAACGCTTGCTTATTGTTAATCTAGCCCTGCTATAGTAGTAGCTGTTGCCTTAATTATTAGTAAACTAAGAGGTATAGCGTAAGTATAAACTAGAGCAAAGCTCCCTCTTCTTAACCTTAATAGTCTCTTTGCTAGAAACTGCTCTACTCTTAGGCGTAGAATTGCGTTGCTTAGTCTTGCGCTAGAATTAGCGCAAAGGATTTGCTAGGACCTAGTTGTCCTTACTCTTATTAGTAGGCGTAAGAGTAGTAGCGTTCTTCTTATAGGCGCGCGCGTAAGCTATCTTGTTAATTATAATAGATAGATTCTTCTTAGGAGGCTACTAGAGTTAGTAACAAACTAGATTAAGAGTAGGAAAAACTTACTATAATAGAGTAGATAGATAAAGTAGTTAATAAAGTAGATAATAAAGAGAATTAATAGATAGGTAGCTAGTTAATAAGTTAATTAATAAGTTAATTAATGCTCTAGAGTATAAGAGTATAGAAGCAGGCAGGCTTCTTATACCTAAGTAACATAACTGCTAGGCAACAAGCTTGCCTACTGCTCTCTTACCTAGTTGCGCAATCTTACTCTATAACAATACACGTAAATAGACTGCCTCTTACTTACCTAACAGGCTAGGCAACAGCAAACGCTTTAAATTAAAGCTTAGCTAATAGGCAAACTCTTACTAACAGTCTGTTTACACCTATCCTATAGACTGCCTGCTTACAAAACCTATACATAAGGCCTAAGAAGATAACGTAGGCTATATTTTTAGACAAACAATACTAATATTAGATTTAGTTATATATATAGTAAATAATTAGGAATTTACGCGCTAATAACTAACGTTTAAGCTAATAAATTAAGCAACGCAGCGCCTGCAATATAGAGTAGCACTACTGTTTGCTTTAATTACTACTTCTACTCTGCTAAACAGATTAGGCAAGCTAACAAGTTTGCCTAATCTAGGAGGTGTGTAACAGAGTATGTAAATCAGCAGATTACAGGATTGTTACGTGTAATAACTAAGCATGTTACTAATAAAATAGAATCTATTTAGGACTAGACTAACTTATTAAGCTGTTTCTTAGCTTAGTGTATTTAATCTAATCTATCCTTACATAGTATAGAATAAGTAACAGAATCTTTTTTACTTATAACAATCTAATCTATAGTACCTTTTAGCTACTACATTAGTTAAATAGTTAGGATACAATAACTTAGAAAATATATAGAAACTAGCTACAAACCTTATAAATTGCTAACAACTACTAAACTAGTACTAAAACTTACAGAGGTGTTAAGCAAGTTAAGAGTAGCCTATATAGCTAAAGAGTAACCTATTAGCGCGTCTGCAGCTAGACAGTCTAACGCCTCTGCCTAGACATTCTTACTTAATTTCTCTAACTTATATGTAAGGTACTTAGCCTTTTAATACGCTCTATCTTTTACCTATATAAGTATCTTCTTATTGCGTAGTAGTTGCGTAATTACTTTAGCAAGCAATTTTTTATCTACTTTTACCTTTACTTTATACTTCTTATAAGTATAGTCTAACAATTTCTAGGATAAGTTTACGTATAGACGCTTAATACGTACACACTTAAAACACTTTAGACAACGCAAACTCTTTAATACTATAACAAAGCACTTTTAGTTGTTAGCAAAATAATAGTTACAGAGTATATTAGTAAAGGTTTTATATTATTAAATTTCTAGAGTAAGATATAGTTGTTTCTTTTAAGAATTAGAAGACATAATAATGCGCAAACCTTAAGACAAGATGTAAAGCATGCTTATAAAGATATAACTATAATTTAAGACAAATCTAGTAAGGAAGAGAAATAGTGTTATAATCCTAGATCTGCACAGCTAATTATTTAGTACAAACCTAATATAACCTAACGCGGGCTAGTAACAAAGGACATATAGAATAGATTACGTAACGTAGCTTATAAGTAGATCTATAAGCTTACGCCTTAGCGCGTAAGAATAATCTAACGCACGTAAGTGCGCTTACGCAGCTTACAGTAAGCTTTATAAGTACTACAACTTAGCATAATAAGCTTACGCTTTAACAAGTAAGCTTAAAGATCTTTTATAGTATATAGGAACTATAATAAACTCTTATAGATTATTGTGTTTAACTTATATTTTAACAACTTAAGTTAGTTATATTAAGCTATACAACCTTTATTACTTTTTTTAGAAAGCTCTAGCCTTTACTGTCTTAGTAATAATACCCTTTGTATCTAAAGCAACTCTGCACCTATCTGCAAAAACTAACTTTAGCTGTACACCTAGTCTATACTAGCATTCTTATTATTTGCTACTAGACTAACAGTCTTAACATAGCCTTACTATAGCTAGGCTAAGTACGTAGTAGCTATAATATTCTATAGTAAAAAGAGTTTCTTTTTCTCTTAGCTTCTAACTTACGTCTAAGTAGAGTAGATATATATTAATTTCTTTACTAGTGTAATAGTAATATTATACTAGTTTATCTATAGTTAACCTAAGACTAAGTTATATTCTTTGTCTCTATCTAGTTTATAGGCCTATAGTATCTCTTTATGCTTATTAATGTTAATCTTTATCTAGACAGCTGTCTTTATCTAAGACTAGTGTAGTAAAGTAATATAGGAAGTAAGTCTAAAGAACGCTTTAGGCACGGCTAAGGGCATAGATAAGATACAATAGCTAAAGAGCTATTAGAAAATAACAACCTATAACACACATACCTAATAATAATATATTTAATTCTATATTAAATCTAATAGGCCTTAGAGGTAAATAATGCTCTACTATATATAGCAACTAATTACAACTCTAAATTCCTATTAGCCTAGGCCTTAGGAGGCTGCGCACCTGCGCATATACCTACACTCTTCTGTAGTTCTTATAACTTAGAAATTGTAGAAACTTAATAGTCTGACAAGTGTTTAGTAAGCTGCTACAGTTCTCTTTAGAATATAATTAGTATCTATTCTAAGGACATAGAGTTAGTACTCTGAGATTAGAGGAACAGAAAGTAGGATCTAAAGTAACGCCTATCTAAAGAACCTAGATTAGCTACTACTAGAATTAAGTTAGAAGAGAGATTAAGCAGACCTTAAAAAGCAGAGTAATAGCCAAAGAAGCAAGACGCAAACTGTAGCTAAAGCTGTATTAGGCTAAGTAAAAGCGCAAAGTTATTGCGCCCTACTAAGCATATAGTATACTAAAGAAGTCCTAGAGCACAGGCAGTAGGAACAACTAAGAGCAGACTAAAAAAGACATTAAAACAAGCAGTTAGAAGAAAAAGAAAACTAACAATTGCTTAGACAGCAAGTATAAAGAAATTAGGAAGAAATTAGTAGACTTTACAACAGAAGCACTATTAGACATTAGAAAAGCTTAAGCCTTTAGCTTTTTAGTAACCCTATACAAAGTAGCAACTTTAATCCTAGTCTTCTAGGCTATTGCTCTTCTTTAGTTTATTTAAATAAGCTCTAACTACTGTTTAGGCAGCCTATAAAAGCAACGCAAAGACAACACAAAACTACTTAACAGTATATTAAGTTGTTAACGCCTTAAATACTCTAATAGATAAGAAGCTCTACTACTAACGCTTGTAGAGTTAATAAGAGAAGCTAGCGCAAATATAAGTAGTGCGCTAGAGGAGCAGGCTAAACAACTATTAGAAGAGCACTCTAGGCGCAGAAGTATAGGCTAAGATAACTTAATATTAAAGGCTCTTTAGATACTAGTAGAGTCTCTTAACTAAGTATAGCTCTTATTATATATAACGCAGTTACTGTTTTACTTAGTAGAGAATATGCTATTGTTTAATAGGACTAACGTAACAGACTTTTTAGAGCGCTTTAAAGACTTCTTAAAGTACTTTAGCTTTACAGACTAGATAATAATCAATAGACTAGTCGCCTACTGTAAGCTAAGACAGAGGACTATTATACAGGCGTCTAAAGAGTATACAAAAGCCTAAGACAACTACTTGTAGAAAAAGCTCTGCAATAGCCTCTAACAACGCTTTAGAAATGATAACAAAGGTTAACAAGAGGAGCGTGTAGAATACTTTAAACACTAGCTAGGTTAGTGCCAAATAAGATTAGACCTAAAGATTAGAGACTACTTACAAGACTTTTAAATCTGCAGTAAAAGGTGTATTAAAGCAGGCACTATTAATCAAAACTATTGTAGCTACTACCTTGTTAAGAGACTGCTACTCTAACACGTAACAAAAATCCTAGAGAAGTTTAGCCTAAAAACAGATACTCTAAAGGACTTTAAGTATAAAAAGATTAAAGACTATCTAGCAAAGCACCTAGAAGTAGAGGAAGAAGCGCGTATGTTAAATCTAGCAGAAGCTATAAGAGCCTTTAAACTAGAGGTAGAGTTTAAAGTAGAACTAGTAGCTAAACAACTATTAGCTCTACTGCAACAAAATAACTTTAAACTTAGAATTAAGCTAGGAACAAACTTCTAACTTACTACCCTTTAGTTACTAATAAAGAGCACTCTATCTAGGAACTAGCGTAAGCAAGCTTCTTCTAGTGCAGCGCCTATAAAGAATAAAGTAGATAACCTTGTAGATAAGATACTATAGCTTAGGCTTAACTAAATAACTATTAAGCAGCAGCTATAGAGTATGTAATAGACCTCTTGCAAAGTAGAGCTTATAAATAATCTAATTATTTATGCCTTAGTTTGCAAGCAAACTAAAGAGCAATTAGGAGCCCTGCAACTATATATACCTTAGCTAGCTCTATAGAACTAGAGCTATTAGAACTACAGGTAATAGCAGTAAGTATAGAGAAATAACAACTATTAGTGTAACAGCTAGAACTACAGCTACTTAAACAACAATTAGAGTTACTAGCAGAGACGTTCTAGTAAAGGGCTACTAAGCAGCTTTAAGATAAACTGTTAGGTCTGTAATAAGACTAGGCATTTAAAGCAGAACTGCTTAACACTAAGAGGCTTTATTACAAATAGCTAGTACTTTCTTAACAAACGCAATATGCTCTAATAGGAGACGCCTAACAATTTACAAGGTAGAGTTACTAGCCTTAGCAACGCACAATAGGCTAAGACTATTTTAGCTAAGATTAAAAGGCGCTTTCTAAAACGTAACGTTAACTCTCTTAAGGTTAAATCTAAATTTATAGGTAGACCTAGTCTCTCTATTCTTATTAAGAACAACGCAGTCTTTATACAGCTAGTGCTTAACACCTTAGAAGCGCTATTAGAAGTAAACTGCAACAAGTATTAGAACATGTTAGACTACTTTACAACTAAATCTAAGGAACTCTTTGCTAACAGCAGCTTAGTATCAGCTGCAGTTATTAGCTAAAACTAAGTAAAGTGTAGTAACAGTTAGCTTATATACAGTTAGGTTTAGGTTTAGAAGCTACCTTAGAAGCTAGTTAATAAGATCCTGCACTTAAAAGGCTATAGGAACAAAGATAATAGCTACTTTATAAGCAAAAAGTTAGGGCAAGACTACTTAGTTTAATTTGTAAGTAATAAGAAATTAGGAGATATAAAAATAGAAGAGGTTACCTAACTAACTAAAGGGCTGTTAAAGCCTACCTACGCAGTAGAGCAAAAGAAGAAGAACCTAAAGAAGTAGCAGCTAGTCTAGAAGTTTAAGGCTAACGCCTAATTAGTTATCTAGCGCATCTTTAACACTCTAGTTCTATTACTGCTTAAGACTATTATTAGCAATATGCTAGAAGTTAAGAAGAAGCTGTTCTAAGTAAGCTATACGCTAGCTAAGTTTAAGAACCTTTTAGTTGCTCTAACACGCTATATAATAGTTAAAAGCGCTAACAAAGACTTAGATAAAGACTAACCTACTATAAGAACTAGTGTTAACTTGCTAACTTAGAGCTTACTCCTAGACTACGTGCTAGTTAAGGCAGTAAACAGAAAAGTAAGTAAGTGCTTTAGTATTAATGCTAAACACTAGTTAGACTTAGAGATTAGCTAGATTAAAAGGCACATCTAACGCAATAAAGAACTAGGCCTTAAGCTTACTGCTAACAAGGACTTTTGCAAGCCTACTTACTATTAGAGAAAGTATAATTAAGCCTTAGGCGTAGAGCACCTTAGGAGGAAGTGCCTAAAAGTACCTATTAATATTAAAAGAACCTAGTTTCTTAGCCTTATTAACTCTGGCGCAGAGCTTAACACTATAAAAAGAGAAATAGCAGAATAAGCTATGCTTCTAATTACGTTTCTACCAAAGAGTATAAGAACTGCAAAAATAGTAGTAGCAAACAGTTTAACTAAAGAGTTCTTAGGCATTATATAGAAAGTACCTATTACTATTAGAAGGATTAAAATCTATACTAGCTTCTTTATCCTTAAGGAGTGCACAAACCTAATTATCCTAGGCAATCTTTTTCTAACAGACGCTTAAGCTAGAATTAAGTACGCTACTAATAGGCTAACTTACTGCTAAATCTTTAGTAAGGATAGCAAACATAGTATAAGATTTGTGTACATAAGAGGTAATTAGATTAACGCGCTAGGACTTTACTCTAGGCCTCTTATAGGAAACGTTAGAAGAGTGTAATTACTAGCGTTTTACTTCTATCTAAACCTGTTGCATAGCTAGACTAGAACTATTAATTAAACTTAACACAGCTTTAAATAGACCCTAATACTCTAAGCGATAATTAGCTAGCAATAAGGCTAGCAACAGAGTAGCTCTAACAGAAATCTTTATTACTAATTATTCCCTTAGAAACACAGTCCTTCTAGTAGCTAGGTGTAGGCACTATAGGCGCAGGGCCTAACAGATCTATTATTATTAGTAACAGCAATAGAATGTACATGCTTATTAGTAACAGCGTAGGCTACTACTCTTAAAATATTATAGCAAGTGTTGTAAGACAGCTCTCTTAGAGTCTTAGGATTAATATTAGTGCTAAGAGCTTTTAAGAGCAAGAGCTTAGTAAAACAACTAGTAAGAAAGGATTACCTGTTAAAGTAATAATAATTTAGCTAAAGTGCATAACTAATTTATAATTAAATAACGTCTTCTTTAACATTAGTACTTTGTATAAGTAAAAATCTTAAAAGGTATAGCTAGTAAACAACTTAGAATAGGCTCTAAGAAATATTAGTAGGTATAAAGATTAGAAAGAGCGTGCGCGCGTTTAACAGGTACTAAACAAGAAGAATACTCTATTCTTAAGCTACTTTAAGCTATAGTACGCAAAGTTTCCTAAAGGCATAAAGCTTACGCCTAAACGCCTGTTAAAAATAAAGATCTCTCTAGACTTGCTCTTACAAGAACAAGCTATGCTAAAGGAGCTAATTTACTAATAAGAAGCTGCTCTAGCCTAGGACTTTAGCAAATTAGGACAAGTTAGCTATAAGGTAGTACCTCTAATTAAAATTAACGCTGTTTCTTACAAGGCGTAGCAAGCTAATTAGTTTCTTATCCTCTAAAAACTTAGAGAAGTAGTAGTTAAAATAGTATAAGAATGTATTAACTAAGGCGCTCTTAAACTGTGCAGAAGCTAGTACTAAAACCTATAGTTTCTAGTAGCTAAGAAAGACAAAGGATATTAACTTATTAACAACGCGCAAAAGATTAACAAAGTTACAATTTGTAACGCAAATCTACTACTTAATCTAAATAAATTTGTAAAAGATTTTACTAGTTGCGTAATTATAAGCTTGCTTAACTTCTTCTTAGGATATAACTAAGTAGAGTTGCACAAGAACTTTTAGAACGTAATAGCTTTCTATATACTTATTAGACTAGTGCACTAGTATACGCTGCCTATAAGTATAACAAATTTAGTTACTAAATTTATACGCGTTATAACTAAGATATACTAAGATTATATTCTAGAACGCTATAGACTTTACTTAGATAACGTTTGTATTAAGAGACTAAAGTGCTACTACAACAGAACAGAGATTAAACTAGGTATTAGAAAATATGTTATAGAGCACCTCTATAATATAAACGCTGTGTTAGCAGATATTAAACGCGCAAGAGCTATAGTATTAAGTTACAAATTAGATTTCTGCTACGCGTTAATAATTGTAGTAGGTTATTAGGTTAACACTGCTGTTAGATAAACAGTTCTGATAATATAATAAAATGTTTAGGGTGCAACTTATATATTATTGTGTCTATAGTGTGTTCTTGTAAGGAATAAGACAGAAGGTCTCCCTATCCTAGTCCTTCTTAGGACTAGAGAGTCTATAAAACGTGCTATCTTTAACTCTGTTCTCTTCTGTTAAATACTACCTTATATCTAACATACCCCTTTAGCTTAAGCTTTACTCTAAGCTAGAACCTCTGCTTATATAACTCTAGGTCCTTCTGTGCTGCTGCGTAAGGTCTTCTTATCTTTATAGCTTCTTAATACAGTGCCTGCAATCTCTATGCTCTCTATCTAGTTAAGCAAATTTTTAATTTATCCTTACTTAACAACAATCCTATCTCTAATATTAACTAAGCTAACGTAATTTAGGAACTAGCGCATCTTGTTTACTAGGAGTAACTTAGTGAAGCTGTTAGTAATTATCTTGTTAGTAGGCATATAAGTTACCCTAATCTTCTTCTATTATACTTCTTGTTATAGCTAGTAATTGTAGATATCTACGTGTTAGAGCTTTGTTGTTAACTAGAAGGTATCCTTGTTAACTAGCCAAATAGTTTGTTTGTTGTTGTACTAGATTATAATTATAGAGTCTTAAAGTTTAATACTTAACTTAGTCTATAGTTATGTAAGAAACTGTACCTCCTTTACTACTTATACTAGAGAGAGTAGTTCTGCTTTAGTTGTTAATATTATTATAGTGTCTTACTTGTTTACGCGCTATGCAATTGCTTCTCTAAAAAGCTTTAGAATAAATCCTTAAGAACCCTTTTAGTCTATTATATTATCCGCAAATAACGCGTTACTAGCAACTACTAGTTTGTTATTTCTGCTAAACTAGAGGCCTAGAGATTATATGTATTGTAAGTAGAGAAGGACGCAGTTAGCAGCTCTTTAGTATTTAGAGCTTAGATTTGTTAGGGATTGCGCAAGTTATAAGGTAGCAAAGGCAACGTCTAGGCGTATGTTTACTACTATAAATAAAAGTAAGCTAATCTTTTGTTAATATAAATTTATCTTAGCAGCTAAGGCTAGGTCTTTCCTTAGTAACAGTTTAACGCGTAATATTAGGGTATTATGTTGTACTGTATAGTTAGTAGTAAGTCTAGTAATCTTGTTAATATAGGCTGCTTAAGATAGCTAGATCTTTTAGGCTTTTTAGTCTCTAATAACCTCTAGTCCTAGGAACTACTTAAGGGGTTCTCCTCTAGTAATAGTATACTTCTTCTATAACTCTTCTACAGCCTTGTCTACTACCTCTCTCTTGTCTAGGTAATTGCTAAAGATAATATTATCTATATAGAAGAAAATAAATACTCTGTTATAAATTATGCAGTATAGCTTATAAGGTACAGAAAGAAAACCTATACTTAAGAGAGTATTAGTAATGTATCTCTGCTATAGGAGAGGTAAAATCTAGAGGCTGTATAGCGCCTTGTCTAGCTAAAGTATTATACCTTCTCTAGCATATCCTCTAGGCATCTGTATGTAGATTAGTTAATTAATTAGCGCGTATACAAAGGCGTTTGTAACGTTAAATTGCCTAAGCTCTAGGTTAAACTAAGTAGCAATAGCTATAAGTATGCAAAATAATCTTCTAGCTAGTGTAGCAGCGTAGGTATCTAGAGCTAACACATTATTCTGCTAATTACTCTTTACTACTAGCCTTGCCTTACACTTTTTAAGTTAAGACTACTTATTTAGCTTATAGGTGTATACCTATATTAAGTCTAGTATTTAAATCTCTTCTCTTCTTACTTAAAAGCTTAGTACTTTTGTCTATAACTTAGTCTTCTTATAGCTCTTAAGGTGTTCTTCCTTAGCCTTCTTAAAGCTGTTATAGAACAGATAACTTAGCTTAAGTCTATTTAGTAAGAGTAGAGGTAGCAGCTTACTAAGATAGAGTTAATATCCTTTTATTATCTTGCGCGTAATACTTACATTATCTACTTACACTCCTTTAATATCTTAAACGTTTCTTACTTGTAGACTAGCTATAAAAGCTGCAGCCTAAGGCTTAGCAATATATACTAGGTATTCTTATATATTTCTTACTATTAGATTAGCTTTATAGGCTGTAATCCTAGGCTTAGTAATAGTAGCTAGACTTAGTACATTAAGTAGAGGTTAGAGTCTGTCTCTTTTACCTAGAAGAAACACTTAGTAATTAACTAGCTTAGCTCTATCTCTTTTGCGTAAGAGGTCTATTTCTAGTGTCTATGTTCTATAGGAGTAAGGTAGGACTAGATCTTGTCCCTTATTACTACTTCTAGCAGTAACTAGAAGCAACTACTTGTATCTAACTAAACTTATCTATATAGTAATAAACGCTACAAGTAGAGTATTTAGTAGCGTAGGATAAAGTATTCTCTTTCTTCTTGCTTTATTATATTAGGGTTAATCTGCTAGTCTGTTACAAGAGTTGCTTACTACCTTATCCTTATAGAATATATCTGTTTTACTGTTCTATTCCTAAGGCAAGAGAAGTAACTCTACTATTTAGATTTAGGCTTTAATCTTTTTAAGAGTACTGTGCATAAAGTTATCTATAACGTGTTTCTTGCTTCTATTAAAAATTGTATACTTATTAAACACTACATTATAGGTACTAATAACCTTTCCTATTAATAGTACCTATACTCTAAATATGTTAGATAATTAGTAGCTAACAAGATAACTAATCTAGGCCTTTAGGTTAAGTCTTTGTAAACGTCCTTTATACCTCTTTGTATTATCTGTTATTGCAAAGGCTTTACAACTATAAGTGCGTAGATAGAACTAATTTAGCTTACAAGGTAACGTAACAATTTTTATTTAATAGGCAACTCTAGTAAAGAACTCTTTGTATAGCAATTTCTAGTTATTTAAGTATCTAGGCGTTCTGTTGTAAAGATATATAGCAGAACATACAACTTCTAGCTAGAGCTTCTATAGTAGGTTAGCGTTAAGACGCATTACGCAGGATTTTTCCTTAATTACACTCTCTAAGCGTTCTGCTCTGCTATTCTAGGCTTAGGTATCTAGTGCAGAAAGTTCTACTGCAATGCCCTAATTATTCTTCTATTATTATACTTCTACTAATTAGAACGTCTTATTATTAGTCTTAATAACTACAACTGTAATGTTAAATTGCGTCTTTATAAACATAATAAAAGTCTAGAGGGCTTAAATAATAGCGTAGGCAGTGTAGTTCTTAAGATAGAAATCCTAAAGGTAGCTAGTTGCTCTACACGTAATTAGTATTTGCGTCTTCTCTTTTATGTTACTTCTGTCTTTATAGTTATAGAAATTAATAGCTACTTGCTTCTTAAGTCCTTTATAGATCTCTTTAGGTGCTCTTCTTATTTGTCTTTTTAACTTTAATCTTCTGCACGCGTTGCAATTAACTGTAGGTAAGCTAATAATCTTTACCTCTTTAGAATAATGCATAAGGTGCTTAAGTGCCTAAGGTTCTAGGTGTCCTATTTGTTTGTGCTATATTACTGCTTTAGCTTATTACTGTAAGTGTTAGGTCTGCGCAGTAGTTACAAAGCTACCTTATAGTTATTTAATATTATTATATTTAATAACCTATTATCTGTATTATTCTTAAAGGATAGCTACTGCAGTATTGTTATGTCTGCGCAGGACTGTTAGGTTTAACTTAGTATCCTACTATAGACCTTGTTAGCAGAGTATCCTAAATAAGATAAGGTTATAGTAGAAGTCTAAGTAATAGGCTACGTTGTACAGGCGCAAGAGCTATATAGTATAGTCTTCTTCTACTCTAATAACTACAGTACTATATGCCTTTATCTATATATATATATTACCTACCTATAGAAAGTCTTCTTACGCTAGAGGTTAGGTGTTTATAAATTATTTAATATTATTTACTACGTAGCACGTTGTACTAGAGTTAAGGATAAAGAATTGTTTAAGTAGATACCTAGAGTGCTTAGTTATAAAAGTTAAGGCAATAATTACTAAGTTAATTACTCTAATCTTTCTGCTATATAGTTATTCTTTAGACATAGACTTAATAGTAAGTGTAGCTAACTGCAACTTCTTAATCGCTAGTGTCTTAGAATGTAGTTGTTTTGTTAATCTTACGCTATCTTATAGGTTAGGCGTATTACTAATCCTGTTCTTTACTATCTTAGTAATGTAGTCTTATAGTTGCTAATTCTCTAAAGCGTTGTCTAAGAAGGCGTACTAACACTTAGAAAGGGCATAGAAGCTGTTATAGGCCTTGCACTTTTGCAATAAGGACCCTCCTCTATTATAAGGCTATTAGTACTTTTAATTGCGTCCTCTACTACTCTTCTTCTTATTCTTAGGTTCTTTGTTATTTAGGGTTAGTTCTTTTGCAGCAAATGCTGCCTTATTAGATTAGCTCTTTGTTAGATATATAAGTTAGGCGTTCTCCTAAAACTAGAGAAACATCTCTATAACTATAACAGTAGCGTCCTAGAGTCTATGTATAATAAACAATATAGTCTAAGTAGAGAAATGCTTTAAGACTACTGCTATAAAGTCCTTCTTAATAAACTAGTTATTTAGGCACTCTAGTACTTTAGTTACTCTGCCTTCTGTAACTGCGTAGTTAACTTTAGTAAGCTAAGTATCCTAATAGGTAACTACTCTTATTAGCTTTATTGCTTTATAGTATCTTATTTATACTTTATTAAGCTTGTCCTCTGCTTATATACTTATAGTAGCAGCAAGCTTAGTAATCTAGTCTTAGTATAGCTAGAAAGGCTTGCAGCAATTTGTAAACAGGTATACAGATATAGTAGTTCTAATAAAGTCTATTACCTAGGCAAGGTAATTGCTTTCTCTCTAGAACTTAGTGTCTTCTATTTTATACGTTTTAAACCTTCTTTTATAGTCCTCTACGTCCTCTTTGTATAATGTCTTCCTAGTGTTTAAAAGATCTAATATATGCGTAGAAACAAAGGGAGGTATATTTGCAGCGTTTAGGTAATCTAATTAGTATTAGGCTGTATATACGTTAATTACTGCAGTTAAAGGCTAATAGCTATTAATCTCTAGTTGCGTTACAACACGTAGCTTAACAAGAGGTTAAGAGAGCTACTTTGCGTTAAAAAGGTGCTAGACGCGTAGGAGAACGCATTTGTTCTTAAGTTGCGCAATCTATTTAATCTATTAAGTATAATTGTTTAGGATTACTATAGGATTGCAGTTATGTTATATTGTTATTTTAACAGTTATTGTTATGTTTATGCAACAGTAGTATATTGCTTTATTTTATAGGTATTTAGCTTTGTAGTACTTTAAAGGTATAGGCACTAAGACTCTTAATTGTTAGATAAACAGTTCTAATAATATAATAAAATGTTTAGGGTGCAACTTGTGTATTGTTATGTCTATAGTGTATTCTTGTAAGGGATAAGACAGAAAGTCTCTCTATCCTAGTCCTCCTTAGGACTAGAGAGTCTATAAAACGTGCTATCTTTAACTCTGTCCTCTTCCGTCAAATACTACCTTATATCTAACAGCTGCTAGCTGCTATCCTAATTATAAGAAAATTAAGAAAATCCTCTTCTAGCTGCTCTATAGAGACTAGAAAGACGTTTAAATGTTTATTAGTATATGTGTATATTACAGAGTATAGATTAAGTATTTTGCTATTATTTTAGAGCTGCTATTCTGCCTGCTACGCAAGAACGCGCTCTTTAAGTAGTCTTTAGAACAATAGAGCGCAATAGACAGATTAAAACACGCGCTATGTTCTATGCTAGCACTTGTTTTTATCTCTTATAATAAGCTGTTACTTCTAATTGTTGTTTTTGTTAAAAGTAGTAAAAAGAGTTAGGGTGCAGTTCCTATACAGCTAGATCTAAAGGGTTGTTAGCACTCTATTTAGTACAAAAGTAGGGTTTAGTTTAAATTTAAATAAAATTAGAACTTAGGGAAACACAAATGCAAAGCCCTACTTCTAGCGCTAAAAAAGTTTTAGACTTACTTGTATAGAGTAGAGTTTATTATAAAAACAGATGCAAAGACGCTAGTTGCATAGCTTTAGCAAAGTGCAACTAACTTGCTAAGAGCTCTTGTTATATAGTAGCTAGCACTTCTTAATATATAAGAATTTAATATAGTCTATATTAAAGGCAAGAAAAACGTAGTAGCTAACGCTCTTTTAAGAAGACCTAAGGAGCTAAAATAGAAGCTACCTAATAAGCTAGAAAAGGACATTAAGAATTTTATTAACGCTTATTTAAATTTAGTATAGCTTCCTATTGCTCTACAGCTACGCGTATACAATCTACGTTACAGAGTATGTAAGGCTAACGTTAGTTTTAAAGAAAACCTGCTAGATAAAGCCTATACCAAAGACTCTTAGGCTTAGGCTTGTTAGATTCTATTCTACTACTAGCCTAATAGTCTTTTAAGAGCTAAAATAAGAAAGTTTACAAGAAGAGCACTTAAATTAATAGTAAGAAAGAGGTATCTGTTCTTAATACTAACTAGAGGGCGCCTACTGCAGCAAATTGTAGACAAACCTAATAAACGTTTAGCTATTATTAAAGCTATATATAATAAATTAGGCTACTAAGAGAAAGAAGGTATATAGCGCAAGGTATAGGCGCGTTATTATTAGAAAGGACAATATAAAGATGTTAAGTTCTATGTTAAGTTATGCCTAGAGTGTTAAGTATACGCCTTAGCAACAGTTTAAGAAGAACTTTAGCTAACAACTCTTTTAACAATACTCTTTAGCTAGATATTAATAGACGTAGTCTATATACCCTTAGCTAGAGGCAAGAAGTTTCTTATAGTAGCCTAATACACTATAACGCAGTAGGCTAAAGCTAAAGCCCTATTAAACGCAGATTTAGCATCTATTGTTAAGTTTCTAGAACAAAAAGTCTTTTGCTAATAGGGCCTACTACTTAAAATTTTGGTTAATAGAGGCTCTGAAAACAAGCATCTACTAATTAACCTGCAACAGTAATTTGGAATCTATAGAGTAGTAGCTAGCGCCTATTATCTACAAGGTTAAGGCTTAATTAAACAAGGACACGCGCTAATAGTAGATGCCTTAAAGAAGCTTAGCAGGATATAAGTTAACTACTTAGACTGTGTTCTATAGGCTAATTAGACTAGTGTTAAGCGTGCAACTAGAGAGACTTTAGCGTTTCTTATATATAGTTGTAAGTACGTATTACCTATTAAATTGTGTATACTAACCTAGCAGACCTTGCTCTAAAAAGAAGTAACTAATACTGCTTTGCTTTTAGCTATAAAGGCTTATTAATTTAAAAAGAGAGATATTAGGTTGCAAGAGTCTTTTACTAGAATAGTCTAACTAAGAAACAACAACAAGGACTACTTTAATAAGAACAGAGTTACTAGAGTAGACAAACTAAAGGTTAGCAACTTAGTTTTGCTTAGGGATTTCTACTATAACAACAACTAATTAGTGCTTAGTAAGTTTCTTCTAAAATAGCAAAGGCTATTTAGAATACATAAAGTTAGAGAAAAGAAGTAGTATAACCTTAAGGAGCTTAATAGAGCACTGTTTTGAAGCTACACGCTAGGCAATAGGTTAAAGAAGTTTTATTAGCGCACTAAAGTAGACCTAAAGCTTATTACCTAGAGCCTATCTACTAACAAGACTAAAGACTAGGCGCTCCCTAGCTATAGGCAGGACATCCTACAACTAGTAGGAGAATTAGTAGCGCGCTAGTGTTCTAAGAGGCTTAAGAACGCTACTAAGGTAAATAAGGATAAAAATTTAGATTTAAAACAATTAGCAGAAACGCGCTAAAGAGCTGTTAGAGTGCGTATTATTAAAAACCTAAACTTTAACAGATCTAAATACAAAGTTGTTAGAATAGCTTTAAAGTATCTACAAGAATAAAAATAGATAGCAAAGAAAGGTATATAATAGACGCAGTTTACAATAATTCTACTAGCTATTAAAAGCAATACTGTTAAAAACAGCCTATATATCTACTATTTAGAAGATATATTAGCGCTACGCTATAAGGTATGTAAGCCTAAACTTCTAAATATACTAAAGCTTTAGAAGAAGCAGCAGCATTATTGCTAGCATTAACAGGTATATTAAAGTTAACCTCTATCTTATTCTTATTATTAACATTATTCTTAGCAATAGTATTTATAGACTTGCTAGCCTTATCTTTAGACCTAGATTTAGAATCTAGTTTAACAGCCTAACTAAGATTAAAATTAGAATTGCTATTATTAAAGAGCTCTAGTAGCTCTTTAGTTACGTAAGACACTCTACTATAATAGCTTTTGTTATTAGCTGTATTACGCAGCAGCCTACTCTAAACAAACAAACTCTAATTAAACCTTATAGTAGCCTAGCAGGTTAAAACAAGAAACTAAGAGCAAGACGCATATTCTCTAATACTCTATGCAGTAGAAATAGGCAGCGTTAGCAAGATGTTGCAAGCGTTTAGGCTATTTTAATTAATAGATTGCTTTAAATTACTTAAGTTACTACAATGTTAGTGTAATTCTAAATAAGGTTCTAGAAAAAAGAGTTTCTAAACAGGACTTAGTAACTTACCTATATAAGAATAAGCCTAAAAGCCTATATTATAGAAGTAATTAGTGTAAGCACTATAGAGTAGCTGCTTACTATTATAGATAATACTATAACACTTGCTAAAAGTGTATTTGCAATTACCTTTTGCGCAATAGCTATAAGGCTAAACATTATACTAGCTTAGGTCTAGATATGTGTAGGCAGACTAACTATAATATAGAATAAGTGTAGCTAAGTTGTTCTTAAGAAAGTTGCAGCCTATGCCTAAGCAAAAGTACTCCTTAACTAAGATTCTATTAGTCTTTATGTTAAAGAAGTTAAACTAAATAGCTAGTATATATCTACCTTCTTCTATAAGCTTAGAAGATAGAGCGCAGTTAACAAGCAGCAGAAGGAGGCTTTTTCTATTAGTTTTAACCTTAAAAAGCATGTGCTAGAGCTAAGCAATAACCTTAATAGTTATTTAGCTAGATAATATTACTATAACTACAAATAAATTAGCCTAAAACAGCTAATAAGTTATTTAAATACTACTTACGCTAGTTATAGATAGTATTATAAGAGAAAGTAACCTTCTTATAGATGTACAGCTTAGAAGTCTTATTACTACAATAACTAGAAAAGATTAGCTTTGCAAGAGATATCTAAGTAACAGACTAAGGGGTAGGCAGAAAGGCTGTTAGAGTTAGCGTGCAATGCTAAGCAATCTAAGCTTAAAGCTTACTATTACCTATACTCTAAGGCTTAGCTAGCTTACTGTAAGCCTAGGGAGTTGTTAGAACTTTAATAGACAACTTAGAAAAGCCTAGATTGTTATTAGAAAAGCCTAAGTTGCTGTTAAAGAAGCCTAGGCTATTATTAAAGAAACTAGGCAAATTCCTAGAGATTAACTGTGCTATATTATAAAACTTATTGCTAGACTCTAAAGTAACAGTAATAGGTAAGTATAATAGACGCAGAATAGAACTAAGTAGGCGAGTAGTTTAGAGTAACGCGTGTTTAAGCTGCTAAAGAAGCTTATTAATTATAGCTAGAGCAGTAGTGTTAAGCAAGGGCAGTAGAGGAGTTATTAGAAGAGTTTAGAGAGCTAGCAAAATTCTCTTAGCAACCTTAGGCTTAGTAGATAGCTTTCTAAATAGTAGCAGCTCTAGCAACAGCCTATACACTGCAGCTAAAGCCTTAGCAGCCTTACTAGATAGAAGAGAAGTAGAAGAGTGCTATAGGCTGCTCTTAGGACTAGGCTATTGCCTATAAGAAGATTAAGAAGCAGGCAGAGGCAGCGTTAGGCGCAGTAGAAAGCAAATAAGCAGGCAATATTAAGTAGTAGCGCAGAAATCTATGCTAAGTAAAGTAATTAACAGGCTTAGAAAGAGAGTATAGAAGTATAAGAGTAAAAGTAAAGTAGAGAATTTAATAAAAGCCTAGGTAACGCGCAGTTGAAACAACGCGCCTAATAACGCGCTAGTTAAGTAAAAGAAAAACAACAAATAGAAGTAACAGAGCGTTAGTTAATTAGAAAATTAGAAAAGAAAGAAAGCTTCTTTTTGTAAGAAAGGAAGAAAGTAGTGCTTTTTAGCATAGCTATAAACTCTAAAGATACGTTAAAAGAGAAGAGTTAATTTTACAGTAAACTACTACAAAAACAAGATCTATAATAGAGAACTCTAATTGTTAAAGAAGTTGTTTAGACTACTTAAGCTATTACTTAAGGCATCTATATTAATATCTCTAACTAATAGATTGCTATTGCTAGCTTCTAGGCTAGTATTATTAACGCTACGCTTTGCACTAGCTAAAGGCCTACTAATATTAAGCTAAGCTAAAGCCTTATTAGTAACAGTATTGTTAGCATCCTTCTTAACATCTTTATTAACTACAGCTAACTTAGGATCTAACTAAGCCTTCTTGTAAGGCAACTTTTTAACTCTACAACCCTTTATAGATAGACTAGAAATATAACGCTTGCTAGGAGATAGAGTGCCTAAGGGCCTCTTAGAGTTGTAGCTAGCTTTAGAAGAGTTTTTAAAGACCTTGCTAGCATTAAAGTCTAGGCTTTAACAAGCTTTTCTAGCTAATAACTTTGCAAAATCTAGTAGACTAGACTTGCTTAAAGCCCTAAAGCTACTAAGCTTCTTTGCTAGGGTTAGTAAACTGCAATTGCGCAAATTCTTTAAAGGCAAGTTATTAAGAATAAGAGAGCTAAGAGTAATATAGAAGGGCTTAACAGCCCTAGTGCCTTTAACACTGCGCAGAATAACTAGAGTGCCTACAAATAATTAGTAAATAACTCTAAAAAAATAATAGAAAAGAATAACTAAAAAGGCGTTAGCTACTTACAATTTATTAAACACTGCTCTTTAGCAGAAGAAAATAAGCAGTTGCTATAAGTACTATTATTTAGTAGCTTGCCCTAGAACCTAAATTGTATATACAAGCTAGTAGACTTAAACGTCTAACTAGCTCTTGTGCAGCAACTGCACAAGTGCTTAGACTTACCTTTAATAGAAGCTATGTTAATAGCGCAGTTAGTATAGCTTAGAATTAAGCTCTTAATGTAAGCGTTGTAGATCTTATACTTCTTAGCTCTAGAGTTATCCTTAAGGCTAAAGTAATTGCCTAGAGTAGAAAGCAACTTGTTAATATGCAAAGGCCTATTAGTCTTAATAACTAAGCTTGCCTACTTAGCTCTTAAATAAGAGCTAACAGCAAGTAGTAATAGATAAGGCCTAAATGTTTTTCTTAAGAACTTAAGAGTAACAAAGACTAACTAGAGCTTAGCAATAAGAAGGCGGCTTAGCTTCTTATCCTTGTTTGATTTAACTAGAGTAAATGTTAGCACGCGTTTAGCTTAACTTATTAATAGACTAGCACTTACTTTAGTTAATTACATTACTATAGCTAAAACAGTTAACTAGGTACCTGTAAACTAGAAAGCAAGTATCCCTATTAGGCCTAAGAACAAGCTTGTTCTTTATTATAGCTTAAAGATAAAGGCAAGGTGTAACTAAAAGGCTAAGGAAGTATTAGGCACGTATATTAGGAAAATTCTAATTAACTAAAGGCAAAGCGTCAACTAAGCAACTATTAGTAATAGCTAAGCTAGGAACTTAGAGGCCTAAAGTAAGAATGCGCTAAATTATAGGAAGAGGCAGCTAAGTAAGTAAGAGAGTAGAGCGTAAACTAGAGTAAAGTAGTATAGCTGCATGCAGATAAGTTGCCTTAAAAGCAAATAGAGGTAGTAAAGTAAAAGAGTAACAAGTAAACAATATAAACTAAGCTAGAGCTAGTTAGAACGCTTGTTAACAAGGTAAAAAAGTTAAGCAGCTAATTGCAGTACAGTAGTAGTAAAGTTGCGCGTTAGGCAGGTTAAAAGAGAAAGAGGCGTAGAGCAAGCAGCTAGTAATAAGAGTAATAGAAGACTAAATAACAAAGTAAGCAGCTAAAAGAGAGTAGAGCTAAAAGGTAAAGTAAAGTTAGCTAACGCAAGACTTGTTATAATAGGAGTAGTCTAAAGCGTTTACAGTTGCAACGCAAGTCCGCTTAAGTAACGCCTTTATAATACTAGGTAAAGCTAGAATAATATAGGCTAATAGCGCTTTGGCGTTTAGGTAAGAGAGTTAGATAGTAACGTAAGGAGATAGGAAAAGATTGTAAATAGGCACTACTCCTTTACTAAAGGCCTGTTAGTTACTACTTTAACATTACAAAAAGTTTAGAGTTGTTTTTTCTTAGGAGTTAGTCCTTTTGTTTAGGCATTTTAGTTTTGCGTTTAGTATAAAAGAAAAGAGGCCTCTTTCTATAGATTAGGGGAGAAATGTAGTAAAGTAACATAAGAAGTAAGTCTAAAGGACGCTTAGGGCACAGCTAAGGGTATAGACAAGATATAATAGCTAAAGGGCTATTAGAAGACAACAACCTACAATACACACAACTAATAATAATATATTTAATTCTACATTAAATCTAATAGGCCTTAGAGGTAAATAACGCTCTACTACACTACGCTCTAGTATTCTTAATAATTTCTTTTAAAGCTATTAACTTACGCTCTAACTTATTCTTATAGATAAACTTAGTTAAGGTTATAGTATAAGTAAGACACCTAGTGTTAATTATTATAGAAGTAACTGCTATTTTATTAATAATACTATATATAGTAATAGGCTCTCTATCTAGCTATTTCTTTTATAATTATTAAAATCTCTTGTCTTCTTTTAGTATTATATTACTATACTTTTGTCTACGCCTTTAGACAAGAGTTACTTGTTTTTTAAGCTTAGAGTATTTTCTAACACGTCTTCTTTTTTCTTACTTTATGCCTTAGCTAACGCAGCTTTAGTAAGTTTTAATAGTAGAGATAATTTGCATTTACTAGCGTAGTGTTCTAACTTACTATAGTAGAGGCATAAGTTGTTTTGTTTCTAGTAAAACTACTCTTCTGCAGTAGCCTACTTAGCCTTCTTTCTTTTAAAAGATTTTTTCTTAGTCCTTCTAGAATATCTTCTTGTAGGTTTTTAATCTATAAGTTTTCTAATATTCTATCTTTTAGTGTGCTTACTACTAAGTTTTACCTTATATAAGTTTTCCTTAATAATTACTACTCTATCTATAAGGTTATAGATCTTCTATTTAGGTTTAGTCTCTACAGAAATTATTCTATCTTATAGGTCTAGCTAAATAGCGCTTAGGTACTTTATTTTTAGGTTTACTTTATTATCTTCTTTACTTATATTATAGGCTCGCCTTATAAACTTTGCGTTAAAGCTCTAGAAAAAGAACTTATTCTATTAGATTGTTTAGAGTTTCCTTTATAATCTTTTGTTATATAGCTTATCTTTAAATTAGCTGTTTAGGAAGTCCTAGAGTTCTTCTGCAAAGCCTTAGAAGTTCTAAGTTACCTAAAACAAGGCTATACTAGCTACTAACCCTTTAAGGCAGTTAAAAATATAGCTAGCTTAAGAGCCTAGTCCTACGCTATTGTGTTCTAATTTATACTTTATTTAAGCCTTAAAGATATAGTAATCTTTTTAATCCTTTTTTATACACTTCTAGGTTAAAGACTTTATAAGTCTTTTAGAGTAGAAGAAAGCTTTCTAAAAGAGTCTGTATAAAGCTAAAGGCTTCTAGAGTTACTTAGGCTGTAAGCCTTGCAATTTGGTCCTGTAGATCTTTTACTAGTAATACTAAGTCTAGATCTGCGCTTATAGAGGACTTTCCTTTCCTATTATTAGAGGGTCTAGCAGCTAAGGAGTTATATACTTTCTGCTAGGCAGGCGTTTCTTTAAGGCTGTTTAATAGTAGTTATTTCTTAATCTATTATTTCTCTAGGTCTACAAAGTTATTAATAATTATTTAATTAAACTTATCCTTAATAACTAACTTAGAGACGCTATTGCGTCTTATCTAGATAGCTTACACTATTATGTCCTGTACTATTATAAAGATAGTTACTTATTCTATATTAGAGGTTACTAATAGCCTTTTAGCCTAGTTAAGTTTAACAAATTTAATTATAAGAGGCAGACTCTAAGAGTAGTTACTAGGAAATAAGTACGTAAATTTGTATTCTATTCTTATTGCTACTTAGAGGGTTTTTATAGTTCTAAGGTAGTCTAGTTTAGAAGATTTAGGTGCTTTAGTCTAGAACTGTTTTTAGTGTTCTAGCCCAGAGGATTTTTTAGCGTTCTAGTTTAGAACCTTTTTAGTGTTCTAGTTTAGTAGGCTAAGGTTTTTCTATAACTAAGAACTAACTAGGCAGCAGCCTGTTATATATAGAGCTAAATCTAAGTATATTTAGATTATTGCTTTTTAGAATACTTTATAACTATAAAGGTTCTTAATGCATATTAAGCTTAATAGGTAGAGATTATTACTCTTTTTAATTTCTATATTAAGTACACGCCTAGTAAGTTAAATAAAAGAGCTAATATTCTTAGCTAAAGAAAATAAGACGTTGGTAAGGTTAAGGCTGCCTAACAAGACAACATATCCTGTGTACTTTTAGGATCTAAATAACTAAACTACCTAGTTAACTCTAAACTAGCCTAGAACTATATCTATACCTATCTAGAGATTACTGTTTTAGCTATTTTAGTCTAATCTATTAGTACTCTACTAAACCTTAATTCTTTAGAACTAATTAAAGCCCTGCTAGCAGAGAATTACTACTTCTTCTAAAAAGAACGTCTTAAGCTTTCTTAGCTATACTACGTCTAAGAAGAACTTTTGCTATATTACTTACGCCTTTATATACCTAGGGATTCTCTCTTATATACTTGCCTAATTAGAGAAGCTTATAACTAAGTATTAACTACTTATCTAAGCGCTACAAAGACGTATTAGCTTCCAGCTTAGTAATACTATTAGAAAGGCATAGAGGCTATATATAAACGCTATGTACAAAACTATATTTCTTTTTAAAGATTCTATCTAAGATAGCTCTAATCCTAAGGGTTCCTCTAACTATTACTAATTTCTAATAGGCCTATGTAGTATTTGTGTATAGATTTCAAGACATTCCTAAAGGATTGTTATAGCTATAATTAAATTATAGTTATTATTAATTGTCTATTAAAGTAAGCTATTTCTATTTCTTACTATGAAATAATTAACGCTTAATAGATAGCTTACTTGTTTATCTAAAAGGTATATTAATTTAGCTATACGCCTAAAAGTATAGTGTCTAATCGCGGCCCTTAGTTTATATTCTAATTCTAGTCTAAATTCTACTAGATTCCAGGCGTGCAAATTAAGCTTTCTACTACCTATTACAAATAGACTAATAGTTAAACTAAGATTATAAATAAGTATATTAATTAACAATTAAGGCTCTTTGTATTCTATTACTAGAATAACTAGAGTAATCTTCTACTAATAATTAATTAAGCCTAGGTAACGTTACTATACTCTGTAATTAGCATAGCACTGTACTAGCTCCTGTTTAGATCTAAACTAAAATAGAGCTAGGATTAGTTGTTATCTACTTTAAACTATAAAGATACAAACGTTAAGAATGCTCTAAGGCTAGCTACCTATATACACGAAGCCTAGTGTATAGCTAAGGATAATATAGAAAAGGCGTATTAATAGATAGCTACTAAAGTAAATAAATATTAATAACCTATTAATTAAGTAGTAGGTAATAAGATTTACCTTTTAACTTAAAACTTATCTGTTACTTATCTAAGTTGCAAACTTACTAAATTATAAGAAACCCTCTTTAAAGTTCTAGAATAAGTTAGTTATTTATTCTAACTAAAGCTACCTAAAGGCTCTAAAATCTATAACGTATTTGCTCTAGACGTACTCTGCAAGGACTCTAATAATCTCTTGCCTAGTTAGCTAAGCCTAAATCTATCTAGTATCCTAATTTAAGGCGTTAAAAAATAGAAGGTAGAAGAGATCTTAGCAAGTAAGCTATACTGCTCTATCTTAAAGTATTGCGTAAAATAGGTAGCTTATAACTCTAATCCTACCTAGTATAATGTATTAAACTTTATAGAAGCACTATATATGTTGTAAGTGTTCTATAAACACTATTTAAAATAGCTAAGACTCTTATAAGTGTTAGCTAAATAGATTATAGTATAAGAAAAAGGAGTTAAAGATCTTATAGTATTTTAAGATAATTATGTTAGAGAAATTAAACTTAATATTATAACTACTACACTAGTAGGTAATAACTATTAAAAATAAGAGCCTTACTCTTCTATTAGATCTAATAGTAGACTATTATTACTACTAGTAGAACGCTCTTAACTATTTAAATCTCTAAGTATAGACACTAACGCACTACCTAGTTATCTTCTGTTTTAGCTCTACCTACTATAAGTGCTAGCTACTTTCTTTACTACCTAATCTGCCTATAATACTATTAAGACATTTACTAGCTAGGTAACTACACTAGTTAACCTAGCTATACTTTACTTAAGCAACCTAACCTTCTTAGCTATTTCTCTAACCTCTCTAGCTAGCTTCTCCCTCTAGTAATAAGTACTAATACGCAGGTTAGTAGTGTTTATATTAGCTACTTATATAGTGCCTAATTACATAGTAGTAGCTAACTAAAACGCTACTACTTAGATATTAGCTTTATGCTCTAACACTACCTTATTAGACTTGTCTCTACTTAAGGTAGTAAACCTATAGTTAAAGGCCTTATAAAGGCTATTATACTCTTAGCCTATATATTAGGAAACTAAGTAATACGTCTTATTTAAGAGCGTGTAATATATACACTTCTTAGACACGTTTAAATAGAATCTAAACTTAATATTAAAATAGCTGCAAGTGAAAGCTCTTGTAGCCTGTAGGTAAATAACTTAATAGGCTAGAGGATAAGCCCTAGAGAGGATAGAAATAGGTATTGTGTATATCTACTATATAGTTAGCTAATAATTAAATTAAGAGAAGGCTTAAATAGCTTTAAGTATACAAACGTAAGAGAAAGAGTATAAAGAAGTAGTATACCTAAGGGCTAGCCTTGTATATATACTTAAGAAACTCTAGGTAAAGTTAAGATAATAAACGCGCTACTACGCTAAGCAAAATAATAACAAATAGCTATAACGCGTTATTAGAAATTTAAAGTTAAGATAAATAAGACTTTTCTAAAATTTTAAAAGGGATCTAAAAGCGCACAGATACAGACCTAATTAATAGAGACTATTAATTTTAAGAAGAGAAGTAATATAACAAACATATACAAATATATATTATATCTAATACCTTATAAAGGCTTAGTAATAAATTATACAAGACATAGTAAGAGTAGTGCTAAAAGCGCTCTAAATCTGCTCTAACTTAGTTACTACCTTAACTATAAGTATAAGCCTATTGCATTAGATGAAAATAAGTTTTTCTTGTCCTTCTATACAAGACCTATAGGTGTATAGCTAATCTAGAATCTCTAATACAACACGCACTCCTATATGCCTCTAATACGTATCTAATTTAATTCTAATAGCTATACCTACCTGCGTCGTTACAATATATAGCTCTAAGTAAGGATTAGAAATTTAAGTAATTTAAGACTAAAGAAGAAAAGCTTACTAAGTCTTAATTCTGTATCTGTAAGAGTAGTAAGTAATTATAGCTTTTTATTACGTATTATAACTTACTAAGATTAGCTAAATAGCTTAAGTAGTTTCTTAGAACTATTAAGAAAAAGTAGAACTGTAAGGATGTTACAGCGTAGAGCTATTAGCTGCGCAGCGACACGCCTGCGCTACAACAACGCTACTCTAGCGTCTTTACGCGTAAAACGCGTATAGCTGCCCTAGCGCCTTAATAGCGCTACACTAGCACAGGCCTAGTGCATTTCTATTGTAAGGATACGTGTTTAGTTATATCTATAAAAAGAAAGTTCTGCACTAAAGTTACAGAACAGAAATTAACTTAATTCTACCTATACTACTATTGTTATCTTGTAACTTTGCTGCTATACAAACCTCTTACAGTTTTAATTTCTCTACCTTGCAAAAGAATAGCAGCCTAGTTACTTAATAACAATAGATTAGGATCTGCCTCTAAGCCTACTAGCTAATCTATTAAGGGAAAACACCTCTAATAAGGAATTAATACTTAGCCTAGGCAAACGCTTAGCGCAGCTAAAGCGCTAGCGCTAAGAACTTAAGAAGCAAGCTAAGATCTAGACTCTAAAGAAGGAAGTACGCTAATAGGAGCAATTATTAGCAGGTACATAGCCTTTTCTACCTCCTAAATAGCTCTTAGGCGCTCTAAATAAAACAGATCTACTAACTCTCTTAGTTAGACGCAACATATCTCTACTAGCGCAACGCCTTTAACTTAACTTATTAGTGCTACTAAGGCGCAGGCTAAAGATTAAGAAAATCCTTATCTTTAAAGGCAAGAGAATTAGAAAGTATTAGGACTTTAAGGCTAGGCTATTTATTGCCTTTTAATTAGACCTCTTAGCCTTTTAGCTTAAGGACTAAAAGATTGCCTTTACTCTCTAGTACCTACAAACTACGTTTTAATAGATATAGATATAGAAGAAATAGAAAGATAACAGCAAAACGCTAGCGTAGCGTAATATAATGTCTTTTCTACTTAATTAGATTAAGAGCCCTGTAAATAGAGAGCTTTAAGTTACTATATAGTATTAAAAGGCATTCTAAAAAGATAGCTAAACAGTAAACAAATTTGCAGCCTATCTATCTACTTTAGAAAATTAGGTAAATCTTCTTTACAAGTAGAAACACTTAGTAATGCACTTGTATAGCAAACTCTGCCTAGAGATTAGAGTAGCTCTTTTTAACTACACTAAGTTCTCTACTACTTATAGAGAACTTATTAAACGCGCTGTAACGCTAAAAGACAACTTGTGCTATAGTATTAGTATACTATTGCTATACTATTACACACACAAAACGCCTAGTGCAGAAAAAACTTTGCAGCCTAAACTAGACATAATAGCTCTATAACGTTATGTTACTAGCACTACAAACCTAAGCCTAAAGCTAACTAACGCCTGCTACTATTGCAGCAAGATAGGCTATTAGGCTAGAGAGTGTAGATTAAGGCTTAATAGCTCTTCTTCTGTTACTAGTTTAAACGCAATATAAATAAAAAACAAGTAAGCCTAAGAAAAGCCTTCTTCTTAACAGCCTAAGTTCTACTATAATAGAAGAATTGTATTAAAGTACTTAGGACGCTGCGTAACAATAGCGCTACGCAGCCTATACAAATTCTAATTAACTATAGTGCAGAACTTAGCACTATTAACAAGAGAGTTGCCTTACTTAAGAATCTCTCTTGTATTAATAGCGCTGCGCTACTAACTATCTGCTTGCCTAACTTAAGCACTGTGCCTAGCTTTTACGCTTATTAAGCTTATTTAATAATAAAAGATAACTAAAGCGTAACTAAGTCTTTTACTACTATCTTATATAGGATTACTAATGCAGCACAACCTGTTATTTTAGGTCTACTAAGCCTAAAAGAAAGGCGCGTTATTATTAACTGTAAGTTAAAGTAGTAGCGCTACAAGCTTAATACTAATATAATAAGAGTTAAAGACGCAAAAACCTTTGCAGGATCTTTTTACAATAAGCTAAGCGTGTACGCAGTCCTAGTAAGTAGTCTACAATTCTTCTCTACTAAATGCCTATTATAGCCTATTAAACTTAAGGATTTTAAAGATGTTGCAAACAGTAACACTGCTAACGCGCTGCTATAGCACTATAGAAGTAACTACGCTATTAAGTTAGAAGAAGAAACTATAGCTCTATATAGGCTGCTTTACAACCTTTTACTAAAGAAGCTAAGTATACTACGCAACTACTTAGTAACAGCGCAAAGCCTAGGCTAGATCTAAGAAAGTATAAGCCCTGTAGGAGCACCTATTCTGTTTATGCCTAAAAAAGATAGAACGCTACGCCTTTGCGTAGATTATTAAGGCCTTAATTAAGTTACTAAAAAGAATAGACTAGCTCTTTTCTTAATTAGAGAAACCCTTAATTAGCTCTATAGATTAGTAAAGTTTACTAAGCTTAATCTTAAGAACGCGTATTACTAGATTAGGATCTAGCAAGGTAATAAGTAGAAGATAGCGTTTTGCACGCAATACAGATACTTTAAGTATATAGTTATGCCCTTTAGGCTAACTAACGCGCCTGCTACGTTCTAGAGATATATTAATAGAGCCTTAGCCTTATATTTAGATATCTTTTGTGTTATCTATCTTAACAATATCTTAATCTTTTCTTAAAAAGAAAAGGATTATTAGGAACAGGTAAGAAAAGTACTTGCTAAGCTAAGAGAATACAGTCTTTTTGTTAACTTAAAGAAGTATACCTTTACTACTAACTAAGTTAAGTTCTTAGGGTTTATTGTGCGCCTTAATAGCGTTACAATAGATCTAGAATAGGTTTGCGTAGTTATTAATTAGCCTACGCTAATATTCTTTAAGGATGTTTAAGTCTTTTTAGGCTTTGCAAACTTCTATTAACACTTTATACAAGGTTTTTCTATTATTGTTAGCTCTATTACTAATCTTCTAAAGAGATTAGTTTAAGGGAAAAAGTCTAGTCCTTTTAACTAGCCTAACGCAGTAGAGAAGGCAAAGCGCTAGCTTTGCAACAGGTTTATAACTGCGCTAGTCCTATAGTACTATAACTATACGCTTCTATCTAAGTTAGAAACTAATACCTCTATCTAGAGGGTAGCAAGTATCTTCTCCTAACTCTATACAGATAAAAACTAGTACTCTGTAGCCTTCTAGTTAAGAAAACTCTTGCCTGTAGAAAGGAACTACTATATATATAACCTAGAGCTCCTTACTATTATTATAGTAGTATAGCACTAGCGTTACTACGTTAAGAGGCTAGCAGTTTAGTTAGAAATATAGACAGACTATAACAACCTACGCAGCTTTATAGGCACGTTAACTCTATTTAAAAGATAGGCTAGCTAAGCTATAAAGCTAGCTGCTTATAACTTTAAGATTAAGTATTAGTCTAGAAAGACAAATTTTGCAGATAGGCCTTTAAGGCAACTTGTAGACAATAGTAATACGCTAGATATTTAACTATTAAACATATTGCTAGTACTGCAAAAGAAGTTATAGCTAGCAAAAACCTAAGCTAAGCTACCTAGTAAGGAGCTAGCGTTAGTAAAAAGCTAGACAATAGCTTAATAGTAAGCAGGCACTCTATATCTTAATAAAGATGTTTCTATAAGCCTAGCGTATAGCGTTAAGGCGACAGCTACAAGCTATAGCTTTAATTAAGAGATTTCTAAGAGCAGACTAGTAGTAACCTAAAGAGTTACGTAGTTACAAAGCCTAACGCACAGCGTTAAGGCAATAGCTAGAAGCTATAGCTTTAATTAAGAGATTCCTAAGAGCAGACTAGTAATAGCCTAAAGGGTTACGCAGTTATAAGCAAGAGCTACAGCCTTAAGAAGGTTAGCTTATAAGAAACTTCTTAAGTTCTTCTTTAAAATCTGTGTATAAGTATAACAGAATAACCTAGAAGCAGTTATAATACGCAAAGACATTAAATCTCTAGCGTCTGCCTGTTAAGGCGCTAGTAAACGCCTAAGGCACTAGAAGCTTAACGCTTTAGGTAGCCTTTAGTTTAAGAACTAACTATATATTCTACTAGAGCTAGCTCTTAAGGCTAAGCTTCTTAAGCTGTATTATAACAATTTACTTACTAGCTATTTTAGGTAAGCTAAAACGCTTAAGCTTGTAGCCTAATACTACTATTAGCCTAGGCTTAAGAAAGAGCTTAAGAAGTATATTAACTCTTACTTAGTGTGCTAAGGCACAAAGTTACTTAAGTAGCGCTCTACTAGCGCGTTAAACGCGCTTCCCTAACCTTAGAGACTATAGTAAGAAATTATAATTAATTTTGTTACAAGCCTACTGCTTACTAAGCGCTACAGCGTTATATACAACGCAATACTTGTTATAGTTAATAAGTACACAAAAATAGCTAAGTATATCTCTATATAGAAAACAGTTACTACTTTACAATTAGCAGATCTATTTTTAGAACATGTTGTATAATTCTTTAGCTTGCCTAAAGGTATTGTATTAGACTAAAGAAGTGTCTTTACTTTGTAGTTTTAGGTAGACTTCTACTTTATAGCAAAGGTAAAGCGCTAGCTTAGCACTACCTTTTATCTGCAGATAGATAGCTAAATAGAACGCTAAAATTAAACGCTAAAGCAATACTTAAAAGCTTTTGTAAGTAATTAGCTAAATAATTAGGTATACCTTTTGTTACTAGCAGAGTTTGCTTATAATAATACTAAGCAGGCTACGTTAGAAATATCTCTATTCTTTGCCTACTATAGGTTCTACCTGCGCCTTAACTGCAAGCTAACAGCGCCTACTAAAGTTCTTAGCGTTAGAGAAAGGTTACAAACGCTTATGTAAACTTAAGACGCTCTAGCTAATTACTAGCATAAAACTTTATAATATTAAGAGTAATATCATAACAAAAGATATAAGCCTTAAGAGTTTAAACTTAAAGATATAATTCTCTTGTTAACAAAGCATCTACGCCTGCGTAGCGCTAGCAGAAAGCTATTACTACACTAGATAGGCTTCTTTCTAGTAAAAGAGTAAATTAGCTTATAAGCTTTTAGAATCTTACTTCTATTATATATAAAAATCTACCTAGTATTCTATACCTCTTTGCTCTAGCTATTTATAGCTAGAAAGGAAGAAGAGTTAACTTTACTTAAGCCTATTAATCTAGATAACAGTAAAAAGCTGTAATAACGCTATAAGGTTAAAGCTATATTAGCAAAGAGGCGCAACTGTAACAGGCTGCTGCCTAGTTAGTCCTTGGTTACGGAAAAACCTTGGCTCTCTAAACTGGAACACCAAAAACGCTCTGGACCAGAACACTAAAAACGCTTTAGACTAGAACACTAAAAATCCTCTAGACTATAAAAACCCTTTAGGTAACAATTAAGATAGGACACAAATTTACGTCTTTATTTCCTAGCATCTACTCTTAAGGTCTGCCCTTTACAATTAAATTTGTTAAACCTAACTAGGCTAAAGGGCTATTAGTAACCTCTAGCATAGAACAAGTAACTGTTCCTATAATAGTACAGGATATAATAGTATAAGCTATCTGTATAAGACGTAACAGCGTCTCTAAGTTAGTTATTAAGGATAAGTTTAATTAGATAATTATTAACAACTTCCTAGACCTAGAAGAATAACAGATTAAGAAACAATTGCTGTTAAATAGCCTTAAGAGAACGCCTGCCTAGCAAGAAGTATGTAACTTCCTAGTAGCTAAACTCTCTAACAATAAGAAAAGAAAGTCTCTTATAAGTGCAGATCTAGACTTAGTATTGCTAGTAAGAAATCTGCAAGAACAAGTTACAAGGCTTACAGCCTAATTAACCTTAGAAACCTCTAGCTTTATATAGGCCCTCTTAGAAAGCTTCTTCTTGCTCTAGAAGACTTACAAAGTCCTTAACCTAGAAGCGTACAAAGGAGATTAAAAAGATTACTGCATCTTTAAGGCCTAAATAAAGTATAAACTAGAACATAATAGCGCAAGACTAGGCTCTTAAGTAGGCTATATCTTTAACTGCCTTAAGGGGTTAGTAGCTAGTGTAGCCTTATCTTAAGTAACCTAGAACTCTTAGAGCTTTGCAAAAGAACTTTAGGACTTCCTAGACAGCTAATTTAGCAATAAGCTACACAACAAAAGATTATAAAGGAAACTCTAAATAATCTAATAGAATAAGTCTTTCCTCTAGAGCTTTAATGTAGAGTTTATAAGGCTAGCCTACAACGCAGGCAAGGAAGACAACAAAGTAAGCCTAAAAACAAGGTACTTAAGCGCTATCTAGCTAGACCTACAAGATAGAATAATTTCTATAGAAACTAAACCTAAATAGAGAATCTACAATCTTATAGACAAGGTAGTAATTATTAAGGAAAACTTGTATAGAGCAAAACTTAGTAGCAAGCACACTAAAAGATAGAATATTAGAGAACTTATAGATTAAGAACCTACAAGAGGATATTCTAGAAGGACTAAGAGAAAATTCCTTAAAAGAAAGAAAGCTAAGTAGGCTACTGTAGAAGAGTAGTTCTACTAGAGACAAAACAACTTATGCCTCTACTGTAGTAAGTTAGGACACTACGCTAGCAAATGCAAATTGTCTCTACCTTTAAGACCTGCTAAGGCTATAGTAGCTAAGGCATAGAGCAAGAAAGAAGAGAACGCGTTAGAAGACACTCTAAGCTTAGAAAATAAGTAACTTCTATCTAAAGGCGTAGACAAGAGTATAGTAACACAATACTAAAAAAGAACAAGAGATTTTAATAATTCTAGAGGAAATAGCTAGACAAAGAACTTATTACTATACACACTATTGTTAATAAAATAATAGTTACTTCTATAATAATTAACACTAAGTGTTTTACTTACGCTATAACTTTAACTAAGTTTATTTGCAAGAATAAGTTAGAGCGCAAGTTAATAGCCCTAAGAGAAATTATTAAGATTACTAGAGCCTAGTCCTAGATAAAGATAGCTGTCTAGATAAGGATTAACATTAATAGGCATAAAGAGACACTATAGGCCTATAAACTAGATAGAGACAAGGAATATAACCTAGTTTTAGGTTAACTATAGATAAACTAGCATAATGTTACTGTTGCACTAGCAAAAAAATTAATATATATCTACTCTACCTAGACGTAAGTTAGAAGCTAAAAAGAAAGGAAACTTCTTTTACTATAGAGCATTACAGTAGCTGCGTACTTAGCCTAGCTACAATAGGGCTAGAAAGACAAATCTATTTGCCTTTACGCTGCGTTAATAGTAGACATCTAAAAGGCCTTAAAAACTAAGCTCTAAGTAGATCTTAGGTTAGTGCTTCTAGATTACCTAAAAGAGAAATACAAAACCTTTCTACGCAAGAAAGCAGACTAACTCCCTCTAGTAAAAGGACCTACTATTAATTATTCTATTAAGCTAGTAGAAAAAGATAGAAAGACTGCAGAGGTGCTGTAGGGCCTACTATACAGCATGTTAAAGAAAAAACTTCTTGTTTTCTAAAAAGAGCTTACTTCTTACCTAGACTGTAGCTTTATACAGGTAAGCTAGTTAAGCGCCTCTGCACTAGTCCTATTTGTAAAGAAGCTAGAGAAGGGCCTATAGTTCTGCGTAGACTACTAGGCCTTTAACGCAATTACAAGAAAGAACAGATACCTGCTTCTACTTATCTAAGAGACCTTAGCCTAGATTGCTAAAGCTAAATAGTTTACTAAAGTAGATGTTATCTAAGTATTCTATAAGATTAGGATTACTAAAAGAGACAAATAAAAGACTACCTTCTAGACGCGCTTTAGCTTCTATAAGTAGCTTATAACACTCTTTAGACTTGCAAACGCCCTAAGCACGTTCTAGAGATATATTAATTAGACACTAAGAGAATACCTAGATAATTTCTGTTTAGCCTATATAGACAACGTGTTAATATACACAAGCAGGTTTAAGGCAGACTACAAGAAAAAGGTAAAGCTAGTAATTTAGAAACTTAGAGTAGTAAAGTTACACCTTAATGTAAGAAAAAGCAAGTTTAGCGTAAAGAAGACTAAATACCTTAGATTTATTATTAAAGCTAAGAGAGGAATAAGCATAGACTCTAAGAAAGTAGCTGCTATACGTTCCTAGGAGCCCCCTAAGATAGTTAAAGGAGTCTAGAGTTTTGTTAGCTTTGCTAACTTCTACTAACAGTTTATAAGAAACTTCTTAGAGCTAGCTACCCTACTAACTAGACTAACTAGAAAAAGTGTAGCCTTCTACTAGGGCCCTAAATAATAGATGTTCTTTAATAAGCTAAAAGAAGCTTTTATAGCAGAACTATCCCTAGTAAACTTTAATATAAAGCTAGAGATAGTAGTAGAGTGCAACGCCTTAGGATAGTTAACTAAGAAAGTACTGTTTTAATACAGTAAGGATAGACGCCTCTAGGCTGTAGCTTACTACTTAGCAAAGAATACAGCTGCAGAAGCTAACTACACTATCTATAATAAGAAACTGTTAGCTATAGTTAAGTACCTAGAGTAGTAAAAAACTAAACTTTAGAAAGTAAAGTATTTTACTATGCTTACAGACTATAAGAACCTAGAATACTTTACTACTACACAACTGCTAACAGAAAGACACGTCTACTAAGTAAGGTTTCTTAGCACGTTTAATATTAGATTCTAATACTACTTAGGAAACGTTAACAGCAGAGTAGATACTCTTTCTAAGAAAGAACAAGATCTTCCTTAAGGAAGAGCAGACGCGTAGGTATAGTCCTAGACCTTCTAACTATTTACTTCTGCTTTAGAAACTAAAGATAAAGAAGATCTAGTACTTACTACTTTCTTTGCAGCTTAGCAGAGGGATTTACTATAACAGAAGAGGAGAGAAACAAAGTAGCTCTAAAACGTGCTTACAGACAAAAACGCTGCGTTAACTACTTCTCTTGCAGCTTAGTAGAGAGATGCACTATAATAGAGAGAGAAAAAAATAGAGTAGCTCTAAAACAGGCTTATAGATAAAGACGCTGCGTTAAGGGAAAAAGACGTTGCTTAAAGCTAGAATGCTAAGAATTACTCTATAGTTAGAAAGGAAGCGCTCTAAAACGTGCTTACAGATAAAGACGCTGCATTAAGAGAGGAGAACGTTACCTACAACTAAGGCGCTAGGAAGCTCTTTATAGTAGAAGATACTCTAGATACTACTAAAGGAACTACAGTACTATGCAAGACTATGCTTAAGCAAAGTCTCTATACAAATAAACGCTCTAAAGAACTAATAGAGCCTACTATTAAGAAATTGTAGAAATAGGCTGTCTGTATAGATAAAGCCTACTAATTAGTAGTTAACGCTATTAGAACAGGACAGCAAAAATTCCCTCTATATCTAAGCCTAAAAGTTTCTCTAGTAGAGTATAGCTTAAATAACTTAGAACACCTACTCTATAGAAAGCGCAAATAGGTACTAGAATGCGTAAACCTATAAACGCACATTATCTTAGAAGCATATAACTCTTTAATTACTAGGCACCTAAGCAGAGAAAACATATACGCAATATTAGTAAAAGACTACTTTTGGCCTAGAATGTCTTTAAGCATCTAGCAGTTTGTCTAGAACTGCGCAGTGTACAGTAGAACAAAGCCTTAGAAAGAACTTAAATAAGGACTGCTACGCCTACTTCTGCTTCTAGTCTAAATATAGAAAAAATTGTTAGTAGACTTTATTATAGGCCTTCTGCTAAGCTATAGAATGTTACACTTTATAGTAGTTACTAACTAGCTAAGTAAAAACATAGTGCTTGTGCCTATTCTAGACCTAGAAGTTTCTACTATAGTTAAGGCATTTATTAAACAGGTAGTTGCGTACTACTAGCTCCTAAACGCTATAGTGTCTAACAGAGGGTTATAATTTGTAAGCAAATTCTAGTTATTACTCTATAATAAGCTTAGAATACAAAGAAGAGTCTTAACAGTATACTACCCTTAGATAGATAGCGCTATAGAGTAAATAAATAGTATAGTAGAAGCCTACTTAAGGGCTTTTGTAAACTAGAATTAGACAAACTAGGCTGCTCTATGCCTACTAGCACAAATTGCAATAGCTAGACAAAATACAGCGTCTACAGGTATTAGCCTATTCTTCCTCTAGTATAGGTACAACACAGACTCTATTTAGTTAGACCTAGAATAGACTATAGAGAACTAGTACTAGTCTAGTAACAATAAAAGGGCTACTGCTAAAGCAATAGTAACTAAGATAAAAGAAATAATAGACTATATGTAAGCAAAGATAGTAGAATTATAGTAAGAACAAGAGCGCTAGGCTAATTGCTACAGACAGAAAGCCCTAGAGCTCTATGTAAAGGACAAAGTATAGCTCTAGTATAGTTACTCTATATCTAACAAAAGACCTTTAAAAAAACTAGATTAGAAAAATAAGAAGTATATAGTTACAAAGGTTATCTTTCCCTATGTTGTAAAACTAAGCGTACCTTCTAGAGTGCACCTAAGATTCTACGTTAACTGCCTCTAGCTTAATGTAAAGAATCTGCTTCTGCACTAAGAGTCTAATAACTAGTAACTAGAAGCAATAGTAGTAAGCAAGGATAAAGCTAATAACAAGTACCTTATTAACTATATCTTTACTAAACAATAAAAGAAGAAAGAGCAAGGCATATAGCTGTAATACCTAGTAAAATAGGTAGGATATACAGAACTAACGTAGAAACTATAAGTAAATATTACTAACACTATAGCCCTTACTAAGTAGATAGACAATACAGAGACACAATAAGACTTAAATAGGCTGTTAGTAGAGTAACTGCTTACCTTAACTACTAAATAAAATATATTAGTAGAGAAAGGGAGTAGAAAGGAAAGCTATAGTTGCGTATAGTAATATTAGAAAGAATAACAGCGTTATATATAGAAGAGATTTATAGAAAAAGAATAAACTTAGAATAAGTATAAGGAGAACTAGAGGCATAGGAAATAATGTAGTAGCGCACTTAGTTACGTTTAGAAACAATGCCTAATACTAGAGAGTAACTAATAGAAGAAATGCAAGGATACTGTAATAGACAAAGCCTAAGACTAGAAGCTTTAGCAAAAAGCAGAGAAGAAAGAAGATGCTTACATCTATTCTATTAGCTAACCTGCAACAGCCCTAACTAGTTAATAGTAAGAACATAACTAGTAGTTAACTATTCTTAAGAACTAAACATAAGGAACCTAAATACTAATACCTAAGAACTAATGCAACAGTTCTACTAACTACCTAGAACAACCTAGGAATAGAAAGAGAAGAGTCTAAAAGCTTAGCGTTAACAGATTAATAGCTAAAGAATATAAGAGGAAGAGCCTAGATTAACTCTAGAGATCTAGCTACTTAAGCTAGGCAATAGTTAGTTAAGACACAGTATATTATAAATCTTTAGAAAGTCTAAAAAAACCTAAAGAAAGGGTATAGGATTCTAATACTTAGACTGCGCTAGACTATAAGAACTAGCAAGAATAATAACATCTGCAATAGAAGTAAAGCTATAAGAACTTATAAGCCTAAGATATAGAGCGCAATATCTAGTCTAATGCATAAGCAGTATTAAAGAATACAAGATTAGTTTTATAAAGTCTAGGCTTAGTAATAGGATAAAGGCAAAGACTATAAAGAAAAGTCTATTACTATAGAAATTGCTTATAGGCGCTATACAGGAACTATAGCAAAGACACTACACGCTAGAGCCTACCTCTCTACTGTTAAAGGGCGCAATAGTTGCTATTACTAAACAATTAGTCTTAGCCTGCACCTTTGCGTTATACGTAGGCTTCTTGCAGATATTAGACTCTATTATATTAAAGTAACAGAGCAGCCTGTTAGTAGTGCAGAAGGCGTTACTAACGTAAGAAACTTAAAAGCCTACGCTAAAGATCTGTATATTATGCTCTTTAGCCTAATTAAATATTAGTAGAATATATATAACGCCTTAGGAAAACAAACTCTAATAGAAGAGAAATAAATTAAAAAGAACTTATATTAGTGTAGAGCTGCTGTATACTAGCGCTAACATTATTAAGCTTGCAAATAATAGTGTCCTGCTTAATAAGAAGCTGCTAGAAGAGCTAGCAGATATTTACTAGGATATTAACCTTGTTAACCTTACGCGTTAGACTCTAGTAGCTAGACTTGTTACTACTACAAGACTTTGCCTAAGCAGCTCTAAGCTTATTAATAAAGTTAGACTAGAAACTAGCAATTGTATGCTGCGTTAACAGCTACTTAACTTTAAGATTGCAAGCAAGCGCGTTACAAAGCAAAATAACTACAATCTTAAAGTAATTATTAATCTAAGAAGCAATTAGAATTAACTAGAAAAGTAAGAGAATATAGTAGTTAACTTATAGGCCTGTACGCAATGTAAGCGTTCTTGCACTAAGAGTAAGTGCTCTTACTATAAGTAATCTTGCACTTAGATTTGTTACTCTTAAGCTAAGCAATAGCGTAGCCTAAACAATATAGTAAGTTAAGCTTAGCTTTAATAATAATGTCTAGTCTGTCCTATTACTAGTTAGTAACATGCCTAGACCTAGCTTAGCGCCTTAGATGTAAAACTTACAATAAAAAGGTTAGCAGTATAACGCTTAGCTAGAGAACTGCAAAAAGTGCGTAGACTTAGCATCTTTGTAAATAGCAGCATAGGCATAAGAGATGCGTAGGTTAATAAGAAAAGTAACGCGTAAGCAAGTGTACAGAAGGTAAGGCTAGTATAGTATATAGTACTACCTAAAAAAGAGAAGTAAGAGTGCAAAACAATAGATTTAAGTAGAGTAATTTTTATTTTAATAATTGCGCAGGTCTAAGCGCACCTAGCGCTAGAGCAGGAGGATTATATAACAAGCTGCTGCCTAGTTAGTCCTTAGTTACAGAAAAACCTTAGCTCTCTAAACTAGAACACTAAAAACGCTCTAGACTAGAACACTAAAAACGCTCTAGACTAGAACACTAAAAATCCTCTAGACTATAAAAACCCTTTAGGTAACAATTAGGATAGGACACAAATTTACGTCTTTATTTCCTAGCATCTACTCTTAGAGTCTGCCTCTTATAGCAACAGGCATTTAGTAAATTACCTAGTAAAATAGAAAGGCTAGCTCTTAGAATATAACAAATAGGTTAATTAAAAAGACATAGACAAATTACTTATAGAAAAGTATAACTAGAGAGAAGATTAATTACTTATACAATTAATATACAAAAAAAAAGAGAAAAGAAAAACAAAAGAAAAAAAGAAGGAAAAAAGAAAAATATAAAAAAATAAAGGCGCCTTACTAGTGCACTGCTAGCGCTTTAACAACGCAACTAGGCACAAACGCTATCTTACTCTAGAAAGTTCTTGTTATTCTCTTTACTTTTATAAAAGCTTAGAGAGCCTAGTAAATTATTACTAAGCCTTCTAGCCTTTTTCTTTTTCTACTGTTCTTAGAGGATAGTATTACCTAACTCTAATAGAACCTTACTTTTTACTAACACTGTTGCAGCGCGCACTAGGCAACCTAATAGGTCTAAGCTCTTAATGCGCTTAGACGCAGGCTTCTTAGCAGAACTAGCTAAAGCTAGGCGCTTTTTAGGCTTAAGCTTAGGCTTAGGTTTAGCCTTAGGCTTAGCCTTAGCCTTAGCCTTAGCTTTACTCTTGCCTTTCTTCTTAGAAGAAGGCACAGAGCTAGGGCTTTCCTAAGAAAGGGTTTTATCTTTATCTCTACCTCTACTACTACTACTACTCTTAGACCTAGGCTTAGACTTAAAGAGAGACTTTTCTTTCTTTATATTTAGGTTAGAGTTAGACTGCGCGTTAGCCTTGCTAAGAGAGAAGAGGTTAGCTTAGACGCTATTAGAACGCTAGCGCAGTAACTATAAGGAATAGGAAAAATAACTTACTTAAGCCTATAGTAGGTTAAGGATACCTTTTACTATAGTAGACAGGTAGTTAGTTACTTTAACCTGCAGAATCTAGATCTTATTACTCTTAGGCTAACAACAGCTTCTATACTTAACTTCTATGCGCAGAAAAAGCTTTACTAAGCTAGTCTACTAGCGCAGCAACGTCTCTTACACGTTAACTGTAATAAGATTAGGCTCTTTCTTAGTAGTAAGGCGCTACTACTACTAGTAAATAGCATTCTAGCCTTTAATAAAATTAGCAGAGACTTTAGAGTAGGGCTTCTACTTACTCTAGTAAGAGCTACAGCGCAGGCTACTAACTATAAGGTTGTAATAGGTGCTAGTAAGCCTTAGGCTCTTAGTGTAGTAGAAGTAAATTAAAATTACTAACTTAATATTAGGGACGCTACTACAGCAAGTAATAGGCGTAGCCTAAGTACTAGGTTAGTAATATTATAACGCTAGCGTTACACTACTTATAGAAATAGTAGAAGTAGTAAGTAGAGTAGGCGTAGTACTTATAATAATTAATATAGGTGTAATAGAGTTGCAACAGCGTAGAGCTAGTAGATAGTATAGTAGCAGAATAATATAGTTATTACTAAAAGAATAGAGGAAATTACGCACACAAAGTTTTACTATATTTCTACTATTACTATAGCTACTAGCTGCCTTTTAGATTTACCTAAAGTTTTAGTCTTAGTATAACAATAGCTACATAGTAAATAAGCTTTACAATAACAATATTAGGCATACACTAACAAACCTAACAATATACAAATTACTAGAACAGTAATTTTAGAAAGAAGAGAATAATTATAAGAATATTATAGCGTAGAGCTGTTAGCTGCGCAGTAACGCGCTTGCGCTATAATAACACTACTCTAGCGTCTTTACGCGTAAAACGCGTATAGCTGCCTTAGTGCCTTAATAGCGCTACGCTAGTGTAGGCCTAGTATATTTCTATTATAAGGATACGTGTCTAGTTGTATCTATAAAAAGAGAGTTCTGTACTAAAGTTGCAGAACAGAAATTAACTTAATTCTACCTATACTACTATTATTATCTTGTAACTTTACTGCTATACAAACCTCTTACAAGAACGTAATTAAGCTTAGAATTAATATACAAAACTATACTAAAGTAATTAGAAAAGCTTATACAATTACTAAGAAGACTACTAGCTCTTCTACTTCTTAGTTCTATACTATTAAGTAAGTTTATGCTCCTAGTAGTATTCTTAAGAAGATTTAGTATACTATACACTAGAAAGGGCTTTTACGCTTATAAGTAGGCAAGTTTAAAAGTAAGGATAATAAAAAGGTATAGAACTAATTATATATTCTACTCTAGGTTAATAGATACTTACTACTACTAGACTATAGTAAAAAGAATACTTAGGAGACCTAGACAGCTAATTCTATACCTATAACTAGGTAGAATACTATAGGATATAGCTACTTATTATAAATATCTAAGAATATCTAAGAGAGTAAGAGAATAAGAATACCTACTAGATAAGGGTAGTAAAATGTATTGCTATAGACTAGCTAGCTAACTAAACAGAATTTAAAAGGAGTATAATATAGGTTTTATAAGAAAGAAAAGTAGTTGAGGTAAGCTATCTATTTACTACTACTATAGAAAATAAAAATGCTATAGCTCTAGTTACCAAAAAGACTTAAGTGTAACAGGGTGTAAGGAGATACATTAATTATGTGTACAAGCAAACAAGAAAAGAAAATCTTATAGTGCTACTTGCAGCTCGTATAAGAGTAATTTGCCATTGTGATTGCTGCCCAGGTAATCAGTCTTAACCACTTGATTAGAAAATGACCATCTCACTGTGACCCAGAAATTGTAGAAGCTCAGCATACCGCTTATTAAAAGAAAGAAAGGATGCGCACGAACTATATAGGTACTCAACAGTTACAAAACACATCCATACTAGGCAAGGAGGTGAGCCTTTTTCGTCGCCCCGTCACCAGGGCAGAAGACAGCGTCTCTAGCAATGAAGAGCGAAACTTCAAATTATAAATACCATGTGTGTATAATACTCTACATCTACACGCAGTGAAAGCGCATTTCCGATAGTGTTGCTAGGCGGGCACAATTCACTCTGCGCACCTAAGGCGGGAGCGCTCTTCGTCCCTCCATGATCTGCTCTCCATCCACAACTTTCTCTTCTCCACTGCAACTTTTCTACATCCTATACAATCTACCAAAAAAATCAGATCATCAATTCCTGAGATATTTCCCAAAATTCACAACATTCCATGCGCAAGCATGTCGGCCAAGCGCCCACGAGAGGACTCCCAAGAACAGTCGAACAAAAGAAGGGCAATAGAAGAGCCTCGTGTCGGTAGTGAATTCCAAGCAGTACCTATAGACCCTCGTCGAGATACCACTACGACTCTGCTGGAGCAACAGCTCTTTCCAATCGACCAGAGATTTGAGCCATTGGTCTCTTGGAAAGCAGCGGCGAATGTAAATTGCAACGCCATGACATTCAGATTTGGCATTTTACTAAGACAGAGTAGTATAGCCAAGTTATCCAGGAGTGTTCTCCTCGCGTACAGCCGGAACTGCTCGTTCAGTACCCATGCCCTCTGCCACCAACGCTACCAACATCCGATTCCCCTTCTGTTGGTAAGAACTGCTCTCGCCTATTAGAGAATGTAGCTGCCTATTCCACCGTCGCAAGAGCTACGCAATTCCACGAACCGCCACAGTTACGCGTTTGCAGAACCGGGAAGTCGACATCTCCCGATCGTGTCGAGTATAGCGGAGCTAAACAGTTCCAACCAGAGAAGTCGACTGTTCAGGATCTGGAAACTGAGAACATTACCCCTAAGAGTGAACGAAAACAAGCTGCCGCTGGGAACCCAACCCGACAGTTAGAATCCCTTCACTCAGATCCATATGATCCAGATCAGTTCAGCAACAAGACTTCTCCAAGTATCACACCACCACCTTTCGATTTGGAATATGAGGAGTCCAGGCGTAAATCGCAATCGGCCATAGAAAAAGCCATGGAAGTAGTCAGAAGGCATAAGCTGCCAGTTCTGCAACGCGGAGCTGCCACGAGCGAGCCGAACTCATTCAGCTGCGTTTCCACCTGGAAAACACCGGAAGTAGATTGGGAGCAGATAGATTTTCACCAACGAGCAGCGGCTGAAGCGTACGTATCTGCTGTCACTCGAAACCCGCAGCAGGGTCGCACGAAGAAAGTGCCCGGCATCCCGACAGAGTTCGAATTCGACTTCAGTTACGTTGCACAGCGCTTCCAACCGGAAAACATATGGTTGCTGCGACATCTCCCCATCGGGCTGCGTCATGCGGAGTATATGAACTTTGTGCACCTTGGTTTAAAAATGAAGCACGCAACCTCTTATATGACCTATTGGAGCGTGTGGGCAGTGCTTGAAGAAAGAACGAAGCTGCTCGTCTCAAATGAGTATGACTTCTATCATCACTACATGACTTTGGAAGACATCTCATTGGAAGAGCGGCGTCAGCGCCTTGAGGACTGGTATACATTCACAGCGAACCAGTCCATGGATGCCATACAAAACATTGCGACGCGAACCTACGATTTGGTATCTGCTACTGCTTCTACGAGTGGCAATCCCTCGACGAACACTTGCCGCGATGGTAACTACCGAATTTCTCAAGGTTCCCAGGCTGTGCAAAATGCCCATATGGTTCAGAAGAGTCTCAAAGGTGATTCGAGTAGGAAAAATACTGAGACTGCGTCAATGTCGGACCCTCGGAAGGTTGTATACTCTGCTGACAGGAAACGCATGCCGGAACCTCCACACGTAAGAGTCGAGGATTACACTGCCACACAGGATGGCCGCTGGTCATGTTTTCACCAAGGTGCGAATTGTCAACTTGGAATCTGTCAGGAGAAGCATTCGTGCTGTACCAAAGGACATGATATCAGGGGTTTGAAACGAGCTATCAAGAAAGCGGAGAGAACCTGGCAGAACAAAGTGGAGCGCATGATCAAAGATGGCTATCTCGATAAGAGGCACATGACGTGGCCAAAAAGAGAGCCGAAGTCGAAAAAAGCCGCATCTGAGGAACCTGTAACAACAGATCCCGCGGATCGTGTTGTGTCTGAAGAGCCAGACAGTCAGCCAGCTGTGCCGACTGTACCTGTCTTTTCTACTCTAGATTGCCCCTCAACCGCTCCAATGCATGCAGGTGCGCTACCACTACCATCAAAGCACGCTATTGAGACATAAGAGAGCATAGCCAAAGAGCAAGAGCCAGGGACCGATTCGTTCGAAGAGCACCTGAGATTGAAACGCAAGCGATAAGGCCACCGACAACATACTGATCTCGAATTATTCGGTTAGTGGGCGAATGCGCAGCTTGCTGGGCATCTGTGGCTTCTGCTCACCGATGAATATAAGTATGGCTACGGCGCCTAGATCTACTTCATCTGAGGGACGAGCCTTTTGAGTGGAAGCCCAAGAATTTCAGTCTCCGTGGCTACGCGTCAGAATGACGAAGTTTCCCATGATCGGCTATCCGAGAGGCAAGACGTCGCAGCAATATCTTAAGAACCGGCGGATTCTGATCAAAAGCTCGTCAAAGCCAGTTCCGACTTCATTGAGCATAAAGAAGTAGCTCCTCTAGTACATGATCGTGAGATTGACGATGATGAAATTCACTCATTGTTTGGGGACCAAGTCCACTTCGGATAGCTTCATGCGACGATAACGAGATATAGCCTGGGCCGCAAGCAACCCGTTCGGAATTTCGCGTTTAAAGCTATCGCGCGTTACAAGAGATTCACGGTTCTCTTTCGATACCAATACAGCCACTTTTGCTTTTCCGCATCTTTGACCCGTTTTCGTTTTTCACCGCGGTGTTGCAGTGAGTGATTCCATTTCCATGTCTTTGCTTCATTACCATTTGGACCTACAAGGAAATGTATGCAGCAGCCAACAATCACTTGTGCTTCTTGTGAGGTTAGTTGATCAGAGCGGTAAGGATACAGCTTTTGAGGATGAGAAGTTGACTAACATTGTCATGTTTCCCAGTGACTTTGTGTGATGCGATTGGTTTCCCCCAATTCTATCGATATCTTCGATCGTGCCAGTACCCAAATCAATCCTTTCAATATTTACGCAAGGTAATACAAAACCATGTCTTGTTCCTAGAAAGAAATGTGAATGTGGATGAATTGTTGAGATCGACTTTGAGAGCGCACAAGCCACACATGACGCTTTCACTGATTTGCGCAATAAGCTCTAACTTTGCATTCAGATCTTCTCTCTTTCTTCAAGTACTCCCCTCAACTTTCACTCACCCTAAGCGAATTTGAGACAGCGCATAGTGGCTTTTCTACTCCAATCACACCATTCGGTCGCGCACATCATAGACGGTCTACAAGACCGAACACCCCACAGCATGACCGAAAGAAAGCGCCAGCGGGAAGTCGAAGTTTACGTTCCACATAAGCGATCGCGAGACGCAATGTATACAACGATGGAGACCGGTGTTGCGGATATTGTCTACCCTCTTAGCGACACCACGCGGATCACGGTACCGTCGGTACGTGCGTCTCCAAACATTGACAAAAAGTGTTGCAAGCTAATCATGTTAGTTTTCTGGTCTTCCATGCGACGGATCAAACTCGCCCCTCGTCGAAACGGCTGAGCGATTTTCGCTACCTGTGAAAACCGTAAGTGATCGTTGCATATATGCATGCCTGCAATCATCACCTCTAATATCCTCAAGACGCAGGATCGTACTATCCGGCAGCCATTGCAACAGTCGAATGAGCAACTCCATGCAGCCATCCCATGCCCGCGTTCCCGAACTTCTTCCAGCGCGCTCGAACAACCAGCTGATGCGCGCCAGGAGGCCCGAGAATATAAAGCACACTCACCCGGTTCAAATGCAGAGTATCTGAAGACTTGTACCGATGTGTCGTACAGTGGGCATGGAAAACAGAATACATGCGTCTTTGGCCAGATTTCTAATGAAGAGCCTGGATCAATGTCGAACGTAGCGATCCAACCACAGCGGGTTCCACAGTATACCCAGAAGCTTCACGATGGATCGACCACGCCTGGAGTTGCCGCCGCTCACGCTGCTCACACGAAAGTAGCAGCGTATGATATCCATGGTCTTCCAGATCGATTAGAAGAAGTAGGCCAATACAGTGACTGTACGAATACTCAACAGCAATCTTTGAGGGGCCAGAACATTCAAGGAAAGCAAAATCCTTCCTACCTTCCTCAAGTTCAAGACCACAGCAAACCTGAAAAAACGCCAAAAGGTGCGGCTGAAACTCATCAGCTGAAGATGCAGAGCACAATCAGGCATATCATGCCACCTGAACAGCTACAACAGGCACGAGACCAGCTCTCGGCGCAAGAGCAGTGGCTTTGCCTAGCGCAGCCGGATCTGCCTCCCAAGACTCTTCGAGATGTCCCCGGTATTCCGCCGACACATCAAGCCCAAGCATTAAAGATTCCAAATGCCATACTCTTGCCTCGAAACGTGTTCTCGTTCCGATCCTTGACGCCCAAAGAGCGTATCGCAAAGTACAATGCGCTGACCTCCATGGGTCGCGCAATGGCCGGCACCAACCCCAGAAGCGAAGAATATCAAGTCTTGTGGGCAGGTGTAGTTGGTATGAGCACGGCGCTGGTACAACAGGAACGTCGATGGTACGTCAGCTTCCAGGGTGATGATCCAGTGTCTCAAGCACAGAAGAACACGCATCTTCAGCACATTCTGCGACAACAAGCACTTCATACAGCAGTAGCACAAGTAATGCAAGCTCCGATCCCGCAGCAGGACCGGCAATCAAAGGGGGTTATCACAATCCTCTCTCGAAGTCCTTCACCAGCGTCGGACCATGTGTCTGAGAAGCACTCTTCCCCAACTGGACAATATGCTTCGAGGCAAAGCTCACCTCTTGAGCATAGTGGTTCTACTCAGAATGCAGTGCGCAAGCGGAAAGCCTGTGTTGCTGATTTTGAAGAATTTGCGAGGAAAAGAGCTAAAAGCAACGAACTTCAGGCAGCGCGTGATGCTCAAGCTGAAGCAGATGATCGCGAGTACGAGGAGAATCGCGAAACCATTGATGCTTTTTACCTGAAAAGCGACAAATGTCGTATTAGAAAAGCCTCTGATCCGGGTTGGATGAAGATATGCGAGTGGAGATTGCGTTCCGCAAAGTTGAAGCCAATATCACATGTCCCAAGCAAGTCGCAGCAGCCAGCAGTACCAGTTCCGCGACCGAAAGAACCTCCTCTGCCGCAAAAGACAACTGAGATGTCGCAGGAGAAGAAGAAGGAGAAGAAGAAGAAGCAGAAGAAGAAGCAAGCTGTACCGCGACCCTCTAGGACTCAGGTGACTCCCTCTGCCTCAAGAACTCAGACACACGTGCCGAATGTCTCCGCGCCCGTCTCTTGCCAGGTGTCTCGGTCACCTGTTCCAGCAAGCTATAGACCAATTACCCCCGCATTAGTTGCTTCTGCTGTCGCTCCAAGGACCACGCAGCAAGTTCCACAACAGTCAAGGAACGGTGTCACTCAACAGCAAGCAACGACTAGTATCCTCCAGCCGCAGAACTCTGCACCCAGCCCGAACGTGCAAGCATCACCTCCGCCGAGTACCGCGTTCACTTTTACAGCATCGCGACCAATGGCTGCCAATCAAATCGAACCACCAGTAGAGAGCAGTAGCAATAATGTGAACGTCGCCACGATAGAGACGCGATCTATCGCCCGGCTATCGGTAATGGAGACTGTCCATCGTCAAATGCTGGCTCAAAAGAGAGCTCTCGACCAGAGCCGCGAGCTCAGACAGGACGAGCGCATTGTGATCGGAGGTGTTCATATTGTGGAGCTCTTGAAGGCTAACATGAATCCAATGACGATCGTCAATATGATCACGGCCAAGCTGGAGTCGGCGCAAGTCGCGCAAGCGCAAGAACAAACTCAAGATGTAACGAGAGCAGGACCACAAGCTCACCAGCTGAGACAGACAGATGGAATTCATGGACCTCGTCGTCAGGCTTCGATCGTTCTACCACCAGGCGTACAGTATGATCCCTGGTCTGGCATGGCCGAGCAGCCACAACAGCTCATCGATCCGGGACAGTATCAACAAGCGCGAAAGGCACATGACGAAGATCTTGCCCTGCATCCGTGGCAGACCACACCAGAATTTGAAGCGAGTTCCTGGGCCTCGTTCCAACGCGATATGAATACGCTCAACGAGTGGGACGCAGCTGGCCGGCTCGAATCCGCATGCCAGATTACGCGAAATCAACCTCTTCGCAATTGAGGAGATTTTTCCCGCGCTGGATTCTCTGCTCAGGTCTACCTTGAAGACTTGACCTTGAAAATCACGACTTCAAGATCTACGCCACTTGAGAAAAAGACAGCATTGCAGAAGGCGACTGGGGACTTGGGTGCGAAGCGAATTGGGATTTGCAAGAAGGTGCAGCCTCCTACTGTCATGAAGCGCATAGATGCGAGGTCTGTAGGGACTAGCAAGAACCGTGTGCATTAGCGGGATGAGCGATGAACAGGTGTAGCGAGGAAAAGAGTGGTTCCACCGAGGTGCTGACGACAAGAGCGGGGAAATTGAAAAAGGGCTGTTGATGGTACAGGGCAAGCTAGGATATCGAGAGCCTTTGGCCTCAGTTTTGAGGATGGAATAGGAGCCGACCAGATAAGAATCGATAAATTTAGGACGCGTGCGGATACAGCCGAGGAATGCGCCGAGCATCGGGCGCGCTGCTGTCTCGATCGGATACATGAGCTTAGTAGCAGAGTAGAAGAAACTTACAGCTGTCCAGCGACAGCAGCGATCAAGACTTGTAGAAGGTGTGTAGAATGGCGAAGAGTGAAGTGAAGTCTGGCGGGTCCACATTCCCCACAATGCGCCATGGTCTGTGCGCTCGGGACCCTTCCGTCATTCTGCATCACGTGCGGTGTTGATGTGCGCTCTGCGTCAGCTATCCATGTCTGATCGGCGACCTTCAAGCTCCTGAAGCGTTGATGCTCGTCCGCATAAATCGTTACATTGTCTTGCCAACCTCTGTGCAGCTGCATCCGTGCATCCTCTCTCGACATTTCTAGCTGACGGGACAGCCCCTGCAGCGCATCATCGCCGACATCGCATCCACGTGTCATCCTTCACACTTGGAACCACCCAAAGGAGCAGGTCGTAGGTACCAAAAGGATCCAGGGGATGCGACCCGAACTTGCATACACAGTACAACCACCAACACGATCACTTCCATTCCTTGCGTCAGCCCATCTACGCGCCGCTAGCCGGTACTCGGAAGGTAGCATCTGCCACAACGCCCGCCGAGGCTCCCTACCAAGCAGTCGACAGCCACAGATTTCTGCGCTACAACATTCTGGACCACACGATTGTGTGATTCACCTCTGGTCCGCAGTGACTTCACCATCTCAGGCGACACGACTTGCGCAGCAGCCGCGGTTGTAAAGCTGACAAGGACCGCTACATCTAGTAGTTGGCATCCGGGGTCTCCGCAGGCTTCTCGAACATCCAAAACATCCCAGTACTACAGAGATCCTCGATAGCTGTAAACCAAAAGCCTCATGGACACAGTACAGTTGCCTCCTCTCCTCACGCTGCCATCAGAGCTCGTACATCAGATACTCAGCTACCTGCCGCTGTCCGCTCTCCTGACAGCAAGTCTTGTCAATCGCGCGATCCACAATCATAGTCTGCAAGACACGCTATGGCAATATCTTGTGCAAGAACAAGTCCGCGAGGATATCTCCAAGCCTTCATACTTGACTTGGCGTGAACTGTTTATACAGCACCATCCGTTCTGGTTCCTTGTCAAGAAGAAGATTTGGTTTTCCGACATGCCACACACAGGAAAGCTGCTTGTTGCTAGATACGATCCCAGGATTAATGCCATCGAAGCCTACGCACTAGTCGCTGAGAGACGACAGCCTACCTTCCAGACATGGGAATACAATCCCGACGCCACCATCCACACGTTTAGCCCCAGAGTGCAGCTCGATCTTAATGCTCCAGTAATCAGGCTCGATGCAGATGCCTATGAGCGTGCAGTGGGCACCTTTGGACATCGGCTGCAGAAAGAGATACCCATGAATGTGTCCTATGAACTGTCCCCGATGACTGCCAAGCTGTACTCGCAACTCATGCTTGCTAGACCATGGCCAGTAGATATTACGACAGTGGCGACGCCTATCTGGCCTCCTCTCACACTCCCAAGTGCGGCCCGCACACGCAACGACCCAGCACCCTCAGCTTTCAGACAGCCTGCACATAAGCCCGCAACGCTAAATGAACTATCGGAATCCACTTTCCGCATTCGCAAGTGGATGGAGTTCGCGTCAAGACCACATGGCATAAGCATGCGAGTCGGGGAGGACATTAGCACATGGGCAACCCTATCCGAGGACTGCTATACACCAACGCCACAAAAGCCATGGCAGGGCATTTGGTGCGGCGACTATGCAGGACATGGCTGCGAATTCTTGGTAATCATGCAGCCAGACAATCCACAGCCGTTGCCTGAGCGAGCCGAGTGGGCAATGCGTTCACGCGAGCGAGATGGCAGCGTAAGTAGCGATGGGTCATGGAGCACGGCGCCCACGGATGCTGTGACTTCAGGTGACGAAGACGAGGACGATTTTGAGACTGCAGGCGATTTGGAAGATAGCGTTGCGACTTTGCAGGAAGCTTATCACGATGCAAGCACCCAAGAGCATTCTGGAGAAACATCCAAGGAGGAAAAGAGTGTCTACCAAGGACGTATCGAAGCTGTAAAGCTTACAGGGGACCCGAATATTCCACGTGGGGAGTATACGTTCATCGCGCCGGACATCGGACCCAACGGTCTGCTCAGGGTAGCTTCCGAGGAAATGTTCAAGGGCGCCAGAATTGTGAAGAGTGTCGGACACATTGCGGCTCGAGGATTCAGAGATGGTACGTTCGCCACCTTTGAGGTGTGATGGCGCGCTGATGATGTCCAGATACCTACATGACTTCCCAACTCATCCTCATTTCGCATGACCGCCTAGCACAATATTGGGAGACATTTGGTCATGTATCCTTCTACCAGCGTGTTGACATTGAGAAGTTTACGCATGTTTGACCAGGAAGTGGTATCGGCCCAATGTTACGTTGTTTAGGAACATGATATTCTTTGTACGTAGTAGAATAAACGGTTCTATGGGTGACGCCTCCACGCGATGTACGGCCCGATGACAGTTGTAGATCTCAGCAGTTTCCTACTATGAATACGCGATATCTCGTTCAAACTCACCACTGTACTAGCAGCCGCCTTACTCCATGATTCTGCATTCATTCGTGCATCCAATCTGCTCGGCGCTGCGTATCTACAGAAAAACGCTAGTGTCGCACCCCTGCCATGATCGCCCGGGACGTCATTGCCTGGATCAACAAAAATCGCCGTCGCCCGTCGCACTCACCAGCCCACGTTCGCAAGTGCTCCTACTGTGTACATCTTGCAGCACATCACTACCTTGATTTCTTCGTTGTCAATGTTTGAGAGTCAAGAGTCGTGTCAAATCTTCAACCGTCTCCAAAATGCCCCAAGTAACGCACCACGAGCAATATATGCTGCGAGTCACTGCAGGCCCCACGTACAACCCCAAAGAGCACCAAGATGTACTTGTCAACACTGAGAAGCCTGTGCACATCTCGTCCGGCTTGATTGACGCAAAGATACGCATCCGCATCAAGGACTATCGCGGTACAACTTGCGCCAATGCTTACTCTCGTCGTCTTGTCACTAATTTGCTCTGCCAGGTCTGCCCAAAGGCTCGCCCTCTACTTCGCCGTACTTCTCCACCCCACAACATCCATACGACCGCTACTCGATATCCTTCTCCTTCACGCCAAAAGAAGACATTAAAGGCGACAAGCTCGTTTTCGGCAATGACTTTGAACACCCGATTCGTGACCGCTTGCCTCCGCTGTTCGACAAAGCTTTCGGTATAGTCAAGTGGTGGATAGACCCAGGTCTCGATGGCGACGTCTACGGCGACAAACCATATCTTTATGGCGCATTGCTGAGTTCTATAAATGTGCTACGGATCGGTGGCAATAGTGGGGCGAAGGAAAGTCAGGATATCAAAGACGAGGCTAAATCCAAGGGAGACGTCGCGAAGAGCAGCAGTGAAGGCGAAGCTGTTGTTTATGAAGAAGGCGCATACGGAGATGGCGAGGCTGTAAGGAAGGGCCTACATCTCCCTCCGACCAGTGCCGCACGACAGAAGCACTTCCTCGCCGAGCAGCATCGAAAAGACTTTACGTTCGAAGCTGGCCGCGAGTACCAGTGCGACTTTTTCAATCCGTATCTCGACTTCAACGAATTTGCGCTGAAGATTGGATATGGTATGCCCGCTATTAGCATCATAGGACACTGGGACGGCCAACCGCTGCGGTACGTAATCCCGTTGTCTATTTTCCTTGCGTGCTTATTCTGCTTGTGTCGTGTGATTTGGGGCTGACTTGAGGACTGGGCTGACCAGCACGCATTCGCTTAGATATGTGCTGAAGAATCGCGAGACGAATAAGGAGCTCTTCGTGGTGGTTATCTCGCTGCTGCCCACGGAAGAGGCCAAGAAGAAGTATGGCACTGCGGAGCCTGAGGAAAAGTTTGACGAGGTTCACAGTGGGAAGGGGGATAATAATGATGACTTGGATTGAGGAGGGAAGTTGTCACGGTGAGCGCGGCGTTGGGGGTTAATGCAGCAAGAACACGGGCACGGTAGTAAATATGCATGTTCTCTGGAGGGTATCAGCAATTGGAACACGAACCAAACTTCTCTCAACTCTTTCGCATCCATTGTGCGTGGTATCTACTTGTTCCAAGTCAACCTAAGACTCTATATCTACAACCTATTGCAAATATCCTCGATGATCTCCGAAGTCGACGCCTTGCCTCCCATGTCCGGCGACAATAGCTTGCCTTCCTCCAAGTTTGCATCAACAGCCGCATAGATCTTGGCAGCAGCCTGCTCCTCGCCCTGAAACTCCAACATGAGCGCAGTAGACCTAATTGTCGCAATGGGGTTCGCAATGCCTTTGCCCTCAATATCTGGTGCAGAACCGTGGCACGGCTCGCCAATGACAAAGTCCTTGCCCACGTTCGCAGAGGGCACAAGACCCAGCGATCCGACGAGCGCTGCAGCGCCGTCAGACAGAATGTCGCCATACAGATTGGGCGCGACGATCACGTCATAGTCCTCGGGCTGGCGGAACAGCTTGTAGACCATGGAGTCGACGATTTGTTCCTCGACGCCCACCATCTGGTATTTGTTTTGCGCCAGCGCGCGTCTCGCCGTCTCGCGGAACAATCCGTCTGTCTGGCTGAGCACGTTGCTCTTGTGCGTGACGGTAACGAGGGGCCTGGCATGAATGCTGCTTGTGCCGGCGTCGCGGACACGCTGGCGGCGCAGTGCGATGTCGCCTGCCATTTCGCTGATGTTGAACGACGCCGTCTCGGAGATGCGCTTGATTGCTTCAGCAATCTTGGAGCCGTCGGGTGCGTGGTATGTCTTCTCCTCCTTGACGTAAAGATCCTCTGTGTTTTCGCGGACAATGACCAGGTCGACGGGTCGGTTGGCGCCGCGCACGCTCTTGACTGGGCGCACGTTGGCGTACAACTTCATGCGTTTGCGCAGTGCGACAATGGGCGACGAGTAGCCTTCTGTCTTGACGGTTGGGGAGCTCACGGCTCCGAACAGGGCGCCGTCACATTCTCCCTTGAGGGCTTCGACGGTCTTGTCGGGCAGGGCGACGCCCGTCTTCTGGAAGGTTTCCCAGCCGGCTTCGTGGTGGCTGAAGTCGAATTTGAGGCCGAAGGCGGAGGGCAGAGCTTCGAGGATGCGACGCCCGGCGGGGATGACTTCGCGGCCAATGCCGTCGCCCGGAATGAGGCCTGGGTGGGGTGTGTAAGTTTGGTGGCGGGACCCAATTGGTGTTTTGAGGGCGATATAGTCGTTTTATGAGCGTGAAATGGTGTATAAGAGGCGGACGTACCTATTCTGAGGGTGCGTGCGGCCATTGTGAGGCTGTGGTGCGGGCACGAGGGCTCCTCCGCGATGTAGATTTTGGTGTTGCACCTTGCGCGCCGAAGATCGGATAGTTAGTGTGGAGCTTTGCGCCTAGCCTGCTTTAGATGGCGCCAACTCGATCTCTCATGACCCAGTTGGAGCGCGGCTCACTGCTCTGTCTCCCTCCCACGCACGTTGCGACACTGTTCTTCTGAGTCACGTCACGGGTGTTAACGATTCTTCGATGATGATCACGTTGGAGTAGTTCATGTTCTGTTCAGAAATACCTAATGTCCGTCGAACGTTTTTTTTCTTGTATTTGGGATTCCAAACAACAGAGCCCCTGATTGTTCCTGCTCCTTGTCGCCAAGCACGAACAAAGACCGCACTTTTCTCTTACTATGAAAACTTAGGTTATTCGTGTCTCACGCTGTCTGTTCCAAGTAAGGGTCCAATATTCTTGCTCGCTTTCTCCCATCAAAGTGGATATGGACCCAGGTGATAGGCGACTCGTACGTCACCACAGCACCGCATCACGCGCCCTGACGGCAAGCTCGTTTGTCTCCAGGGTGTATAATGGACCCCCGACTGCTCTTAGTCTCCGCATATATGATCTATACATTCGTTGTTGTTTTCTACCATCCATCGTTCTTCTATATCGACATTGTATCAACCTCACCGTCTCTTACCATGTTTGGCCCCAAGTTCCTGCAGCTAATGGCAGTCTTGATGGCTGTTATTCTTGCCCGGCAAATCGTCACGGCACACATCGAGCTTTCTATAGAAGAGCTGGTGGAGTACCACCGCACTATCAAGCGTGACAGTGAGGCGTTGAACCACTGCCTTCAATCCCCTGAGATGCGCGAGCACAATGCTCGTGCCCTTGCTCGTCACGATAAGACCCTCAATCAGCTTCGTAAAGCCCATAGTATGCTGTGGATTGACTATTCTAAAATTCTAATACCTAACCCGTCTAGAACTTGCGAAGCGTAGCCAGGAATCGGCCGATAAGTGGGAAGCCATGGACCATGAAGACCAGCCGGGCCGTTCCCAAGACCCGCAAGATCTGTTCCACTTCCGGTGGAACGAAGGTCCGAAGAACAACAACACTGGATGCGCACTAACGCCATACTCGATCTACGGGCCATATTGGCACGAAGGCCAGCCTCAGCGTCAAGACATCCGTATCGGCCAGCGAGGTATTTACCTCCGCCTCGCCCTACAAATCATCGATACCAGTCGTTGTAAGCCACTTCACGGGGCGCATGTGGACGTCTGGCAAGCCACTGCTATGGGTGACTATAGTGGCACGGCTGGTAGCTACCTGCGCGGTTGGCAACCTACGTCCAATCAGGGCACTGTCGACTTCGACACTGTATTTCCTGGGCACTACAATGATCGCGCATCGCACATTCATGTTGCTGTGCGTGCTTTGTGGGAGAAGCGTGTTGTCAGCATTGGCCAGATTTACTTCGATCAGTATCTCCGAGACGAGGTTGAGGTGAGTACGTGACCTATTGTACAACACATTGTAGTTGAAATCATTGTGGCAGTCTACAATACAGTACAAGAATAATCGTCGTCCTCTCAAGAGTAACTACGATGACGACTTCGTCCCTTACGACTCTTCGGACAAGTTCGACCCTTTTGTGCGCTGGTCTCGTCTTGGCAAGAGTTTGGAAGGTAAGCAGCATTGAACGTATTGCATTTTTCTATGTGTTGACCATGAGTTCAGATGGGGGTCTTCTTGCCTGGATCACGTTGGGTGTCAATACCACCGACCATGGAGTACCGACGCCTCCAAACCAGAAGCGCGGTGCCATTGACTGGCATCTCGGCTGAATGTAGTGACGGAATAGCCATCTCGGGATTTGGATTCCTCGAGGGTATAGTCGGTAAACTTGGAAAAGAACACAAGACAAATCAGGAAGCATATATCATGTCTTGATCTTTGCGGGAAGAGGGTGTCATAAAGGTATCTTTCCTTGATAACACAACATGATCTGAAATCTCACACTCGATCGCAAACCACTGCACTATTGGGTCGTGTCGTTTGCTCCTTCCGTGTCACTCTCCAGGGTCCACGCTAGTACCTACTTAACAACATCTCCTGCTCCCGTTGCCGCCCCGCTGCAGCGCCTCCATCACACCACGGTTCTACGAGCAATTTGTACGTGCCGTAATCCACTGCCCTTTGCGGCTGCAGCTTACTCTGCTCATAGCTATCATCCGCACCACAACAGGAGCACGAGCGCCTACCACACCATGTCTGTCAAGTACGCGGAGTACGTTATCTTCGCGATCATAACCAGCACCTACGCCGCCCTCACCTTCTTCAGCCAACTCGTCCCGTACAAGGTTCCAGCCACCACCGACAAGTTCCTGATTGTGGACGGCAACATCGACTACCTCTACGACCTGGTAATTCGCCTAGATCACATGCTCGAGGTCATCTACTTCGGCTTCCTCATTGCGCTACTCACCCTAGGGCTTTGCTACGGACAGCTACAGCGACGCGCGACACACTTGGAGCAGGGGGTGAATGTATTGGCGCAGACGGCGATGGTCACGGGTGTGTCGCGTATCGTAGGCATTGCAGCGGATCAGCATCCAGCCTACGGAACAGTCGAAGAAAAGGAGAAATGTGCTGCTGCCACTCTAGACAGCCTTGTGGAACGAATTGAACGCCTCGAGGCTCTACGGGCTGTCGACATCATGCGCATCGCGACGCTCGAGCTGAACGCTATCTACGCACAGCAGTCTGGCGTGCAGGAAGAGGGTGCAGCATTGCCACCATATCACGAAGATTCTGCGCAGCCTGCTTTGTGAGGTAACCCGCGAATCATGATCGGGTATGAAGCAAAGGTGAATGGATAATGGAATACGAATTCGCGAAGTGAAGCTTTTCGAGTCTCCTTGCAGCATTTGATGATCTTGAACGGTTGCCGCATCTTAAAAGAGGATTGCAGCTCAGCCAGGGTGGGCGGTAAGACCCGGGAGAAAGTCACGATTGGTGAGAACAATAGGGAATTAGAAACTCTAACAATGATTGTAGCTCATTCCAAGCATACTGCCATTGCAGAGATGCACATTGGTGATGCATGTGTAACCTATATATCTTGTATCGGAATTACTAAAAGTGCGGCAATTTCCATAACCAGCAAACCTAACAGTTGTTCTTACGGGAAGCCAACACCCAGACGGATATGAAGCTACTCCCTTGCTAGTGGAGGATTCGTGAGTCCAAGCACAACGACCATGCTCAGGTCGCAAAGAAGAAAGCTTTTCAAAAGATGCCTATATAAACACTTCACATGTCTCTCGTAGCTTATCGTATCTACTATTCTCTAGTTTTCCACCACAACCATTACTAATACAAGCAACCAACTACCTAAGCAACCAACTACCTAAGCAACCAGAAACACTATGTCCTTACTACCTAATCAGTTATGCATTCCTCAAACCATCGCATACATCTCCCTCGCCATCACAAGTGGCGCGATCCTTTCCGTCGGTATCATGGAGTGGCTGAACGGAAGACGAGGAGTGGAGAGAAAGGGTGTTGGCTGTTCTCGAGGAGATGACGGAGCAGTGACAGAGTCGATGAGGAGGAGGAGAAAACCACATAGAATTAGGTGTGAAGGAAGATTGTGGTCGGAGGAGGATCATAAAACTTGACCTTTTACACACTGATAGGAAAGCGGGACATTTGAAAAAACGGTGCAAAAAAAACTCTAACCTCCCTCCAATAGCAAAAATTGAACTCACGCCCCGTACAAGCTCAGTTCACCTAGAATATTCAATCGCGTCAGATATTGGTCGCATCTCACCAGGAAATGCTTCCGCACAATACGAAGTTAGACTAAAGGCGCTCCTGAAAGCTGGGCCGATCATTCTCTGTAGTAGGTGGAGAGTTGGGAGCGTTATATAGTAAATGGATGCGAAGGTGATGCGGGACGCGTGGCACGCGCAATCCAAGGTGAAGGCTAGCGGGGTAAACTTGGATTTGCAGAAAAAGAGTAAGACTAATGCAAGCCATTCTGGGTGAAGGTGAACAGTGTCATCTCAAAAGTTGTCGGGCGTAGAATGAAAACAAGGTTTTTTTTTGGTAATTTGCGCGTCCATTGAGATCGTGCCGTGGTATAGCACTGTCCAGACTGACTCCCAATCTCCAGAATGCTACTCATACATGTTCTCACGATTTGTGTACCTCCGCCCCAATCCTGCCCTGCAAGGCCTTCTTTCCATCCTCAAACTCGTTCCATCCCATTGTGCCCTCAATCCTCCCATGTTTCTCCACCAGGTACCTACGCATCTTGATGGTCACCAGCATGCCCCACAGTAAGTATCCCGTCTGCGTACTATACTGCAACCACCGTGCCTGCGGCCTCTTCATACGTTGCAGCGCATCGAGCACGTCGTAGAAGCACTGGATTAGATCGGGTGACTGATCGGCGTGTTTGGACTTTTTTGCGAGGTGTTGAAAGAAAGTGGCGTGGATTATGGAGTCGATGACAGTGCACTCTGCTTCGTACTCTGTCTTATCGGATTGTTTGGTGTAGGGTCCGGGCTGGAGATACCCACTTCTCACAACGTCTTCCATGTCCAGACCTGTTCGTGTGGCCAGCGTGAGTGTTGTAATGCCCTCCCACTCGAACAGTTGTGTATTGCAGGTGCAGCACCGATTGTTGCGAGGATCGAACCGCGTGGCGAACCACATGATGCAGCGATAGTGCGCCCAGTGCCCGCAAGGCCATAACGGAAGAAAGGTCGATGTTACCGGTGGCTGGGCGTTGAGTCCTTCATGTGTGGCGTTGATGGGCGTGTTCCATGGATAAAAACATACACAGCAGGTAGCATCGGGATGGAGAGGCTTGTTGTGGAGTGGAGCAGACTGCATTAATACGCCGTCTACAAAGCGCAGTAAAGAAGGTGGCGAGCGCGCTGCTGCTTGCACAGTCGACTGTGACGCGATGGTTTTGACTCCCCGATCTTCGCTCGCTTTAGACTTGACAGACGCGGGCGTCAGCTCAATGGAAGGCACATCATTGGCTGGCGATGTCGTCTCATATTCCAGTACAGTCGAAGCGCTCGCGGCAGGGAATCGTTGAACAAAAGAAGTGTTCGGCGTTGATTGTTGCTGTCCGCCTGATTGTACGATTGTAGAGAGGTGTAGCAGCGCCGCATCAGCCACAGATTGAGAAACGGGCGAGGAGTAGGCGGCCTGAGCTGACATCGTGAACGTAGTGCCTTGGCGCGCTTAGAGTTGAGTTTTATGGAACTTGGCAAAAGGGAAGACAGGGCAGTTGATACGATAAAGGATAAGGTGGGGAGGTGCTAATCAGGAAAGAGGGATGGCGCCAGGCGGTGAAGGAGAGGAAGTCGCAATCACAGGTGAAGGTGAGTACCTATATTTTCGGCTTCCCTGTAGACCACTTCAAGCTATTATTGTGCACAAAATCTTCTGGGTGAAAAGGTCACAGCAATGCTGGGTAGTGATAAGCAATATACAAGCAGGGTTGATGCGCTGGGAGACTATGGTCCCCACCAAGCCCGTACATCGCGCCATCCTAGGACGTCACATTCAGAGTTGGGAAAGGCCATTAGTGTAACCATCATATCAACCGAAGTTAAACTAAGTCAATGCTCCATGAGACTGCGCCTCTTTGCTTCCCGGAGCACTTTTCAAGCTCTCCTCTTCATGTGAAATTTTCCACAAAAGCAGCTTCAAGAAACCACGCCAATCCTAGAAAGACCCCTTCTTAAACAGAACACGATGGCACAAGGGGCAGTCATCTGGCGTGGCCCTGTGGTTGCGCCAGGTTAATACTGTTGGAGTGGGAAGAGCTACGTCTTCCAATTTCGCGCAACACTCGTGGCAGAATGCTCGTGTGACCACCATAGTTGAACCATTGACGTCGAATTCTGCCCCATCATCGATTTCTTCCTCTTCGAAGTAAGATGTTCCCCCCATTGGTGCAGTTATGGTGTACGTTGTTTCTTGCAAGTCGTGCACATGAACTTGCACAGAGGTCTGAACCACTCGTGGTGCCATGTCGGTCGTGGTAATTTCAGGGGTTCCTGTTGGCATCGCTCTGTACTGTACGAGAACACTAGCCAGTTGTCTAGCTAAAATATTTCTGAGCGCCCGCGCTTTGCGCTCCAAGGCGGCTATGTCACAGTCAGTCCCGGCCGATGAAAACCGTATGTTCATGGTATGCACCATGTGCTGGTGTCACTTATCAAGACAGCCTCGAAACATTTTCATACCTTTTGTACGTTGCGCTTCCAGATTGCGAAACTCAAAAGCTACTTTAGCCTTGAGCACCTCGGCTACTTCTAGTTTCTGTCCTTTCATCTCATCTGATAACACGGCTTCGGTCTCGTTGTAGGTGTGCGCCAGCTCCTTTTGCAACGCTACCAAGTTTTCCAGACTCTTTTGGTGTGTGAAAGCCATCTGCTTGTTTAGATCCGATAATTTGTCCAGGTTTGTCTTACTTGCGAGGGCCATCTGCCAGGTTTTGTGAGCATCGTTGATTGCTGCCGCAGGATGGAGCGTGCCGCCTGAAGCGGCCATCTGCGCATCAAGATCCGCTATCGTAGAGTTAGGCGATGTATGTTGACTTGTCGTTGACATAGGAGGGAGCGTTAAATTTGGCACAGCCATAGGTGCAAAAGCTGAAGCGCCGGATTGGCCGTGGGGCACGTCGATACTACCACTTCCGAAATCTAACATCACGGAAGGGCTGTATAAGCTTGCCAGATTAACCAGTGTCTCATCAAGTCCAGTGCTAGAGGGTTTGAGGTGCTCTGCTTTAATAGCATACGAGTTCCCTGTTGGTCGTTGAAGCTTTGGTAACTCGTAGTCGATGACCATGGCATTTTCCAACAGCGTGACTTGTGCCACCTCACGACCTGCATGTAACACTTGTTCGAACAATGGCCACCAATACTTTCCACAGATTTGGGGACCCCGAGATGGCTGGCAAGATTCTTGCAGCATCTTGTCAAGCATTTCAGTCTCGTTGCCGAAGTTGGATTCGTGCGACTTGAAGTATGCGACTAGCTTCTCCACAAGGAGTCGTCCTTTACTATGCGGAGCAAACGACAAAGGCTGCAGCTCAACATGGGAAGCCTTTGGTAAAGCGAAGGTGCTGACGAGGCATTTGTGGCCGAAAATGTGGTTGCATCGAAGCTGGACAGGCAGCTCCGAATTGTCGAATCCAGGATCGGGAGCCTCGCCAAAGTGCTTCCAGCAGATAGGGCACTTTCGCTTGTCCTCATCAACGTTTTCGATTGCCATAGTTCGAAGGCTGTCCAGGAACGCTTGCTGAGTCTTGAAAGTTTGGGAGTCAGCCTTGGGCGGAGTGTAACGCTTAGTCTTGGTCTGCGATTGGGCCTGAACTGGAGTTGGCAAGTAGGGCAAGTCTCCATCCTTTGATGCAGAAGCTGTGGGGTTGCTTGAAGGTGGCATGTCCTCCGCAGTAACAGCGGCGGTAGGCTCGCTCATTGTGCTTGCGGCCAAGTTTGGGAAGGCGCCAGTTGCGGGAGGCGATAATCAGCAAGATAGAGCCACGGTGCTGTATAGCCCAGTCTCATGTACCTCGTGGCTGTCGTGAGTGGTGGAGAAGAGATGAAATGAGGTGAGTGTTGCCTCATTGTGAGGCTGGTAAGGTAACACAGCCACTAAGCACGCTAGTAGCTTAGAGGTGTCCGTGATTGGTCACGAGCTCAGTTCGGTGAAGACGGCCTTCCCAGCAGCCCAGATCTGGTCAATGCTGCGAAAATACGCTTGAATACCCAAATTCACTCTTACAAACATTGAAATTCCTTGATTCGACACTCCATTCTCGTAGATACAAAGAAATTTTCCTACGTAGCATGTGCATGAATTATAAGCTCCGCTTACCTTGGTTTGTGGGAACGGGTAGCACGTACGGCATGCCACTTTCGATATAAACTCGTCTTTGGTTGATTTTGAGAACTCTGTGAGCTACGAAATTTCGGTACCAGTATTCACACGAGGGGCGAATCTTTTGTGACGTAAACAGGTAAGCACTGGGTACCTAACCCATTTGGTAGAAGACAAGAAGCATGCATATGCAAGTCAGCTCCGATCGAAACTTCCAAATCACTGTCTGATCGAACAAAGATACTGGCCGGTTATCTCGTATAACATTGCTCACAATGCTTTAATCACCATGGTGGTGATGGTTCATGCCGTCTTACATCACCAAAACAGGCTATCACTGTGCGCTGTCGTTGTCCTGAAATGTTGTTCGAAGCCTTAGTACATTCATGTGAAGTGACCGAGGAGGCTACAGAGTGAAGAGCCCAGAAATTCGCGTCGCCAGTCTACAAAGTCATTTGACCAGCCACTGTGAATTCTTCATCGAACCTCGAAGAATTTATAGGCAGTCGTATACTACCAGTGGGTGGTAACATATTTCCCAACTCTGCCTGTACACCTCCAGCATCCAAATCCGCCATCAACCGAGCAGCAACTCCAAAGCTATCCCGCTCTTCTCCGGCCTTACCTGACAGTGGAAGCAGGCAGTACTTGTCCGCTATATTTAGAGCCTTGCGAAGACTTCAACAATAGCTGTGGCACTGGCTATCCAGCAAGTCCATGGCTCCACCGCCTAGGATCACGATCGAAACATGTCTCTGAACGAATATGCATCGAGCGACACATTCGCAGCGATAATTGGGTTGGCTGGCAAGCCAGGATTGAGGAACATTTTGAGATTGATGACGATCACTTGAGTAGGGTGATGGCACGAAACGTGTAAGAGGGGCTAGGAAGCAACGAGGACACGGCTTATGATGTCGATTGATGATCCGTTAATCAAACGAGCAAAGGAACTGTGGTATCAGCACTGTGGGTTATGCCGTTGCGCGCTCGAAGTCCTGGAGATCTTCCTAATGCTTCTGTTGCTGGCTGATTCAATCATGCTATTAGGCTTTTGGAAGGCATGCACACAAGTCCTTGTCTACCGTTCGCAGTATACTGAATTCGATGATTTTGCATGTGTTCCGGACGTTGAGAGTGCTGTGAAGCGTCTGTAGCAGAGGCTTGACGAGCGCAATCAAGACGACGGGGCGTGCGGATGTCCTTAGCTCGATGTAATTAAATTCGAATTTAACATCTGATAAAGCCAGCCGACTCAAATTCTATCTGTGGATTTCGGAGTGTCAAAGACAGTGTGGCAGCGACGAACGGGCTGTCGTCGTCATTTCCGCGCAAGCGTATCATGTATGTGTACTTGCTGCCTCATTCATAGCAACCGCAACACCTGATATGTCGCTTCCCACTCTCCAATTTGCGCTTCACGAACTCTGTATACAAACCAGAAAGACCTGCTTTTTCCTTGACCACTCACAACGCCGCACTCGTTTATCCACGTATCGCTACCAACGAAATATCTTCATATTGCCGAACCAGTCGTATAACCTATACTTTTACTGGATCTGCTTCATGAGCTTGTCATCAATCCGTTATTATACCTTGCCTGGTCCGTCCGCAGAAAGCTCACACTGCCAATATCCACAACCCCGTCCTTACACACTTCTGGAACCTCGCAGCTCAGTTTTCAGAACCTGGATCTACAGGCTACTTCTGCCCAGCATGCCCCCCAACACGCCGTCCAGTGACGGAACTCCGGTCCAAAGACCCCGAAGAAAACCCAAGCCCGCGTTCATCATCAGTTCCAAAAGTCTCTCCGTTCTCGAAGACCCCAAATGTCCAATATGCTGGGAGCCTTATTCAGAGGTACCGTCTGCTGGCTCGAAGCTACCATCTAGGCTCGAATTCCCAGTCAGCGTCGACATGGTCGCCACACAGTACGGTTTGAGACGATGTTGCGGACACATCATGGGAAGAAAGTGTCTCGAGAAACAACTCACAATGCAGGGGGAGTGGAGAAATAAGTGTCCATTGTGTCGGGACGAATGGTGTACCGATCGAGAGCGAGCGAGCGCAGGCGAGCCACAGAGGGCAGAAGTCCGTGAACGATCGCGCTCAAGTGCTGCGGAGAGACGTGGTGAGGACGCTATGGGTTTGAGTCGAAGCACGTCTGAGCCACGGATGAGTGCTCTTCATGGTGTGGGTCGAGAACAACGCCGTAGGCGAAGGAAAAAAATAGCGCGGTTTCTACCACGTCTGTTTGCGACGTTGAACATTCACGATGAAGACCTCGAGGTAGATGGCTCGGTGGATGATGTTGAGAAGTTACTGCAGGAGATGTACAAGAGATTGGAGGACTGAGACATTGGGGATAGGTGCATTCCGTGTGCTTGCAGTCTATTTCCTATGAGTCAGCCTATCCTCACTTCTCAACAACGGATTACTGCCATGATTACTGCACACGTATATTGGTCCAGTTCATAGTCTATCGTGAACAATCAAGCTTCTGTTCGCGCTTTCTTCACAACCCTCCCTTTCTCTTCGTTCGCTAGCACAATGGCCTCTTGCAACAAAATCTTCTCGCCGAGTCGAACCTCGATCGCCATCCTGTGCCTTTTGGACAAACCATCCTTCTTCAGCAGTGTCTCGTCCTCCTGAATTGAAGTCGGATATTGCCCCATCTTGGCCTTCAAAGCCTTAGTGATGGCAGCATTACACACGTCATGGCGCTTGCGCTTATGAGCAAACGCCTTTGGCTTAGACTTCTTAAGAGCCTTGAATAACAATTTGAGTTGCTCGTCGAGCTCGGGCGAAACTTCGCGGAGCGCAGCGGAGTGTACGAGACGGCCTTCACTGTCTGGTTCGCCCGAGTCGCGCTCGAGGATGAAAGACTCTTCAAGTTTTTCTGGATCAAGTTGGGACTCCTACAATATTGTTAGTTCTACGTGATTTATAAATGTGGACGACGTAGACTTACAAGCTCTTGAAGATCCTTGTGATCTATGCTGAGTTCTTCCGCCAATGCTGATCTTACGAGGCTCCAAGGCAGCTCGACGACGTCGTATCTTCGGTGCTCAGGTGTAACGTAGCCGTAGCGACGGAGCAGCTCGGATGTTGGCAAAGGGCCGTAATAGTTCAGGATTTCTGTTCCAGCTCGCAGTTCGGAGCGGAGCGAGTTCACCTCCAACAACTCACCGTGGTTAACATGAGCCTAGATCTTCACTTCAGTACAATATCAGCCCTCGAATCGTACTGCACTTACATTGAACTCGGCGTTTGAATTTAGAATATCCGCCATGGGCACCATGCCGAGCATAGTCTTCCCATCGCGATCCTCAACCCACCCATCCTCTTCATCATCAGGTTGTTCGTCGTCGTTATCTAAATCAAATGCGTACCCCATGATCGTACTTCCAAAACGATGTGCAAGTGCGAGCAAATCTTTCTCGCTCAGCTGCTCAACTCCCTCAGGGTAAAACACATCAGGGTGTTTGGCCACGACAGGGAGAATACTAGTCCGCAGCATATCGTCGCTTTCTTGCTTTCCAATTTTGTCGGTCGTTAGACACGTGCCTTGGAGTTCTTTGAGCTCTGCTTCAGACCAGAAAATGGGCGTGTGGAATACTTGCGGTAAGACGTCGAAGTAGGGCTTCCATTGAGATGCATCGCCCTGGAGATATTCGTACAACATAACCAGTATCAGCGAGCCCCATGAGTCAAGAGGATCGGTATCTTCTTGACCTTCATCTTTGGCAGCATCGAAGATGCTGGGCAGTTTCTCGGCTAATTTTGAGGTCTCGATGTTGATGACTGCGCTTCTGGGTACAGTGAAGAGCGTAGTATCTCCCGGAATGTCTTTGAGAGCCACTACACCAGATTAATATCTTCTAAGCGACATCTGTTGAGATGAGCCTATTACACACCTATGCCTCGGCCAGCATCTTGAGCTCGGAGATCTTTGATTTCGAGCAGTTCGTCTCGAAATTGGCCACCCACGGATTTGAACCAGGCAAGGAACCTGTCTGTTGCAAGTTGAAACTCATCCATGATTCTGTATCTACGTTAAAGGATTGCGTGATTTCAGTACTAGATGCCGACGAAGCGTTGTCCGAACAAGCTGCAGAATTTTCGTCGCTACCTAGAGGATGACGTGGCGACCGCTAAAGAGGCTGTCTGGGGTGTCCTGATAATATGTGACTACAAGTAGACAACATTAAGCAGATGATAGTGATCGAGGCACCAAGGTGAACCGTAATGTCGCATCCTCGCACTTTTTGATTGTAGCGCGAGCTTGCTCGCGCTGATTGGTTACTGACCGAAAGAGGCAAGGCGTGGCGGTGCCTTTCCCAGCGAGCAGGTCAAATAGTCATCTACCACATTATATGCACGATGTATACCTACAACAATGTTCTCAGGAGGAGAATAAGACATTCAAAGATTACGACCATTAAGGGGTCTCTTAGACAATATGCCACTACCAGCCCCAGTGCCTCCCTCACACCCATCGATTCATATACAACACCTCCCGAACGCTCAACAACCTCCTCTCAACATGATCTACTTCTCTCCTAACCTGCTCGTCCATCACCTCCATCCCTGCAAGCACATTCAGCGCATCTTCAATCCCAGCCAAGATATCAGTGCGCCCGCGACTGGGCGCTGGAAACCACTCCGTTCTACACATGGGGCACATATGGCTCCATGGCTTATTAGCGCGGATATGTTGCTCCAAACAGCGCCGGCCAAAGATGTGTCTGCAGCTGGTTGTGTTGCGGATTTGACAGGCGTATTCGTCTGGGCTTGTGGTGGGGAAGTCAGGGTGTACGTAAGTGGATGGAGGGTTGGTGTAAGATCTGTGGCAGATGGGGCATTCGCGGTCGTGAGAGGAGTCGTGAGGGAGGACGTGGATGGGAAGAGGAATGGTGTGGCGGGTGAGGAAATTAGAGATTTGGAAGTCAGGGATGGCGTTCGACATGCCGAACGTTAGATCTGTCTGTTCAGTTGTTAGCAGGGTTATGTTAATAGCGAGTGTTGCTCCTGATTGTGAGGGTAGTAAAAGGGTAAGCGGAAAGTAATTTATGGCCTCCATGTTGATCTGGGGTCGTGACGATGCGGATTGAACAGCAAGCGCGGGTGACGCGCATTGCTCTCAGACGTGGACTTCATATATGAGTCCCACGCAGCTTGATACGATTGCGATGCCAGGATGGAAATGTAGCGACTTTGGGGTGCGTCAGCGTGTCGCCACCGCGTGCTGTGCTGGGGGATAACAAGCGCATTGCGGCATCACTATCACTCATGGGGTTTTCCGATCGTGGAGGCTTCGCGGTTGGGCGGATTTTGACTGTGTCATAGGTGTGTGGTGGCGAAGCTATTACGAGAGGACGATAAAACGTAACACAACGACTCCTCCTTCATCGTTTTAATATCATGGCTGCAGCTTTGTGAATGCTGCTGTAAATCATGCTGTCAAATTCGAAAACCGAGGACGTTTATCGGCACAAATCCTAGCTGTTTTATTCCATCACTAACCGTCCATCTTACCTCCCCGCTAGCAACCTCTACCACCCCATCTCCGACATCTTCCTTTCTGCAAATTCGTGTCTCCTCTTCTTCCCTTTTTCACATCGCCGCCTCTTGCCTTCTTTTGATGGCGCGATCAGATCACGATCGACCCATTCCTTCCCGTAATCAAATCCACCTCACCAGGAATGAACGTCCCCGCCTCAACAGCCGCAGCATGATGCCTAGCCAACTGTCCATAAACAGGCATATACCTATCCAGGTATGGAAGTACCTCCTTAGCTCCAGGAGTGTTGCGCCAATCGCGCATCAAGTCACACACAATAGCGAACAAGCTGTACAGCTGCACGCCGGCGCGGGACATCTGGTCGTTTGCCGTGTCACGCACAAGCTCCGTCGTGGTGCCTGAGGCTTCGACGTTGGCGAAGACGGAGTAGCCCGCGGCGCGCAGAGAGAGGGATAGGAAGGCTGTGCAGACGTCGGTGGTGATGCCGGCGAGGATAACTTGTTTCTTGCCCGTTGCTTCGATGGCGGCGCGGAATTGTGGGTTGTCCCAGGCGCTGATGTCTGTTAAGTATTGGAGAATCTGGGCCTGGGTGGATGGACTTACTTGACTTCGCCCTCGCGACGGATCAAAGGTGCGTTGGGATACATCTCGAGGAACTCCTTGGGGAGAGGCTGGTGGTGTTAGATGATGTTGTACAAGTCACTTCATGTGGACAACTAACTCCATTAGGTCCAGTATCGGCAGACGTAGACATGATGACAGGAATATCAAAGACCTGGCCAATGGCAGCATGAGCCATGATGTTGTTTTGGTAGAGACTCGGGTCCCAGTCCCTGGCGACATGGTAGAGGCCGACCTGGATGTCGAGGATGAGGAGGACCTGGCGGAGTATGTCAGTCAAGACGATTTTGGTGAAAACCGAGGTAACATACGGAGTTATTTTTGTCGATACGCTCCCACGGAACAGCTGTGACACGTTAGAAGTGATTTTCAAGGTGCGTGAGAAGACACACCATCACCACGGACGGCACTAAGAAGGCCCGCAAGCGCGAGGGAAGCAGTAGAATAAAACCTCATGTTGAAAGTCGATATGCAAGGCAACCTGGATCTTCGAAGCTTGCCGTACTGAATGTGGATGCGAGGGCGGCGTGATGAGAACTTTCAGAGCAGCACAACGTGCTCTTTATACTCCTCACAGCCCTCTCCCGCTCCAGGCATCTGAATCGCTTGGACATCGTCTATGCTTCATTCACATGCAAGCTTTACCCTCCTGCCAACGATAAGTAGCTGCTTGGCCCACTTCCCTGCATGACTTGTACCACGCTCTAGGATCGTGACTGAAGCCAACAGCAGAAATTTCTGGTATTTCATCGATGACTAACGTGCTACATACGTTAGCTCATCCTGCGCTTGGTCGATGGCAGCTTGTGTAACTCGCCGCTTGCCTCGAGGATTATATCCATCGTGCATTCCGGAATTGAGCCGCTCTCAAAACGATCTAGCAGCGAGGCTTGACTCCAGTAAATCACGTGCACTGCCTAATAGAGTCGTTGATAATCACCATAGCTGTTTACCCAGCCTCGCTTGGGGCTGACGCCACGCGAAGCTAACGGGTCTCCCCCATTCTCCCGATGCACGTAAGCAGATCTCGACTTATTCATCAGCAATTACTCACCCATCAATCAGCCCTCGAGCGAAAAGCGCATGGTTCAGAAATGGGTAAACTGGCTACGGCCCCGAATAGTTCTGGTAGTGGAAAGAAGCCGCGAAAATTTGCCTCTATTATCGCCGTGTGCCGAGTCCAAAGACCATTTTGCGCATTCGGAATTCGGCCAACGGTCTCCGAAAGCCGACCTGGTCACGATCGCGGTGTTTAGAGACGAAAACAGGTGTTTCGTCCGTCATGACTTGAGTTGATGATTGATAGCTTAACAAAGAGTGTGAAATCAAGAAGAAAGGCTGACGATGGCGCCAAATTGGGCGATATGAAATGTGGGCAGGTTCGTGGCGACACGGGGTAAGCGACCCGTCGTGAACAGCAATGGTCGTCGTGTGAATGGGGTGGCTACGACCGTCAGGTTAGGAGCCTATTCGGTACATGAAGCTTAAGCTGCCGTTTTGATACCAGATGAGGTAAGATTCGTAACGTAGGGGGCTGGCGTTGGTTTGAAGCTATTATATTACTCTCTTAGTGAGAGACACATTTTAACGTACAATTCTCAGCTCAAGTGATACATGATCCGCTCGTCTATGCACCAAGTCCGTTGCTCTACATTACTCTCTTAGTCAGAGACACATTTTAACGTACAGTTCTCAGCTCAAATGATACATAATCCTCTCGTCTATGCACCAAGTCCGTTGCTCGACAAAAACTTTTGGATAACTTCATATCCAGCAGTCGCGTTATACTGGAAGTTCAGCCCATGTCCCGTACCAGGCTGAATGTGCGCCTCAAACGCAGACGACTTGGGGTATGCAGCAGCAACACCAGCGGGGACGTTCTCAGCCGTGCTGTTGGGCAAGTTTGCATAACAGTTGCCACCGCAGAAAGGCACATCATGCTCGCCCGTGATGACGAGAACTGGGCCCGTAAAGGGACTGCTACTTGGGGAGCTACCAATGGTCAAGAGCTCGCCGACGGTGACGGGCTGCTTGGTTGTTTCGCCAGCAAGCGCAATTCCGATGTCGTAGTTGCCAGGATACAAGAACGCGTATTGAAGCGCGGTCAGGTCGGAGGAAACTAGGTAGCCAGATGGGTAGTCATATTGGAAGACCGTCTCGTTGTAGCCCGTGATCAAGTCCAAGACCTCTGTGGTGGCTACTTCATTCCAAATGTCATCCGATGTAAGATCAACGCCGGCGGCTTCGAGGATTCGCTGGAGACCAGGCACGAGGTCCTTGTCTACGTTGTACTGAGACACAAGCTTGCGGACGCCTTCATTAGATGCGTTGCCTAGGCGAAGTGGCTGATTCAGGCGTGCGCTGTGGAGGTTCCAACCGGCCACGATGTATGGGAGGAATTGCGCCGCGACTGAAAAGCCAGTCAAAACCACACCATCGGTGTTCTCCGGGTACAGCGCTGATAGCCAGTACGATTGCACGGACCCAAAAGAGTGACCTACGTGAATGACCGTGTCGTAAGATGCGCCAATTTCTTTGATACTGCCATTGCGCAGCTTGAGTGTGACTGCATTGAGAGCCTCTACTTCGGCTTGGGCTTGGATCTCGTTGAATGCATCGCCGTGAGACGAATTACCAATGCCGAGACGATCAATGGCAAGTGTGCTGTAACCAGCTGCAAGCGCAGTATTGACATAGCTGTAGTTGTAATTGTTATAGTCCAAGTCCCAGTATCTACAACATGATCAGCATTGTCTGGATTACCGAACAGTCAAAACTCACGTCTTATCGAACCCGATTCCGTGAGTCAAGAGCTGAATGCTCCCGCTGCTCCCGCTGTCGGGGCGGCAATACTGTGCTGAGATCTCGTAATTTCCTTGCAAGGTCTGGTATCCTTCAAGCAAAGTGGCGGTGTAATTTTTCTGGAACTCGTTGAACCGAGTCGCGAAAGCTCCTACGTCCAAATTTCCTTCTACAAGCACTTGCCGGAACTGTCCTTGTCGGGAGGATATTTCGACGGGAATCTGAAAGAGGGAGCATTGTCTAGCGGCCGCAACGGCCGCGAGGAGTAGTGACGAGAATGCCTTGAGAGGAGCCATAGTTGATGCGAATCGGATTAAGGGAAGAGAAGTAGGATATGAATGATATAGAAGATAAGTAGTTCAATACATGCACACAAGTGTCGCGCCTGTCAGCAACGTGCGCTTATATAGCACGCAGTGGGCAATGTGACTGAGCCTCACTGTACGTACCTGGCTGCAATGTCACATCATAGTCGATTTGAAAAAAAAACGGCCCCTTGGATCCTCACCCTGGGCGCTAGCTTTGGTCCACCGGTGCTTCCATAGTGTTAGTGTTGGTCGAGCGGTTGTGTTGTCCGATCTGACGTGGTGTGACCAGTAAGACCCAACAGGACGCGTCTACCATGTACCTGTCTTGGTGCTGGGCTGTCGGGCGCGCTCACGAGCGATCGGAATTTCTGGAGCCGGAATGATTGTGGGTGCTGGGCTCAAAGCCTGGAAGGCATGTAGCCCCAAATGTTGTCGTAAGAGGAGGCAAGATAGCGTGGTTTAGCCTCGTGAATCTGCTCTAGTGGATGTTTGGTCCCGGTCAATGCTTTGCGCAAAGATTCCCGGTCTGATTATTGGTGGTGAGTGTGCTGGAGCGGATCACGCTACCACGGCTTCGATCTATCCCCACAACAGGGGAGGCACTGCGTCATTCGATATTTGTTGGTGCTTGGACGCCACAAAGTCCTTGCAGGCTTCATTATCGTGTCGTTGTCGCGGGGTTGTCGAGACGTGAAGACGAAAGACGACGCTGCAATGCGACTGGACACGACATGTAATGACAGCAGCACGACCTCCCCTAGCCTGACCATGCGTTCGCCTACCGGGGTGTGATCACGTTTGTGCTTATTGTATTCGGGAGCTGTAGGATTTGCCGCAGCGCCTCCCATGATAATGCGGTTCCACGTTTGGGTTCGACGGTGTTCATGCGGTGGTGAACACATGTGCGGGACGTCATAGACGGTGATTGCGCGACGGCACTAGTGCGGATGGTAGGTAGCACGTAAGCCGCACGTGGAAAGCACAGCCATCATGAACCAGCGAGTCAACAACTTGACGAATTCCAAATGCTGCGATGTTACGGCCGAAAAACGTTCAATGCGAATGCCAAATGCTCTATCAGCGCAGCCACCTAGGTAGTTACTCATTGGGCCTTCTTCTTCAACAGGTAATCGCCGCCTCGCACAGCCTTGTAGACACCATACAAGCCGCCCAGAAAAGCATTGCTCTTGACAATCCTCTCCAACATGCCCTTGATGCCACCTCCATATTCTTCCTTCCCCCCTCTATCCTTGACCTTGTCCCAGATGGACGGAAGCGACGTCGCGTTGAACTTTTGTCGCAAGGCATGGTACTTTTGCTTGTCGTAGACCTGCCACCACTCGTCTTCGGCATAAAATACCCGCGAGTAAAGCCATTTCAAGCCACCGAGTTCGCGCATCTTTGCTTCGATTTCTCGATTTGCGCGAACGTAGTCGGTCTCGGAAGACGGGTAAGGGCCCCAGACACCAATGTTAATGTAGTTTCCATGATATGCGCCGTCACTCTCTTTGCCGCCAACAGCACCATGGTACGATTTCGGATGGCCCATGGAACTTCTACCATCTGGGCGCAGCGGACAGAGCCACAATGGATATATGCCGAATTTCCGGTCGATAAAGTCTGTGAATGCTGCAGCATTACCCGCTGGAAGTGCAATGTCTTGGATGATGTACCGGTCTATGTATCCTGAAGCATGCAACGCATGGTACATGATGCGAGTGTGCATGAAGTAGTCGAGCAGAAAGCGTGTGAAGCAGAGAAATGGGATCATGAATTGTTTGTATGCGTACATGCCCATCCAAAAGGCACCTCTATCATACCGGAATAGGTAGTCTTGTATAGGAACAAGTTCCTTGGTAACTATGCCTCTTTGCGCGATTGACTTTGCGTGTATCCAGAACCATTCATTCTGTGGCTTGGAGAAGCGACGTAAAGGGATATGCGTAAAGGTGTTGCCGTCGGTGAGCTGTCCTGTCACTATGACACCCAATTGCTTGGAGAAGATGATTCCATCAAGGTAATCGTTTTCAGACTTGGTCGTCTCATGTTGCATCATGGTAGTGGCCTCTTCAAATGAAGATGTAGGATGGTAAGTCATTTCCACCATTGACTTTAGAGGAAGTAGCTGTAGCTCGATCATGGTGAGCACACCAAGCGTACCGAAACTGCCTCGTAGTCCTTGGAAGAGCTCGGCGTTTTCCGTTGACGAAGCGGTGAGGAGTGTACCGTCAGCCAGCACAACCTCGGCGCTGAGCACGGTTCGGTCGAAAAAACCGTGCTTAAAGCTACTGCTCTCGCCAGCTGTTCCGACGAAGCCTCCTCCTACTGTGATACCTGGAAACTCCATGACGACTGGGGGAAGCAGGCCAGCTTTTATCGTTTCGCGGACCAAGGCGTCCATTGGCACATTGGGCTCGACCATGGCAGTCTGGTTCTCGTGGTCAATGGACAGGACGTGATTCAAAGAGCTAACATCGACGATGGCATCGCGGTTAAAATCTGCATGGCGCGTGCTGTTTGTGCTGCCATGATACACACGGAAGGGAGCACTGAGATTGTAAAAGTATTGTATACGAGAACGGAGTTTCTCGACAGCAGAGCGATGAGCGTCCATAATTGTGATTGTGATGCTTGATTGAGGTTGATGCACGTGAAAGTGGGCAAAGTCAATCCATCGGCGCGCGTCAGCGGGCTTGGCGAGTGGCAAGTGGAGATGCACATCCGGGCTTCCGACGACCGCTATCCTGTGTCCTTGTTCCCCAGGTTCTGTTCCGAAATTGGTAGCATTCCTGCGTGTTGACCATGGAGGAGCACAAAACCACCGTGGCCAGGTTAGCGTCAGAAGTTGCACGTTTTAGTGCCGCGAAAGTACCCTTCCGCATATATCACGGCTCTACCTTGTCAACGCGACAATCATCTCGCCAGCGCAATCAGATCATCGACGTTAGCTCACTGAACCATGTGCTCCAGTTCAACAAGAGCACGAAGACAGTCCTGGTGGAGCCAAATGTAGCCATGGACCGGTTCGTTGAAGCAACGCTGGCACAAGGGCTGTTACCAAAAGTGGTCATGGGTAAGCATCAGATTCCTATCTCATGGGTTGTTAGCTGATGGCAATGGTGCTAGAACTACCCAACATCACAGTGGGTGGCGGGTGAGTCCGGACGTCTTATTTGGCCATGGTCTGCCCTATGGATCAGCGCGGAAGGGCTCTCTATATCATGGCTACTGACTACTGCTGCTTAGATTTTCCGGGACTAGTGGGGAGAGCAGCTCGTACAAGTACGGGCTATTCGATCGCAGCGTTTGCGGAGTTGAGATGGTGCTTGGGAATGGCGATGTGGTGTGGGCCAGCGCGGAAGAAGAGCGAGACTTGTTTTTCACAGCCGCCGGCAGTTGTGGAAGCGTCGGAGTCATCACTCTCCTAGAGATGGAGCTGATTGATGCGAAGAGCCATGTGGAGCTACAATACATAGCAGTCGACAGCACGCAAGAAGCGGTGCAGCACTTGCGGCACTATCAAGACAAGCCGGATGTCAGCTACATGGATGGTATCATGTACTCGATGAGCAGTGGGGTGATTATGATTGGGCGTCTGACGGACAAGACAATCCCTGGCAGGACGCAGAGGTTCGACAGAGCACACGATCCGTGGTTCTACATGCATGCTGAAGAGGTTTTGAGGAAGATGGAGGCGGACAAGAGCGAGTACAGAGAGACGATGGCAGTGCAGGGGTACCTGTTCAGGTACGATAGAGGGGTGTTTTGGAGCGGTCTCCGTGCCTTCAAGTACTTTGTCACTCCCTTCAACCGGGTCACGCGGTACTTGCTGGACCCGTTCATGTGCTCGCGGACCATGGTACATGCGTTGCATCGGTCAGGCCTGTCGTCGAGAAGCATTATTCAAGACTACGGTGTGCCTTACGATGCGGCCTCGGAGTTTGTCCGATGGACCGACGAGAAGGCGGGCATCTGGCCTCTGTGGCTGTGTCCAGTGCAATCGGCACCGCAAGGCGAACGGAGCTTCTCGCAGGGCAACAACATCAAGGCGGGGATGCTGCTCAATGTTGGCATCTGGGATGTGGGGCCAGCCGACTCGCGCGCTTTCATCCAGCTGAACCGCGACTTTGAATCCAAGGTGAGCGAGCTCGGCGGGATGAAGTGCTTGTATGCGCACGCCTACTACACGGAGCGGGAATTTTGGGATATCTACGACGAGAAGAAGTACATGGCGGTGAGGAGGAAGTACCACGGAGAGAGTTTGGCGAGCGTGTACGACAAAGTCAAGGGCGACGTGCACGACAAAGTCAAGGGCGACGTGCACGACAAAGTCAAGGGCGACGTGCACGACAAAGTCAAGGGCGACGTGCAGGACAAAGTCAAGGGCGACGTGCAGGACAAAGTCAAGGGCGACGTGCACGACAAAGTCAAGGGCGACGTGCAGGGGGTGGCAGGAGAGCCGACGGAGAAGCGAGTCCAAGGCTGGAGCGAGTGGGCGTCCAACCGCTTCTGGAAGACATGGCCGCTGGGAGGGGTGTATGGCGTTGCGAGCGCAGCCAAGGGACTGGTGGTGGAGAGCGACTTTTTGTTGAACAAGTAGGGAGTAGGAGAGAGCGATGATGATGGCGGCCGTGTTTGAGTGAAGGTGGATTGGAGGGTTCAGGTTTCAGGCACGCGTGCACGTGGTGACGTATCAACGGCCCAGCCACCGCGATTCATTCACGGCCAACGCGTGTGTCTGCTCTGTCCCTCTCACAACCACCATCTCTCACAACCACCATCTCTCACAACCACCATCTCTCACAACCACCATCCACCGCACGCTCTTGGCCACCACACCACACCACCACACCACCCCACCCCACACCACACCGGCACGTCCCGTCGGCAGCCATGGCCCGCCTCAGTGGCCTGCCCTCGGAGCACCACCACGAGGGTCCTGGTGACGCCCCCCGACGCAAACGCGGCCGCCCCAGCAAGAGTCAGGCGGCGTCCACCGGCAAGCGCACTGCCTCGCCCTCGTTCGCAGAGGCGCCCCCCGGCAAGCGCACCGCCTCGCCCTCGTTCGCAGAGGCGCCCCCCGGCAAGCGCACCGCCTCGCCCTCGTTCGCAGAGGCGTCGCACCCCCCGCCCAAGCGCACCAAGCCTCTGCAGGCCGCCGACGAGGACCAGGCCCCCGACGAGGACCAGCCCCCCCACCAGGACCACCCCCCCCACCAGGACCAGGCCCCCGACCAGGACCAGATCGCCGACGAGCTGCTGCAGTCCTTCTCGCGGTCCCAGCACGTCGCCCGCCGCCACTCGGAATTCCCCCTGCCCGCCCACCTGCCCCCCGCCCGCCGCGCCCGCAAATCCATGCCCGCCCGCCTGGCCGTCGAGCGCGTCGACGAGGCCCTTGACGGCACCCAGTTCCAGTACGCGCCCCTCACCGCCGTCCTCGACGGTCGCACCCGCCGCCGCCTCCGCCGCAGCCATCTCAGCCAGGAGGTCAACGAGTTCGAGTCTGGCCAGAAGAAGGACAAGAAGCGCATGCTGGAGCTCCAGGAGCAGCTGCGTGCACGCGACGCCCAGATCCGCGCCCTGACCTTTGAGCTCGAGGCCGTCCGCATGGGCAACATCGACATGACGTCGGAAGCCGCCGAGGAGCTGGAGCACAAGCTCCAAGACGCCCAGCACGAGCTCGACGCCCTCCGCGCATCGTCCCTTTACAACGGCAGCGACCGCGACATGAGCACCTTGGACGGTGCCGCCGACTTTTCCGCCGCCGACGACGACGACGACGACGACGGCCAGCTTCTTCTCGTCGACCGCGACGACCTCCATCTCTCGCGCGACATCGACCTGATTGCCACACCCACCGGCAAGTACGCCTCCCGCGTCCAGGAACTGTCGAGCCAGATGACCTTCGAGTCCCTCGACCAAGTCTCGCAGCTCGTCGAGGACTCGCTCATGGAAGACGACGTGGCGGCCATTCCCGACAAGATTGAGGACCAGGCCGTCCAGCGCTACGAGCGAGAGCTGCACCACCACATCCAGCTTCTTGCCCAGTCCCAGGGCGCCCTGCGCATCGTCACCCTCGAGCTGCAGAACCTGCACTTCCTGGACCCAGGCCATTCGAGCACAGAAATCCTCGTCCAACTGCGCCACGGCTTCGACACGCTCCGTCTAGAAATGGACAAGCTCTTCCCAAACGCCACCACCACCCTGACCAACCAGCAGCTTCTTCACAAGATCCCCGAGCTCTTCGGCGGCATCTTCTTTGAGCTCAAGGAGAAGCTCACCACACTCAACAGCTCGCAGAAGACCGAGGTGCTCCTCCGTCGCCAGTACGAGGGCGTCTTGGATCTTCTAGCCGACTCGGAAGCACGCGCCCAGGAGCTCGAGCAGAAGGAGTACAGCCTGGACAAGAGCAACGAGGACAAACAGCGGACCATTGTCCATCTCGAGGAGCAAATCACCACACTGACTGGCCTTGCAACCGACCAGGAGACGCTGCTCAAGGACAGGGATGCGCACATTACCCTACTTGGACAAGACATTCAAAACAAGGACACTGCTCTCGAGCGCCTTGGTGAGGCCATGGACAAGTACCGCCAGGATCTTGACACGGCAACCGAGACGGCAACTGCATTCCAAGTGGAGCACCATGCCATGGTGACGCGCATGGACGAGGAACACGGCGACACGATTCGACGTCTCCAAGCCGAGCTTGACGCCGAGCAAGCCGCTCGAGAGGTCGCCGAAGCGGATGCCATCCAAAAGGGCCAGTACGTTGAGGATCTTGAAGCTCGTGTTCAGCGTCTCGAAAACGACCTTTCGTCCCTCACCGACGAAATGGCTCAGCTTACCGAGGCCCTCACCCAGCAGACCAAAGCTCGTGAGACCACCGAGGTCCAGCGTGATGAGCAAGCTGAGATGGTGTATGAGTATGCCAACAAGATGGAGAACCTCGGACAGACCATCACCGACCTCAAGGCACAGCTCAAGGACTTCCAGGACAACCTTGCAAGCGAGCGTATCCAACGCGAGCAGACCGAGGCCGCTCTAGATGAAGCAAACGAGAATATGGACAATCTCAATCAGCAAGTCCACCATGGGGGTATCCAGGCCAACGAGCTCCGATCCAAGCTGTTTGCGCTACAACAGGAGAAGGATCAGACGATCAAAGAGCTACAGGAAGAAGCGCAGGAGCGTGAAGACGTTCTCAGCACGGAGCTTCACACGGAGCGCGAGGCTCGCGCTGTCGCTGAGAAGACTGTCATCAAGCTGAACAAGCAAATTGAGCAGCTTCAAGGTGAATTGGCCACCGCTGACATTGATCTGACCAACATGACGCAAGCTCGCCAGTTGCTCGAGCAGGATCGTGAGCAACAGGTGCTCGCTCTCAGCCAGCAGCTTGCGGACCTGACTGCAAAGTACACCGCCTTGGAGACGTCTACTCAGTCCACCATCAATGCTCTGCAGGCGAGCATCACCGACCTCAACAATCAAGTCCAGTGGCAACAGGCTGAGATTAAGCGTCTTACCCTGGAGATTGCGGACAAGGATGAGCGTTACGAGCAAGACACCAATCTGTTGAAGGAGGAGATTGTAGAGCTCAAGGAGAGTCTAGACAACGAGCGCGAGGACAATGTTAGGAGCAGGAAAGAGATTGACTCTCTGTCCCAGCGCGTCGAACACGAGGCAAACGAAGTCCTCAACATGGTCAACTCCCACAACGCCGAGTCGACCGCCCTCAAGGCCACCATCTCCACCCTCGAAGCAACCATTCAGAACCACCAAACCAACGCCGAGCAGTACGCCGCAGAGTACGAACAGACCTTGACAGAGTACACCCAGCAAATCGAAGAACTGGAGCTCCTGGGCACCGCCCGCGTCGAAACCATTGCTGTCTTGACATCCCAAATCCAAGACCTCAAAGCCCGCTTCGCCAAGCAAGAAGAAGACACGCGCGTCACGATCGACTCGCTCAACCTCGCGCACCGCCGCCTTCTCGATGAGAATGAGAAGCTTACCGACGCCCTAAAGTTGCGCAACGCTGCGAACTTGAAGGCCGTGCAGGACATGAAGGCTGCGAATGTCGTGATTAAGACGCAGAATACCGACTTGCACCGCGTCCACACGGGCAAGATTGTCAAGACGACGGAGAAGGTCAAGGTGGCGAAAAAGGGCAGCAAGAAGCGCGTTGCCACTCGCTCGTGGCGCGATTCAGGCATTTTTGATGAGGGGGATGAGGATACCAAGGCAGGGGGGCAGGAGGCTGTTGGCGACGACGAGTTTTTGGCGGCCTAGGTGCTGTCATGACTCATTTGAAGAGGAGTGGAGTGGTTGAATAGAAATGTTTGGATCTGTCGCATTAGCGTTTCTTGCCCAGATTAGAGGTTCACAACTGAGAGAGGAGAGTGGCATGTGTTACTTGGATACCAGACGACTGTGACGACCAACAACCTTTCTCGGCACCATTTCTAGCACATACATACCCTTTGTTGGATATGTAACCTCTTCTGGAAGGGTATTGTTGCATAGCGATACATATAATCACATTGGTAAAAGAATGAATGAATCAATCTTACAACTGCAACAAGATGATGTTTGTGCACTGTTCGTGTCGACTGGAAAAGTATCTAGGAAAACGTAGGGTTGTGTCATCGCCCATACACCTCTTCCTTGAACACCTTCAGCTCACTCTTTAATCTCTCCAAGTCCTTTCTCAACACCACTTGCTCGGCGCGTAAATCACGTACATCATCTCTGGTGCCGTTGCTAGCCACACCATTCCCTTCGTCATCCTCGAGGTTTCTCAGTACAAATGCACTTCTCCAGTATGCACCAGTCCGTGATTCAGGCCCTTGCATACGTTTCGATGCTGATGGCCTTGCATGTATGCGCGGCGAAGAAGGAGAAGTAAGCCACGGAGGCGTCGGAGACTGCGCGGAGCGAACATGTGGTGATGCTGGCGAGGGTGGAGTCTGAGAGGCAGGTGAAGTTGGCGTCGTAGGGCCATCAAAGTTCATTTTCCGGCGCGCATTCGTGAACCGAACTGGTGTTTTTCCTGTCATTCGTCTCGTCGAAGGCGGTGTGAAAAATTCTTCTTCTAACGACTGTGAAGACGATGATGATGATGACCGCGATACGGGCACGTATCGCAGTCGAGATCTCGGTGGTATGGTCGGGACTTCTTCTACCTGTGGACAGTGTCTTGGTGCTTGTTTTGCGTTCAAGGGAAGCGAGAAAGAACTCGATATTGGTACAGGATCAATGTGACGCAAGGTCGATGCCATGGGCGGAATGAATGTCTCGGTGACAATACGGGGTCGAATGGTGGATTGTCTGCGCGGTCGCTCACCAGCTCGAAGAAGTCGTACTGGAGACCCAGTCGACTTGTCTGAAGGTCTGCGAAGAAGCTCAGTTCTTGTTCGGCGCGGGTTGTCGTCAGAGAAGAGATCCCCAGTAGATATTCGCAGTGCATCCACCTTGCGTTTCAATGGTGATGAAGTCTTTCTGACAGTACCTGGTTCCTCCTCGAACTCACTTTCGGAGATCTCGAGTAACGTATCGACAACTAGCCGTGGTTTAGGTGACATGGAGCAATCAGGGCCTGACAATACTGATGGTACAGACATATCGCCAACCCATTCGAGCGCTATTATCGGGACGTCGATGGTGATCTCGTGCACCAGAAGCCCAAGGACATTGAACACAAAAACTTTGCCCGCTTGAGTCCCAATCGCGATGAACGTTTGCGATCCCTCATAGTTAAGGTCTTCTTCTGCTGTTGCATCCTCTCCTAATAGTACCATTCCGCTTCGCCTGCCTTTATAGATGTAGGGGCCATTTGCAATAACTGAAAGACAAGTCGCTGGTCCAGAGACATGCTATGTTCTCAACACTCTGCCTCCGCCTTCAAAGTCGACGAGCCGGCATCTTCCGTCGTTGCCTATGCTAACGATGCGCGACTTATAGTCTGGTAAGAATTCTGCGGCAGCTACGCCTCCCATTACCGGTTTGTGTAGCTTCTCGATTGCACCGACCCTCACTGGTTGTAGTCGACAGACCTGCATGCAATCATCTGCGTCATAGTGCTCGCTTTGATTTTTTTGCGATGGTAAGTAGATTCGGTACATGACCATTCTGCCGTCTTGGAAGCCGAGGAGGAAGTTCGTGTGCGAAGGTTCCATCAGACCGTCGTGCTTCTGAAAAGCTGCGCAGCTGACTGGCACAGAGGCATCCATGGGCTGAAAGGTCACTGGCGCACTGCCTCCCCTTCGCCTGTCTTGAAGGTAAATCGTCGGCGGTGAGGGTGATGCCGAAAGTAGTACGCTTCCGTCGCTAGAAACTGCGATCACGTTGGGTGGAGATGGGTGAGGCTGCTGAGACGGCAGCATCACGGCGGTGGGAATCGAGTAAGCTTGGACGGAAGGGCTCAGTGTAGTTGTGAAGTAGAGGGTGCGCGAGTTCGGCGAGAACAGAAGAAGACGTGGCTCGCCCTGTTTATCTTCGTCAGCCATCGATGTGCACTGGCCATTATGTGCCTGCCCTACGTCGCCCTTGTTGAGCTTATACTTCCTGTTGCCCCTGGCAGCATCGCACAGTATCACGACGTGGCTGTCTGCGACGGCGAAGAGACTACTGTCGTCTCGCGATACCTTGGCGTTGGCAATGCCCTCGGCTGTATCGCAATCGAACAAAATTTCGTTGACAAGCTGCGAATGGCGTTGTATGGTATTTGGAGTCGCAATGAATAGGCCTAGCTCAAGCTGTGATATCGGTGAAGACGCCATGCTTGAGCCGTGTGGTTAATGATGCATAGGATTTGGACTGTGAACCTGATTAGATCGTCGCGCGCGCGATGTTTCGCATGCTGATATGGGTGTTGAAGCAGGCACTGCCCCGGAAGGTGGAGAAGGCACACCACGAGTAGAGATTCCGCTTTCCAGGTCTGGGATTCTAACAACTCGAGAAATTCTTCTAAAAACTTGAATCATAGTGTGATCGTCTTTGAGTACTGCAAAGCCATTGCCACACTGTTTCGTGCCCAAATCTACTGTATCTTAGCAAATTGCTTTCCCCACTTCTCCGCGATTTCCTCCTCGGAAAACTTCCTGGTCTTGCGTCGCAACATGGCTACTCGCTCTTCGTGGGTGAGCTTCATTTGATCGCCCATGGGTATCAAGCAGCGGGCAATGTGGTCGTAGTTCTTCCTCAAAAGGTTAATGGTAAGCATCATATAGTCAATGTTGTAGAACACCAGGGCATGCTCGTCGGAGTACTGCTTCTTCTGAGCCAGGAACGCCACAGGATGTTCGCGCCAGTGACGAAGTGGGTTGAGATGGTGAGAAGTATGGTAGCCATCATTGTAGCAGTAGCGGTTGCTCTATTGGTGGTTAGCGCAAGTTTTGGTTAAAAAAGAAGTGCAAGAAGACTCACGGGCACGTCAATCAGCGTGATGCTAGATCTGAATTCGGAATCTGGCTCGAGTTCGTCCACTAGAGCGTGTTGACCCCAGTTGCCCGTCATGAGAGCCAGACGCATAAGCGCAAGTGGAACCAAGAACACAAAGATCGTCGCACGTGTGTTGACGCATCGGTAAAGGAAGAAGAGGAAGGCGTAGTTGCCAATCTCACAAAAAGCCGCCTGCAATGCCATCTTTGGCTTTCGAGTGCGCAGAAAGTAGCGCGGCAGATCGAACCAGATCAAGAAGTAAAAGCGGCCAACGTATCGCGCGAAATCCCAAACATCGTCTCTTTGATAGCGGACAGTCGAAGACAGATCGTTGGGGCCGTTGCCTTCCACGTGATGGTGCTTAACGTGATGAAAGTAATACGAGTTCCAAGTATGACCCATCAATGGGTCAAGCACGTACGGGAATAGCTCATCGACTAGAGCGTACCTCTTGCTCAATACACCGCGGGCATGGATGTGCTGATGCTTCAATAGCGTGTACGCACCTGCATACCATCCCTGCATAGCACCGTGGAGGATAGCGTGCCACCAACGGAAGCTGTAGAACATGTATATTGCGGATGGTAGAGTCGTGCATGAGTATATTAGCAAGTGTGTGATCATGACAACGTCGGCCTCATTCCGCACCACCGTCCGTGCCCATTGTGTGTAAGGCTTGACAACATGGTTACGAAAGAACTCATTTTTTATGTCTGAGAGGTCCACAGAGCTGAAGACTGTAGGTTCGAACTTCTCCGATTTGGGGTTGTTTAGATTTTTCAGGTATTCGATTGTTTGCTGCTCCTGGTCTTGCAGATCTGGACAGGGTCAATACGATTCACACTTTGACTCCTGTTACACTCTATGGTGCCACAAAGATTATGGACGAGGATTACCTTCTGGCGAAGGAGCTACAAATTCTGAATGCTTGGTAGCCAAATCATCTGACTCTTCCACAGTGTCTCGAGCTCGAGCATCGGTTTGATCTTTATGTGCTTCATACTCCTTTTGCAGGACGCTCAGGACCGCACGATCCGGAACCGTGAGTTCTGCATCTAGTGGGAATGGTAAACGGCCCATTGATCGTGATCAACTAGGACTAGTGGCTTATTGCGGCGAACGCGATGATCCTCGCTGCAGGGATGGGCCGTTATTTTCGGCAACGAGCAGACAGTGACCGGGAGGATGACCAAGACCAGGCAATGGTAGGTTGAATACGAAGTGGGAGGCTTGTGTTGGGGAAAAGAGAGTTTGGGCGGTGTACAACGTACTTGAATGTTCGTCAAAACCGCTAGCGGGACGCTACGCCACGAATGTCTCGCCACCTGTGGGTCACTTCTACTACCGAGAATATCGCACGTTGTCGAAAGCGTTTGAATCATGTATCCTTTCGACATGTTTGGGTTTATCATGGTGTTTCCAAGAACGCAAGTTCGCTCCATTGTTGGCACTACGAAGCAGAAGTCTGTATTGCCTTTTGAGAAGATTTCACGTGGCTTTCGCACTTCTTGCACTTTCCAAACAATCCTTCCTGTAACACCAAAACCTTGTTGCGACACGCAGCCTCTCATGTTTTGGACAAATCTCTCATGTGTATAGCTTGAATTTCGATTATTAGTCAGCACAAGGTCTAACCAGGAGACACTGCTGCTCTTACCATGTAGCAACAACCACTGTGCCATTCACCACTTCTGACTACCCTCTTGTCGATCATACCAACACTCTTCAGACCTCTTCTATGTATGACACGGTCATCATAGGATCTCAGAAGTGGAATTTCTTCTCGTTTGGCCCTTCGTATGCAGCTGCTGCGTCCTTTAGCGACTTGATCTCCAAGACTGCGGCTTTGTATCTCAGGCAATACACGATGACCAGGATAAGCAGGGTTGACATGGCGAGTACGCTCAGATTTATGACTTTTAGAAATACCACGGCGAGGGAGAAAGCTCTGTTGATGATCTTGGCAAGGTGAAAAGCACCGCTTGGAAGTGATGATTTGAACCACCGCGTGGATCTGCAGAATCCACAGCATGATGATGGACAGGGCCAGGCACATGAAGTAAGCCATATTTTTGAATTTTTTTAGCGATGCCGTCGCGTTAGCCCAAAAGACCCAGAAGTCTTGCGATGTGCTCTGCCCACTTAAATTGTCACTACTACGCTTATAGTACCTACCTATTTACACCTAGCTACTTACGTATTATGTAAGCTGTATGCAGTAGCAGGACCTTACAGTAGTACTTCCTGGCCCCAGCGCTGCCGTCGAGGCTCGGGCAATGTTGGTAACGAATGTATTTTTGACCAGTGCATGACATCGGTAGTCGCAGACCAAATTGCTTCTAGGAATCTTTGCACGGATAAAAGAAGCAACAGGCGGTGAAACAGCTCTTTTGTATAGTGATGAATGCGGTTATCTATGGTGTGCATGCCGAGACCGAGCTCAACTATATAGCAGACAGCGGCGCAACCTGATCTGTCAGGTTTTTAAGTAGAAGGTGTAGATAAAGGGTGAAGCATTGCATAGCAGATAGTGCTGGAACATCACAAACATGAATTGACGACGACTCAGAACCACCAAACTCACGCAGGCTATGAAAGAAAAGTTCGCTTAATCGTGTGCGCAATTATGGGGCAGCCACTCGATTGCTGTCATCAACAAGCAATTGCCTCTTTTTACCGCCCACAAGGACTAAGTCATGGGCAGTAATGACTTGTCACAGCAAACCTTCCGGAGTACTTAAGTGCATCATTCTCGCGCTCAGGCATCCATCTGTCAGAGATCGTCAGCCACAATGGCGAAACTCAACACCAATCTCGAATACCAGGAATCGAGAGGCACTAGTACTCCAGCTCTCAAAAAGGCACAGAATGCATTCCCAGCCTTCACTCCAACAAGCACACGTATGACACGCTCCACCGCCAAAGCCTCTGGTGCCATACCCATCCTGTTTGAGCTCCCTATGCGCACAAAGACGACTAAGATTCCAGCTGGCGTGAGTCTCGAGCAGATGCCCAACCCAGGAAACTTGAAGGCGAAGAAGCGTGGCGCAACCAGGAAGACTGATTTTGATGATTTGGCTGGAGATCTGGGGGACATGGATTTGGGTAATGGCAAACGAAAGGGAAAGAAGAAGGGCAACAAGACCAAAGGCAAAGAAAAAGCAGTCGACCCAGAACACGAAAGAGACGAGAAGTTAGCCAAAGCCACACGCTCTACACGACTTACACGTGCCGACTCAATCGCAAACAAAAAGACCCCCAACTCCATGGACGCAGACGAAGACGAAGACTCCAACACCGACTCCCTCGACTTCCACCCTATCCTCCCCCCATCCCTCCAATCCACCGCTCAACCCCTTTTCCCGCCTAGAAAAAGTCCAACCAAACATCTCCCCCGCACTAGCTCCCGTCCTGCATCCCCTACGCAAACCCTACTAAGTGCTCTCGCACCCTTTTCGACACGCAGAAAACTCTGGGAAACAACCCCCCAAGACGTCGAGGCGCTGGAAGCTGTGATTGCCAAGGGAGGTGAAGGGGTCGAAGTGTTGGAGGGAATGTTGGATGTTGTAGAGAAGTTTTGGGGGTTTAGGGACAGTTTGGATGGATACTTGGAGGAGGTGGAGGGGTTGGGTTTGGGGTTGGTGTGGGGTAGTGACGAGGATGAGAGCGAGGAGGGGGAGGAGTTATGAGGAAAATTGGAGGGGGGTTTTAGAGTTTGGAAGGTCATGGGAAAGGGTAGGGTTCTGAACATGTGATGCAATTTCGTTTTTTGTTTTATTGGTATTTGTGGCAGTGCATGGTTCCTTGGGCGCATCTGGGGACATGAATTCATGATGCCATCTAAGCAAAGAGATTTCTACCTTTTATTTTCCGACCCTCGATAGGGTTGATGTACAACGAATGAAGTTCGCCCCCTTTCCTCGGAGCTTCTCTGCGCGTGCATGACGTGCTGCCAGAAAGACTCATCATGTCGCGTCCCCAACTGCGGTCGCGGGTCGCCGTAACCTCTTGTTCATTTGGCCAATGTCTGGTCCTTGACCTCTTTCGTCTTGTCCGCGACCATCTCAGTCACGCCTTGTGCATCTTCCGAAGCTCCCCTCGTCTTCTTCGCCAGCCTCGCCTTCCACGCCCTGTCTTCCTCGTCTCGCATCTCCAGTTCCCTCAGCCATCTCTCACGCTGCCCCTGGCGCTCCTTCTCGGCCTTCATCTTCTCATATTCCTTTCGCTTCTTACGATCCTCCTGCCAGTATACATTCCCGGCTACCAAGACGGCGAGCGTGAAGGCATGTGCGTAGAGACGTCGCCGGAAGTAGAGGTTGGTCATTTTGTGGTCGCCTTTGCGCATGCTACGGGTCGCGCCAACAATGGCCCATACGACGAGGCCGCAGCCCAAGGGGACGAGGGGTTCTTCGCGGAAGCGGCGCCATATCTTGCCGAGTGCGTTCTCGTCGTAAAAGTCGCTGTGCATAGCATCGTCAGTCGGTCCATGGCATGCTCATGGGAAGGAGCGGACGGTATGCGTCCAGCGACTCACGCATTTTCGTCAAGTGAGGAGGGGAGAGGCGTGCTGTTGGGAGGTCCCGTGCCCGCCATGGTGGATGCAGCAGTGGTGGTAGACTACATGTACGAGCTGGTCAAGGTGTCACCACTCGTTCGGCCATCGGCCACTTGTGATGTTCCAGCGCCGATCCCGAGCTCGCGCCAGCGACAGGATAGCCCGCGGACATTGCAGACACGGCAATCCGAGTACACACGTTCGAGCCTCGCTGTCGCCTTGATGAGCGCCCAAAAGACGAGCCGACTCCCGCCCCCGCCATGAACCATGAGGCCGAGGCCTCGGGAGCTGCGCCGCGCCGTGTGGACAGCCCCCCCGAGCGCGACGACGCCGACGACGATGCGATGCTAGACATGGACGCGCAAGAGGCGCCGCGGCTCAAGGACCAGCTGGCCAGGGAACGACGGCTGGACGCAAAGAGGAAGCGCATACGCATGCTCAACGAGCTGCTGCGCGAGCTCGACTTGGCCGTCTACATGCAGCTCATCACCGTGTACCATCTCGAGTACGGCCAACCCCCCCGTCTGCCCAGTCCTGACCGTACTAAGTGCCCCCCACAGCTGCTCCTTCTTCTGGCTCGCTGTCAAGGCCTTCATCCACGCCAGCTTGCTCACGCCCGTGTCCGACCCTGTTGGCGAACGCCCACCGGACGAGCCGCGGCCGTTCCTGCCCCTGATCATGTTCTCGTTCGGCGTCAACTGCCTCCTGCACCAGATCTACCCTGCGCCCTCCGCTGGCGAAGACGCAAGAGGCTACCTGCATGGCGGCCTGATGATTGACTTCATCGGCCAGCAGGGCCCCGCCAGCAAATGGGAGCTTGGGGCCTTGGACCTTTGCCTACTGCTCTTGCAGCTCGTCATGGTCTCGGTGCACGTCAAGAGACGGGACCTGAAGAAAAAGCTCGCAAACACGTCAGCAGAGAGATCCGCCACAAGCGGCAATGAGCACGCGTCAGATGCCGCTGACACGGCAGCACACACGGCAGCAAGTGAGACTGCGGCCCGAGAACAAGACGCCGACGATGAAGAACGCGGTGTCCTGCGCCGAACCGACACGCTGTCAGACATCGGACTCGATCCGGACCACGAGGATGCGCTGCTGCCGTCCTCGTCTGACGTCGGTCAGCCTGATGCACTCGATGTTCTTACCTCGGGCCAGTTCGCCATTGGCGACTTCGGTCTGATCGACACAGTGCTACGAGAGAACAAGAACTACACGGCGTACCGCCTGATGCGGACGGAAAGCGGCATGAACGACATGCCCGAGACACTGCGGCGGCTCAACACTTTGCGCACACGGTTCGGCGTGGGCGGCGGCTGAAGGAGCGCAGACAGCGGTCAACATCCACGTGCACCACGTGCGGTGCGACTACATGGACGCGTCGTCAGCGGTTGCAAGCGAGCTGCATGGCACAGTGTTGTGGCTGACGTGTGGGAGAAACATGGCCATGGCGGCCGCTCGGCTGCCCCCACTCGACGTCACCCCACGCATCATCCATTCAGGGCAACTGTCGCGAACGCATGCGCATTTTTCAAACTACGGGTGTAGATAGCATTCATTCCCGGAATCAGGCCAACACACTGAAGCAAGGAAATCGCGGGTGGTCTGAGAAACCGCCTCAAATATTGCGTGATGCTGCGTGGCGTCTCCACGCGACTCACGGTCGAGCCGCAAAGCACACCGATGATTGCTTTGCCGCCAGTGGGTATGTCCCATCCGTCAATCTATGCGCACCGCTGATATTACGGCAGCACAGGGGGTCATCGGTGTGCCCTTGATGCAGGGTCTTTTGCTTCTTTTTTGTATGCTATCGGAAGCGGCAGCCGGTAATGTCGACATGTTGTGGTCGTTGATTCGGCGGAGCAAGACGTGTTACTTGGGTAGCGAAAGCATGGCGCGATAATGGAACACTCTCGCTACCAGGGGTCGGGTATTGAAGATTGAATCATGGTCTCGCAGTGTGAGATGCGTGCAGCCAGGCGGAAGGCTGCTACGCCTTGGGCCCTTGACCGGATTACGTGCAGATCATCAACGCATGGGGCACGAGCGAAATACTACCTAGCTTTCTCCTCACGCACGTGAGAATCGCTGCCCAATATGCATGCAAGTCAAAAGTCGTCAACGTGACAATCTCCACATGACTGCCCTGTACCTGACATTACTTCCCTGCCTTGGGCACTCTGTAGAACTAGCTCCTACTTCCCCCTTGGCAGATACGTGCATATCGTTAGACTCGGGCGCAAGAAAGACCATTGGCGGAATCTGCGCTGCAAAACAGCACGCCACGGAAAGAAAAAAGAAGGCGTGAAAAGAAAAGCACAGCATGATGCGTGGGAAAGCAGGAAATTGACATGCCGCAACGAATATTGACCAGGTCTTCCTGTCTTGCCTCGGATTCAGTGTTCCATGGTGGCAATACACGCACGGCAGCATCCCGTAGGCAACGGCCCGACCGTCTGAAACCCGCAACCACAAGTTACATGCGGAGTACGGAGTACAACCGCACACGATAAACTTTCCTTTACGGACCGACCCGACTCACCCTACGCACCGGAATGCAAGCCAGTTGATTTGCTGACGAGCTTGCGACTCACATGACCGGCTGGTGCATGCAGGCGCTGGCGCTGCACGCGTGCATGGGTGGGTGTGTCTGACTTGCAGGTTGCGGATCCAAGGAATGGGGATGGTGTGTGTGTGGGGCGCGCGTGTCTGTGGTGGGGAAAGTGAGGAGGTGAGGTGTCGCGTGGAAAGTATCGAGGTGTGACTCCGAAGTGTGACGGTCTTTTGTGTGTGTATGCGCTGGCAAACGCGTTTCTCGACTCTGTTCATTTCGCGTACCCATCTTAATTCCATGTACTCCGTAAGCATGTCTAAGTACGTAGCATGCGCTCATCTCCGCCATCAATCCCCTCGATAGTACACGCAGAATGCATCATGTTACCCGCGCACTATGAATCCGACATCGTTTACCGAGTACCGTGACGAGACCCTCCCCCTCGCCCCCCACAACGTTTTCGCTCCAAACGCAATAATCTGACAAACACGTTTGCTTTCCATGCGTTTCGCGGCTCGCCTCAACAACTGCAGTGCAACACCATATTTCTTCACGCGACTAGCAGACTTGCATAAGCGCTTATCGGGTCTAATGCATCGCGTCATGATGTTTTGCTCGAAACTATTCGCCGAGGGCGGTGACGACACTCGTTCTGGCCATGAATGCCGATGCCGTGGAACCACGCCTTGAATACCCAGCGCACTGGTCATACAAGGGAAGAAGGTAGCTGTACTTATGGGCATGGCCCACGAGTCGTTGGATTGATAGGTAGATCAAGGAAATGGGCATGGGAACATGCGGTGTGCACTAACTGCACATAGTTTTGGCTGTAGTCGACCACGTGCACGAGGGAAAGATAGATACGTGCATGAAGAGATGGCGGATCGGGTCTGGTTCATGTGCTAGGAAGGCATGAAGAATGCAACCTTGGAACTCTGGTTTAATAATCACGAGAGTGGTGGAAGGATCGGCCCGACCAGCTGTCGACAGTAGGCGATGCACGCCCATGTCTAGGCTATCGACCCCACATCCGAGACCACATGAATCGATGCCCTGCATCACGCACATCATTCGAGCGGTATGACCACGGGGAGAAGATACGCCGCACCCCCATACCAAGTATCGCGCACCCCCCCAAGACACTGCCAAGGCCAAATCAGCCAATTTTTTTAAGTAAATCTAGCCATGTACTCACATTAGGTTGGACCTTAAAGTCTAAAATCTAAACTTTTTAAAATTGTTAACTTTTATAGCACAAACAAGTACTAATACAATTGTTTTTTTTTAACTATATAAAATTAGTGTAATTTAATACTTATTTAGTATTCTAGATACAAAAAATATTTTAAGTAGATAAGTAGCTTTAAATAGCTTTATAACAAAGGCTTATAGATATATATAATACTTTATATAGAAATATAGTATATATCTTCTATAACTATAACTTATAACTCTAAGCTTTTATAGTATTATATACTTACTATAGAAGATATTATACTATACTTCTATATAAGATATTCTATACCTTTATAAGCTAATAAGGCCTAAGTAATATAGCTAAGGTACTAGATTTAATATTAAAATTCTTTAGCTAGTATATTCTAATATATAGAAGTAAATTATATTAAATATATTATACTAGCTTTATATATAGCTAAGAACTAGGAATCTTAAGCTATAATTTGTTTTTTAGCCTACTATGTTAAGAAAGTATATTATAAGCTTACTAGTATACTAGAAAAGCTAGTAGTCTTAAAATATTTATTATTTATAGGTTACTAGAGTTATATTCTTAGTATAGTAAAGTAAGCTTTTTAGTTAGTAATAGTTAGAGATAATAGAAGCTAGTAGAAAAGCTTTAGAGAATCTATTATATAAAAGTCTATTAGGTTGTAAACAGTTACTAAAGTAAGCTGCGCAGTAGCTATTCTATAGTCTTAATTAATTATTTATTTTGCAAAGCTTTACCTTGCAAGGAATACTACTCTTATAGCTAGTTATTAATATTTCTTTCTAATTGTAACTACTCTATATTCTAGTTAAGTTATTAATACTATTACTACAACTATATTTGTTGTTACTAGTGTCTGTTATAATAGCGTTACTTATAAATATACTACTAAGAATAGTTATAGTAGACTAAACTAGGTAAGAACGTAGAATAGGTATATCTATCTAACTTAGACGTCTAAGACTAAATAAAGATAGAGAAGGTATAAATAGTAACTTAGTCTTATTAATCTCTTAAATAACTTTAGCTCTATACTTAAATAGTTAATAGCACTAGTAGTTAGTATTCTGCATAATAATAGTATTACTTACCTTTAACTTAAAACAATTATATCTATAACTATTAGTTATATATAAGACAAAAAATAATATATAGTATATACCTACACAGCTCTTTAAAGAGTAGTTCTTGTAGTAATTATATATAAGAAATAGTAATATATATTAAACTAGTAGTAAAATTCTATTTTAGTAAAATTCTAACTCTTGTTTATCTAGAGGTTAGTAAGCGTAAGGTAGAAATTAATAGTCTTGTAGTTAGCTTCTTATTAGCGTTTAACAACGTTTAAGGTAATAGTAGTATTAAATAGATAATATAGCCTTTAATTATTAATATAGTTACTATTATTAAACTTACTAGCCTTTGTACTAAATAGTAGAGCAGTAGCAACAGGTAGTAACTAACAAAAGTCTCTAATTAAGAGTATACTTATACTTCTAAAGTCTTTCTTATTAGCCTTATTAGCCTTAATCTACTAGAAGTAGTAATTAATCTAAGACAACTAATTTAAACTTACTATACTCTTCTTATTAATAATAAAGTAGTAGATGTAGCAAAACTTAGCTTATAAAGACATAAGCGCAGATAATAGTAAGTCTTAGAAACTACTTTTCTTAACTAGTAGCCTTAACAGTAAATAAAAAGTCTATCTACAAATATTATAAGTAGTAACACTAGTTAGCGCAGCTAAAAGAAATAGAGATAGTTAACTAATATTCTAAGCCTGCTCTTTAAGGCTATAGTATATAGTACAAATAATAGTAGTCTTTTTAGTGCTACCTTTACTTTCTATTTAGACTAATAGAGGCTCTATAGTATAGCCTTTATACTAGTTCGAATAGTAATTAACTAAGAGTAAGTAGGCTTTTACTTACTTACTTTTAAGCGCCTTAAATAGAATAATACTAGACATAGATATACCTAGAACTATAGGATAATTATACTTAATAGTCTTCTACTAGTTACAGCTAAGATTAGGATAAGTACTAAGTTAGTTACTCTAGTTAATATTATTTATATTCTAGAACTTAGGATTATTCTGTAAATTAACATTCTCTCTAGTGTTACAATTTAGTAACTAGTAAGTAAGTTTAACCTACTCTATATCTAAACTATCTAGTCTACTATCTAAAGTTCTCTTATAGACGTCTTTTTTAGAGAGTTAATTAAAGTTATTATCTATAAGACTATTATAGAGATAAGAATTACTATATAATGCCTTATACTTAGTATATACTTTTGTACATAAGTTATATAGATAGTTATAGATATTCTTAAAGTATAGTAGATTCTTAATATTATAAAACAAATAATATAGTATTAGTCTTACTTAACTAAAGTTCTCTATATACTTAGGTAAGTAACGCAGAAAGTAATGTAGTAAAGTAATATAGAAAGTAAGTCTAAAGAACGCTTAGAGTACAGCTAAAGGTATAGATAAGATATAATAGCTAAAGAGCTATTAGAGGACAAGAACACACACATACCTAACAATAATATATTTAATTCTACATTAAATCTAATAGGCCTTAGAGGTAAATAACGCTCTACTATATATAGTAACTAATTATAACTTTAAATTTCTATTAGCCTAGGCCTTAAGAGGCTGCGCACCTACGCATACACTTACGCTCTTCTATAGTTCTTGTAACTTAAGAATTGCAGAAACGCAACAGTCTAACAAGTGTTTAGTAAGCTACTATAGTTCTTTCTAGAATATAATTAGTATCTATTCTAAGAACATAGAGTTAGTGCTCTAAGATTAGAAGAACAGAAAATAGGATCTAGAGCAACGCCTATCTAGAGAGCCTAGAGCAACGCTTATCTAAAGTACCTAGATTAGCTACTACTAGAACTAAGTTAGAAGGGAGATTAAGTAGACCTTAAAAAGCAAAGCAATAGCTAAAGAAGCAAGACGTAAGCTATAGCTAAAGCTATATTAGACTAAGTAAAAGCGCAAAGTTATTGCGCCTTACTAAGTATATAGTATACTAAAGAAGCTCTAGAGCACAGATAATAAGAATAACTAAGAGTAGACTAAGAAAGACATTAAAATAGGTAGTTAGAAAGAAGAAGAAACTAACAATTGCTTAGACAGCAAGTATAAAGAAATTAAGAAAAAATTAGTAGACTTTACAATAGAAGCGCTATTAGACATTAAAAAAGCTTAAGCCTTTAGCTTTTTAGTAACTCTATACAAAGTAGTAACTTTAATTCTACTCTTTTAGGCTATTACTCTTCTTTAGTTTATTTAAATAAGCTCTAACTACTATTTAGGCAGCTTACAAAAGTAACGCAGAAATAACACAAAACTACTTAACAGTATATTAAGTTATTAACGCCTTAAATACTCTAACAGACAGAAAGCTCTACTACTAACGCTTGTAGAGTTAATAAGAGAAACTAGCGCAAATATAAGTAGTGCGCTAGAGAAGTATACTAAACAGTTATTAGAAAGGCACTCTAGGCGTAGAAGTATAGGCTAAGATAACTTAATGTTAAGAGCTTTTTAGATACTAGTAGAGTCTTTTAACTAAGTATAGCCTCTATTATACACAATACAGTTACTATCTTACTTAGCAAAAAATATACTGTTGTTTAATAGAACTAATGTTATAGACTTTCTAGAGCGTTTTAAGAACTTTTTAAAGTACTATAGCTTTACAGACTAGATAATAATTAATAGACTAGTTGCCTACTATAAAATAAGACAGAGAACTATTATACAGGCGTCTAAAGAGTATACAGAAGCCTAAGATAACTACTTGTAGAGAAAGCTCTGCAATAGCCTCTAATAACGCTTTAAAAATAATAATAAAAGTTAATAAGAAGAGCGCGTAGAGTACTTTAAACATTAGCTAGGTTAGTACTAAATAAGATTAGACCTAAAGATTAGAGACTACTTATAAGACTTTTAAATCTGCAGCAAAAAGTATATTAAAGCAGGCACAATTAATAAGAACTGTTGCAGCTACTACCTTGTTAAAGAACTGCTGCTCTAACACGCAACAAAGATTCTAGAGAGATTTAGCCTAAAAACAGACACTCTAAAGAACTTTAAGTATAAAAAGATCGAAGACTACTTAGTAAAGTGCCTAAAGGTAGAAGAGAAAGCATATATGTTAAATCTAGCAGAAGCTATAAGAGCCTTTAAACTAGAGGTAGAGTTTAAAGTAAAACTAGTAGCTAAACAACTATTAGCCCTACTTTAATAAAACAACTTTAAACCTAGAATTAAGCTAGAAACAAACTTCTAACTTTCTATTCTTTAGTTGCTAACAAAGAGTACTCTATCTAGAAACTAGCGTAAGCAAGCTCTTTTTAGCGCAGCACCTATAAAGAATAAAGTAAATAACTTTATAGATAAAATGCTATAGCTTAGGCTTAACTAAATAACTATTAAGTAGTAGCTATAGAGTATGTAATAGACCTCTTGCAAAGTAAAGCTTATAAACAATCTAGTTATTTACGCTTTAGGTTATAAACAAACTAAAGAACAATTAGAAGCCTTATAACTGTACATACCTTAGCTAGCCCTATAGAACTAGAGCTATTAGAACTATAGGTAACAGTAGTAAGTATAGAGAAATAATAACTATTAGCGTAACAGCTAAAACTACAACTACTTAAATAACAATTAGAGTTACTAGTAGAGACGTTCTAGCAGAAGACTACTAAGTAGCTTTAAGATAAACTGTTAGGTTTGTAATAAGACTAGGCATTTAAAGCAAGATTACTTAACACTAAGAGGCTTTATTACTAACAGCTAGTGCTTTCTTAACAAACGCAACATGCTCTAATAGAAGACGCCTAACAATCTACAGAGTAGAGTTACTAGCCTTAGCAACGCACAATAGGCTAAGACTATTTTAGCTAAGATTAAGAAGCGCTTTTTAAAACATAACGTTAATTCTCTTAAGGTTAAATTAAAGTTTATAGGCAGACTTAGTTTCTCTATTCTTATTAAGAACAACGCAGTCTTTATACAGCTAGTGCCTAACACCTTAGAAGCGCTGTTAGAAGTAAACTACAACAAGTATTAGGACATATTAGACTGCCTTACAACTAAATCTAAGAAACTTCTTGCTAATAGCAGCTTAGTATTAGCTGCAGTTATTAGCTAAAACTAAGCAAAGTGTAGTAACAGTTAGCTTGTATACAGTTAGGTTTAGGTTTAGAAGCTACCTTAGAAGCTAGTTAATAGGATCCTACACTTAAAAGGCTATAGAGACAGAAATAACAGCTACTTTATAAGCAAAAAGTTAGAGTAAGACTACTTAGTTTAATTTGCAAGCAATAAGAAATTAAGAGATATAGAAATAGAGAAGGTTACCTAACTAACTAAAGGGCTGTTAAAGCCTACCTACGCAGTAGAGCAAAAAGAAAAGAACCTAAAGAAGTAGTAGCTAGTCTAAAAGTTTAAAGCTAACGCCTAATTAGTTATTTAGCGCATCTTTAACACTCTAGTTCTATTACTACTTAAGACTGTTATTAGTAACATACTAGAGGTTAAGAAGAAGCTATTCTAAGTAAGCTACACGCTAGCTAAGTTTAAAGACCTTTTAGTTACTCTAACACGCTATATAATAGTTAAAAGCGCTAACAAAGACTTAGATAAAGACTAACTTACTATAAGAACTAGTGTTAACTTGCTAACCTAGAGCTTACTCTTAGACTACGTGCTAGTTAAGGTAGTAAACAGAAAAGTAAGTAAGTGCTTTAGTATTAATGCTAAACACTAGTTAGACCTAGAGATTAGCTAGATTAAAAGGCATATCTAATGTAATAAAGAACTAGGCCTTAAGCTTGCTACTAACAAGAACTTCTATAAGCCTACTTACTGTTAGAAAGAGTATAATTAAGCCTTAGGCGTAGAGCACCTTAGAAGAGAGTGCTTAAAAGTACCTATTAACATTAAGAAGACCTAGTTTCTTAGCCTTATTAACTCTAGTGCAGAGCTTAACACTATAAAAAGAGAAATAGTAGAATAAGCTATACTTCTAATTACGTTTCTGCTAAAGAGTATAAAGACTGCAAAAATAGTAGCAGTAAACAGTTTAACTAAAAGGTTCTTAGGCATTGTATAGAGAGTGCCTATTACTATTAGAAAGATTAAAATCTACACTAGCTTCTTTATCTTTAAAGAGTGCACAAATCTAATTATCTTAGGCAATCTCTTTCTAACAGACGCTTAAGCTAGAATTAAGTACGCTACTAATAGGCTAACCTACTGCCAAATCTTTAGCAAGGATAGCAAGCACAGTACAAGATTTGTGTGCATAAAAAGCAATTAGATTAACGCGCTAGGTCTCTACTCTAGGCCTCTTATAGGAAACGTTAGGGGAGTGTAATTGCTAGCGTTTTACTTCTATCTAAACCTATTATACAGCTAGACTAGGACTATTAATTGAACTTAACACAGCTTTAAATTAACCCTAATACTCTAAGTAATAATCAGCTAGCAACAAAGTTAGCAACAGAGTAGCTTTAACAGAAATCTTTATTACTAATTATTCTCTTAGAAACACAGTTCTTCTAGTAGCTAGAGGTAGGCACTATAGGCGCAGGGCTTAATAGGTCTATTATTATTAGCAACAGTAATAGAATATACATACTTGTTAGCAACAGCGTAAGCTATTACTCTTAGAATATTATAGCAAGCGTTGTAAGGCAACTCCCTTAGAGTCTTAGAATTAATATTAGTTTTAAGAGCTTCTAAAAAGAAGAGCTTAGTCAAGCAACTAGCAAGAAAGAGCTACTTGTTAAAGTAATAACAATTTAGCTAAAGCGCACAACTAATCTACAATTAAACAACGTTTTCTTTAACGTTAGCACTTTACACAAGTAAAAAGCTTAAAAGGTCTAGCTAGTAGACAACTTAAGATAAGTCCTAAGAGATATTAGTAAATACAAAGACTAGAAAGAACGTGCGCGCGTTTAACAAGTACTAAATAAGAAGAATGCTCTATTCTTAAGCTACTTTAAGCTATAATACGCAAAGTTCCCTAGAGGCACAAGGCTTACGTCTAAACGCCTGTTAAAAATAAAGATCTCTCTAGATCTACTTCTACAAGAACAAGCTATGCTAGAGGACCTACTATACTAACAGAAAGCTGCTCTAGCCTAAGACTTTAGTAAATTAGGACAGGTTAGCTATAAGGTAGTACTTCTAATTAAAATTAACACTGTTCCTTACAAGACGTAGCAAGCTAATTAGTTCTCTATCCTTTAAAAACTTAGAGAAGTAGTAGTTAAAATAGTATAGAAACGTATTAACTAAGAGGCTCTTAAACTGTGCAGAAGCTAGTACTAAATTAAAGAAGAATAAAGTTAACTATACTATCTCCTTACATAGCTTAGTTAGATCGAGGAAGAGTTAACCTACTAATTTCTAGCTAAAATCTAAGAACAGCTCTACTAAAAATAGTCCTAGAGACCCTATTGTTGCTGCTCTAGCTAAGGCTAGCAATAGAAATTGTTAGGCTAAATCTAAACTCAAGAAATAGCTTAAGAACAAACTAGAATATATAGCTATTAGTAAGGATTAGAGATTGTAGCAATTTAAGGCTAAAGAAGAGAAGCTTACTAAGTTCTAATTTTGTACCTATAAGAGTAGTAAGTAATTACAGCTTTTTATTACGTATTATAACTTACTAAGATTAGCTAAATAGCTTAAGCAGTTCTTTAGAACTGTTAAGAAAAAGTAGAACGTAATTGAACTTAAAATTAACATGCAAAACTACGCTAAAGTAATTAGAAAAGCTTATGCAATTACTAAGAAGACTACTAGCTCTTCTACTTCTTAGTTCTTTGCTATTAAGTAAGTTTTTACTTCTAGTAGCATCCTTAAGAAGATTTAGCGTACTATTTACTAGAAAGGGCTTTTACGCTTATAGACAGGCAAGTTTAAGAGTAAGAATAATAAAAAGGCCTAGAAGAAATTTTATAACAGTCTTTTCTCTAAAGAACTGCTAAGAGTATTAGTAGATGTTTAGTAGTAAGTTAATTACAATTATCTATTACACTTATATACTAATTGTAATAGACTATACTCTATTACTCCTCCTCTAGTTCTCTTAGAGGTGCTAGTTAACGCAGATAGACTAACCTACTATAGTAAGAATAGTAATAAGTATAAGAAGAAAGTTAGTAACTTAGAAAATAAGCTAGATTAGTACCTTAGGCAGCTACCTAACAAATTTTAGAAGAAGTTTAATAATAGTAAGTTAAGCTAGAGTAAGTGTTTAGAGTCTATATAGAAGAGGGTTTTAGATAGCTCTAATACAATAGAAACATAAGGTAATTACGCGTTTATTTTACTAAAAGATTTACCTAGAGTAGTTATGTATATATTAATTGCTTACGCTAATTCTTATTAAAGAGTTAGGTTTTATATTTAATACTATTATTATATATAATATAAGCTTTAAACTTTAAACTAGGTTTACTCTAATACTTAAAGTTTTAACTATTACTATCTTTACTGTTGTACTCTATTCTACTTTACTTAACAAAACAATAGAAATCTAACTATACTATCTTCTTTTACTTTATTATATTTATTACTGCTATTTATTACAGCTATCTATTATAGCTATCTATTACAGCTATTTATTCCTGCTATTTATTACAGCTATCTATTACAGCTATTTATTACAGCTATTTATTACAGCTATTTATTACAGCTACTTATTATAGCTATTTATTACAGCTATAGCCTTATCTCTAATTAGTATATCTAGTAATATAGAACTAGAGCTACCTAAAATCTTATATCTATACAGAATATACGCCTCTTATCTAGCTAGAGAGAGTGTAAAAGAAACTGTTTCTTTACTATAGTACTCTAAATACACTATTAATTAACTAGAATAGGCTAATACTAGGCAAGTATAAGAAGTCTAGTAGCACTAAACTTATTAGAGATCTAACTCTTTAAAACTAAAAAGGTACTTTAAGTTAGAGGCTAGATATAGAGTTATATAGATACAATTTAAAGAAGTAATTTACTTATATACTAGCTAGCTACAAGTATACTATCTCTACTGTAGTTTTATACTATAATACCTATCTGCAAAGAAAACTACCTTGTCTTTTCTAATTAGAACTAAGTACCTACTTAATTACGTTAAATCTAAGAGCTATATAAAGGTATTAACACTAGCATATAAGTAAATATAAGAGATCTTAACACTTCTATAATATTAGACTATCTCTAGCTTTGCACAAACAACCTTTAAACAAGAGCTAGTTAAGGTTATAATTAGAAATAATTAGCTATTTCAAACAGTAGAACAATCCTCCTTTTACTATTTTGTAGAGTTTCTTTAGCCTAAAGCTCTGGTACCTATATAATATATCTTTTTATAAGTATTTTAAAACTAGTATAAGATTGGTAAGTTAAAAATGCTTTAAGCCTTTAGACTAAAGACTAGAATCTCTATTGCACTAGATACCTAGACTACTACTAACTACTTTAGCTTCTTAGCTATTAAAGACTACTTTATTAGCGATACCTAGGTACTTAAAGAAGTACTTCTTAATTTTATACTACTTTATAGTAAACACATAAGAGCTACTATAGTAATAAAGGTTCTTAAGGTTCTTTATAATACATACACTATAGCGCGTCTCTTAGCTATTATAACAGATAGTGCTAGCAATAACAGTACCCTTAGATATTACTTTTAAGACTAGCTATAATAGAAGAGAATTAGTTAGAACTTATATAAAAATATAATTCTATACCTAGCCTATATTATTACTCTAGTAGTGCAGGATATTATACACTACTTATAACTATCTACTTCTGTAGACCTTAAGGCAGTAAACGTGCTAGAGTATAGGCACGTTAGTAAGGTTTAGATATATATATCTGTTCCTAACTTTCTTTCTAAGGTTAGTACTTGTTTATTACGTTTATTTATTACGTATAAATTTTAGTTTAGCTACATACTATTTATACAGCAATTAATCTGTTACCCTAACATTTAAGTAGTTTATCTTAACCTAATTTAATCTTTCTTTCTAATACTAATTACGCGTTATCTAAGACGTTAAAATAAGGTAGAACTCTATATATAATATATATAAGCGCGCAATCTAACTATAGCCTTATATTAATAAATAGCTAAAGATTAAAATTACTCTTTAAACAACTAGCTAATGTATACAAGATAACAGAAGTAATAAGGTTACAGAAGCAGACTTTAAAGACCTAAAAAGGCTTTAATTATTACCTAGTAAATAGTAACACTTAGAATTAATTACGCAAATACTAAAGAACTTTAAGAACGCTACTAACTATATAAGCAAGAATAAGAAACTTTAGGACTAGTTTATCTAGTTAATATACAACTACCTGTTTAAATTTCTAGACTCTATAAGAGAAGAGCTAAGGAATAATAGAAATACTAAAGACAATTCTAGTTAGCTAGACGTTGTAAAGGCTGCAGTAGAAAAGAGTTGCAAGAAACTAAGCAAATACTATACTTAAACTAATAATAAGAAGAGCTTCTTATTTAACTATGTAATAGTACTAGACTTATGTTAGAAGTTAACAGCCTATAAAGTATTTATTACAACTTTTTATTACATGTATTAGCTAATAAACTAAAAGGATAACAATTAGAACCTAAATAATAAGTATAAATACTAGACCTAGTTTTTTAACTACCTAAGTTAATATAATAAAGCTACTAACAGACTAGGTCTTGTTTAAGACTCTTCTATCCCTTTAAGAAGATTAGAAGAGAATAAGTAGTTCTAGAAACCTACTTTGCAAGCAAGTTTATCTAGTACTATATCTACTACTAGCCTAGACTCTCTCCTTAATATAGAAGAGAGGAGACTAATATAGCTAGAGGCTAAATCATACCTTACCTTCTAAAGTTTGTTATAGACCTAGCAAAGTTTAATATTCTAGAATAGTAGTAATATACTAAAACAATATACTCTTATTTAGCTTAGGTAGCTAAGGATATCCTAGCTATTTAACTAGCAAGTGTTAGAGTTAAGCGTATTTTTAACTTACAAAGAGATATCCTTAGAGATTAATGTTCTAGGCTAGCAGCCTTAACAATCTGTTAAATTATAATTGTTTAGTATAACTCTATTAAGGAGGGTTTTACTACTTTAAATCTAATACAGGTAGATTAGAAGAATAAGCCTAGTACTCTAGAAGATAAGTGTAGCAATATGCTTTTTCTAGCAGCCTCTAACTCTAAGTCTACTAAAGAATTAGAGAGTATAGTATTCTATAACAGCTTAGAAGATAATAAGATACAGCTACTTCTATGTTGCGATTGCTTTCTACGCAAGAGAAAAAGGCCTTTATACTACTACAGTTAATTAGCGTAATACATAGCTGTAATAATATATTTTTAATTTATACTCTAGCACTCTAGATATACTTGTCTATAAATTGTTTTGTAAGCTCTTACTGTAATAAACCAATGTAATAAACTAAGCCCTATGCAAATTCTAAAAGAACTAAGTAACCTAACTACTATCTAACTTAACCTTACCTAATAGCAACCTAACCCTAACCTCTAGTCTATACAACCTAACCTAACCCTACTTATATAGCACGTGCAACCTAACCTCTACCTCTCTCTATAGCTTATATAACTCTACCTAACCTATACCTATAGTAGTATACTCTAAACTCTATTTTCTAGCGTAGGTAAAGATAATCTTTTAGTTCTTAAGCTAAAAGGCTAAGGAGTCTAATTAAAAGGCAATAGATAGCCTAGCCTTAAAGTTCTAATACTTTCTAATTTCCTTACCTTTAAACGTAGAGATTTTCTTGTTTTTTAGCCTGCGCTCTAGTAGCGCTAATAGGTTAAGTTAGAGGTGTTGCACTAATAGAAACGTATTGCGTCTACCTAAAGAGATTAGTTCTGTTTTATTAGGAGCGCCTAAGAGCTGTTTTGGAGTTAGGAAAAGCTATTTACCTACTAGTAATTACTCCTATTAGCGTACTTTCTACTCTAGATCCTAGATCTTAGCTTACTTATTAAGCTCTTAGCGCTAGCGCTTTAGCTACGCTAAGCGTTTGCCTAGACTACTTATTATTTCTTTATTAGAAGTGTTTTCCCTTAATAGGTTAGCTAGTAGGCTTAGAGATAGATCTTAATCTATTGTTATTAGGTAACTAGGATGCTATCCTTTTGTAAAGTAAGGGGATTAAAACTATAAGAGGTTTATATAGCAGTAAAGTTACAGGATAATAGTAGTAGTATAAGTAGAAGTAAGTTAATTTCTATTCTATAGCTTTAGTATAGAACTACTCTTTTGTAGATATAACTAGAAGCATATCCTTACAACTAGAATATACTAGGTCTACGCTAGTATAGCGCTATTAAGACACTAGAGCAGCTATACGCGTTTTACGCGTATAGAAGCTAGAGTAGCGTTATAGTAGCGCAGGCGCATTACTACGTAGCTAATAGCTCTGCGCTATAGCATCCTTATACTTAGGTAAATAGACTTAGTATTACTCTTATACTTGTATAACTTAAAGTAGTTAAAGAGGTATTTTATACTAGTATAGTAATTAGTTAAGTATTAAAGTACTTGCCTATAGTTTAGGTAATATATATATAGCTAGCTAGTATATATATAAGTATACTCTCTAAACTAGGTCTATATATACGCTAAGCGTTAGACTACTTTCTATTAAGGTTATATATAGGTTTATTTCTAGGCCTTTAAAGTATTCTACTACTAAGTATCCTATACTCTTATAGCCTAAGCGTTGTTTTAGCAATAATTAGTGTAGTAAATTAGGCGTTTAAGGATATAGATTATTCTTCTAAGACTAGATTTTAGGATTTAGAAAGCGTCTTATATAAATTTGTATAGTATTTTAGGTACGCTAGAGTATAAGTTATTAAGTATTAGTAGCAGGTTACTTGCTTCTATAGCTGTAATAAGAAAACATAATAAATACTTAGTAGGTTTTAAGAAAGAAAGTAATATCTAGTAGTTGGACAAATCTAATAAGTATAAAGTTTTAAGTATTTTAAAATTAGATAATAGAGTAGAGGAGTAGTTCTGCCTAGAACGCTATTTCCTAGTTTATTTAGAGGGCAAATATTAGAGCTAAATATATAAAATTAGACAAAGTTAGTATAGAAACAAATCTTTAAGTACTTAACTATAATAGGTATTAATATATAGGCTGTATTAGGTAGTAATATATAGTAAAGCTTATTACATGTTACTCTAGGTTTAAAAACCTCTTCTAAGTACTCTTCCTTAGATCTCTAGCCTTCTTATCTTTACACTAACTATTCTTATTATATAAATTACTCTTCTTATTATCTTTATAAACATTAGGCAGAGTCTTAAAATAGGCCTCTAGCTTCTTCCTAGAATCTTCTACTTCTTTCTTACACTTAGTCTTATTACGTCTCTTAATATATAGCCTATTACTATAGAGTACTAGGTTAGAAGTAAACTCTAGAAGAGGTGTTAGTTTATACTTCCTTTAAGTTAGGTTAGTATAAGTATGTAATGAAGAAGTGTAATAAACTTACTACTAATTCTAATCTATTCCTAAGGCCTATTCTTCTACTGTTAGCTTATTACAAAACTTAAGCTATTTAGCCTTAAGCTAAGGTATCTTAAAGCTATTAGTGTTAAGAAGGTATAGCTTGCAAGTATACTCCTTCTTAATAATCTTTTCTAAAGCCCTACCAGCTATATATATTTAAGTATAAGCTTAATATATTATTAGCTTTTTCTAATAGTCTACTAGCGTTAAAGCTAACTCTTCTATATCAAAATTGTTAGCGCGCATATTAATCTTAATTTAGATAACCTCCTATTTTTTTAACTTAGGAAATAGAGGTTGTTAACTACTTAGCTATGTAATATAAGTTAAATATATATAATAAAAAAGCATAATAACTTATCTAACTACTTACTAGCAAAGTGCTTTACTACTAGGGCCTTAAGCTTATTCTTAAGTATCTTATTCTACTGCCTTAAAGATAACGCCTTATACCTAATACTCTTCTTAATTCTCTTTTTAAGCTAGCACCTATCTAATTAATCTAAGGACTTAGCCTTTATAATAGTAGCTAGCTTCTTTAATTGTATAGCGCTGCTGCTAAGATATATACTAGAGTAGACCTAGAAATTTATTAAGCAGCCTTGCTTTAGAGTATTACTACTATAAGAATTAATAATATAGCTAATCTTATTATCTCTGGAAGTAAAACCCTAGATATATTAGTACAATTAATAACAGAAATTAAGTGCCTTTGCCTTAGTAAGTTTAGCCTACTTCTCTTCTGTAAAGTATAGTAGGAGTTCAAATAGAAAAAGTAGTAGAAACCCTTTAGGCTAATTAACTACGTTGATTTCCTTAGATTTAATTAATTCTATAGTGTTAAGCGTAATAAAATAATGTAATAAAGCACGTAGCTAACATAGGTGTATAGTTCTAGTGTTTTTTTTAGTAGCCTACTACCTAGAAAACGCGTAGAGTTAGTCTATACGTTGCGTTAGCTGCTAGCGTAGTTTTTTACTTTACAGCCTGCGCTTACTACCTTCTGCTACCTTACCTATACAAAATTAACTTTACAAAACCTTACCCTTTATTTTTAATTTATAGCTAAGTAGAACTAGCCGCTAAGTCTAGGTAGGACTGTAAGTTAATATATTTTTTTATTATATTTTTAACTAATTAGCTGTATAACTAATTTAGGATTAGAATTTTTACGCTAAGAGGTAATTTCCTGCGCTAAGCCTACCTTACTAGTAGTATAGTAGTTACTAAAGACCTTGCTAAGAAGTCTACTGTAACAAATATATATAAACATATGTTATATCTAATACCTTATAAAGGCTTAGTAACAGATTATGTAAGAGATAGTAGGAGCAGCACTAAAAGCGCTCTAAATCTACTCTAACTTAGTTACTACCTTAACTATAAATATAAGCCAATTGCATTAGATAGAGAATAAGTTTTTCTTATTCTTCTGTACAAGACCTATAAGTATATAGCTAATCTAGAATCTCTAATACAACACGCACTTCTATATACCTCTAACACGTATCTAATTTAATTCTAATAGCTGTACCTACCTGCGTTATTACATTATAAGAAAAACTTTATTCTGCTAGTAATAGTATTTAGATAATATTGCAATTTACATTTAAAAAGATTGCGTTAAAACGCATAGAATAACATCTAAATTAGATCTGTTTGCAACCTTAAATCTATTAAACACAGTTAGGATCCCTTAGATGTTCTAACAGCTAAAGCCTTTAGGTTTAGATCTTTCTATTAATATAACAGTTAGGATTACTTTAGTAAAAGTTGCGTTTAGCGCTAGGATAGAGACTTAGAGACTATTAATAACCTAGGAGTATTAGAGGCAACGCTAATAACTCCTCTAAAAGCTATACTAGCACCTAGAGAATTCTAAGAAGACTCTATATCAACTGTTACAACCTGGTAACAGAGCGCTAAATTAAAAAAGTTAGATACTAAGAAATCTAAAGAGAGACCTTAGCCTAGGGCTGCACTAATTCTAACCCCTACGCAAATAGAAGTTAATTAATTATAACAAGAACTAAAACAGGTGTTAGCAGAAATTAATTCTCTTAAGAAAGAACTAACTCCTTTAGTAGGACTAGACAAGCTTTTACCTACTACTAAAACCTCTTAGAACTCTTTTGCACTCTGCTATTTATCTAATAGCTCTATATCTAAATACTTATATTACTATAAAGGCTCTTACTAACTTTAACAATCTAAGAAGACGCCTAATATAGACAATCTTAGTAATAGAAAAGATCTTACCTTCTGCTAATAGCAGGCTTCTATCTAGGATTAACTTAAAATCAACTTAGATTACTATTAGACTAAAAGACAACGCATGGCCTTAGTATAAGGTTATACTATAGAACTAGCCAAGGGCTATCTTAAGCCTTAATATCTATTATATACTAATTAAGAGCAATTTTAGAACGCTAAGTAAATAACTAAGCTACTTAAGTCCTACTTTATTATAGGTAACAAGGTAGCTAAAAGCTATGCAGCGTTTAATAAATTGCAGATAATAAAGAAAAAAACGTTTTTCTTGTTTAAAGCTAGGTTTCTAAGTTCTGTAGTTAGAAGATAAGTACTCTCTTTAGAGTAGTTTTACTACTTATAAACAAAGATTATACTAGCATTACAAGCCCCTAACCTAGGATTCAGGTACTAATAGAAAAACTTATTTAATTAGATAGTAGAATATCTTACTACCTATAATATAGAGTAGAAGAATAATCTATACCTAAGTATATTACTAGTTACTCCTAAGTTGTCTATTAGGCTAGCTCTATAACCTGCTTTAGAGCCAAATTAGATAACTACTTCTAGCGTCCTAACAACTTCTGCGCTAGCCTATTAATTAATAATAGTGCGTCTTTCTAGCAAGACTTCTAAACCTAATTAATAGAAGACTCTTAGTAGTTACTACAATTATAGTAAGCTAGAATATTACTTTAGTAATTGTACAAAGCCTTGTGTACATTAGATTAAAGCTATAGAAGTAGATAAGTATAAAGATGCTTAAGAGTAACCTAACTAGAAAGTGTATTATATAGGAAACAGAAGCGCCTAGAAGAAAACCTCTCTCTAGGCCTAAGCTGTTACAATCTATCTTAACTTAACCTTTCTTAATTGTTTTATAGCTCCTATTTTCTTATACCTACACTTTTCTATAACTAGGGTATTAGTTTACGCCTTAATATTCTTGTTAACACTAGAGCCTAAGGTTTTCTATTTTTTAAATTAACAAATTGTTTTATCTGTTTCTAAAGCTTTACAGTAACTTGTCTAGAAGCTTCTCTTTTAGGTTTAGGTGCGCAGCTGCAAGAATTTGATTACTTCTTTAGTTACTTAATATATTTAACTGCACTTAAATATGAATAGCTAAAAGATTTTAAAATATCTATTTCTGTAACAGAGTATATAAATCAGCAGATTACAGGATTGTTACATGTAACACCTAAGCATGTTACTAAGGATGTAAGAATTCTTTTAAGATTAGACTAACTAATTAAGCTGTCTCTTAGCTTAGTGTATTTAATCTAATTAATCTTTACATAGCATAGAATAGGTAATAGAATCTTTTTACTTATAACAATTTAATCTATAGTATTGCTTAGCTTCTATAGTTATAAGCCCTGCGTTATAAGACTGTAGTGTTAATTTCCTTTGCGCACCTTATATTACTAAGGTACTACCTAGATTAACAATTACTTAAAAACTTCTTAAAAACTTATTTTAAAGATACTTTCTACAAACTAGCTAGTTAACAATTATAGACTGCTATTCTAACAATAAGATTAGCTTAGACGTTCTGTTAAATAGTTAGTTAGACTAGCTGTACTAGTTCGCGCAACTCTAGCTTTATGCTTACAACAAAGGAGTCTAGGATCAGATTAACTTAGACAGTAACACAGTGCTCCTAATTAACAACTAGTAACCTAAATATCTAGAGCTTCTAGCCGCTCTAAGTTAACTAGTCTTAGCTTTACTGCCTAGAGCTACTAATCTAGACACGCAGATCTGCAATAAAGCTTTTAATTAATATAATCTAAAGCTAGTTACTTACAAACTTACCTCTAGCAGTTACAAAGAGAACGTTTGCTAATACAAAGTAAATACGTTAAAATAGACTAGGCAAGCAGCTAAGCTTAGCAACGTTTAGGAATAGATTAGTTAAATAGTAGCTAAGAATCTAATAGCACTAGCAGCAATTGAAATGCTTAACTCTTTAGAAATAACTTTCTAAGCCTTAATTAGGATCCTTAAGCACAACCTTACTCTAACAGACAATAATACTATACACCTAGTTAGGCAGTAATATTAAGCCTATCTAGAAAAGGCTAGGCATAGTAGAATAACTTTAGATAAATAGTTTAACAAATAGCAAGTAATCTATAGAAAGGCTTAAGCGTTCTAAGTTACAGAGATAGAAAAATAACTTACTCTTACTAATTTTCTAGACGCTTTATCTACTAGGATTGCTTCTAACTAGGCTTAATTAATGCGTTAGAATATTATTAAAGATGCAGCCCTTAGTTAACTAGCTATAACTATATACAATCTAGCTAAGATCTTTTCCTTTATACTTTAAGAACAAGCAGTTCTTGCTACTAAACGAAAGTCCTATTTAGCCTTTGCAACCCTTAGAAACATTAAGAACTTAGAAAATAAGAACTCTAATCTAAAGAACAAAGGCAAAGACAATTTAAAGCTAAAACCTTACCTCTGCAAGAATAATAAAAAGTATAAATAAGACCTAATAGATTGTCTTTAACTAAAGACTACAATTACTAGATTAGCTTTACAAAAAAAAGTACTAATTAAGATCTCTAATTTTAACTAAAAGAAGGTCCTTAAGCAGCTTAACACTGCTAAGTAGGCTACACTTAATAATAAGATTAAAAAAGCTAGTTAGACGCTACCTATTACAACTAACTAGTTAAGTTCTAGAACTAAGGTAGTAATATATCTAGGAGATGTTGTAGCAGCACTAATTAAACTAACTACTTTTAATTAGAAACCTAATGTTACTAATCTAGACTTTAGAGTGTATACTACTACTTTTATAACCTATTTACTTTTAAGAAGTACTATTTATAATAAGGCTAGTATAGTGCACCTACGTTAGGAAAATACAACGTTAGTAACATCTGTAACATTAGCAACACTATTGATACAACTATACTACTAGCTACTAGACAGTTTTTAACTGTGCTCTGCTGTGCTAAGTAACAATAGCAATGCCTAGTATACTATTATTAGCTGCCTAGCTTGTAGAACCCTTTTGCAAAATAGTTTATAGTTCTTGTATTTAATATAGCTTTGTACTATCTGCACAACTGTGTTGCTAGTTAGCAGCCTATCCTTAACTGTGCCTAACTATAGTTTAAGTCTAAGGCAATTCCTTTAATAGCGCTATTACTTAGTTTAGGTTTTGCTACAAATTTACACTATCCTTGCGCTTTAAATTAATTTTGCGTTACGTCTACGTATATACTTCTTTTACAATACTTTTTATATTCTTGTACTCTTAGGACTAGGCTACGTATCTACTTAAGCGTTTTTTATTCTATAGCTTTGCATAGTAGTGTACTGTACTCTGCAGTTCTACTGCTTAATTTACCTAATTTACACTAGCCTTTTAAGCTTTATAAGAATTTCCTTGTTACAATTCTACTTAATCTTTCCTTCTTTTGTTATTACACCTTATAGACTACTGCGCGACAATATCTTTACGTTCTACTTCTTTAGAACTTTTGTTTCTAGATTACTTTCTAGGTTGTACAGAATAATACTCTTACACACGTCTACTAGCTAGCCTAGTTAATATACCCTAAATATAAATTAGTCTTAGGTGCTCTATTTGTCTTAAGGCTCTGCAATTATAACCTTATTTGCCTTAATTAGTGTAATAGCTTCTGCAAACGCTATTAACGCTACTAAAATAAATGTTAAGTTTAGGTTCTTCTATTTTGCTAACACAGCGTCTATTTTAGACTTTAGCATTTCTTCTCTTAGTAGAAGAACTATATCTTTACTAAATTTTTTTTGCAGCCCTAACTAGAGCACTAGTTGCACACATAGTTTGTATAAGCTAACAAGAATTTTAGCCTAAACGTTGCATAGTACTATTTAATTATCTACTAGGCTTCTTTAATTAAGATTAGGTCTAGTTTTAACATAGGTCTTTTTAGCCTCTAGCTTAATTACCTTGTACTTTGCACTATATATAAGCAGTAAGTTAAAGTTATTAGTAAACATTCTTTTATCTAGCTGCTAGAAGTGCTGTTAAATATATATTAATGTAAACTACTTAGTTTTTTTACTTCCTTTGCTTTTAAACAGCGCAGCCTTAAGCTAGGCTAGTATTAGAAATATTATAATGCTCTGTAACTTAGCGTAGTTAAATATATATATACTCTTAGCTTCTACACTACTTAGCTCTTCTTATAGTAGAACTCTCTTACATCTTATTATTGCATTAGCTATAGTTAATTAGAAGTTATCTGTTTAGTATAGCTAGTAGAACGTTAGAAAGTTGCCCTTAATACCTAAAATCTTCTAGCTCTATAGGTCTTGCGTAACTAGAGTTTAACGCAGCATAAACCTTACTGCAATCTTCTCTCCTAACGCTATAAGCGCTATATACTTTAGAGAATTAAGCACATTTTTAACTTCTTCTTATACCTTAGATAAGCAAGTATCCTAGCCTTTTGCTATAACTAGGCCTGCTATTTTTCTTATTTCTCTTATATTTACAACTTTCTTAATGCTTGTGTACACAGGGTTAGCAGTAGTAAACAGTTTAGAACTATCTATATTGTTCTTCTTACCTGTAAAATAGTACTAGTTTAAGAAGTTCTTATTGTCTTGCAGTCTGCTAAGCGCTAGAGAGATAAAAATAAGTATCTTATAGAGACTCTTCTCTATTAGTATACCTAAGAGGGCCTAGGCCTTCTACTAATAACTACAGTTCTTAATTTAAATAGTCTTGTACAAGTTACCTATAATAGTATTCTTAGATTTGTAGTTATAGAACTTGTTAAAGATAATACGTCTCTAGATTACTACGTAGCTAGAAATATTAAAGGCGTCTTTTGCGCTTACTTTGCTACCTCTTAATAATATTTTGCGTATAGTTATAAGTCTTATAGTTTAGTATTTATTAAGCACGCATTTTACTAATATTATATAGCTGTATATAATTATAAATTAGCTAGTAAATAGTGCTAAACAGTGCGTAGTTGCATTTAAGTAGACTTTTAGCATGTAGTGTTCTTAGATATACTATAGAACTATCTCTATATACTTTTTACTGTCTTTTGTAAATTTACGTAGTAGGACGTTTTAGTTAAACGCTGCAAGGTGCTGTTTAACTTGCAGATTAATTCTTATCTCTATTTCTTTGTTTACTGTTAGTGCGCCTATGCCTTGTAAGAAGGTGTTATTTATAAAGTAGATATAGAGCGCAAGAAGGTCTTTTAGGTCGCACTATTTAGATTTGCGGAGGCCTATAGTAATAATTTTAGCCTTCTATACAGCTAGTGCGCAGCTCTATCTACTTACTATAGATGCTGCTAACTATAGCTCTTCTAGTATTAAAGGGTTTTTTTATATACATATAGGAATGTCTGTTAGTCTGTTATAGAGCACTGTTCTTAACTGTTATCTTTAGCTCTATATTAACTAGTTTTATTCTTTAATTAGTTCTCTTGCACTTTAGTCTAGTTCTTAAAGTGCGTATACCCTATAATTATTATAAGTATAGCTAATCTTATTTTTTTTATACCTATTATATTTTTAAATATGCTGCTATTATCTAAAGATAGCTCTTTTTTGTAAAGTATGTAGGCCTTTGTTAGTTAGTATACTATAAATAGAACTGTTAGTTTTTATAATAAATGTAGTATTATAGGCGCGTTATCTTTAAACTCTTCTAGTAAGAATCTAAAGAAGTTAGCTGCTTTCTACTATTTGTCCTCTTAGCAGTGTTCTATTACTACTTTAATTTAAGCTTGCAGTTTATCTACTGTCTTATCTTACATATTAGTTGCGTAGATTATAGTTACAGGCTCTCTATAGTGCACTTACCTTGCGTTTAGTAAGGCTTAGAGCTACAGCCTTTCTTTTAACGCAAGTTATTTTACTAACTAGAGCTCTTTATCTTTATCTTTGTTACCTTTATTATACTTTTCTTATTCTTCTTTACTACTAGAGTAAGTATTTTTCTCTAGCAACTTTTATTGTTTCTCTATAGCACCTTTGCGTTTTTATCTAGGTGTAGTAATTAGCGTAGATGTTGCGTTGTTTTATGTTTACGCAGTATCTTTATCTTTACTTCTCTTTACTTTCTTTGTAGTGCTATTGTTCTGCTTCTCTAGTTGCTTAATTTTAGTAGTTAGGGTCTTAATGCGTATGTCTAGGCTGTTATCTTTCTTCTTCTTACTTCTACTCTATCTGTTAAAGCGTTTGCTACTATTTACTTTAGGTCCTGTTAATAGTTTACAGGCTAGGTCTGCTAGTACTCTTGTTGTCTTTTAATATTTATAGTTATTATCTTTAGTGTTATTGTTAAGCTCTAAGTAGAAGCGCCTTTACCTCTTGTCTCTAGTAGCACCTACTAGGTTTATAATATTGCTGTTGCTACCTAAAGTAAAGTACACTATATTATATAGTTAGCTATTGTTATTTATATACTATTCTAGGTTGTATTACTACTAGGCTTAACTTTGTCTTGTACTAGAGTCTAGCATTTAATTGCAACGCTCTTAAGGCTTCTTATCTTAACGTATAAGTTAACAGTTACAGCTAGATTATTATTATTAGTAATTAGGCGCAGCGCTAACGCGTTAAATATCTTTAAAGTCCTAACTATATACTAGTCTATAAATTTTAGTTGCAACAGGTGTTTAACAAGTGCACTATATTTAAGATATTATAGCTTTATCTTAAAGTTGCTGTCTTTAAGCTGCTGTTAACGTGCAGCTGTTATTAGCCTTAAAAGTAGAAAGGTCTAGGCAGTTTAACAATATACGCTGTCTATAATATAGATATTAACGTTATTAAGTAATAGTTTAGTTGTTATTATAGTAAGGCCTATTAGCTAGGTTACTAAAGTAGTAAAAGAACTTAAGACTACTAATACTAACTGCGTGCGTTCTAGTTCTAAGTTTATAGGCGTTAGCTATCTTTCTATGTGTTTAGCTTTAACTTTGTTGCTGTAGTCTTAAATTTCTAAGATTATCTTTTTCTATACAGCGCTAGCTGTTGCCTTATAGAATTCTTTTAGTATACTACTATTAGTTAGTCTAGGGCATGCAGTATACTTAAGCTATTTATCTATTATTAGGCTGCGTATTATCTTTAGGTAGTTAGCCTGTAGGTGTACCTGTTTAATCTTATTATATGTGTTCTTATACTAGATAAAATCTGTTATCTCTTCAACCTATATGCGCTAGTCTACTATATTAATATTGTAGCCTATTCTTACAATTGCCTGCAATACGTTATTAGTAGTTGTTATCTTTATATTACTTATGTACTATTTATTTAATTAAGGTAGCTGCTACTTATACTTGTTGTTGCAATTCTGTAACGCGCGCATTATATAATATGTTATGCGTAACAGTTAAGAATAGTGCAGGCAGGTATAAGAATAGTAGAATAGCTACAGCTTAGTTAGCGTGTATAGGTGTACTTATATTATATACTTACTTGTAATAGTGTTGTAATATATAGCGTAGTGTAGTAAACGTAATATAGAAAATTATATATATTTGCGTTACAGTACTATTGTTATTATTATGTGGTTATAGTGCGTTTATAGTAGCAACGCAGCATTATATAGTTATAGTAGTAAGTTAAATTATAGGTGCAGGTAAAAGTAAGCAGAGTTTTGTCCTAGCATTATATAGCCTTTTACCTAGCGCTAATATGTTATATTGTATCTTTAAAGTAAGTAAAGGTATATTCTAAGAAGGCACCTCTTACTGCGTGTTATTCTTAGTGTAGTACTGTATAGTACTGTATAGCACTATATAGCACTAAGCAAAATTCTTACTTCTTAGTTTTTTATATTATAGTATAAGTAACTTACTTCTTGTATATTATAGTAGTAGCACTCTCTTTAGTCTAGCAAGTAAACTTAGCTAAACCTACTAGTGCTTTTATAGTAGACAGGTCTACTATACAGTACTATAGGACACTATGTAGCACTAAGTAAAATTCTTACCTTCTATGTTTTTGCATTATAATATAGGTAACTTACCTCTTGTATATTATGTTAGTAGCACTCTCTTTAGTCTAGTAGGCAAACTTAGCTAAACCTACTAGTGCTATTATAGTAGACAAGTTACATAATAAGGCTGTATTAGAATGTTTAAGTTATATGCTAGCGTCTAGCAGTTTACGTAGAATTATAAAGAAGTTTTTTATGCGTCTGCAGTTCTATTAGCAAGAGAAGCTATCTGTTGCCTTTTATTTCTTTGCACTATATTATTCTATTGTAATTCTATATTATCTATTAGTGTATCTAACGCTCTAGACTATATACTATTAGCGTAGACAGTAGTTAACAGATCTCTACAGTGCACGCAGCTTACAGCTAGCAAGAAAGTATATAGCAGCCTACTTCTGTTATATATTTTAATATTAGTTTAAGACATTTGTATTTTTAACTAGATAATTCTGCTCTATGTTCTATAGATTTGTTTATAAGGAGATTAGTTTCCTCTTTTTAACGCTAAGTTTGCTGTTAATATAGTAGTATTTCTTTGTTTAAGTGTTTTCTCTTAGTATTAGTAACTAATATTGCAAATTATACAGTACACAGTATCTTATAAAGAATACTATTATTGTCTGTTATCTTATATTCTTGTATAATAGCCTTGTCTCTTGTTAACATATCTTGCAGTATAGTGTCTCTGCTTAGTGCTAGTATACTAAGGTACTTAACTTCTTACGCTACTATCCTGCCTAGATGTTACTATACGTACATAATTTCTTAACAACTCTGCTCTTTTAGTTGTATAGATTATGTGCTACTACTTTAAATTATTAATCTAGTCTTTAGCTAAATATAGTTAGTGCTAGGTAATTATTCTTTAATTTTAGTGTTTGCTAGGCTAATGTTGTCTAGTTATTTTAGTTAATGCGCTAGCCAAAATACTAGAGATTGCAGGCCCTGTAAGATAATTTGTATAATAGCTATTCTTATTCTAGTTAAGTATAGTATTGTTACACTTTTCTAACTGTAACTATACTATAACATTACTCTTAGTTTTTACGCTTACAGACAGCCTAGCGTTATCTTATTTTAGGTATATAGCATTCTTGTCTTTGCATTAGTGTAGTCTTACTACCTAGTTACGTATATCTTTTTAGTGTCTGTCTTATAGCTCTATAGCTATCTATTTTATAGTTGCCTGTTACAGTACCCCTAGCTTATTAATATATTACCTATTGTTTGTAGTAAACTCTTGCTAACCTACGTACACTTGTAGTTAATCTATTATGTCTGTTACTTTGCAGTATAATAGTCTAGAAAGCAATAGTACCTTATAGTTCTTCTTTATTCTATTTAGGCTGTATATTATAACAATATAGTCTAAGAGGTAGGCTAGATCTTTATAGTTAGGATTTCGCTCTTTAAGTAACTTAATAAAGCTCCTAACGTCTATACTGTTAACAACGCGTATGTCTTTAAGCTAGTTAACTAAATTGTTAAGCTTATAGTAGGTCTCTTAGAAGTTAGCTATATATAGCTATAGGCTGTAGTACATGTTTAGATATGTTAAGATCTACTAGCTACTATATATAGTCTTAGCTCTTATCTTGTTATACTACGCGTAATATCTCTAGCAAATAGCGTAGATAATATCTATTATCTTAGTAGGATGTTTGCCTATTATGCTTTTCTTTACTACAAAGTGTAGGAAATAGGCGTAGACTTTAGCCTTCTATGCGCAGGTAATGCCTTAGTCTATTAGTTAGTATAATGTTGTGCTACCTGCAGGCAGAAATATAACTTTATTGTATTAGTAAGTATTATAACCTCTATTACTATAATAAGCCTGTAGTATATTAACACTGTATATACTAAACGTTCTATAGCAATTGGCAGCTTATCTAAAGCTTAGCTACTACGTGTTTGTAAGGCAGGAACCTGTTAATTAGCAATAATACTTATCTGTTTATGCAGTTATTAAACTATTTTAGCTATTCTAGCATAATATTAGTGTCTATTTAGGTAGAATTATTGTCCTAATAGATACAACTAAGACTACAGATATTTAGATTCTTCTTACTGTCTATATAAGTTATATAGTTTAAGGATTTTATAAACTATAGAGGCACTTAGTCTAAGCTATTTGCGTTTATACACAGCACACTAGTTATATACTCTCTGTCTAGTCTAAGTCTAGCTTCTAGATTATCTGCTAACGTGTATTAGGGCAAGTGTTTCTAGTATATACTAGCCTTATCTATGTTATATAAATTCTTAGGCGCGTATCTACTTACTACGTTATAAATTTCTTCTATTATAAGCTTAGTGTCTTTAACTGTTATACTACTATAGTTACCTACTATTTTTATAAACTGTTTATGTAACTGCACGCTATATTATTATTTATATATAGTAAGCTATCTATTATTAAACTCTAGTATTTTGCAGCTATTGTATTCAGGCAGCTGTTACTAAAGTTAACGTACAGTTTTGCAAATTATGTTATTAGTAACATTAACGTAGGCTGCCTGTAACTCTATATACTAGTTATTTAGAGCTGCCTTAAGAGTTTCTTATTGCAGACGCCTATTATGCGCGTAGTTATAGCTAGTGTATTTAGTTTTGTTACTGCATAGGTATTCTTGCGTTATTAGAAGGATATTAGTTATATTATTTAGTTGCACATAGTAGTAAAAGGCTCTAGTAGCCTATATAGTAAGTTGTTGTAGTGTTAAATACAGAAATAATGCCTTATGTTTGTGAACCTTAACACGTTCTGTAATAGTCTAGGTACAACTATGTTGCTAGTTAGGCGTTAGACCTTAACCTATCTATAAACTAGATAATGTAGGCTTAATATTATAGTAGTAGAATAACTATAGAAACTAAATATATTTACAATAAGTAATCTACTGTTTAATATAGTAAAGATAATACACTTACATATGCTAATACTCTAGTAGCTACTTATAGTATTTAATATAAAATAAAATCTAAACTTAGCCTTAAACCTATACTAGTATTATTATAGCACTAATTAGTTACTCTAAGTGCTTATTATAGTAGATAGCTTACAATTAACGCTAATAGTACTTTCTAGTAGATAATAGTTATAGACAGTGCAACGCAACTATAGCTACTAGTTGTTAAAAGAGCCTGCTATAGTAGTAGGTTGCGTGCAGCACTAGTAGTATTCTTTAGTAGACAATAGTTATAGATAGTGCAACACAACTGTAGCTGCTAGTTGTTAGAAGAGCCTGCTATAGTAGTAGGTTGCGTACAGCACTAGTAGTATTCTTTAGTAAATAACAGTTACTAATAGTATAATACAACTATAGCTGCTAGTAGTTAAAAGAGCCTGCTGCAGTAGTAGGTTGCGTGCAGTACTAGTAGTATTTTCTAGTAGACAACAGTTGCTAATAGTGCAACGTAACTGTAGCTACTAGTTATTAGAAGAGCCTGCTGCAGTAGTAGGTAGCGTACAGCACTAGTAGTATTCTTTAGTAGATAATAGTTGCTAACAGTGCAACGTAACTATAGCTGCTAGTTGTTAAAAGAGCCTAATTATAGAGATTAATGCGTTTAAAGTGTTTGCTACCTTATATACTATATACAAGATTTATAAAGTATTACGCGTTACCTCTTATGTATGTTCTTCTCTACTAAGCGTCTCTAAGACAAACAAATGCAGGCCTGTTGTTTTAATTTATATAAGTGTTCTTTAAAGTCTTAGTTATGCTTACTAGTGTAGTAAGTATCCTTTTTATTACTAGCTAGCAGTATCTTAGTATAGATAAGTTTAATACGCGTAACTTCTTTGCGTTAATAGAAGTTCTTAAAGCTATAATAAAGCTTAGTAACAATAGGAGACTTAATATTATATAAGTTGTAGTTAGAATATCTTAATATCTAGACGTTAGATTACTGCTTGTAGAGTCTAACAGAAATACATTGTATATAGTATAAGAGAGGTTATAGCTACTTAGGTAGGCTTTGCTATTAAAGAGCCTAATAAGAGTGCTAGGATAGAGATGTCTTAATAAATAACTACAACTCTACGTTGTCCTTAATTTTTGCCTGTAACAATATATAGACAAAAGTATGTAAATTGTAGTTGTATCTTTAATATCTTCTAGTTACCTAATAGTATAAGAATTGCGTTCTTAAGTTAGGCTAAGTTATAAATATATATTGCAGGACATAATAAAGTTATTGCAATAATAGCGCTCTTAAGTTAGGCTAAGTTATTAATATGCGCACTAGGATACTATTATAGTTGTTATTGTAGAGATCCTTACTTTTAAACACGCTATAAGGTATCTTAGTTAAGTAATAGTATTGCAAGATATAACAAAGTTGTTGCAACAACAGCGCTCTTAAGTTAGGCTAAGTTATTAATATTTGTATTAAGATGCTATTATAGCTGTTGTTATAGAGATTCTTACTTTTAAACACGCTATAAGGTATCTTAGTTAAGTAATAGTGTTGTAGAACATAACAAAGTTATTATAACAATAGCGCTCTTAAGTTAGGCTAAGTTGTTAATGTGCGCTCTAAGATGCTATTGTAGCTGTTGTTATAGAGATTCTTATTGTTAAATACGTTATAAGGTATCTTAGTTAAGCTACAATATCTAAACAGCTACTAAAAAGTCTATCTAGAACATAAATTTGCTTCTATACTAGTAGGCTAAGAAGTAGCGCAGGTGTAGTGCTAACAACATAGTAAAGCTTAGTTCTAGATTTTAAACTATACAAACATATAGACATAATAGGTATAGTTTTAGTTTTGTAAGAATAAAAATATAATAAAGAATTAAGTCTCTTAGACTTATAAGGAATATATATACAAAGATAGCAATATTAAATTAAGAGTACAAGTTACGTGTTAAGAAGCAGCTGTATATATAGGTATATAAGTAAATTTATCTCTAGTTTTAAGGTGAAGAAAGTGTAAAGAAGCGCAAGTATATAATAAATAAAAATAATACTAGGTTCTGTGTATATTTTAACAAAAGACTATTACCTTAACTCTAAGACTAGAGATACATAGGTAAATTTATCTCTAGTTTTAAGGTTAGAAAAGTGTAAGGAGGCGCAAGTATATAATAAATAAAAATAACACTAGGTTCTATATATATTTTAACAAAAGACTGTTACCTTAACTCTAAGACTAGAGACATATAGGTAAATTTATCTCTAGTTTTAAGGTTAGGAAAACGTATATATAGCAAGAGGCAGAGAGTAGCTAGCTAGTAAGGCTATTATATACTCTATTAGCGCTAATAGTTTAAGAGCAAGCAGTACGTAGATGCGTTTAATATATAGCAGTTTGTTAATAGTCTTTATTACTATTTAGCTCCTGTTATATTTGCACATTAGAGTAAGTTAGAATAGTAGTTTCTAGTAGATAACTGTCCTATACTATGCTAGAGAAAGAATATAAATTAGATCTACAGGTATTTAAAACTAGAAAAGATTAAATATACTAGCTGCTTAGAATATTAGTTAACACTGTATATAAATTATACTTATTATTTCTTACTATTAAGTAATTGCCTATACCTGTTACTAGTCTTACCTATAGTATATATAGTACACTATTCTACCTGCTTCTATCTATACTAAGCTTAGCTACCTTGGTACAAGTTGTATATTAGGCTGCTAGAGCTACTAGTCTATTTTTTTTATACTTTTAAACCTTGTACGTATTTACTTGCAGGTATACTTACCTTTTTAGGTGTTTGGGTTCTACTATATATATTCTAAACGCGCAGTAACTTATTTATTCTAAAGTGTTAATATTTTTTAGCGTAAGGATTATTATTAATATTAATCTTTATTAAGCTGTGTTAGCTAGCCTAACTAATCTAGTTGTTAACAAGTAAGCTCTAGTGTAATAATGTAACAGTTGTTAGAGTAATAAGGAATATTAAAGGAAAGAAAAATATTAGTTGTTACGCCTATAACTATTAGTATAGTTCTATATACAGGTTAGGTAATTATTAGCTATAGTAGACTTTAGTAGACTACTATAGATAACAGACTGTGCAGCACAGAATAGATGCTGCTAGTAACTACCTTAACACTACGTAACTAATATTAATACTGTTTTTGCACACTTAGTTTCTTTACATCTAAACTATAGAGTTATGTATAAATAAATTAGTAATAGATTGTATATACATACTATGTAGCTTTTACACTAAGATATACGCAGAACTTGTTAAACATAGTACTTAATGCTAGACGCGTTGCTACCTGTTACTTAATAATACGCTAGTTATAACTCCTAATACTATAATATAATAGCACAGCTCTAATAGCTGTAATGTAATAGATGCTACTCTAGACAACACAGCACCTGCTTTATATAGCAATACCTTATGTAAACGTAACTATACTCTAGCTAAATATAAGGTAATAGAGTAGATAGGCCTAATGTTAGCGTCTATACAAGAATAGGACAAGCTGTTTAAGATAGCAAGTAGATAGTACACTAGCAAACCCTTTAGTTTAAGAATAGCAGACGCAAAGTAGTAGGCTATACGCAGCTAAATAGTGTATGCGTGCTAACACTAATAGGAATAATATAGTAGAGCCCTTTGGTTCTCTTTTTGCACTAGCGTTTATATTGTAGCTATAAAGGATAAAATGCATATTAGGTAACGTTAACAGCCTCTTTACTAACACACAGCTACACAAGCTACATTTACAGCTATAGTTCTAATTGGGGCGCTAGTAGCAGCAGGCTATATTAAACATTTAATCTAGGCTATAAGACAACGTATAGATATAAGAGGACGTGGTAATTATATCTAGGTTACTAAACCTCTAACCTAACTAATATATATTTATATACTAGGATATTATATTATAGATTACCTTTATACTTAGTTATTACCTATTTACTAATAAGATAGTTTACGCACCTAGCTGTTCTTTTATAGGCACGCCTAATAAACTTACAAGAGTGTATTATAAACTATACTTAGAGAATTAGTAGTAGTTAATACAACAGCGCTTACTAGATAGTGTAACTCTTATGCTAGTTATACTAGTAGTAGACAAAACACAGTTGTCTATAATATCTAGCAACGTAGTAGTATAGCTAATATATATTACTATTAGGAATCTTAACTGTAAGGTATAATAACACAGAACAACACCTAGGACACTACTAGCTGAATTTATCTTAACAGCTAAGCTTCTAGATTCTATTCTAAAGAGTAAAGTATATTATTACTGCATAAGTAAACTGTTATTGCGTAAGTACTAACTACAGCGTTAATAACAGAGGGTTACTATAGAGAACAGATACTAACTAGCAACTGCAGCACTTAAAGAGGCTGCTAAATACAGCATACAGCTAGAGTGTGCTAACTAATAGACGCAATAGTGTTACTTAACTATTTGTGCAATTTTAGCTAACTATAAAGAGTAAGTGCTACTAACAGGTATAAAGAAAAACAGACACTATGCTTAATATACAGTACTACTAGATAAACAAGAGAACTTATGCAATAAATATCTGTAGTAAACAGAAGAGTATACATGCTTATAATAGAGTTATTATCTTAATAAAAGATATAAGGATTACGTTTATCTAGTAGAGTACTTTAGCTAGAATTACTACAACTTTAATATATATAAGTTATTAGCTACAGATATATTGCATTTACTACTTAAGGAGTTAGTTATAAAGATATTAGAATTTACAGAAGACATACTAATAGATATATACTCTAGACAAAAGAAGGGCTAGAATAGTGCTATAGTTCTAGTAGTAGAAGATAATAGCTATGCCTAGTTAAATAAAAGGTTTTGCTAGGTTAAGTATAACACTAGACTAAAATAGTTTAATAACAAGAGGGCTTTTACAAAAGTGTTGCAGTAGACTAGCGTAGAACAAAAAGCAGTAATTTGCTAATTTATAGTAGTAGTGTCTCCTCTGCTAGCAACTAAGGCACTATACGCGTTACATTTTATCTAGGCTGCGTGTAATCTGCTAGTACTCTTATAATATAAGAGTTATAATAAAAACACGTTAGGGTATATGTTGTTAGCTATTAAATAAATAGATGTTCTAAAAGAAGAGTTTTAACCTTTTAGACAGACGCAAGGAAAAGAAAAGGATTTTAACTATCCTAAATAGCACGCGCTAACCTATATTATTAACAATATCTATATATATAGAGCTCTTAATAGCATATATACTAGAATAAACAGTAAGGCCTACTATATTATAATAGTAAAACAATTCTACTTAATAATAAACAAGAGAGATTTTCTTGCGCAGATCTGCCTCTATAACTCTAGACAGCTTGCGCTTATAGCGTTTAAACACAAGACAGTTATAGACTAAAGTTAATAGTGCACTACTACTAACTAGCGCAAGCACACTTTTACTATAAGCGTGTTAATAGCAATACTATTTAAACAACTTAGATAGTTTATACTAAGCATGTTACTAAATTCTATTATACTGCCTTTTAGTAAAGTTACTATATATATTATATTGCTAGACTTTATATATGCTGCTACAGTATTTGTCTAACACTACTGTTAGAAGGTAACTAGCTACCTTGTTACCCTATATAATAAAGACAGACAGAACCTTAACCCTTACTAAGTAAATAGAATAAATATAAAAATACACTTCTCTATAAGATACTTAAGGCTATTAGGCAAACGCTATAATAACTCTAAATATTGCAAAGAAGACATTGTGTAATACGCGCCTAACTAGTATAAGACTAGAAAATAGCGCAAAGATTACGTATAGGTGCAAGAGTTTAAATATAAGAACTATACGTAACTGTCTTAGACTGTTATAAACAGTAGAGCTATAGCTTAGGTGTACCTAATACTTACATTTATTAACAACAAACACTAAGACAAGGACAGAAAGAAATATAAGTATATAAGTGCCTTCTGTAAGGTTATAGCGTTTAATAATAATAGTTAAATTAATAATATAACAAGAATGCTAAGTGTACGCTACTGCACATATAGTATAAAGACTAAGTAACGTATATTACAAGCATTTAAGGTATACAATATAATAACTATTGTTTGCCCTATGCACTTAGTACTAAAGAATCTACCTACACTTAATTATAAGGTCTCTGTTTCTTATTATATAAATAATTATATTAATTAGAACAAATATAATAGACTGTATTCTTTTATGTTTAATTAAGACTAGATACGTATAGTGCAGAATTATAAATAGAAGTAAGTATAGCAAGATAACTAGTATGTAGCGTTAGACATAGTAAATAGAATTGTATATCTAATAATAGCTCTACTGTTGCTTTAGCCTACCTAATAGAACGTAAACCTACTAACATAACAAGCACTATAATATAAGACTATAGCGCAAGGCTGCTAACATAATCTTTTTACTATATACTATACACTACTACAAACACGTAATAATAGCAACTCTTATCTATGTATGCAAGTATTATAGAGATATTACAACAGTTACCTAGAATTACTAGTTAGTGCAGACAGGAGGATAGCACTACTATAGTAACACTAGACATAATTGTTAAAAGACAGTATATATAATATAATATAACTAATAGTAGAAGAATATAACTTAATATACTCTAACATAGAATAAGAGATAAGAAGGTAGAAGATGCTAGGCTATTTTCTATAGATAACTATAGTAAAAGAATACCTACAGCAAATTACAAGACTAATTGTATTACAATAGAATAGACTACTATAAAACGCAGCTAACAGTTGCCTTATCTAGATAATTACACACTTTGCTGTCTAATATGACTATAACGCAGCCTAATAGATGCGCTTGCAATAGAATAAAACTAAACTAAATAATAATTAGGAGCAAGCTTTGCTAGATAGAAACCTGCGTAGAAAGATAATAGAAACAGTTAACAAAGAGTTAAGTATAACATAAATTACCCCTAACATAACAACTATATTAGTGTTAAACGCAACTAGAAATAAGTACACTCTTATTAGAACAAACTAGCTGTTACATGTACACTACAACCTGCTAGCAATAGATAAGTATATTAACAACCTTAATTATAATTTATTTATACAGACATTAGAGCATAAATTAGGCTTTAAAAGTAAATACAATAGTATATATTACTATATAAAGAAGAGAGATAGATAGGCGCAAATATAGATATCTATAAAGGTACGCTAGCACAGCGTATTACAAGAGACAGTTGCATTAAAGATATACTAGGCGTTATTTACAATTAAACTACAAACATAACTAGTATAGTAGTATACTAGATCTATACTAACAACTTACTAGGTAAATAGTTTTTTATGTACAGGGCTACTAGATCGCTTATATTGCGCGCATAACTATTTATACTAATAGTAGATAACTATTATATACACTAATATTTAGTAGAGGATAGAAGAATAGAAAGGCACTTGATTACTTGTATTACGCGTACTACTATTTATACTAATAGTAGACAACTGTTATATACGCTAACATTTAGTTAAAGATAAAAAGGCACCTAATTACCTATATTGCGCGCACAACTATTTATGCTAACAGTAGACAACTGTTATATACGCTAGCACGCAGTTAAGGATAAAAAGAAGCCTAATTACTTGTATTACGCGCATAACTATTTATGCTAACAGTAGACAACTATTATGTACACTAGCACGCAGTTAAAGATAAGAGGCTATCTAATTAAATAGCCTAACTGCTACGCTCTAGCAGAATTTAAGGCAATATTAGACTATATGTGTTACAAAAACTCTACTTATGCCTGCAAAGTAAAAACTTTGTTGCGCTACACATATTGCTTACTTCTACTACTCTTACTAATAGTTTTCTAATATTTAAAGAGTAAGCGCTTACTCTATATACTTTGTACTAAGTAGTAAATTTAAGTAATGTTAGCAGTACACTATGTCTCTGTCTAAACAAGCGCTAAAACAAGCGCTAACAGATAATAGTGCAAAGGTTAGGCTCTTAGAAGATATAACTCTAGAACTAATATACTAAAAACTAAGACGCTATAGAGACTTAAAACTATCTAGACTCTAACGCTACTATTCTTAAGCCTTAACTTTAGAATTAAAATAGAAGTATAACTAACTGCTATACTAGCCTAACTAAAAAGTTACCTAATAAGACAGCCTAAAGATTAAATACTATATACTTCTAGATCTGCAGTATTACTTGCTTATTAATAAGAGAAATCTAGACGTAGTAGTAGCATAAGCATAATAAGCTAACACAAACTAAAAACCTATAGGACTAATATATAGAAAATATTAGTAGTTAAAAGAGAACTGCTATTAGACTTAAGGCTGTTATATTATAGGAAGATGCCTTATTATATATAATTAAGTAGTTCTAACTATTATAGAGTTGTAACTCTTCTTATCTAGCGCAAACCTATTTAGGTTACTACTATAAGAGAAAGAAAAACGCTAGGCAAAGAAAAGTGTATTACTAGAAAACAAGACTATACTAGAGAAGGCAAGAGTTATCTTAGTAACGCAACTACTTACTAATAACAGAAAGACGCTATATAGTATAGCAATAACACTATAGCTTAATATATATAAGTATGTATACGCCTAAATACTACTAGACGCTTAGATAGAAGTATAGAATACTCTACTATTATTAGTTTAATTACATATTAGCTTAACACTATACAAAGAAGCTGCCTACTATATAGGTACTATTGCAGCCTACTAAGAATAGTAGCTAATAGTAGGCGCCTAGATACTAGACATATGCAGTAACTTGCAGACCTACATAATAAGGCAAAAATAACTAGAAATTACTAGTGCTTATATATTAAACTACCTAGATAGATAGGTTTTTAAGCCTAGCAAACTGCTTAAAGACTTTGTTTACTTACTATAAGACCTAAAGAACGCAAGTATACCTTTAAAACAGCTATACTAGCTAACTAAAGACAGCCTAAATCTACTAGATTTCTAAACCCTAGTCTTGCAGCAGTAATAGCATAGTTATTCTATAATAACAGGAAATAAAGTATTGCTATAATAACTAAGAATTAAGAGAAGTTTAATAAACTAAGTGCAAATATAGTAGCACTAATAGGCTTAGTTATATTTAACGTAATAAGAAAATTTAATAATAATAGTACTAGGAAAACTATACTCTTCTATAAATACACTATAGAAGGTATATTGCAAGTTTTACACATAGTATTAGCTAACAGAAAGCAGACTACTTTAATGCTATTTGCAAAAAATAAAAGAACCTAAGAAGTATTTAACAGATTTTTGTATAGAATAATATACAACAGGATATTACTGTACACATAAACTAATAAGAGAATAACAGAGCTAACGTTTTAGTGCTAAAGAATACCTATAATAATAACATAGATAATATCCTAGCTAACTGCATAAAAGAGGAGCAAGATTACTATAATACGCTTATAGACAATTATAATAACAAAGAGAAGGAGAAGGCAAACTGCTTAATAGAAAAGGATAAAAAGAAGGATATTAGAGAGAGAGAGAAAGTCTTATACAAAGACACTAATAATATAAGTAAGTCTAAACATAATGTAATATATAATAACTTACATAGAATGCTATCTATATATGCGTGCGTAAAGTATTAAGTAAAGTAAAAGATATTTTACTAGAAGAGTATAGACATATAGATAAACTTGCACTAGAATACCTTTATAAGGCAGATAAACAGCTATAGTTTAAGAACTGTAAAGGTAGCTAGAGTATTGTAGCAGAAGACGCATAGGAAAAATTTATAACGCAGGCCTATAATATTGCAATTAAAGGTAACATACTTAACATAATTACCTTAACTAAAGAGAAATAGTAACTAGAACTAGATAAGTATAATAGGTTAGTGTAATAGTATAAAGAAGAAATAAAGTATTATTAAGTAGTTGTAAATAGTAAGCAACGCAAATGTTATAAGAACTAGATATACTTTTACTAGTATAACGCGTAAATACTATTAGGTTAGCCTTAATATAACGCAATAGTATAGACTACTGTAGTAGACAGTGCAGCACTAGCAGACACAGCACCTAATCTTAATATAACTAACTAGCAAGATAATTACTACTCTATAAGTAGTAGTAGCTGTTACAGCCTTTTATACATAGAGCGCGTTATGTACCTACTAACGCGTGCCCTATAGAACGTTAAGCCTAGTAGCTGTGTCTAGGCTAGCCTACTTTTAAAGGAGCGCAATTTGTCTATACTATATTTAATTAAAAAGCCTATATAACTAGATAAGGAGGACTAGCTTAGTTAGCTTACGCTATAAGAGTGTAAAGACATAGGCAGCTAGCTGTAGTATATAGTTCTACTAGTGCTATAGTACTTAATAGTCCTTAACTGTTAAATCTGGTAACACTAGTAACACTAGCAACACTAGCAACACTAGCAATATAGGCAACGCAGGTAATACAGGTAATTTGCTATTAGGTTGCTATTAGGTTGCTAGCAACTAGAAGTAAGTAGAGCGACTTTAGTAAATTGTCTAGTAGACAGTATTACTATCAGGCAGCTGCAGGTCGCCGCAACTAGGCTAACCAGACCAATCTTAATTTTTTCTAACGTAAGGAGGACTACTTAGGCAAGCTTTTTAACTACAACCTTTACAACAAAACATTAATTAAGATTATAAGAGTAATTAAGATTATATAAGTAATTAAAAGATTTATAGCCTAGGTTAGGAACAAATTTAATCTAAAAATTATAGAAATCTATTAGGATAATAACACTGCGACTTCGCCTTAGAGAGAGCGTTTGCAGTTTAAGAAGTAGGCAGATTAATAGAGAATTAAAATACTACGCCTACTACTATACACATATTAGCTAAATAGATTAGCTAAGTAGATAGGTAAAAAGCTAATTACAAAATCTATTAAGATGCGTATAGGTGCAAATCTTCTAATTAAGCTCTAGCTATAAATTATAGATGTAGTAGCCTATCTACACAGAATGTGCTTATTAAAAATCTATAGTTTTTAGTCTCTAAATAAGGTCCTATACGCCTAGTTTAGGTAATATTTTAAATAGTATAAGCTAGTAATTACTAGGCACAGGACTGCTAACTTACGCCTAAATTAGAGTAGTATTTATACTTATAGCTGCAGAGCGTATCTCCTTAATTGCAACTAAGTAGCAGGTAGAAATAAACGTAAGTTTAAAGTTAACCCCTACAGCTACATTAGATATCTAGTAGGCTATCTAGCCTCTAATATCTATTATATTTAGGTTTTATTAATTAATTAAATAATTATATTAAGAGACGTTACCTTTAATAAATTTACATTCTATTCTAGCAACTAAGAAGATAAGATACCTAAAAAGTAAGCGCTTAAGATTATAGATATTCTATACGTTAGTAAACTTAATAATACTAAGCAAGATATTAACCTGCCTATTCTACAGGATTAACTAAGCTAGGAAATTACTAAGGTTACTAAGCAACAGCTTAAGAGTAGGCATCTAATTCTAAGAATTATAGAAACTAGCTAATCTTATAATTACAAAGGAGAGAAGGCAGAAGCTAAGAAAAGTACTAGTAAGCTCTCTTACCTAGTTGCGTAATCTTACTTTATAATAATACACGTAAATAGACTACCTCTTACCTAGCTAACAGGCTAAGTAATAGTAAACGCTCTAAATTAAAGCTTAGTATACAAGTAAACCTATACTAATATTCTGTTTACTTCTATAATATAAAACTACCTACTTATAAGACCTTTACACAAGGCCTAGTTAAAATAATATAGGCTATAATTTTAAGCAAATAATACTAATATTAGATTTGGTTACACTTATATAGTAAATAATTAGAAATTTATACACTAATAACTTATCTTTAAGCTAATAAATAGAGTAACGCAACGCTTGTAATATAGAGTAGTATTGCTATTTACCTTAATTACTACTTTTGCTCTACTAAATAGATTAGGCAAGCTAACAAGTTTGCCTAATCTAGGAAGTGTGTAACAGAGTATATAAATTAGCAAATTATAAGATTATTACGTGTAATACCTAAGTATATTACTAAGAAAGTAAAAATCTATTTAGGACTAGACTAACTAATTAAGCTGTCTCTTAGCTTAGTATATTTAATCCAATCTATCTACACATAGTATAGAACAAGTAATACAATCTTTTTACTTATAACAATTTAATCTATAGTATCGCTTAGCTCCTACAGTAGTTAACCTAGGTATTGTAGTTAACCTAGGTATTGGAATTAACCTAGGTATTATTATTAACCTAGTAGGCCTATGCTTTGTATAGGCTTGTTGCTTGCAATAACAATAACGTCGCTGTTAGGCTCGAGTACGGACTTAGCCTATCTATCTACCTAATCTTCTTACCACTACGACCGGTGGTAAACTTCTGGACCGCAGAAGACTTTACACAAGACCGTCGCCATCGGAGTACACTCCGCCAGCCTGCGCTAAGCGAAGTCTAATGGACGCGTTCGCTTTTGATATCGCCGAAGCCTAGTAGTAAGACCGATGTGCTGGGTCAGATACGCACACCAAATTTAAGTTGAAGCCGATGGAGGGTACAACGCTGAATTGCCACGGAAACGTATTCTTTACTCTAGAAATACCTAGCACAAGGCCTGTTATAGGCTTATTAAGCACACTCTACCTCTATAGAAAAAAATAGTCTTACATTGGGAGGTTAAGGTTAGGTATTGTTGCGTCAAGTGAACAGCTTAAATTCGGTGTTACCGCCGGCGCTAGAGGCATGACCTAGGTAAGCCATCTGCGTTTGCGTTGTAGCCCGTGGGAACAGAGTTTTGATGGGGCGGGGAGCGGACCGAGTCTGGAAGGGTTTGAGTTTGACTTGAAGGTGTGAGACCGGGCTGTTGGGGTAGTTTGGCGGGAATGATTCAGGGGCATATGTTGTACGTGAGGACCAATGTGGTTTACCGTCTATTGTTGGTGATAATAATGAGATGGGACTGTCGTGTGATCGGGAGGCGTGAGTTTACATGTCCAAGTCAGGAGACTAATATCTCAGTACATAAGAAAATGGTATCTGATTCAACAATTTTCTCTCAGGACTCTACTCCTCTTCTCTTCTCTTCTTGGAGGGATTGAATTGAAGTCAACCTCGAGTGCCGCGCCCTGCGACCGCGTGGGCTTTTGCACCGGGCTATTCCGACCGTTGCGTTTCATGAACGGAACCAACCAATTACACGACCCAGACCGTTCGCAGCTCCTGCAAGCGCACCACATTCCCCAACGTCCCCGTCTCCGAAACTAGGACAATGACAGGCTTTGAGTTTACGCTTAACCGTTCGTTGAATGGAGAAAGTGATGTGCGTTTTTTAAAGTTCGGGCCATGAGGCGTAGCGTGCCGTAGTCCCGCACGAGTCTTTATTGGCTGAAGGGATTTTATTCTCACTGTTGAAGGCATCATCGATGCTGATTCGTCGGCTCGTGAAAGTAAGGTAATGCCCGTGGGATTTATTACGTGGAGAAATTAACTTGCTGAGTTTTGAGGGGGAGTGGCGACATGCGACGAGTATTCGAGAACATCTGGCATGTAGTTGTAGCCCAGAACTGCTGACCTGAGAATATTCGTTTTCCTTTCAATATACAACAGCATACTAAATTTTCACACAATATAATGAGATGTGACTGACACACGGCGGAAACGGAAAGAGGTAACGGTGATTTGGTACAAGAAAGTGTCCGCGAGGACGTTGTAGTTCTAGACGCACATGTTCTCAATATGAGTTGTGCTTGAGGTCGACAACAAGACATGCTGTGGGTCGTCGGGCCCATGGGGTATCTAACAACGAAATATAATGTTCGCGTGCTCGTTCGAGTCGTTTGAGCTATCTGCCAATGCATGGACTACGCCAATTGAAAGTAGGACAAAATAGGAAAACTGATTTTGGATGATCAGTTGCGATTACCATACCGCCTGTTGTCAGCAGTGAACGGGTCGTGGTATACTGGCCGATCTGGAGCATGTTCGCCATACTGTGAGGCATGATGACTCTGTTCGCGGTGCAGGAACTGTTGACTCTGTGGTGCTGCCTGAGACATCGGCGCATCTACTGTATATCCAGGAGAATAGCCGCCTTGTGGGCTCGGTCCGCCCAGGTCGTTTGGTGCAGGGCCAGGTGCAGGATGGTAGTTGCTAGTACGTCTTCGTACATTACGCTCCTCTTGGCGGATCTCCTCTTCGTATTCGGCGTAAGAGTCCTCTGAGCCTGCTCTCGTGGATGAGGGAGCGTGCGAAGGTGCAATTGATGGTCGCCTTAGCCGAGGAGAAGTTGGTCGTACGTGAGGTCGTTCACCGCGATCTTGTTGCTGGCAAATAGCCTTGAAGTAGTCGCGTTCACCACGGTAAAATTCGGCGTCCTCCAGAGCATTACGGAGCTGTTGCTCAAGTCTCGAAATACTCATTGAGGCCTCTCGTTCCTTCTCCTTCCTTCTGGCACGAAATCGAGCAGATGCACCGGCATTTCGCCGTCTTTTCTCATCAGCGACCTTCGAGGCGGCCTGTACGTCTACAGGTATCTGTACATTATGTCCTTTTTGACTTTTGATGGTCATGAGCTGGATGCTGCTTTGACCCGAAGGTGCCATGGGAATCATATTACGGTCACCCTCCATTGGTCCCGCAGAATGTCGCGACTCGTGCATCTGCAGGCTAGGCTGTCGCATACCATAATGGCCAGGAGTACTTGGTGTATCAAATTGACTAGAAGTGACAGACCCTGCCTGACTGTATGGCGAACACTGTCGGACTGGACTTGCACTTCCGGACTGAAGAAAGCCTATGCTTGGTCGTCGGCCTTCTCTGGCCAGGTTTACAGGGGGACCCGAGCTCGTGGTCGACACGTGCGGGAGGTAGGACGGACGCCCTCCAGCAGGAGGCGTGGGTAGTGATGGATGTGGTAGTACCGAGTCTGATGGGCGCGTGCTTGCGGTCAAGAAAGGAGATGCATGCGCGTCTATCGTTCCCGTGGGCTGTCCGAGTACGTGATTGAGTACGTTGAGGCTCTGGGTCCTGTGAAGCCGAGGCGATTTCGGACTCAGTATGTGCCTTCCTAATGGCGGCCTCACAGGCGGTTGAAATGGGCGGGAAGGGTGTTGGTCTTCTTGCGTAGAGTCGACACTTGGTGGCCGACTAACAGAGATCAGGCGGTGTGGACTGTGGGAATCTACGGGCGAAGGAGTCTCCGTTTGCGAAGCGCTACGCCTCCAGTCCCGCTGTTGATCTACCAGGTCCGCTTGGGGATTGAGGATGGATTGTAACGGATGGTCATGTCTTCGATCAGATGGCGTGGGAGGTGTGCTAGACAATTGGCGTAAAGGTGGTAGGACAGGGTGCTTCATGGGCCCGTGGCGTGGACTGCCCCGTCGAGGTGGCTGCATGCCGAAAGGAGAGAAGATGGGAGATGGCTGTGGGGTAGTTTGCGCCGAATGAGAGGGTCGTGGGGATTGTCTTGACATGGGAAAGGGTCCGTCAGAGCCCCTCTGACCACTGTGAATCGACCATGGGCGGTCTGAGTGGTCGTCGCCGTCGTTGAATGGCGGTGTCAAAGACAAATGAGGCGAAAAGCGCGATCGAGGGGCCTGGATAGCGGGTAGTGTGGTAGCCAGCGTGAACAGTGTGGGGGGGGGGGGGTCGCCAGGAAGACAACCCAGAGGTCTTGAGGAAATGTAAATGCACAACAGTAAGAAGGGGAGAAAGCTACTAGTATCGACACCGCCGTGGGAAGATACAAGAAGATCAATGGGTGAGGCGGCCTTGGCGGTCCAGAGAGGGCTGTTCAGAGCAGGTGGGGGCGGATACCATGCTGTTTTGAGGGTTTGGAGACAGCGCCACAGGAACAGCGCTGGAGATCAGTGCTGTATATAGCAAGTGAAGCGTTGAGAAGTGAGGCTGCAGTGGTTTCTGAGGAGAGTTGCAGGATCAAGTTGGCGAGGTGAGAGCAGAGACCAGCAGCAACAGCGCCATCAGCAGCGCAAGAGGGCGCGCCAGGACCGGGATGTGATATAAGAAGTCTGCGGTGTAGTACTCCGTAGGGTCGGAGGATGAGCGGGCAGCAAATCATCAAAGGCGTGCATGCCCCCCTGTCAACTGTGTTGCGCCAGACTCCCGAGTCGCAGCCAGGAGTCCAGGACATGATGCCTTGTCAGCGGCGTGCGTTGCTTTTGGGCACCCGGCAAGACGCGCACGCACGACCAAGGACGCCGCTACTGCATGCTACAAAGTGACGATGCGCGGAAGCGGGAAGCGGAAGCCAGGCCCTGTGCCCACCGCAAGAGCGCGCAGCCGGTGGTAGTGAAGGTTGCCGCAAGCTCATCTCGTGGCGGTCTGGCCTTGTCCATGCTGCGCGCGCGGGGGGCAGTGTGATGTGCACGACCACCACGTCCCATCATGTGCCCCATTCCCATTCCATCCCTTCGCTTGCTGCATGCACTGTTTCTTCCATCTGCACAGTGCACAGTGCACAGTCTCCGTCTGCCGGGTGCGATCGATTGCTAAATGCTGGGGTAATCGTGCAGTCAATCTTCCCTGACTTCGCCAGCCACGTCAGGGCTGCTCCTGTATGACTTCAAACTTCTACCCGATCTAGCCAACCTTCTCGGGACCGGCGGCAGCTGCAACACCCATAAGCTTACCTACCCCCCTAAGACACTACCAAGGCCAAATCAGCCAGCTGTCTCAGGTAAATCTAGCCCTGCACTTACATTACGTTAGCCTGCTACACTTATATTAGGTTAGACTTAAAAGTCTAGAATCTAAACGTTTTTAGGCTTCTACTTTAACACTTTAAAAAAGCACCTGTAAAATAACTTTATTGATTTATTTTTTACTTTTATATTTAGTATAATTAAAATACTTATTCTTCTTTTAAGATATATAAAAGCTTTAGGTACTAAAAGCTTTAGGTACATAGGTATTATTATTATTATTATTATTATTATTATTATTATTATTATTATTATTATTATTATTATTATTATTATTATTATTATTATTATTATTATTATTATTATTATTATTATTATTATTATTATTATTATTATTATTATTATTATTATTATTATTATTATTATTATTATTATTCTTGTTATTATAAGTAATTATAAAAAGTAGACTCTAAGAGTAGTTACTAGAAAATAAAGACGTAAATTTGTATTCTATCCTAATTGCTACCTAAAGAGTTTTTATAGTTCTAAGGTAGTCTAGTTTAGAAGATTTAGGTACTTTAGTCTAGAACTATTTTTAGTGTTCTAGCCTAAAAGATTTTTAGCGTTCTAGTCTAGAACCTTTTTAGTGTTCTAGTCTAGAACCTTTTTAGTGTTCTAGTTTAGTAGGCTAAGGTTTTTCTATAACTAAAAACTAATCAAGTAGTAGCCTATTATATAATCTTTCTACTCTAGCGCTAAGTATACTTAGACCTACGCAACTATTAAAATAAAAATTACTTTACTTAGATCTATTATTCTATACTTTTACTTTAGTTTTTAGGTAGTACTATATACTATACTAGTCTTACCTTCTATATACTTACTTACGTATTACTTCTCTTATTAACCTGTATATCTTCTGCGCCTATACTACTATTTGTAAAGATACTAAGTCTATATACTTCTTATAGCTTTCTTACTAAGTATTATACTATTAACCTTTCTACTATAAGTGTTATATCTTAGGCGCTAAGCTAGATCTAGGTATATTACAAACTAGTAATAGAATAGACCTAACATTATTATTAAAGCTAAGCTTAACCTACTATATTATTTAGGCTGCGCTATTACTTAGCTTAAGAGTAATAAGTCTAAGTATAAGATTACTTATAGTAAGAGTACTTACACTTAGTGTAAAGACGCGCATATTATATATAGGCCTTTAAGTTAACTACTATATTCTCTTACTTATCTAGTTAATTCTAATAAATTTCTAGATTAATAATTACTTTAAGATTATAGTTATCTTGCTTTATAATACCCTTGCTTGCAATCCTAAAGTTAAGTAGCTATTAACGTAGTATATAATCTCTAGTCTCTAGTCTAGCTTTATTAATAAGCTTAGAGCTGCTTAGGCAAAGTCTTATAGTAGTAATAAGTCTAGCTACTAGAGTCTAACGCGAAAGGTTACTAAGGTTAATGTTCTAGTAGATATCTACTAGCTTCTCTAGCAGCTTCTTATTAAGTAACGTTAGGAAAAATTAAGATTTGTCTGGTTAGTTTAGTCGCAGCGACCTGCAGCTACCTAACAGCAATACTGTCTACTAGACAATTTACTAAAGTTACCTTACTTACTTCTAGTTGCTAGTAACCTAATAGCAACCTAATAGTAAGTTACCTATATTACTTATATTGCCTATATTACTAGTGTTATTAGTATTACTAGTATTACTAGATTTAATAGTTAAAGACTATTAAGTACTATAGTACTAGTAGAACTATATACTATAGCTAGCTGTCTATATCTTTACACTCTTATAGCGTAAGCTAACTAAGCTAGTCCTTCTTATCTAGTTATATAAGCTTTTTAATTAAATATAGTATAGTTAAATTACGCTTTCTTAAAAGAGAGCTAGCCTAGATATAGCTACTAGGCTTAACATTCTATAGAGCACGTGTTAGTAGGTACACAACGCGCTCTATATATAGAAGGCTATAACTACTACTACTACTTATAGAGTAGTAACTATCTTATTAGTTAGTTATATTAGAATTATATACTATATCTACTAGTACTACACTATCTACTATAGTAGTCTATAGTATTGCGTTATATTTAGGCTAACCTAATAGTATCTATACGTTATACTAGTAAAAGTATATTAAGTTATTATATTAAATATTTGCTACCTCTACTATTTATAACTACTTAATAACACTCTATTTCTTTTTTATACTATTACACTAACCTATTACACTTATATAGTTCTAGTTACTATTTCTCTTTAGTTAAGGTAATTACGTTTAGTTTGTTACCTTTTATTATAATATTATAGGCCTATATTAAAAATACTTTCTCTGCGTCTTCTACTATAATACTCTAGCTACTTCTATAGTTCTTAAACTATAGCTATATATTTACCTTACAAAGGTATTCTAGTATAAGTTTATCTATATATCTATACTCTTCTAGCAAAACATCTTTTACCTTATCTAATACTTTATATACTTTTATATAAATAGTACTAGGCTATACAAGTTATTATATATTATATTACGTTTAGACCTACTTATATTATTAGTGTCTTTGTATAGGACTTTTCTCCTCTTTCTAAAGTCTTTCTTTCTATTCTTTTCTATTAAGTAGTTTACCTTCTTCTTTTCTTTGTTTTATAATTGTCTGCAAGCGTATTATAGTAATCTTACTCCTTTTCTATATAGTTAGCTAGAATATTATCTATATTATTGTTATAAGTATTCTTAATACTAAAATATTAGCTCTATTATTCTTGTTAGTTTATGTATATAGTAATATCCTGTTATATATTATTCTATATAAGAATCTTTTAAATGCCTTCTAGGTTCTTCTATTTTTTGCAAATAGTATTAAAGTAGTCTGCTTTCTACTAGCTAATACTACGTGTAGAACTTATAATATACTCTCTTTAGTGTGCCTATAGAAGAGTATAGTTTTCCTAGTACTATTATTATTAAATTCTCTTATTACGTTAAATATAACTAAGCCTATTAGTACTACTATATTTGCACTTGGTTTTTTAAACTTCTTTTAGTTTCTAGTTATTATAGTAATACTCTATTTCCTGTTATTATAGAATAACTATACTATTGCTACTGCAAGACTAGAGTCTAGAAATCTAGTAGATTTAGGCTGTCTTTAGTTAGCTAGTATAGCTATTTTAGAGGTATACTTGCGTTCTTTAGGTCTTATAGTAAGTAAATAAAGTCTTTAAGTAGTTTACTAGGCTTAAGAACCTATCTGTCTAGGTAGTTTAATATATAAGCACTAGTAATTTCTAGTTATTCTTACCTTATTATATAGGTCTACAAGTTACTGCATATATCTAGTATCTAGGCGCCTACTATTAGCTACTATCCTTAGTAGGCTGTAATAGTACTTATATAGCAAGCAGCTCTTTTGTATAGTATTAAGCTAATATACAATTAAACTAATAATAGTAGAGTATTCTATACTTTTATCTAAGTGTCTAGTAGTATTTAGGCGTATATATACCTATATATATTAAGCTATAGTATTATTGCTATACTATATAGCGTCTTTCTATTATTAGTAAGTAGTTGCGTTACTAGAACAACTCTTACCTTCTCTAGTACAGTCTTATTTTCTAGTAACATAGTTTCCTTTACCTAGCGTTTTTCTTTCTTTTATAGTAGTAACCTAAATAAGTCTATACTAGATAAGAAGAGTTGCAACTCTATAACAGTTAGAACTACTTATTTATATATAGTAAGATATCTTTCTATAATATAATAGCCTTAAGTCTAATAGTAGTTTTCTTTTAACTACTAACTTTTCTATATATTAGTTCTATAGGTTTTTAGTTTATAATAGCTTGTTATACTTATACTACTACTACGTCTAGATTTCTTTTGTTAACAAGTAAGTAAGGCTATAGATCTAAGAGTTTATAGTATTTAATCTCTAGGCTATCTTATTAGGTAACCTTCTAGTTAGGCTAGTATAGTAGTTAGTTATACGTCTATTTTAACACTAGAGTTAAGGCTTAAGGATAGTAGCGTTAGAGTCTAGATAGTTTTGAGTCTCTATAGCGTCTTAGTTTTTAGTATATTAGTTCTAGAGTTATATCTTCTAAGAGCCTAACCTTTATACTTTTATTTGTTAGCGCTTATTTTAGCGCTTGTTTAGACAGAGACATAGTATACTACTAATATTACTTAAATTTGCTACTTAGAACAGAGTATATAGAGTAAGCGCTTACACTTTAAATATTAAAGAACTATTAGTAAGGGTAGTAGAAGTAAGCAATATGTATAGCGTAACAGAGTTTTTACTTTATAAGTATAAGTAGAGTTTTTATAACATATACAGTCTAATATTACTCTAAATTCTGCTAGAGTATATTAATTAAGCTATTTAATTAAATAGCTTCTTGTTCTTAACTATGTGCTAGCGTATATATAGTTATCTACTATTAGTATAAATATTTATGCGTATTATACAAGCAATTAGGCACCTCTTTATACTTAACTAATTATTAGCATATATAATAGTTGTCTACTATTAGCATAAATAGTAGTATGCGTAATACAGGTAATTAGGTACTTTTCTATCCTTAAGTAATTGTTAGCGTATATAATAGTTATCTACTGTTAGTATAATTAGTAGTGCGCGTAATTTAGGTAATTAGGTGCCTTCTTATCTTTCTATTCTTAACTAAATAGTAGTATATATAATAGTTATCTACTATTAGTATAAATAGTTATACGCGCAATGTAGGTAATTTAGTAGCCCTATACATAGAAAACTATTTACCTAGTAAGTTATTATTACACATCTGGTATACTACTATACTAGTTGTATTTGCAGTTTAATTGTAAATAATACCTAGTATATCTTTAATGTAACTGTTTCTTATAATACGCTATACTAGCGTACCTTTATAGACATCTATATTTATATCTACCTATCTCTCTTCTCTATATAGTAGTATATACTGCTATATTTACTTTTAAAGCTTAATTTATGCTCTAATATCTGTATAAACAAATTGTAATTAAGGTTATTAATATACTTCTCTATTACTAGGAGGTTATAGTATATATGCAATAGCTAGTTTGTTCTAATAAGAGTATACTTAATTCTACTTATATTTAATACTAATATAGTTATTATATTAGAAGTAATTTATGTTATCCTTAACTCTTTATTAACTATTTCTATTATCTTTTTACGTAGGTTTCTATCTAGTAAAGCTTACTTTTAATAATTATTTAGTTTAGTTTTATTCTATTATAATCATATCTGTTAGGCTGCGTTGTAGTTACATTAGATAGTAAAGTGTATAATTATCTAGATAAGGCAACTGTTAGCTGTATTCTTTAGTAGTCTATTCTATTATAATATAATTACTCTTATAATTTACTATAGATGTTTTTTTCCTATAGTTATCTATAGAGAATAGCCTAGTATCTTTAACCTTCTTATCTCTTGTTTTACGTTAGAGTATATTAAGTTATATTTCTCTACTATTAGTTATATTATATTATATATACTGTCTTTTAACAATTATATCTAGTGTTACTATAGTAGTGCTATTCTCTTATCTACACTAACTAGTAATTCTAGGTAACTATTATAATATCTCTATAATACCTGTATGCGTAGATAAGGTTTACTAGTATTACGCGTTTATAGTAGTATATAGTATATAGTAAAGAGGTTATATTAGTAGCTGTTACAACCTATAAGCTGCTAGGCCCTAGCCCTACTAAAGCGCTCTCTCCTAAGCAAGAACAACTAGAGAGTATACTTTGCACTGCACTACTAATTAGTTACTAGACTAAGCTACTCTCTCTGCTCTCTTGCTTAACACAGAGCTAATAGAGTAAGATGCTCTCTCTAGTCTCTCTAATTTTACAGAGCATGTAGAGCACACAGAGTAAAGGTAGAACCTCTTTAGTATATAATAACTATAATAAGCTTTTATAAATTATTGTGTTTAACTTATATTACAGATGCTTAAGTTAGTTATATTAAGCTATCTAACTATTATTACTCTTTTTAGAAAGCCTTAGCTTTTACTGTCTTAGTAACAATACTCTCTGTATCTAAAGTAACTCTGCACTTATCTGCAAAAATTAAATTTAGCTGTACCTTTAGTTTACACTAGCATTCTTATTGTTTGCTACTAGACTAACAGTTTTAACACTTTAAACACTCTTATAATAAGCAGTAATATTACAATAGATACACCTAAGCATTCCTACGTAGGACAACCTAGACTTAAGGTTAACAAACCTAATCTTTACTATAGAGACTGCAACAAACTTAAGACCTAGATCTTTTAGTTTAACAGGCACTTCTATGTAAAAGACAAGATTAAGAACGCAAACAAAGTTATCTTTGCTACAACTTACATAAAAGGCAACGCTAAGAAATAAGTACTTCTAATTATCTAAAAGTATATAGATAATAATATTATAGACAAAGATAATACTAACCTTGTAGAAGACTAGCAAGCGTTTAAAACACGCTTATAATAGATTTTCTTACCTCTTAAGAAATTTGTAATTGCAGAATAGAAAATCCAAAGTCTAAAGTAAACCTAATTAACTGCTAACTATACTAATATTTTTTAACAATACGCTAAACAAATCTAGTAAGACAATACTGCTCTAACGCGCATGTATAAGTAAAGCCTTAAAGCTACTGTACAAGCTAAACTAATGCGTAGCAGAATACACATTACTACTTTTAAAGAACTTTAGAATAAAGCTATTTACTTAGATAACAAACTCTACAAATTAGCACTTAAAGATAGGTTTTATTCTTTACATCTATTATAAGAACACAAAGGATTTTACTTAAACAAAAGATATTAAAGACTAATACAACTAAATAAAAGACAACAGCGCTACTACTTTAGACAAAGAACTTATTAACTACGCCTACTAAGAGCATACTTAAAGTACAGACCTAAAGCTATGCACTTAGACAACCTTAACAAAGGCTTAGAATAAAAAAGTTACTTAAAGAAACAACTACTAAAGAATAAGCTTAATAAGAACAAGATTACTTATTGTAACTATAATAAGGTTAGATATTAAGCGTAAGACTATTGCTCTAAGAACAAAGTTATATACTAGCTTAACGTGTTAACTAACACTTTAGAAGAAGATATTAAAGAATAGATTGTAATTAAGAATTAACTTATTGTTTAAACAACTAATAGACTACTAATAATAAGATAGACAAAAGACACTTCTACTATATTAACTAATAACTAGGTCTTAACTAACGCTGTGTTATCTTACAACTAAGAACAAAACTGTAATATTAAACAATTTGAATAAATAAGACTACTCCTACTGTAAACATAACAAAACATTTACAACTAGTACAACTAAACTAACAAAGTTAACTAAGAATATATAGAACAATGTTACTAATCTTTATAAGCCTATTATACTCTTTAGATAAACAAGTACTCTTTAAATATAGATAAAGTTATAGAAAAAGAACAATTGCTACACTTAGAAAACAGAGTCTATAAAACATAGGATTAACAATAGACTACAAAGGTCTATAATACTTAAAAAGACTAAGAACTTACACTAGATAAGCTAGACATACACTTATTACTAGCTAGCCCTAAACTAGTGCGCTAGAATACAACAGTTAGAGAATTGTGTTTAGAGACAAACGCAGTTAGACTATATAAGACGTACTGTAACTTACACATAAAGCAGATATACTATACTAATAATAGACAAGTATTAGTACTAAGCTCTATGCCTACAGAATACTAGGATAGAAAGGTAAACAAATTGTATTAAATCTTGCTTACAGATAAATACCTACAGAATCTTTGTAATCTAAAACACAGACTTCTATTATAGATAGTATACAATAGTAACTACTACTTAACGCACTATACTAGTAAAGTTAACTAATACTTTTTTTAGTAAAAGAAACCTTATAAGTACTAATAGTACAATTACCCTAAAGATACCTACGCAAATTACCTATACAATAAACAAATTATAAGAAGTTTTCTTAATATATTAAAGGAAGAAAGTACATTTAACAGAATGCTTGTTAATAGTAACTGTATAAACTATACATAGTAGTTCTGCTTCCAACTAGAATACAAGAAGTATTACAATAATAAAGAAGCTAATAGATATAGGAAAAATAAGTCTTTTTTAGAGTTAACTTTAGACTCTAGAGAGATACCTAGAGCTGCAACGCAATTAACTTAGCTAATCTTATTAAACTTATAGTAAGAGTTAACAAAACAAAGATAAAAGCGCTTTTAGATTTAAGATTGCAAGTAAACTATATTTTAGGCAATACTTTATTAAGAGCTAGGCTCTAACCTTATTAGAAACAACAATTATATAAACTTTATATTGCAAATAAAAAATAAATGCTTAACAAGTTACTTATTAGATATAAGACTACTACAAAACTTAACATCTAAAGAGCTAAACAAAAGATATGCCTAGACGTCTTTAGATTAGCTGCCTATAACATTATATTAGGACTTTTATAGTTTAGAGAAAATAGCTTACAAGTAGACTAAGAGAAAGAATCTATCTCTTTAGAGAATTATAACAACACAATAGATTCTAAGCCTACGCATTAGCTGCGTTTAATAGTAGATAAAAAGATAATTAACAATATTGCTTTAACTAAGACGTAGTTAAAGATACAACTAGTTAACTTAGATAATTAAGGAAGAAAAACTAATATGTTACAAGTTTTAGAGAAACGTATAACTCTTAATATACCTAAAGAATACAAAAAGTTTAAGAAACTATTTTTAGAAGAAACAGGTCTAGAAGCACTGCCTAAGCATTAAGAGTAGGACTACAAAATTGTCTTAGAAGAAGAGAAAAGGCTAACCTTTAGATTAATCTACAAATTATTAGAAAAAGAGCTAGAAGCGCTCTAAGAACATATCTAAGTAAACCTAAAAAAAAGTTTTATCTAAGCATTAGAATTACTAGCTAGATACTTAATTATGTTTGTACTAAAGAAGAACAGTAAACTACAACTATGTATTAACTTTTAAAAACTTAATAATATTACAGTTAAGAATTAATACTTACTACCTAATATTTTAGAACTATAGAATTAACTAGCCTATACAAAGATCTTTATAGCACTAGATTTAAAAGGCGCGTATAACTTTATACACATAAAGAAAGGCAAAGAATAAAAGACAGCGTTTAGAACACACTACAGCTACTATAAGTATTTAGTAATGCTATTTAGTCTTACTAACGCCTTAGCAACGTGTTAAGCACTTATTAATAATGTACTTAAAGAACACTTTAACATATTTGTTATAGCATACCTTAACAATATCCTTATTTATTTAGAAAATAAGAAAAAACATACAGAACATGTTTATACAGTCTTAACGCTACTAAAAAAGTTCTTTTTAGTAGTAGACTCTAACAAGTATAAATAGCGCTAGAAAGAAGTAGAATTCTTTAGGTGCATAGTTAAAAAGAACAAAGTACAAATAAGTAAGGACAAGATTAAAGTTATTAAAGATTAGCTAACGCCTACTACAGTTAAAGACATCTAATCTTTTTTAGACTTTGTTAACTTTAATTAATAGTTTATTCAGAACTTCTTACTAATTGCTACACTACTTACTAAACTTACACAAAAAGACACACTTTAGAAATAGATAGAAAAACAAAGTTAGGCATTAAAGACGCTTAAAGACGCTTATATAGCACTACTTATTCTTATAGTATTTAAAAGTAAAGAACTGCTTAGATTTAAAACTAACGCATTAGATTTAGCAATTAGAATATGTGCAAAACAAGAATAAGATAAAAAATAGCACTTTATAGCCTACTATTTACAAAAGTTTATACTACTAAAAGAAAATTACAACGTATACAACAAAGAACTACTTGCAATTATAGTAGCACTTAAACATTAGAGAATCTACGCAGAGAGTTGCTTAGATCTTACAATATACTTAGACTACAAAAACTTAACAACCTTTACTTTTACTAAAGTACTTAATTAGAGACAAGTATAATAGTTAGAGATGTTAGAACAATATAAGTTTAAAATTATCTATACACCTAAAAAAGACAATAGCAGAGTAGACGCTCTTAGCTAAAGATTAGACATTGCTAGAACTAAAACTATTAACAGCTTAAGTATCCTTAAAAGATAAGATAACAGATCTCTTAGACTAGTAAAATATATTAATAATCTAACTATAAAGATTAAAATTAATATCTTAGAAGAACTACAGGAATTAATTATACGTTAACACTATAATAATATAGTACACAGTTATCTTAGAGTAAGTGTAAGAGGTTTGTATAGCAGCAAAGTTACAAGATAACAATAGCAGTATAGGTAGAAGTTAGTTAATTTCTATTCTGCTACTTTAGTGCAGAACTGCCCTTTTGTAGATATAACTAGGCGCGTGTCCTTATAACTAGAATGCACTAGGTCTACACTAGCGTAGCGCTGTTAAGACGCTAGGGTAGCTATATGTGTCCTACGCGTAAGAACGCTAGGGTAGTGTTGTTGTAGCGCAGGCGCATTGCTGCACAACTAACAGCTCTACGCTATAGCATTTTTATAATTATTTTCTTTTCTCTAAAATTACTGTTCTAGCAATTTATATAATATTAGGTCTTATTAGCGTGTGCTTAACGTTGTTATTGTAAGGGCTATTATTATGCTAAGGCTAAAACTCTAAGTAAATCTAAGAGGTAGCTAGTAGCTATAGTAATAGCAGAATTATAGTAGAACTTTATGTGCCTAATCTTTTCTACTTTCTTAGTAACAATTATATTACTATTACTACTACACTATTTTCTAGCTCTACGCTATTATAACTCTGTTGCTCTTACATTAATTACTATAAGTACTATACCTATACTGCCTACTACTTTTACTATTCTTGTAAGTAGTGTAACGCTAGCGTTACAACGTTGCTAACTTAGCGTTTAGGCTATATCTATTGCCTGCTGCAGTAGCGTCTCTAATATTAAGCTAGCTAAGCTAGTTTACCTGCGTTATGCTAAGAGTCTAAAGATTAATAGCATAGCGTATAACTATATCTCTAGCAGCCTGCAGTGCAATAGGTGCGCTTATAAGAAGAAGTCTTACACTCTAGTGCTACTAAGTTTTATTAAGGGCTAGAATGCTCTATACTAGTAGTAGTAGCGCTTTACTACTAATAAGGCTAGAGTAGACTTAGATGTTAACGCGTAGGAGACAGCGTTGCGCTAGTAGACTACCTTAGTAGAGCTTTTCCTCTATAAGGAGGTTAAGTTTAGAGGTTGCTATTAGCCTAAGGGTAATAAGATCTAAATCTTGTAGGTTAAGGTAACTAACTACTTTTCTACTATAGTAGAGAGTATCTTTAATCTCTTGTAGGCCTAGGTAAGTTATTTTTTTTCTTTCTTGCAGTTGCTGCGCTGTTATTCTAACGTTATCTAGGCTGATCTACTACTGCTTAGTAAGGCTAACGCGTAGTCTAATTCTAACCTTAATTTAGAAGGCGCTGCTAGCAACTAGAGCTCTAATTCTAGAAGGTGTAAGAAGCAGGAAGAGAAGAGAGATAAAACCTCTCCTTCTTAGAGCTCTACTCTTACGCTTTCTTTCTCTAAAGGAAAAGGTAAAGCTAAAGGCAAGGCTAAGGCTAAGGCTAAGGCTAAGGCCCTTAGGAAACGCCTAGCTAAGTCCTAGCTATTTAGGCAGCCTCTTTTTAAGCGCTCTACTACTAAGGGCAAGCTAAAGCGCTCTTAACGCGCTGCTACTACGCTGTTAACTTGCAAGCTAGTAAGTAATCTAGGTAAAGCTACTATAGAGAGGCAGAAAGGTATAGGAGAGGTTAAGAGAGAGAATAAGGAGGGTAGTAGAGATAAGTTCTCTATCCCTAAGAACCTAGATAATAAGGACTTCCTAGAGTAAGCTAGCGTTTATGCCTAGTTGCGCTACTTAGGCGCTGGCGTTGCGCTGCTAAAGCGCCTAGTTTTTTCTTTTTTCTTTTTTCCTTTGTTTTTCCTTTTGTTTTTTCTGTATATTAATTTGTAATAATAATTAATCTCCTCTCTAGTTATACTTCTCTATAAGTAATTTGTCTATATCTTTTTAATTAACCTACTTGTTATATTCTAGTAGCTAGCCTTTCTATTTAACTAGGTAATTTACTAAACGTCTATTACGCTGCTTTGCTAGAATAGCTTTAACCTTATAGTGTTGCTCTAGCTTATTACTATTGTCTAGGTTAACAGGCCTAGGTAGAATTAATTCTTCTTCCTCTCTTAACACAAATAGCTAGAGCAAGGACGTATAGAATATAAGGTAGATCTTTATGTATAATAGGAGTAAGATTCTAAAAGCTTGTAAGCTAATTTGCTTATTTACTAGAAAGAGGCCTATCTAGCGCAGTAACAGCTTTTTGCTAGCGCTGCGCAGGCGTAGATGCTTTGTTAATAAGAGGATCTTATTCTCTAGCTTAAACCTTTAAGGCCTGTATTTCTTATTATAGTATTGTTCTTAGTATTGTAAACTTTTGTTTTAGTAATTAGCTAAAGCGTTCTAAGTTTGCATAAGCTTCTGCAACCTTTCTTTAATACTAGAAACTTTAGTAGGCGCTATTGGCTTGCAGTTAAGGCGCAGGTAGAACCTATAGCAGGCAAAGAATAGAGATACTCTTAATGTAGCCTGTCTAGCATTATTATATGCAAACTCTACTAGTAACAGAAGGTGTACCTAATTATTAGGTTAATTGCCTATAAAAGCCCTTAAGTATTGCTCTAGTGTTTAATTTTAACGCTCTATTTAGCTATCTATTTATAAATAGAAGGTAGTACTAAGCTAGCGCTTTACCTTTGCTACAAAGTAGAAGTCTACCTAGAACTAAGAAGTAAAGACACTCTCTTAATCTAATATAATACCTTTAGGTAAGCCAAAGAATTATATAACGTATTCTAAGAATAGATCTGCTAATTATAAGGTAGTAACTGTTTTTTGTGTAGAGATATACTTAGCTATTTTTGTATACCTGTTAACTATAACAAGTATTGCGTTGTACACAACGCTATAGCGCTTAGCTAGCAGTAGGCCTATAACAAAATCTATTGTAATTTCTTGCTATAGTCTCTAAGGTTAAAGAAGCGTGTTTAACACGCTAGCAGGGCGCTACTTAAGTAACTTTGTGCCTTAGCACACTAAGCAAGAGTTAATATACTCCTTAAGCTCTTTCTTAAGCCTAGGCTAATAGTAGTATTAGGCTACAAGCTTAAGCGTTTTGGCCTACCTAAAATAGCTAGTAAGTAGATTGTTGTAATACAGCTTAAGGAGCTTAGCCTTAAAGGCTAGCTCTAGTAGAATATATAGTTAGTCCTTAAACTAAAGGCTGCCTAAAGCGTTAAGCTTCTAGTGCCTTAGGCGTTTGCTAGCGCATTAATAGGCAGACGCTAGGGATTTAACGTCCCTGCGTATTACAACTACTTCTAAGTTATTCTGTTATACTTATACACAGATTTTAAAGAAGAACTTAGGAAGTTCCTTATAAGCTAACTTCTTTAAGGCTGCAGCTCTTACTTGTAACTACGTAACCCTTTAGGCTATTACTAGTCTGCCTTTAGAAATCTCCTAATTAGGGCTATAGCTTCTAGCTATTGCCTTAACGCTGTGTGTTAGGCTTATAGAAATATCTTTACTAAGATATAGAGTGCCTGCTTACTATTAAGCTGTTGTCTAGCTTCTTACTAACGCTAGCTCCTTACTAGGTAGCTTAGCTTAGGTTTCTGCTAGCTGCAACTTCTTTTGCAGTGCTAGCAATATATCTAATAGTTAAACATCTAGCGTATTGCTGTTGTCTATAGGTTGCCTTAAAGGCCTGTCTGCAGGATTTGTTTTTCTAGACTAATACTTAATCTTAAAGTTGTAAGCAGCTAGCTTTATTGCCTAGCTAGCCTATCTTTTAGACAGAGTTAACGTGCCTATAAAGCCGCGTAGGTTGTTATAGTCTGTCTATATTTCTAACCAAATTACTAGCCTCTTAACATAGTAACGCTAGTGCTACACTGCTATAATAATAGTAAGAAGCTCTAGGTTGTATATATAGTAGTTCCTTTCTATAGGTAAGAGCTTTCTTAACTAGAAGGCTACAGGGTGCTAGTTTCTATCTGTATAGAGTTAAGAGAAGATACCTACTACTCTCTAAATAGAGGCATTAGTTTCTAACTTAGATAGAAGTGTATAATTGTAGTGCTGCAGGATAGGCGTAGTTGCAAACCTGTTATATAGCTAGCGCTTTGCTTTCTCTGTAGCGTTAGGCTAGTTAAAAGGACTAGACTTCTTCCCTTAAACTAATTCTTTTAGAAGATTAGTAATTAGGCTAATAATAACAGAGAAACTCTATATAAAGTGTTAATAGAAGTTTATAAAGCCTAGGAAGACTTAAACATTCTTAAAGGACGTTAGCGTAGGCTAATTAATAACTACGCAAACCTGTTCTAGATCTATTATAACACTATTAAGGCGCACAATAAACCCTAGAAACTTAACTTAGTTAGTAGTAAAGGTATACTTTTTTAAGTTAACAAAAAGACTGTATTCTCTTAGCTTAGCAAGTACTTTTCTTACTTGTTTCTAATAATCCTCTCTCTTTTAAGAAAAGATTAGAATATTATTAAGATAGACAACGCAAAAGATATCTAAATATAAGGCTAAGGCTCTATTAATATACCTCTAGAACGTAGCAGGCGCGTTAGTTAGCCTAAAGGGCATAACTATGTACTTAAAGTAGCTGTATTGCGTGCAAAACGCTGTCTTCTACTTATTGCCTTACTAGATCCTAATCTAGTAATACGCATTCTTAAGATTAAGCTTAGTAAACTTTACTAATCTACAAAGCTAATTAAGAGTTTTTCTAATTAAGGGAAGAGCTAGTCTATTCTTCTTAGTAACTTAATTAAGGCCTTAATAATCTACGCAAAGGCGTAGCGTTCTATCTTTTTTAGGTACAAATAGAATAGGTGCTCTTGCAGGGCTTATACTTTCTTAGATCTAGCCTAGGCTTTGCGCTGTTGCTAAGTAGTCGCGCAGTACGCTTAGCTTCTTTAGTAAGAGGTTATAGAGTAGCCTATATAGAGCTATAGTTCCTTTTTCTAACTTAATAGCGTAGTTGCCTCTATAGTGCTGCAGCAGCGCGTTAGTAGTGTTACTATTTGCAATATCTTTAAAATCCTTAAGTTTAATAGGCTATAATAGGTATTTAGCAAAAGAAAATTGTAGACTGCCTACTAGGACTGCGTACACGCTTAGCTTGTTATAAAGAGATCCTATAAAGGTTTTTACGTCTTTAACTCTTATTGTATTAGTGTTAAGCTTATAGCGCTACTACTTTAACTTGCAGTTAATAATAACGCGCTCTTCTTTTAGGCTTAGTAGACCTAAAATAACAGGTTATGCTGCATTAGCAATCCTGTATAAGATAGTAGTAAAGGACTTAGTTATACTCTAGTTGTCCTTTATTATTAGATAAGCTTAATAAGTATAGAAGCTAGGTATAGTGCTTAAGTTAGGTAAGTAGATAGTTAGTAGCGCAGCGCTGTTAATACAAGAAAGATTTTTAAGTAAAGTAACTCTTTTGTTAATAGTGCTAAGTTCTGCACTATAGTTAATTAGGATTTGTATAGGCTGCGCAGCGCTGTTGTTACGCAGCGTCCTAAGTACTTTAATATAATCTTCTTATTATAGTAGAACTTAGGCTGTTAAGAGAGAGGCTTTTCTTAGGCCTACTTATTTTTTATTTGTATTGCGTTTAAACTAGTAACAGAAGAAGAGCTGTTAAGCCTTAATCTACACTCTCTAGCCTAATAGCCTATCTTACTGCAATAGTAGTAGGCGTTAGTTAGCTTTAGGCTTAGGTTTACAGTGCTAGCGATACAACGTTATAGAGCTGTTGCGTCTAGTTTAGGCTGCAAAGTTTTTCCTGTACTAGGCGTTCTATGTGTGCAATAGTATAGTAATAGTATACTACTACTATAGCGTAAGTTGTCTTCTAGCGTTACAGCGTGTTTAACAAGTTCTCTGCAGGTAGTAGAGAACTTAGTGTAGTTAAAGAGGGCTACTCTAATCTTTAGGTAGAGTTTACTGTATAAGTGTATTACTAGGTATTTCTACTTATAAGAGAGATTTACCTAATTTTCTAAAGTAGATAAATAGGCTGCAAATTTATTTACTGTTTAGCTGTTCTTTTAGGATGCCTTTTAATACTATATAGTAACTTAAAGCTCTCTATTTATAGAGCTCTTAATCTAATTAAGTAGAAAAGATATTATATTACGCTACGCTAGCGTTTTACTGTTATCTTTCTATTTCCTCTATATCTATATCTGTTAAAACGTAGTTTGTAAGTACTAGAGGGTAAAAGTAATCTTTTAGTCCTTAAGCTAAAAGGCTAAGAGATCTAATTAAAAGGCAATAGATAGCCTAGCCTTAAAGTTCTAATACTCTCTAATTCTTTTGCCTTTAAAGACAGGGATTTTCTTAATCTTTAGCCTGCGCCCTAGTAGCGCTAATAGGTTAAGTTAGGGGCGTTGCGCTAGTAGAGACGTGTTGCGTTCAACTAGGAGGGTTAGTAGATCTAGTTTATTTAGAGCGCCTAAAAGCTGTTTAAGAGGAAGAAAAGGCTGTTTACCTGCTAATAATTACTCTTATTAGCGTACTTTCTCCTCTAAAGTCTAGATCTTAGCTTACTTCTTAAGCTCTTAGCGCTAGCGCTTTAGCTGCGCTAAGCGTTCACCTAGGCTAAGCATTAATTTCTTATTAAGAGTATTTTCCCTTAATAGGTTAGCTAGTAGGCTTAAAGGCAGATCTTAATCTATTGTTATTAAGTAACTAGGCTGCTATCCTTTTGCAAGATAGAGGAATTAAAACTATAAGAGGTTTGTATAGCAGCAAAGTTACAAGATAACAATAGCAGTACAAGTAGAAGTAAGTTAATTTCTATTCTGCTACTTTAGTGCAGAACTGCCCTTTTGTAGATATAACTAGGCGCGTGTCTTTACAACTAGAATATACTAAGTCTACGCTAGCATAGCGCTGTTAAGACGCTAGAGCAGCTATGCGTGTCTTACGCGTAAGAACGCTAGAGTAGTGTTGTTGTAGCGCAGGCGCATTGCTGCGCAACTAACAGCTCTACGCTGTAGCATTCTTATAGTAAGCTAAACTATAGAACTAATTTAACAGAATTACTAGTTTAAAAATATAAAGGACAAGATAAGCGCTTACATTAAGAAATATGCAGACTGTTAATATAACAAACATAGTCTATACGCACTTTACAAAGAAATATAGCTAATAGAGCTCTTAACTAAGCCTTAGACAAACATATTAATAGACTTTGTAACAAGACTACTACTGTTAAAAGACTCTGCTACAAGATTAGCCTATAACACTATTATAGTTATAGTAGATTGCTTTACTAAATACGCTATAATACTACTTTTTTAATAAGACTACACAGCTGTTTAGCTAGTGCACGTACTTAAGGATAGACTTATTAGATACTATAGCATACTAAAGTTAATTATTAGCAATTAAGACAAACTCTTTACGTTAAATTATTAGACTACCTTAATAGCGGAAATTAGGATGTAACAGAAGCTATTAGCAGCTTACTATCCTTAAACTAATAGCTAAACAAAAAGAATAAACAGAACTATAAAAATGTATCTTAAGATATATAGTAACTTGCAACAGACAAATTAGGTCTAACTATTACTAATAGTACAGTTAGCTTATAACAACAAATTGTCTAAAGCTACAGGCAAGACGCTATACTTTGCAAACTACAGATAACATCTAAATTTCTTTACAAGAACACTACTTAGCTCAAAAGCTAAAGCTGCTATACAGATAGTAGAAGAAATAAAGAAAACTTATATTAAAATAAAAGAACAAATATAACACGCTTAGACATAAAGCATCTTATATGTTAATAGAAAACAAAAAACAACACTTTAGCTAAAAGAGTAAAATAAGGTGTATCTTTATACTAAAAATCTACGCATAAAACAACTAAGCAAAGGACTTAACTATATTAAAGTTAGACTGTTTTTAATTTTAAAAAGAAACAGACTAGTTACATATATACTTAAGCTTCTGCTAGATACAAAGATCTACCTTAGATTCTACGTAAGCCTACTAAAACTAGCTAACCTAGAAACACTATTACAGTAAACCTTTTGCTATAAACTTAAAGAAGAAAATAAATTTAAAGTTAAAAAAATAATAACACACTAAGACAATAACTATGAAAAAGAATACTTAGTTAAATAGTTAAGATATAACAATACAAAAAACATATAAAAACTAAAAACAAACTTAACAGACTGCTGCTAACTCTTAACGCAGTATAAGTAACAGGTTTACCTAAGTACAAAGGCACACAAGCCTCTTATACGTTGTTAACTATGCTATCTATAGAACTCTAAGTAAAAGGTAATAATGTTATTTTACTAAAAGATAGTATAGCCTCCTAACGTTTAAGTTGTTAAATAGACGTTTCCTCTACAGAGATAGCCTCTACTACCTAAGCAGCGTTTTCTTTTAACAAACGCTGTGCCTCTTGCTCTTCTTGCTAAAGCGCATCTAGATGCGCTTATAGACAATCTTTTTCTACCTTAATAACTAACTATTTATTTTTAAATATGTAGATATTATAATCTTTTACATTTAAGCAATTGCACTTGCTGCACCTTCTACAACAAATATGTACTAAACAAATATAATTAGCTAGTTAATAGTTATAACAAGCTACAGGCATAACATTACTAAAGATATTAATAAAAGAAGAAAGTTCTAGTTAACGTTAAGTACTAGATTTAGAAAGGACCTTTAGCATAATAAAGACTCTAAGAACAAAGTCTAAGAGAAAGAAAGATAGTGTTACAACCTATAAGCTACTAGGCTCTAGCTCTACTAAAGCGCTCTCTCTTAAGTAAGAACAACTAGAGAGAACACCTTGTACTATACTACTAATTAGTTACTAGACTAAGCTACTTTCTCTGCTCTCTTGCTTAACATAGAGCTAACAGAGTAAGATGCTCTTTCTACTTTCTCTAATCTTATAGAGTATATAGAGCACACAAAGTAAAGGTAGAACCTCTTTAGTATATAAGAACTACAATAAGCCTTTATAGATTATTGTATTTAACTTATATTACAGACGCTTAAGTTAGTTATATTAAGCTATCTAACTATTGTTACTCTTTTTAGAAAGCCTTAGCCTTTACTATCTTAGTAACAATACCCTTTGTATCTAAAGCAACTCTACACCTATCCGCAAAAACTAACCTTAGCTGTATCCCTAGTCTACACTAGCATTCTTATTGTTTGCTACTAGACCAACAGTCTTAACAGTAGCCTTATACTATAGTTCTATGTTATAGCGCCTATTATATTAGCAGGTTTGTGTTCTATTAGATATATTAAAGTAATAGTAGAGCTATTATTAGATATATAATTCTATTTACTATATCTAACACTATATACTAGCTGTCTTACTATATTTACTTTTATTTATAATTCTATACTATACGTATCTAGTCTTAATTAAACGTAAAAGAATATAGTCTATTATATCTGTCCTTATTAATGTAATTGTTTATATAGTATAAAACACAAACCTTATTATTAAGTATAGGTAGATTCTTTAGTACTAGGTAAATTAAGTAAACAATAGTTATTATGTTATATATCTTAAATACTTATAGTATACGTTATTTAGTTTTTATACTATATATATAGTAGTACACGCTTAGCATCTCTATTATATAATTAATTTAACTATTATTATTAAATACTTTAACCTTACAAAAGGTACCTATATACTTATATTTTTCTTTCTATTCTTGTCTTAGTCTTTGTTATTAATAAATGTAAGTATTAAGTATACCTAAGCTATAGCTCTACTATTTGTAACAGTCTAAGACAGTTATATATAGTTCTTATATTTAAACTCTTACACCTATATATAATCTTTGCGCTATTTTGTAGTCTTATACTTGTTAGGCGTGTATTACACTATGTTTTCTTTGCAATATTTTAAGTTATTGTAGCGTATACCTAATAGCTTTAAGTATCTTATAAAAGAGTATATTTTTACATTTATTCTGTTTACCTAGTAAAGGTTAAAGTCTTGTCTATCTTTGTTATATAGAGTAATAAGGCAGCTAGTTACCTTCTAATAGTAGTATTAGATAAATACTATAGTAGTTTGTGTAAAGTCTAGCAACGTAATATATATAGTTACCTTACTAAAGAGTAGTATAATAGAATTTAGTAATATACCTAGTATAAACTATCTAAGTTGTCTAAATAGTATTACAATTAACACGCTTATAGTAAATATATAATTGCACTAGTTAGTAGTAGTGCACTATTAACTTTAGTCTATAACTATCTTGTATTTAAACGCTATAAGCGTAAGCTGTCTAGAGTTATAGAAGTAGATTTGCGTAAGAAAGTCTCTCTTGTTTATTATTAGGTAGAATTATCTTATTATTATAATATAGTAGGCCTTACTATTTATTCTAGTATATATACTATTAAGGGCTCTATATATATAGATATTATTAATAATATAGGTTAGTGCGTGCTATTTAAACTAGTTAAAATCCTTTTCTTTTTCTTACGTGTGTCTAAAAAGTTAACACTTTTCTTTTAGAATATTTATTTGTTTAATAGCTAACAATATATACTTTAACGTGTTTTTATTATAACTTTTGTATTATAATAGTACTAGTAGATTATACGCAGAGTAGATAAAATACAACGCGTATAGTGCCTTAGTTACTAGTAGAAAAGACACTACTATTGTAAATTAGCAAATTACTACTTTTTATTCTACGCTAGTCTACTGTAATACTTCTATAAAAGCCCTCTTATTATTAAACTGTTCTAGTCTAGTGTTACACCTAAACCTAGTAGAACCTTTTATTTACTAGGTATAGCTATTATCTTCTACTACTAGAACTACAGTACTATTCTAGCCCTTCTTTTATCTAAAGTGTATATCTATTAGTATATCTTCTATAAACTCTAATATCTTTAGAACTAACTTCTTAAGCAGTAGATATAATATATCTATAGCTAATAACTTATATATATTAAAGTTATAGTAATTCTAGTTAAAGCACTCTACTAGATAAATATAATTTTTATATCTTTTATTAAGACAACAACTCTGTTATAAGCGTGTATACTCTTTTATTTACTATAGATATTTATTATATAAGTTTTCTTGTTTATCTAGTATTACTATATATTAAGAGTAGTGTCTATTTTTCTTTATACTTGTTAGTAGCACTTACTGTTTATAGTTAGCTAGAATTGTATAAATAGTTAGGTAACACTATTACGTCTATTAGTTAGTATACTCTAGTTATATACTGTATTTAGTAGCCTTTTTAAGTACTACAGGTACTAGTTAGCTTCTATTTTCTATAGTAACTCTCTGTTGTTAACGCTGTAGTTAGTTCTTACGTAATAACAGTTTGCTTATATAGTAATAATACACTTTACTCTTTAAAATAAGATCTAAAAGCTTAGCTATTAAGATAGATCTAGCTAGTAGTATTCTAGGTATTATTCTGCGTTATTATGCCTTATAGTTAAGATTCCTAATAGTAGCGTATATTAGCTATGCTACTATATTACTAGATATTATAGATAACTACATTTTGTCTACTGCTAGTATAATTAGTATAATAGTTACACTATCTAGCAAGCGCTATTATATTAACTACTACTAATTTCTTAAGTGTAGTTTGTAATATACTCTTATAGAATTGTTAGGCGTGCCTATAAATAAACAGCTAGGTGTGTAAACTATCCTATTAGTAAATCGGTAATAACTAAGTATAAAGGTTATTTATAATATAATATCCTAGTATATAAATATATATTAGTTAGGTTAGAGGTTTAATAACCTAGATGTAATCGCAACGTTCTTATATATCTATACGTTATCTTATAGCCTAGATTAAATGTTTAATATAGCCTGTTACTATTAGTGCTCTACTTAGAACTATAGCTATAAATATAGCTTGTGTAGCTGTGTATTATTAAAGAGGCTGTTAATGTTACCTAATATGCATTTTATCCTTTATAGCTATAATATAAACGCTAGTGCAAAAAGAGAACTAAAGGGCTCTACTATATTATTCCTATTAGTATAAGCACACGTGTACTATTTAGCTGCGTATAGCCTACTACTTTACGTCTACTATTTCTAAACTAAATAGTTTGCTAGCGTGCTGTCTACTTACTGTCTAAAATAGATTATCCTATCCTTATATAGACGCTAATATTAAGCCTATCTACTTTTTTACCTTATATTTAGCTAGAGTATAGTTACGTTTATATAAGGTGTTGCTATATACAACAGGTGCTATATTATCTTTAGTAGTATCTATTGCGTTATAGCTATTAGAGTTATACTATTATATTATAGAGTTAAGAGTTATAACTAGCGTATTATTAAGTAGTAAGTAGTAATACGTCTAGTATTAGGCACTATGTTTAACAAGTCCTCCTTATATCTTAGTGTAAATCTATCACTAATTTATTTATATATAACTTTATAGTTTAGGTATAAAAAAACTAAGTATATAAAAACGGTATTAATATTAGTTATATAGTGTTAGAGTAGTTACTGGTAGCATCTATCTTATACTGTATAGTCTGTTATCTACTATAGTTTACTAAAGTCTACTATAGCTAACAGTTACCTACCTTGTGTATAGAACTATACTAATAGTTATAGGCGCAACAACTAATATTTTTCTTTTCTTCTATATTTCTTATTATACTAACAGCTATTGCGTTATTGCACTAGTGCTTACTTGTTAATAACTAGGTTAGTTAGGCTAGCTAATACAGCTTAATAAAGATTAATATTAATAATAATTGTTATACTAAAAAATATTAACACTGTAGAATAAGTAAGTTACTGCGTGTTTAGAATATATATATTAGAACCTAGACGCATAGAAAGGTAAGTATACCTGTAAGTAGACACGTATAAGATTTGAATATATAAAAAAAATAGACTAGTAGCTCTAGTAGCCTAGTTTACAACCTGTACTAAGGTAGCTAGGCTTCCTATAAACAGAAGCAGGTAGAATAGTGTACTATATATGCTATAGGTAAGACTAGTAACAGGCGTAGGCAATTACTTAATAGTAAGAAATAATAAACATAATTTATATATAGTGTTAACTAATATTCTAAGCAGCTAGTATATTTAATCTTATCTAGTTTTAAAATACTTATAAATCTAATTTATATTCTTTCTCTAGCATAGTATAAGATAGTTGTCTACTAAAGACTACTGTTTAAACTTACTATAATATGCAAATATAATAGAAGCTAAATAGTAATAAATACTATTAATAAACTGCTATACTTTAAACGCATCTACGTGCTGCTTACTCTTAAACTATTAGTACTAATAAAGTATATAATAGCCTTACTAGCTAGCTATACTCTACCTCTTACTATATATACGTTTTTCTAATATTAAAACTAGAGATAAATTTACCTGTATATCTCTAGTCTTAGAGTTAATGTAATAGTCTTTTGTTAAAATATATATAAAACCTTATATTATTTTTATCTATTATATACTTGCGCCTCCTTATATTTTCCTAACCTTAAAACTAGAGATAAATTAACCTATATATCTCTAGTCTTAGAGTTAAAGTAATAGTCTTTTGTTAAAATATATATAGAACTTTATATTATTTTTATTAATTATGTACTAACGCCTTCTTATTTTTTCCTAACCTTAAAACTAGAGATAAATTTACCTATATATCTCTAGTCTTAGATTTAAGGTAATAGTCTTTAGTGAAAATATACATAGTATATTATATCATTTTTTTCTATTATAAGACTAAGAGCTGCGTCTATAATATATAAAACAAACTACGTGTAGGTTACATATACAGCTACTTCTTAACACATAACTTATACTCTTAATTAAATGTTACTATCTTTATATATATATTTCTTAGAAGTCTAAGAAACTTAATTCTTTATTATATTTTTACTCTTATAAAACTAAAACTATACCTATTACGTCTACATGTTTGTGCAGTTTAAAAATCTAGAACTAAGCTTTACTATATTATTAGCACTATACATATACTACTTCTTAGTCTACTAGTATAAAAGTAAATTTATGTTCTAGATAAACTTTTTAGCAACTATTTAGATGTTGTAGCTTAACTAAGATACCTTATAACGTGATTAACAACAAAGATCTCTATAATAACAGCTATAATAGCATCCTAGTGCGTATATTAATAACTTAGCCTAAATTAAGAGCACTATTATTGCAATAACTTTGTTATATCCTATAATACTATTACTTAACTAAGATACCTTATAACGTGTTTAACAATAAAGATCTCTACGCTAATAGCTATAATAGTATCCTAGTGCGTATATTAATAAATCAGCCTAATATAAGAGTACTATTGTTATAATAACTTTGTTATATTCTGTAATACTATTACTTAACTAAGATATCTTGAAACGTGTTTAATAACAAAGATCTCTACGCTAACAGCTATAATAGTATCCTAGTGCGCGTATTAATAACTTAGCCTAACTTAAGAACGTAATTCTTATAATATTAGGTAACTAGATAATATTAGAGATATAACTATAATTTACATACTTTTATCTATATATTGTTCCTAGTAAAAATCAAGGATAACATTAAGTTACAGTTATTTGTTAGAACTTCTCTATCTTAGTACTCTTATTAAGCTCTTTAATAGTAAAGCCTGCCTAAGTGTCTATAATCTCTCTTATACTATATACAATATATTTCTGTTAGACTCTATAAGTAGCAGTCTAACGTCTAGATATTAAGATATTCTAACTATAACTTATTTAACCTTAAGTCTTATACTATTACTTAGCTTTATTATAGCTTGAAGAACTTCTACTAACGTAAAGAAGTTACATGTATTAAACTTCTCTATACTACAATACTGCTAGCTATTAATAAAAAGAATACCTACTACGCTAGTAGGTACAGCTAAGACCTTAAAGAACGCCTATATAAATTAAATTAATAAGCCTATATTTATTTATCTTAGATAAGCTTAGCAGAGAAAAATATATGTAAGAAGTAATATATAATACTTTATAAATCTTATATATAGTACATAAGGCAGTAAATACTTTAAACGTATTAATCTCTATAATTAGACCTTTCTAACAATAAGTAGCTATAGTTATATTGCACTATTAGTAACTATTATCTACTAGAGAATACTATTAGTGCTGCACGCAACCTACTACTACAGCAGGCTCTTTTAATAACTAGCAGCTATAGTAACGTTGCACTATTAGCAACTATTATCTAGTAGAAAATACTACTAGTACTATACGTAACCTACTACTAAAGTAAGCCTTTCTAATAACTAGCAGCTATAGTTGCGTTACACTATTTATAACTATTGTCTACTAAAGAGTACTACTAGCGTTAATTATAAGCTATCTATTGCAATAGGCACTTAGAGTAACTAATTAGTACTATAATTATACTAGTATAGGTTTAAGGCTAAGCTTAGATTTTGTTTTATATTAAATGCTATAAGTAGCTACTAGAGTATTAGTATACGCAAGAGTATTATCTTTACTATATTAGATAGTAGATTACTCTTTGTAAATATATCTAGTTCTTTCTGTTATTCTACTACTATAACTTTAAGCCTATATTATCTAGTTTATAGATAGGTTAGGGTCTAATACCTAACTAGTAATATAGTTATACCTAAAATATTATAGAACGTATTAAAGTTTGTAAACATAAGGCATTATTTTTATATTTAACACTATAATAACTTACTATATAGGCTACCAGAGCCTTTTACTACTATATGCAACTAAATAATATAACTAATATTCTTCTAACAATACAAAAACACCTAGATAGTAGTAAAACTAAACATACTAGCTATAATTACGCGTATAATAGGCATCTGAAATAAAAAACTCTTAATGTAGCTTTATATAACTAGTATATAGAGTTGTAAGCAGCCTATCTTAATGTTACTAATAATATAATTTGCAGAACTATATGTTACCTTTAGTAATAGCTGCCCAAATATAATAGCTACAAAACACTTAAGTTTTATAATAGATAGCTTAATATATATAAATAATAATATAGTATATAGTTATATAAATAGTTTGCAAAAACAGTATATAACTATAGTAGTATAACGGTTTAGAACATTAAGCTTATAATAGAAGAGATTTGCAATACAGTAAGTAGATACGCGCCTAAGAATTTATATAATATAGATAAGGCTAGTATATACTAAAAACATATGCTGCAATATATATTAGTAGATAATTTAGAAGCTAGACTTAGACTAAATAGAAAGTACATAACTAGTGTACTATATATATACATAGATAGCTTAAACTAAGTGCCTCTATAGTTTATAAGATTCTTAAACTATATAACTTGTATAGATAGTAAGAAAAACCTATATATCTATACTCTTAGTTGTGTCTATTAGTGTAATAATTCTACCTAAATAGACACTAATATTATGCTAGAATAGCTAAAGTAGTTTAATAACTATATAAACAGACAAGTATTATTACTAATTAATAGGTTTCTACCTTACAAATATATAGCAGTAGAGCTTTAAATAAGCTACTTATTACTGTTAAATATTTAGTAAATACAGTGTTAATATAATACAAGCTTATTAAAGTAAGAGAAGTTATAATACTTACTAATATCATAGAGTTATATTTCTGCTTCTAGGTAGTATAATACTATACTAACTAATAGACTAAGACATTACCTGCGTATAGAAAACTAAAGTCTTGACCTATTTTTTACACTTTGTAGTAGAGAAAAGTATAATAGGCAAATATTCTACTAAAACAATAGATATTATTTACGCTATTTAGTAGAGATATTGCGTGTAGTATAATAAGATAAGAGTTAAGACTATGCGCAGTAGCTAGTAGATCTTAACGTGTCTAAACATATACTACAGCCTATAGCTATGTATAAATAACTTCTAAAAGACTAACTATAAGCTTAATAATTTAGTTAACTAGCTTAAAGACATACGCGTTATTAATAGTATAGACGTTAAGAGCTTTATTAAGTTACCTAAAAAACGCAATCCTAACTACAAAGATCTAGCCTACTTCTAAGACTATATTGTTACAACATATAGCCTAAATAAGATAAAGAAAAACTTTAAGGTACTATTACTTTCTAGACTATTATACTATAAAGTAATAGATATAATAGATTAATTATAAGTGTATATAGGTTAGTAAGAGTTTACTGCAAAATACAGGTAATATATTAATAAGCTAGAAGTACTGTAATAGTTAACTTTAAAAAAGATAGCTATAGAGCTATAAGACAAACGCTAGAAAGATATATGTAATTAGGTAGTAAGACTACGCTTATTTAAACACAAGAATGCTATATACCTAAAATAAGATAATACTAGGCTATCTATAAGTATAAAAACTAAAAGTAATGTTATAGTATAGTTATAGTTAGAAAAGTGTAATAATACTATACTTAACTAGAATAAGAATAGCAATTGCACAAATTATCTTATAGAGCCTATAATTTTTAGTAGTTAAGCTAGCGCATTAACTAAAATAAGTAGATAATATTAGCCTAGCAAATACTAAAATTAAAGAATAATTACCTAGCACTAACTATATTAAGCTAAAGACTAGATTAATAATCTAAAGCAGTAGTATATAATCTATATAACTAAAAGAGTAGAGTTATTAAGAAATTATATATATATAGTAATATCTAGGCAAGATAGTAGTATAGAAAGTTAAGTAATCTAGTATACTAGTACTAAGTAAAGATACTGTACTATAAAATATATTAACAAAAGATAAGGCTATTATATAAGAACATAAGATAATAGATAAAAATTGTTTTCTTTGTAAAATACTGTATACTACACACGTTGTAATATTAGTTCCTAATACTAAAAGAGATTTCCTAAATAAAAGATTACTACTATATTAATAGTAAACTTAGCGTAAAAAAGAAGAAAGTAATTTTCTTATAAATAAATCTATAGAACGTAAAGTAGAATTATCTAGTTAAAAAGATAAACGCCTTAAACTAACATTAGAATATATAATAGAAGTAGGCTGCTGTACACTTTCTTACTAGCTGCAAACTACGTATACTATAGAGATCTATTAATTACTATCTACACTAATAGTATATAGTCTAAAGCGTTAGATACACTAATAGATAATATAGAATTGCAATAGAATAATATAATACAAAAAATTAGAAGGTAACAAATAGCTTTCTCTACTAACAAAACTATAGATATATAAGAAATTTCTCTATAATTATATATAAACTGCTAGACGCTAGTATATAATATAAACCTTCTAACGCAGCCTTACTACGTGTTTTTACTAAGGCTAGAGTTCTGTAGTTATACCTATAACACTAAAGAAACAGATATAAACTATTAAATATAATACTATAAATCTAAGATTATAGAAGGTATTTATATATTGCTAGCTACCTAGAATAAAGTAATAACTTTTTAATAAATATTATTACACTATATAGAGCTATAGATATTAGAATAAAGTAGTATATATATAGCTAACAAAGAGATACTATAGTACGTGTAGAAAACACAAACTTAAATACCTAAAACAACCTAGCCTTTACTAACGCAGATAAATAGAAAAGGTAACCTACTAGCTGTATAGCAAATGTTAACAAATAATATAAAAACTATAATTTATAAAGGATTCTATATAAAAGACTACCTATACTAGCTATATATTAGGCAGATAATAACGTACCTAAGGAATATAGCTATAGACAAAAACAGAATAGCATAAACTAGAGGTTATGCCTATAAAGTATTATACTAATAGACTAAGTTAAGTAATTCTACTAATACAGAAATAATAAGGCTAATAAGAAATAATATAAATAGTAATACAAAAGTTAGAAAAAAATACTTCTAAATACTAACTTTATAAGATAATATAACTAGGTATAACTTATAAACAGACGCGTCTATATTACTATCTTATAGTTATATAAACTAAGATTATTAAAAGTATTATAGACTAAGAAACTAGATAGTATAGTATAGTGCTACTATAAGAGGACCTAGGTTTAGGTATAACCTGTCTACTACAATAGCACTAGTAGGTTTAGCTAAGTTTACTTACTAGACTAAAGAAAGTACTACTACTAGAATATACAAAAGGTAAGTTGCCTACACTATAATATAAAACTCTAAGTAAGAAATTTACTTAGTACTATATAGTACTATATAGTACTCTATAGTACTATTCTAAGAATAATACATAGTAAAAGGCACTTCTTCTTAGAATATATCTTTACTTACCTTAAAGATATAATATAACGCGTTAGCGCTAAATAAAAGGCTATATAATACTAGGATAAAACTCTACTTACTTTTACTTACACTTATAATTTTAAACTACTACTATAACTATATAATGCTGCGTTACTATAACAGACGTACTATAACTATATAATACTGCGTTACTATAACAAACGTACTATAACTCTATAATAATAATAATACAGCTATAATATAAATATACGTAATTTTCTACGTTATATTTACTACACCACGCTATATATTACAATACTAATACAAGTAAGTATATAACATAAGCACATCTATATATACTAACTAAGCTATAGCTATTCTACTATTCTTGTACCTATCTATACTATTCTTAACTATTACATATAATATATTATATAAAACGCGCGTTATAAGAACGCAATAATAAGTATAACTAATATCTACCTTAATTAAATAAATAGTATCTAAGTAATGTAAAGAAAATAACTACTAATAATATATTGCAAGTAGTTATAAGAGTAGGCTATAATATCAATATAGTAGACTAGCGTATATAGGTTAGAGATAACATATTTTATTTAAGATAAGAATATATATAACAAGATTAAACAGGTATACCTATAGGCTAACTACCTAAAGATAATGCGTAGCCTAATAATAGATAAGTAGCTTAAGTATACTATATACTCTAGACTAACTAATAGTAGTATACTAAGAGAATTCTATAAGGCAATAGCTAATGCTATATAGAAGAAGATAATCTTAGAAATTTAAGACTATAGTAACAAAGTTAAAGCTAAACATATAGAAAGATAGCTAATACCTGTAAACTTAGAACTAGAACGCACGCAGTTAGTATTAGTAGTCTTAAGCTCTTCTACTACTTTAGGAACTTAGCTAATAGGCTTTACTATAATAATAACTAAACTATTACTTAATAACGTTAATATCTATATTATAGACAGCGTACATTATTAAACTACTTAGACCTTTCTACTTTTAAGGCTTATAATAGCTGTATATTAATAGTAGCTTCAAGACAGTAACTTTAGAATAAAGCTATAATATCTTAAATACAGTGCACTTATTAAATACCTATTGTAACTAAAATTTATAGACTAGTATATAGTTAGAACTTTAAAGATATTTAACGCGTTAGCACTGCGCCTAATTACTAAGAATAATAATCTAGCTATAACTATTAACTTATGCATTAAAATAAGAAGCCTTAACAGCGTTGCAATTAAATACTAGACTCTTGTATAAGATAAAGTTAAGCCTAGTAGTAATATAACCTAGAATAGTATATAAATAATAATAGCTAACTACATAATATAGTGCACTTTACTTTAGGCAGTAATAGTAATATTATAAACCTAGTAGGTACTACTAGAGATAAGAAGTAAAGGCGCCTCTACTTAGAGCTTAACAATAATACTAAAGATAATAACTATAAATAATAAAAGACAATAAGAGCGCTAGCAGACCTAGCCTGCAAACTATTAATAGGACTTAAAGCAAATAGTAGCAAACGCTTTAACAGATAGAGCAGAAGTAAGAAGAAGAAGGATAATAGCCTAAACATACGCATTAAGACTTTAACTACTAAAATTAAGCGCCTAGAGAAGTAGAATAACAGTACTATAAAGAAAGTAGAGGAAAGTAAAGACAAAGATGCTGCGCAAATATAAAACAACGCAATATCTACGCTAATTACTACACTTAGATAAAAAATAAGAGTACTATAAAAAAATAACAGAGGTTGCTAAAGAAAGATGCTTACTTTAGTAGTAAAAAAGAATAAGAAGAGTATAATAAAGGTAACAGAGATAAGAATAAAGAGCTTTAGTTAGCAAAACAACTTGCGTTAAAAGAAAGGCTATAGCTCTAAGCCTTACTAAACGTAAGGTAAGTGCACTATAGAAAGCTTGTAACTATAATCTACGCAACTAATATATAAGACAGAACAGTAGATAAACTATAAGCTTTAATTAGAGTAGTAATAGAACACTACTAAGAGAACAAATAGTAAACAACAGCTAACTTCTTTAGATTTCTTTTAGAAGACTTTAAGAATAACACGCCTATAATACTATATTTATTATAGAGACTAACAGTCCTATTTATAGTATACTAACTAATAGAAGCCTATATACTTTACAAAAAAAAGCTATCTTTAGATAATAGTAGTATATTTAAGAATATAATAAGTATAAAGAAAATAAGATTAGCTGTTCTTATAATAATTATAGAGTATACGCACTTTAAGAACTAGACTAAAGTGCAAAAAGACTAATTAAAGAATAAAACTAGTTAATATAGACCTAAAGACAATAGTTAAAAACAGTGCCTTATAACAGACTAATAGACATTTCTATGTATATACAAAAAAAAAACCCTTTAATACTAGAAGAGCTACAGTTAGCAGTATCTATAGTAAGCAGATAAGGCTGCGCACTAGCTGTATAGAAAGCTAAAATTATTACTATAGGCCTTTACAAATCTAAATAGTGTAACTTAAAAGACCTTCTTGCGCTTTATATATACTTTATAAATAATACCTTCTTATAAGGCATAGGCGCACTAATAGTAGACAAAGAAATAGAGATAAAGATTAATCTGTAAGTTAAACAGTACCTTACAGCGTCTAACTAAAACGTTTTACTGCGCAAGTTTACAAAGAATAGTAAGAAGTATGTAGAAACAGTTCTATAGTATATCTAAGAATACTACATGCTAAAAGTCTACCTAAATATAACTGCGCACTATCTAGTACTATCTACTAGCTAATTTTTAATTGTATATAGCTACACAATACTAGTAAAACGCGTGCTTAACAAATACTAAACTATAAGACTTATAACTATATATAAAATATTATTAAGAGGTAGTAAAGTAAGCGCAAAAGATACTCTTAATATTTCTAGCTACATAGTAATATAAGAACGTATTATCTTTAACAAGTTCTATAACTATAAATCTAAGAATACTATTATAAGTAACTTGTACAAAACTATTTAAAGTAAAAACTATAGTTATTAGTAAAAGGCCTAGGCTCTCTTAGGTATACTAATAGAGAAAGGTCTCTACAAGATACTTATTTTTATCTCTCTAGCGCTTAGCAGACTGCAAGATAATAAGAACTTCTTAAACTAGTACTATTTTACAGGCAAGAAGAATAATATAGATAGTTCTAAACTATTTACTGCTACTAATCTTGTGTACGCAAGTATTAAAAAAATTGTAGATACAAGAGAGATAAGAAAGATACTAGGCCTAGCTATAGCAAAGAGCTAAGACACCTACTTATTTAGGGCATAAGAAGAAGTTAAAAATATGCTTAATTCTCTTAAGTATATAGCGCTTATAGCGTTAGAAAAGAAGATTGTAGCAAAGTTTATACTGCGTTAAACTTTAGTTACGCAAGACCTATAGGGCTAGAAGATTTTAGGCATTAAGAGTAACTTTCTAATATTCTACTAGCTATACTAAACAGACAACTTTTAATTACTTATAGCTAATATAATAATAAGATATAAGATAGTACTACTATAAGAAGAGCTAAATAGTGTAGAAGCTAAGAGTATATACATATTTAACTGCGCTAAGATATAAAGTATTATAACATTTCTAATACTAGCTTAGCTTAAGGCTGCGCTATTTAAAAGTAAAAAAAGTAAAAAAACTAAGTAGTTTACATTAACGCATATCTAACAGCACTTCTAGCAGCTAGACAAAGAAATGTTTACTAATAACCTTAACTTACTACTTGTATATAGTGCAAAGTATAAAGTAATTAAGCTAAAAGCTAAGAGAACCTATATAAAAACTAGACTTAATTTTAATTAGAGGAGCCTAGTAGATAACTAAATAGTACTACGCAACGTTTAGGCTAAAATTCTTATTAGCTTATATAAACTATGTGTGCAACTAGTGCTCTAGATAAAGCTTTAAAAAGAAATTACTAAAGATACAGTTTTTCTACTAAGAGAAGGAATGCTAAAGTCTAAAATAGACGTTATGTTAGTAAAATAGAGGAACCTAGACTTAATATTTATTTTAGTAGCGTTAATAGCGTTTGTAGAAGCTATTACGCTAATTAAGGCAAATAAGGTTATAATTGCAGAGCCTTAAGACAAACAGAGCACTTAAGACTAATTTATATTTAGAGTATATTAACTAGGTTAGCTAGTAGACGTATACAAGGGTATTATTCTGTATAACCTAGAAAGCAATCTAGAAACAAAAGTTCTAAAAAGGTAGAACATAAAGATATTGTTGCGCAGTAGTCTATAAGGTGTAATAATAAAAGAAAAGAGATTAAGTAAAATTATAATAAGGAAATCCCTATAAAGCTTAAAGGGCTAGTGTAAATTAGGTAAATTAAGTAGTAGAACTATAGAGTACAGTATACTACTATATAAAGCTATAGAATAAAAAACGCTTAAGTAGATACGTAGCCTAGTCCTAGAAGTATAAGAATATAAAAAGTATTTCAAAAGAAGTATATACGTAGATGTAACGTAAAATAAATTTAAAGTGTAAGAATAGTATAGATTTGTAGTAAAACCTAAACTAAGTAACAGCGCTATTAAAGAAATTGCCTTACACTTAAACTATAGTTAGGCATAGTTAAGAATAGGCTACTAACTAGTAATATAGTTATATAGACAGTGCAAAGCTATATTAAACACAAGAACTATAAACTATTTTGTAAAAGAGTTTTACAAACTAGGCTGCTAATTATAGTGTACTAGGTATTACTGTTATTACTTAACACAGTAGAGCATAGTTAAGAACTGTCTAGTAGCTAGCAGTACAGTTGTATTAATAGTGTTACTAATATTGTAGATATTACTAACGTTGTGTTTTCCTAACAGTCTAGACAGTTTTTAGTTTCTATAGTGTCTTAGTTTTTAGTATGTTAGTTTTAGAGTTACATTCTCTAAGAGCCTAACCTTTGCACTATTATTTGTTAGCGCTTGTTTTAGCGCTTGTTTAGATAGAGATATAGTGTACTGCTAATATTACTTAAATTTACTACTTAGTATAGAGTATATAGAGTAAGCGCTTGCACTTTAAATATTAGAAAACTATTAGTAAGAGCAGTAGAAGTAAGTTATGTATGTAGCGTAATAGAGTTTTTACTTTATAGGTATAAGTAAGGTTTTTATAATATAGATTGTCTAACATTACCTTAAATTCTACTAGAGTGTAGTAGTTAGGCTGTTTAATTAGATAGCTCTTTGTTCTTAACTGCGTACTAGTGTATACAATAGTTATGTACTGTTAGTATAAATAGTTATACGTGTAATACAGGTAATTAGGTGCCTTCTTATCCTTAACTAATTATTAGTGTATATTATAGTTGTCTACTATTAGCACAAATAGTAGTGCGCGCAATATAAGTATTTAGGTGCCTTTCTGTTCTTTTATTCTTAACTAAATGTTAGTGTATATAATAGTTATCTACTATTAGTATAAATAGTTATACGCGCAATATAGAGAATTCTGTAGCTCTATACGCAGAAAACTATTTACCTAGTAAGTTGTTGTTATAGATCTAGTATACTACTATACTAGTTATGTTTATAGTTTAATTATAAATAACGCCTAGTATATCTTTAATGCAACTGTCTCTTGTAATACGCTGTACTAGCGTGCCTTTATAGATATCTATATTTGCGACTACCTATCTCTTTTCTTTGTATAGTAGTATATACTGTTGTATTTACTTTTAAAGCCTAATTTATACTCTAATATCTATATAAAGAAATTATAATTAAGGTTATTAATATACTTATCTGTTGCTAGTAGCTTATAGTATATATATAACAGCTAGTTTGTCCTAATAACAGTATACTTATTTCTAGTTGCGTTTAATACTAATATAGTTGTTATATTAGAAGTGATTTGTGTTATACTTAACTCTTTGTTAACTATTTCTATTATCTTTCTATATAGGTTTCTATCTAGCAAAGCTTGCTCCTAACTGTTATTTAGTTTAGTTTTATTTTGTTATAAGTGTATCTGTTAGGCTGCGTTATAGTTATATTAGATAGTAAAGTATATAATTATCTAGATAAAGTAACTGTTAGCTGCGTTCTATAGTAGTCTATTCTGTTATAATGTAATTACCTTTGTAATTTGCTATAAGTATTCTTTTGCTATAGTTATCTGTAGGAAATAGCCTAGTATCTTCTGCCTTCTTATCTCTTATTCTACGTTAGAGTATATTAAGTTGTATTCCTCTACTGTTAGTTACATTATATTATATATACTATCTTTTAACAATTATATCTAGTGTTACTATAGTAGTGTTATTCTTCTGTCTATACTAACTAGCAATTCTAGGTAACTATTGTAATATCTCTATAATACCTATATACATAGATAAGAGTTACTAGTATTACGCGTTTATAGTAGTGTATAGTGTATAGTAAGAAGGTTACGTTAGTAGCCTTACGCTAGAGTCCTATATTATAGCGCTTATTATATTAGTAAGTTTATACTCTATTAGGTATATTAAAGTAATAGTAGAGCTATTATTAGATAAACAATTCTATTTACTATATCTAACGCTATATACTAGCTGTTTTGCTATATTTGCTTTTGTTTATAATTTTGCACTATACATGTCTAGTCTTAATTAAACGTAAAAGAATACAGTCTATTATATTTGTTCTAATTAATATAATTGTTTATATAGTATAAAACAAGGACCTTATTATTAAGTATAAGTGGATTCTTTAGTACTAAGTATATAGAGCAAATAATAGTTGTTATATTATATACCTTAAATACTTATAGTATATATTACTTAGTCTTTTTACTATATAAATAGCAGCGCACGCTTAGTATCTCTATTATATAATTAATTTAACTATTATTATTAAACACTATAACCTTGCAGAAGGCACTTATATACTTATATTTCTTTCTATTCTTATCTTAGTATTTGTTGTTAATAAATATTAGTATTAGGTATACCTAAGCTATAGCTTTACTATTTGCAATAGTCTAAGACAGTTACATATAGTTCTTATATATAAACTTTTATACCTATACATAATCTTTGCGCTATTTTCTAGTTCTATACTAGTTAGGCGCGTATTGTACTATATCTTCTTTATAATATTTAAGGTTATTATAGCGTTTGCCTAATAGCCTTAAGTATTTTATAAAAGAGTATATTTTTACATTTATCCTATTTACCTAATAAGAGTTAGAGTTCTGTCTATCTTTGTTATATAGAGTAATAAGGTAGTTAGTTACCTTCTAATAGTAGTATTAGACAAATACTACAGTAGCATGTGTAAAGTCTAGTAACGTAATATTTGTAGTAACCTTACTAAAAGGCAGTATAATAGAATTTAGTAATATACCTAGTATAAACTATCTAAGTTATTTAAATATTATTACTATTAATACACTTATAGTAAAGGTGTGCTTACGCTACTTAGCAGTAGTACACTATTAACTTTAGTCTATAACTATCTTATATTTAAACGCTATAAGCGCAAGCTGTCTAAAGTTATAGAGGTAGATTTACGCGAGAAAATCTCTCTTATTTGTTATTAGGTAGAATTGTTTTACTATTATAATATAGTAGGCCTTACTATTTGTTTTAGTATATATACTGCTAAGGGCTCTATATATATATAGATATTGTTAATAATATAGGATAGCGCGTGCTATTTAGAGTAGTTAAAATCCTTTTCTTTTTCTTGCGTCTGTCTAACAGGTTAAAACTCTTCTTTTAGAACATCTATTTTTTAATAGCTAATAATATGTACCCTAACGTGTTTTTGTTATAACTCTTATATTATAATAGTACTAGCAGATTACACGCATTCTAGATAAAATATAATATATATAGTGCCTTAGTTACTAGCAGAAGAGATACTACTACTATAAATTAGCAAATTACTACTTTTTGTTCTGCGCTAGTCTACTATAACACTTCTATAAAAGCTCTCTTGTTATTAAACTGTTTTAGTCTAGTATTATACTTAACTAAACAGAACCTTTTATTTAACTAGGCACAGCTATTGTCTTCTGCTACTAGAACTACAGCACTATTCTAGCCCTTCTTTTGTCTAGAGTGTATATCTATTAGTATATCTTCTATAAACTCTAATATCTTTATAACTAACCTCTTAAGTAGTAGATATAATATATCTATACCTAATAACTTATATATATTAAAGTTATAGTAATTCTAGCTAAAGTACTCTACTAAGTAAATATAATCCTAATATCTTTTATTAAGACAATAACTCTATTACAAGCGCGTATACTCTTCTATTTGCTATAGATATTTATTATATAAGTTCTCTTATTTGTCTAGTAGTACTATGTATTAAGTATAGTATCTGTTTTTCTTTACACCTATTAGTAGCACTTAGTTCTTATAGTTAGCTAGAATTATACAAATAGTTAGGTAATACTATTACGTCTGTTAGTTAGCACACTCTAGTTATATACTGTATTTAGCAGCCTCTTTAAGTACTGCAGTTACTAGTTAGCTTTTGTCTTCTATAGTAACCTTCTGTTATTAACACTATAGTTAGTACTTACGCGACAACAGTTTGCCTATATAGTAATAATACACTTTACTCTTTAGAATAGAGTCTAGGAGCTTAGCTGTTAGGATAAATCTAGCTAGTAGTGTCCCAGGTATTGTTCTGCGTTATTATACCTTATAGTTAAGATTTTTAATAGTAATATATATTAGCTATACTGCTATATTGCTAGATATTATAGATAACTATGTTTTATCTACTACTAGTATAACTAGTATAAGAGTTGTACTATCTAGCAGGCGCTGTTATATTAACTACTACTAATTTTCTAAGTGTAGTTTATAATACACTCTTATAAGATTGTTAAGCGTGCCTGTAAATAAACAGCTAGGTGTATAAACTATCTTGTTAGCAAATAGGTAATAACTAAGTATAAAGGCAATTTGTAATATAATATCCTAGTATATAAATATATATTAGTTAAGTTAAAGGTTTAATAACTTAGATATAATTGCAACGTTCTTATATATCTATACGTTATCTTATAGACTAGATTAAATATTTAATATAACCTATTGCTATTAGCGCTCTAATTAGAACTGTAGCTATAAATATAGCTTGTATAGCTATATATTAGTAAAGAAGCTATTAATATTACCTAATATGCATTTTATCCTTTGCAGCTACAATATAAACACTAGTGCAAAAAGTAAACTAAAGGGCCCTAGTATGTTATTTCTATTAGTGTTAGTACGCGTGCGCTATCTAGCTGCGTGTAGCCTACTACTTTACGTCTACTAATTCTAAACTAACTAGTTTACTAGCGTGCTGTCTACTTGCTATCTTAAACAGCTTGTTCTATCCTTATATAAACACTAATATTAGGCCTATTTACTCTCTTACCTTATATTTAGCTAGAGTGTAGTTGCGTTTATATAAGGTGTTGCTGTATAAAACAGGTACTGCGTTATCTATAGTAGTATCTATTGCGTTATAGCTGTTAGAGTTATACTATTATATTATAGTGTTAAGAGTTATAACTAGCGTATTATTAAGTTGTAGGTAGTAACGTATCTAGTATTAGACACTGTGTTTAACAAGTCCTGCGTACGTCTTAGTATAAAAGCTACACAGTATGTATATATAATCTATTACTAATTTACTTGTATATAACTCTATAGTTTAAGTATAAGAAGACTAAGTGTGCAAAAATAGTATTAACATTAGTTACGTAGGGTTAGAGTAGTTACTAGCAGCATCTATCTTGTGCTGTATAGTCTATTATTTACTATAGTCTACTAAAGTCTATTATAGCTAATAGTTACCTAACCTATGTATAGAACTATGCTAATAGTTGTAGGCGTAATAACTTATATTTTTCTTTTCTTCTATATTTCTTATTATACTAACAACTGTTACGTAATTGCACTAGTACTTACTTATTAATAACTAGGTTAGTTAAGCTAGCTAACACAGCTTAACAGAGATTAATATTAATAATAATATTTATACTAGAAAATATTAATACTTTAGAATAAGTAAGTTACTATGCGTTTAAAAAAAATATAGTAGAACCTAAACGCATAAAAAGGTAACTATACCTGTAAGTAGATACGTATAAGGTTTAAAAGTATAAAAAAAATAGACTAGTAGCTCTAGCAGCCTAGTATACAACCTGTACTAAGGTAGCTAGGCTTAGTATAGATAGAAGCAAGTAGAATAGTGTACTATATATACTATAGGTAAGACTAGTAATAGGCGTAGGCAATTATCTAATAGTAGAAAATAATAAGTATAATTTATATATAGTGTTAAGTAATGTTCTAAGTAGCTAGTATATTTAATCTTATCTAGTTTTAAAATGCGTATAGATCTAATTTATATTCTTTCTCTAGCATAGTATAGAACAGTTGTCTACTTAAGACTACTATTCTAACTTGCTATAATATGCAAATATAATAGAGGCTAAATAGTAATAAATACTATTAATAAACTGCTGTATATTAAACGTATCTACGTACTGCTTGCTCTTAAACTATTAGCACTAATAGAGTATATAATAGCCTTACTAGCTAGCTACTTTCTGCCTCTTACTATATATACGTTTTCCTAACATTAAAACTAGAGATAAATTTACCTATATATTTCTAGTCTTAAGGTTAAGGTAATAGTCTTTTGTTAAAAAATATATAGAATCTTATATTATTATTATCTATTATATACTTACGCCTTCTTACATTTTCTTAACTTTAAAACTAGAGATAAATTTACCTATAAGTCTCTAGTCTTAGAGTTAAGGTAACAGTTTTTTGTTAAAATATATGTAGAATATTTTATTATTTTTATCTATTATAAGACTAAGAGCTAGGTCTAGAATATATAAAATAAACTACGTATAGGTTATATATACAGCTGCTTCTTAATACGTAACTTATACTTCTAATTTAATATTACTATCTTTGTATCTATATTTCCTTTAAGTCTAAAAGACTTAATCCTTTATTATATTTTTATTCTTACAAAACTAAAACTATACCTATTATATCTATATATTTATATTGTTTAAAGATCTAGAACTAAGCTTTACTAAATTGTTAGTACTACACCTGCGCTACTTCTTAGCCTACTAGTATAGAAGTAAATTTATGTCTTAAATAGACTCTTAAGCAGCTGTTTAGATGTTGTAGCTTAACCAAAATACCTTATAACGTGTTTAACAACAAAGATCTCTATAACAATAGCTATAATAGCATCCTAGTGCGCATATCAACAACTTGGCCTAACATAAGAGCGCTATTGTCGCAATAACTTTGTTATATTCTGTAATACTATTACTTAACTAAGATACTTTAGGATATGTTTAATAATAAGAATCTCTATAACAATAGCTATAATAGTATCCTAGTGCGCATATTAATAACTTAGCTTAATATAAGAGCGCTATTGTTGCAATAACTTTGTTATATTCTATAACACTATTACTTAACTAAGATACCTTATAACGTATTTAATAACAAAGATCTCTATAACAATAGCTATAATAGTATTCTAGTGCGCACATTAATAACTTAGCCTAACTTAAAAACGTAATTCTTATACTATTAGGTAACTAGAAGATATTAGAGATATAACTACAATTTACATACTTTTGTCTGTATACTGTTACAAGCGAAAGTTAAGAATAATGTTAAGTTGCAGTTATTTGTTAAGACTTTTCTATCCTAGCACTGTTATTAAGCTCTTTAATAGTAAAGCCTACCTAAGTATTTATAACCTTTCTAATACTATATACAATGCATTTCTGTTAGACCCTATAAGTAGTAATCTAACGTCTAGATATTAAGATATTCTAACTACAACTTACATAATATTAAGTCTTCTATTATTACTAAGCTTTATTATAGCTTTAAGAACTTCTACTAACAAAAAGAAGTTACGCGTATTAAACTTATGTACACTAAGATACTGCTAGCTATTAATAAAAAAGATACCTACTACGCTAGTAGGTATAGCTTAGACCTTAAAGAACACCTATATAAATTAAAATAATAGGCATATATTTGTTTGTCTTAGAGACACTTAGTAGAGAAGAATATATATAAGAAGTTACGTGTAATACTTTATAAATCTTATATATAGTATATAAGGCAGCAAATACCTTAAACGCATTAATCTCTATAATTAGGCTCTTCTAACAACTAGTAGCTATAGTTGCGTTACACTGTTAGTAACTGTTGTCTACTAAAGAATACTACTAGTACTATACGCAACCTACTACTATAGTAGGCTCTTCTAACAACTAGTAGCTATAGTTATATTACACTGTTAGTAACTATTATCTACTAGAGAATACTACTAGTACTACATGTAACTTACTACTACAGTAGGCACTTTAAATAGCTAGTAGCTATAGTTACGTTATACTATTAGTAACTATTATACACTAGAGAATACTACTAGTACTGCACCTAACCTACTACTGCAGTAGGCTTCTTAAATAGCTAGTAGCTATAGTTGCGTTGCACTATCTATAACTATTATCTACTAGAAAGTACTATTAGCGTTAATTGCAAGCTATCTATTGCAATAAGCACCTAGAGTAACTAATTAGTGCTATAATTATACTAGTATAGGTTTAAAGCTAAGCTTAGATTTTGTTTTATATTAAATACTATAAGTAGCTACTAGAATATTAGTATACGTTAGTGTATTATCTTTAGTATATTAGATATTAGATTACTCTTTGTAAATACATCTAGTTTCTACTATTATTCTGCTACTACAACTTTAAGCCTATATTATCTAGTTTATAGATAGGTTAAGGTCTAATACTTAACTAGTAACATAGTTATATCTAAACTATTTTAGAACGTGTTGAGGTTTGTAAATATAAGGTATTGTTTCTATATTTAATACTATTATAACTTCCTATATAAGCTACTAGAGTCTTTTGCTACTATATATAACTAAATAATATAACTAATATTTTTCTAATAATACAAGAATATCTAGATAGTAATAAAACTAAATATACTAGCTATAATTACGCGTATAATAGGCGTCTGCAATAGAAAACCCTTAAGGCAGCTCTAAATAACTAGTATATAGAGTTGCAGGCAGCCTACGTTAATGTTACTAATAATATAATTTGCAAAACTATATATTAATTTTAGTAACAGCTACCTAAATACAACAGCTGCAAAATACTAGAGTTTAATAATAGATAGCTTACTATATATAAATAACAAAATAGCGTATAGTTACATAAATAGTTTACAAAAACAGTACATAACTATAGCAGTATAATAGTTAAGGACACTAAGCTTATAAAAGAAGAGATTTGTAATATAGTAAGTAGATACGCGCCTAAAGATTTATATAACATAGATAAGGCTAGTATATACTAAAAACACTTGCCCTAATATATATTAGTAGATAATCTAGAAGGTAGACCTAGACAAGATAGAAAGTATATAACTATTGTACTATATATAAACGTAGATAGCTTAGACTAAGTGCCTCTATAGTTTATAGAATTCTTAAACTATATAACTTATATAGATAGTAAGAAGAACCTAAATATCTAGAGTCTTAGTTATATCTATTAGAATAATAATTCTACCTAAATAGATACTAATATTATGCTAGAATAGCTAAAGTAGTTTAATAACTATATAAGCAGATAAGTATTATTACTGATTAATAGGTTCCTGCCTGATAAACACGCAGTAGTAGAGCTTTAGATAAGCTACTAATTACTATAAAACATTTAGTATATATAGTGTTAATACACTTTAGGCTTATTATAGTAATAGAGGTTATAATACTTACTAATACAATAGAGTTATATTCTTGCCTGTAGGTAGTATAACACTACACTAACTAATAGACTAAGGTATTAGCTACGCATAGAAGGCTAAAGTCTACACTTATTTCTTATACTTTGTAGTAAAGAAAAGTATAATAAGTAATTATTGTACTAAGATAATAGATATTATCTATGCTATTTGCTAGAGATATTACGCGTAGTATAACAAGATTAGAGCTAAGACTATACATAGTAGCTAGTAGATATTAATATATCTAAACATGTACTACAGCCTATAGCTATATATAGACAACTTCTAGAAAACTACTATAAGCTAAATAATTTAGTTAACTAGCTTAAAGACATGCGCGTTATTAATAGTATAGACGTTAAAGCTTTATTAAGTTACTTAAAGAGCGCAATTCTAACTACAAGGATCTAGCCTACCTCTTACTAGAACTTGCACTAGAGTACCTTTATAAGGCGGACAAACAGCTATAGTTAAAGAACTATAGAGGTAGCTAGAGTATTATAGCAGAAGACGCATAGAAAGAATTGTTAACGCAGGCCTATAATATTGCAATTAAAGGCAACATACTTAACGTAATTACCTTAACTAAAGAGATATAGCAACTAGAACTAGACAACTGCAATAGGTTAGTGTAACAGTACAAAGAAGAAATAAGGTGTTATTAAGTAGTTATAAATAGCAGGCGTAGCAAATGTTACAATAACTTAATATACTTTTACTAGTAGAAAGCGTAGATACTGTTAAGTTAGCCTTAATATAACGTAATAGTATAGACTACTGTAGTAGATAGTGCAGCACTAGCAGACACAGCATATAATTCTAATATAACTAACTAGTAAGATAGTTACTACTCTATAAGTAGTAGTAGTAGTTATAGCTGTCTATATATAGAGCGCGTTGTGTACCTGCTAACCTATGCCTTATAGAACGTTAAGCCTAGTAGCTGCGTCTAGGCTAGTTTCCTTTTAAAGGAGCGTAATTAGACTATACTATATTTAATTAAAAAGCCTATATAACTAGACAAGAAGGACTAGCTTAGTTAGCCTACACTATAAGAGTGTAAAGACACAGGCAGCTAACTGCAGTATACAGTTCTACTAGTACTGCAGTACTTAATAGTCCTTAACTGTTAAATCTAGCAATACTAGTAACACTAGCAACACTAGCAACACTAGCAACACTAGTAACACTAGTAACACTAGCAACACTAGCAACACTAGCAACACTAGCAATACTAGTAATATAGGTAACATAGGCAATATAGGCAACTTACTATTAGGTTACTATTAGGTTACTAGTAACTAGAAGTAAGTAAGGCAACTTTAGCAAATTGTCTAGTAGACAGTATTACTATTAGGCAGCTGTGGGTTGCTACGACTAGGCTAACTAGACAAATCTTAATTTTTCCTAACGTAGACTATATTGTTGCAATATACAGCCTAAATAAGATAGAGAAGAACTATAAGGTACTATTACCCTCTAGACTATTACACCGCAAAGCAACAGATATAATAGATTAATTGTAAGCGTACGTAGGTTAGCAAAAGTTTACTACAAATAATAGGTAATATATTAACAAGCTAGTAGTACTGTAACAGGCAACTATAAATTAAATAGCTATAGAGCTATAAGACAGACGCTAAAAAGATATATATAACTAGGTAGTAAGACTGCGCTAATATAAACACAAGAATACTATATACATAAGATAAGATAACGCTAGGCTATCTGTAAGCGTAAAAACTAAGAGTAATATTATAGTATAGTTATAGTTAGAAAAGCGTAATAATACTATACTTAACTAGAATAAGAATAGCTATTACATAAATTATCTTATAGGGCCTGTAATCTCTAGTATTTTAGCTAGCGTATTAACTAATATAACTAGATAACATTAGCCTAGCAAACACTAAAATTAAAGAATAATTACTTAGCACTAACTATATTAAGCTAAAGACTAGATTAATAATCTAAAGTAGTAGTATACAATCTATGCAACTAAAAGAGTAGGTTTATTAAGAAATTATATATATATAGTAATATCTAGGCAGAACAGTAGCGTAGAAAGTTAAGTACTCTAGTATACTAGCACTAAGCAGAGATACTACACTACAAGACATATAAATAAGAGATAAGGCTATTATATAATAATATAAGACAATAGATAATAATAGTATTCTTTATAAGATACTACGTACTATACACTTTGTAACATTAGTTACTAATACTAGAAGAGAATACTTAAATAAGAGAATACTACTATACTAATAGTAAACTTAGCGTGAAAAAGAAGAAACTAATCTCTTTATAAACAAATCTATAAAATATAGAGTAGAATTATCTAGTTAAAAACACAAACGTCTTAAACTAACGTTAAAATATATAACAGAAGTAGGCTACTATACACTTTCTTGCTAGCTACAAGCTGCGTACACTATAGAGATCTGTTAACTACTATCTACGCTAATAGCATATAGTCTAGGGCGTTAGATATACTAATAAATAATATAGAATTATAATAGAATAACATAATATAAAGAAATAGAAGGTAACAGATAGTTTTCTTTGCTAACAGGACTGCAGACGTATAAAAAACTTTTCTATAATTCTATATAAACTGCTAGACGCTAGTATACAACTTAAATTTTCTAACGCAGCCTTATTATGTGTTTTTACTAAGGCTAGAGTTCTATAGTTACACCTGCTACACTAAAGAAATAGATATAAACTATTAAACGTAATACTATAAACCTAGGACTATAGAAGATATATATATATTGCTAGCTACTTAGAATAGAGTAATAACTATTTAACAAATATTATTATACTATATAGAGCTATAGATATTAGAATAAGGTAGTGTACTAGATAGTAAAGTATAGTACTACTATAAGAAGACTAAGGTTTTAGTATAACCTGTCTACTATAATAGCACTAGTAGGTTTAGCTAAGTTTACTTGCTAGACTAAAGAGAGTACTACTACTATAATATACAAGAGGTAAGTTACCTACACTATAATATTATAAAAACCTAGAAAGTAAGAATTTTACTTAGTACTATATAGTGCTGTACTAAGAATAACACACAGTAAGAGGTACCTTTCTAGAATACACTTTTACTTACCTTAAAGATATAACACAATACGTTAGCGCTAGGTAAGAGGCTATATAATACTAAGATAAAACTCTACTTACTTTTAATTGCATCTATAATTTAACCTACTACTACAACTATATAATACTACGTTACTATAACAAATATACTACAACTATATAACAATAATAATAGTGCTATAACACAAGTATATATAATTTTCTATATTATGTTTACTATACTACACTATGTATTATAACACTATTACAAGTAAGCATATAATATAAACACACCTATACACACTAACTAAGCTATAGCTTTTCTACTATTCTTGCACCTACCTGTACTATTCTTAACTATTGCGCGTAATATATTACATAATGCGCGCGTTATAGAAACAGAATAATAAGTATAAGTAGCAGCTACCTTAATTAAAGAAATAGTATATAAGTAATATAAAGACAACAACTACTAATAATATATTACAGGTAATTATAAGAATAGGCTATAATATTAATATAGTAGACTAGCGCATATAGGTTAAAAAGATAACAGATTTTATCTGATATAAGAATATATATAACAAGATTAAACAGGTATACCTATAGGCTAACTACCTAAAGATAATACGCAGCCTAATAATAGACAAATAGCTTAAGTATACTATATACCCTAGACTAACTAATAGTAGTATACTAAGGGAATTCTACAAGGTAATAGCTAGCGCTGTATAGAAGAAGATAATCTTAGAAATTTAAGACTATAGTAACAAAGTTAAAGCTAAATATACAGAAAGATAGCTAACGCTTGCAAACTTAGAACTAGAACGCACGTAGTTAGTATTAGTAGTCTGAAGTTCTTCTACTACTTTAGTAACCTAGCTAATAGGCCTTACTATAATTACAACTAAACTGTTACTTAATAACATTAATATCTATATTATAGACAGCGTATATTATTACATTACCTAGACCTTTCTACTTTTAAGGCTAATAATAGCTATATATTAACAGCACCTTAAAGACAGTAACTTTAAGATAAAGCTATAACATCTTAAATACAGTATACTTGTTAAACACCTATTGCAACTAAAATTTATAGACTAGTATATAGTTAGGACTTTAAAGATATTTAACGCGTTAGCGCTGCGCCTAATTACTAATAATAATAATCTAGCTGTAACTGTTAACTTATATATTAAGATAAGAAACTTTAAGAGCGTTACAATTAAATGCTAGACTCTAGTATAAGATTAAGTTAGGCCTAGGAGTAATATAACCTAGAACAGTATACAAATAATAATAGCTAACTATATAATATAGTGCACTTTACTTTAGGCAGCAATAGTAACATTATAAACTTAGTAGGTGCTACTAGAAATAAAAGGCAAAGGCGCCTCTGCTTAGAGCTTAACAATAATGCTAAAGATAATAACTATAAATAACAAAAGATAATAAGAGCACTAGTAGACCTAGCCTATAAACTATTAATAGAACCTAAAGTAAGTAGTAGCAAACGCTTTAACAGATAGAGCAGAAGCAAGAAAAAGAAGAATAACAGCCTAGATATATATATTAAAACCCTAACTACTAAAATTAAGTGCCTAGAGAAGTAGAAAAACAGCACTATGAAGAAAGTAAAGGGAAGTAGAGATAAAGATGCTGCGCAAACATAAGATAACATAATATCTACGCTAATTACTATACCTAGACAGAAATATAAAGGTACTATAGAGAAATAATAGAGGTTACTAGAAGAAGATACTTACTCTAGCAGTAAAGAAGAATAAAAAGAGTGTAATAAAGGTAACAAGAATAAGAATAAAGAGCTCTAGTTAGTAAAACAACTTGCGTTAGAAGAAAGGCTATAGCTTTAAGCTCTACTAAAGGCAAGGTAAGTGTACTATAGAAAGCCTATAACTATAATCTACGTAACTAATATATAAGACAGAATAGTAAATAAACTATAAGCTTAAATTAGAGTAGTAATAGAACACTACTAAAAGAACAAATAGTAGACAGTAGCTAACTTCTTTAAGTCTTCTTTAAAAGACTTTAAAGATAATACTCCTATAATACTATATTTATTATAAGAACTAACAGTCCTATTTATAGTATACTAACTAATAGAAGCCTATATACTTTACAAAAAAGAGCTATCTTTAGACAATAGCAGTATATTTAGGAACATAATAGGTATAAAGAAAATAAGATTAGCTATACTTATAATAATTATAGAGTATACGCACTTTAAGAACTAGACTAAAGTGCAAGAAGACTAATTAAAGAATAAAACTAGTTAATATAAAGCTAAAGACAATAGTTAAGAACAGTATCCTATAACAGACTAACAGATATTCCTATATATATACAAAAAAAACCCTTTAATACTAGAAGAGCTATAGTTAGCAGTATCTATAGTAAGTAGATAGGCTGCGCACTAGCTGTATAGAAAGCTAAAATTATTACTATAGGCCTTTATAAATCTAAATAGTGTAACCTAAAAGACCTTTTTATACTCTATATCTACTTTATAGATAACACTCTTCTATAAGGTATAGGCGCACTAATAGTAGATAAAGAAATAGAGGTAAAGATTAATCTGTAAGTTAAACAGCACCTTGCAGCGTCTAACTAAAACGTCCTACTGCGCAAATTTACAAAGAATAGTAAGAAGTATATAGAGATAGTTTTATAGTACATTTAAAAACACTATATACTAAAAGTCTACCTAAATGCAACTGCGCACTATCTAGTACTATTTACTTACTAATTTATAATTGTATATAGCTACAAAACACTAGTAAAACATATACTTAATAAATACTAAACTATAAGACTTATAACTATACGCAAAATATTATTAAAAGGTAGTAAAGTAAGCGTAAAAGACACTCTTAATATTTCTAGCTATGTAGTAATATAAGAACATATTATCTTTAATAAGTTCTATAACTATAAGTCTAAAAATACTATTATAAGTAACTTATATAAGACTATTTAAAGTAAAAACTATAGTTATTAGTAAAAGGCCTAGGCTCTCTTAGGTACACTAATAGAGACGAGTCTCTATAAAATACTTATTTTTATCTCTCTAGCGCTTAGCAGACTATAAGATAATAAGAACTTCTTAAACTAGCACTATTTTACAGGCAAGGAGAATAATATAGATAGTTCTAAACTATTTACTACTACTAACCCTATATACGCAAGTATTAAGAAAATTGTAAATATAAGAGAGATAAAAAAGATATTAAGCCTAGCTATAGTAAAGGGCTAAGACACCTGCTTATCTAAAGTATAAAAAAGAGTTAAAAATGTACTTAATTCTCCTAAGTACATAGCACTTATAAGGTTAGGAGAGAAGATTATAGTAAGGTTTATACTGCGTTAAACTCTAGTTACGCAAGCCTTTTAGGGCTAGAAGATTTTAAGTATTAAGGGCAACTTCTTAATGTTCTACTAGCTATACTAAACAGATAACTTCTAATTACTTATAGCTAACGCAATAATAAGATATAAGATAGTACTACTATAAGAAAAGCTAAACAGCGCAAAAGCTAAGAGCATATATATATTTAACTGCGCTAAGATACAAAGCATAACAATATTTCTAATACTAGTCTAGCTTAAGGCTGCGCTGTTTAAAAGCAAAGGAAGTAAGAAAACTATGTAGTTTATATTAGTATATATCTAACAGCACTTCTAGCAGCTAGACAAAAAAATATTTACTAATAACCTTAACTTACTACTTATATATAGTGCAAAGTACAAGGCAATTAAGCTAAAGGCTAAAAGAACTTATATTAAAACTAGATCTAATTCTAAATAAAGGGGCCTAGTAGATAATTAAATAGTACTACGCAATATTTAGGTTAAAATTCTTATTAGCTTATACAAACTATATGTGTAACTAGTGCTCTAGATAGAGCTTTAAAAAAGATTTAGTAAAGATATAGTTCTTTTACTAAGAGAAGGAATACTAAAGTCTAAAATAGACACTATATTAGTAAAATAGAAGGAGCTAGACTTAACATTTATTTTAGTAGCGTTAATAGCGTTTGCAGAAGCTATTACGCTAATTAAGGCAAATAAGGTTATAATTATAGAGCCTTAAGACAAATAGAGCACCTAAGACTAATTTATGTTTAGAGTATATTAACTAGGCTAGCTAGCAGACGTATACAAGGGCATTATTCTGTATAACCTAGAAAGTAATTAAGAAACAAAAGTTCTAAAGAAGTAGAATATAAAGATATTATTGCGCAGTAGTTTATAAGGTATAACAATAAAAAGAAAAGAGATTAAGTAAGATTATAATAAGGAACTCTCTATAAAGCTTAAAGGGCTAGTGTAAATTAGGTAAATTAAGTAGTAGAACTACAGAGTACAGTACACTACTATGCAAAGCTATAGAATAAAAAACGCTTAAGTAGATACGTAGCCTAGTTCTAGAAGTATAAGAATACAAAAAGTATTACAAAAGAAGTATATACGTAGACGTAATGCAAAATTAATTTAAAGTGTAAGAATAGTATAGATTTGTAGTAAAACCTAAACTAAGTAATAGCGCTATTAAAAAGATTGCCTTAGACTTAAACTATAGTTAGGCATAGTTAAGAACAGGCTACTAACTAGTAATACAGTTATGCAGATAGTGCAAAGCTATATAAAATACAAGAACTATAAACTATTTTACAAAAGAGTTCTATAAACTAGACTACTAATAATAGTATACTAGGTATTACTATTATTGCTTAGTACAGCAAAGCACAGTTAAGAACTATCTAGTAGCTAGCAGTATAGTTATGTTAATAGTGTTGCTAATGTTATAGATGTTGCTAACGTTGTATTTTCCTAACAAATGTTACAAAATGTATAGTATATAGTATCTTATAAAGAATACTATTATTATCTATTATCTTATGTTTTTATATAATAGCCTTGTTTCTTATTAATATATCTTGCAGTATAGTATCTCTACTTAGTACTAGTATACTAGAGTACTAAACTTTCTACGCTACTGTTCTGCCTAGATGTTACTATATATATATAATTTTTTAATAACTATGCTCTTTTAGTTGCATAGATTATGTACTACTACTTTAGATTATTAATCTAGTCTTTAGCTTAACAAAGTTAGTGCTAGGTAATTATTCTTTAATTGTAGTATTTACTAGGCTAATATTATCTAGTTATTTTAGTTAATGCATTAGCTAAAATACTAGAAATTATAGGCTCTATAAGATAATTTATGTAATAGCTATTCTTGTTCTAGTTAAGTATAGTATTATTATACTTTTCTAACTATAACTATACTATTATATTACTCTTAGTTTTACACTTATATATAGCTTATCGTTATTTTATTTTAGGTATATAGTATTCTTGTATTTATATTAGCGCAGTCTTACTACCTACTTATATATATCTTTTTAGCGTCTGTCTTATAGCTCTATAGCTATCTATTTTATAGTTGCCTGTTAAAGTACTTCTAGCTTATTAATATATTACTTATTATTTATAGTAAACTCTTACTAACTTACATGCACTTATAATTAATCTATTCTGTCTATTACTTTACAGTATAATAGTCTAGGAAGTAATTATACTTTATAGTTCTTTTCTATCTTATTTAGGCTATATATTATAATAATATAGTCTAAAAGGTAGGCTAGATCTTTATAGTTAAGATTACACTCTTCAAGTAACTTAATAAAGCTCTTAACATCTATACTATTAAAAACGCGTATATCTTTAAGCTAGTTAACTAAATTATTAAGCTTATAGTAAGTCTTTTAGAAGGTATCTATATATAGCTGTAGGCTGTAGTATATGTTTAAATATATTAAGATCTACTAGCTACTACGTATAGTCTTAGCTCTTATCTTATTATACTATATATAATATCTGTAGTAAATAGTATAGATAATATGTATTGTCTTAGCAAAATATTTACCTATTATACTTTTCTCTACTACAAAGTATAAAAAATAGGCGTAACTTTAGCCTTCTATGCATAGGTAATACTTTAGTCTATTAGTTAGTATAGTATTATGCTACCTATAGGCAGAAATATAACTCTATTATATTTGTAAGTATTATAACCTCTATTACTATAATAAGCCTATAGTACATTAACACTATATATACTAAACGTTCTGCAGCAATTAGTAGCTTATCTAAAGCTCTACTACTACGTGTTTATAAGGCAGAAACCTATTAATTAGTAGTAATACTAATCTGTTTATGTAGTTATTAAACTACTTTAGCTATTCTAGCATAATGTTAGTATCTATTTAAGTAGAATTATTATCCTAATAGATATAACTAAGACTATAGATATTTGGGTTCTTCTTACTGTCTATATATATTACATAGTTTAAGAATTCTATAAACTATAGAGGCACTTAGTCTAAGCTATCTATATTTATATATAGTATACTAGTTATATACTTTCTATTTAGTCTAGGTCTAGCTTCTAAATTGTCTACTAATATATATTAGAGTAAGTGTTTCTAGTATATACTAGCCTTGTCTATATTGTATAAATTCTTAGGCGTGTATCTACTAACTACGTTACAAATCTCTTCTATTACAAGCTTAGTATTCTTAACTATTATACTACTATAGTTACCTACTATTTTTGTAAACTATTTATATAACTATACGCTATATTGTTATTTATATAAAGTAAGCTATCTGTTATTAAACTCTAGTATTTTACAGCTGTTATATTTAAGTAGCTGTTACTAAAGTTAATATATAGTTTTTTGAATTATATTATTAGTAACATTAACGCAGGCTACTTATAACTCTATATACTAGTTATATAGAGCTGCCTTAAGAGTTTTCTATTGTAGACGCCTATTATGCGCGTAATTATAGCTAGTATATTTAGTTTTATTACTATCTAGATATTCTTGCATTATTAAGAAAATATTATTTATATTATTTAGTTATATATAGTAGCAAAAGGCTCTAGTAGCCTATATAGCAAGTTATTATAGTATTAATTATAGAAACAATACCTTATATTTACGAACCTTAACACGTTCTAAAATAGTTTAGATATAACTATGTTACTAGTTAAGTATTAGACCTTAACCTATCTATAAACTAGATAATATAGGCTTAAAGTTGTAGTAGTAGAATAACAGTAGAAACTAGATATATTAATAAAGAGTAATTTACTATGTAATATACTAAAGATAATACACTTGCATATACTAATACTTTAGTAGCTACTTATATTATTTAATATAAAATAAAATCTAAGCTTAGCCTTAAACTTATACTAGTATAATTATAGCACTAATTAGTTACTCTAGGTGCTTATTGAAATAGATAGCTTGTAATTAACGCTAATAGTACTTTCTAGTAGATAATAGTTATAGAGAGTATAACGTAACTATAGCTACTAGCTATTTAAGAAGCCTACTGCAGTAGTAGGTTAGGTGCAGTACTAGTAGTATTCTCTAGTGTATAATAGTTACTAATAGTACAACGTAACTATAGCTACTAGCTATTTAAAGAGCCTACTGTAGTAGTAAGTTACATGTAGTACTAGTAGTATTCTCTAGTAGATAATAGTTACTAACAGTGTAATATAACTATAGCTACTAGTTGTTAAAAGAGCCTACTATAGTAGTAGGTCGCGTGTAGCACTAGTAGTATTCTCTAGTGTATAATAGTTACTAATAGTGTAACGCAACTATAGCTACTAGCTATTTAAGAAGCCTGCTGTAGTAGTAGATTGCGTGCAGTACTAGTAGTATTCTCTAGTATATAATAGTTACTAATAGTATTATATAACTATAGCTACTAGCTATTTAAGAAGCCTACTGTAGTAGTAGGTCGCGTGCAGCACTAGTAGTATTCTCTAGTAGATAATAGTTACTAACAGTGTAACGTAACTATAGCTACTAGTTATTAGAAGAGCTTAATTATAGAGATTAATATATATAAGGTATTTACTGCCTTATATACTATATATAAGATTTATAAAGTATTATATATTACTTCTTATATATATTCTTCTCTACTAAGCGTCTCTAAAATAAATAAATGTAGGCCTGTTATTTTAATTCATATAGGTGTTCTTTAAGGTTTTAGCTATGCCTACTAGTGTAGTAGGTAGCCTTTTTGTTAATAGCTAGCAGTATCTTAGTACAGATAAGTTTAATGCGCGTAACTTCTTTATATTAGTAGAAGTTCTTAAAGCTATAATAAAGCTTAGTAATAATAGGAGACTTAATGTTATATAAGTTATAGATAGAATATCTTAATATCTAGACGTTAGATTGCTACTTATAGAGTCTAACAGAAATATATTGTATATAGTATAAGAGAGGTTATAGATACTTAGGTAGGCTTTGCTATTAAAGAGCTTAATAAGAGTACTAGAATAGAAAAGTCTTAACAAATAACTACAACTTAACGTTATTCTTAATTTTCGCCTATAACAATATATAGACAAAAGTATGTAAATTATAGTTATATCTCTAATATCTTCTAGTTACCTAGTAGTATAAGAATTACGTTCTTAAGTTAGGCTAAGTTATTAATATACGCACTAGAATGCTATTATAGCTATTGTTATAGAGATTCTTGTTATTAAACACGTTATAATGTATCTTAGTTAAGGAATAGTATTGCAGAATATAATAAAGTTATAGCAATAATAGCGCTCTTATATTAGGCTAAGTTATTAATATGCGCACTAGAATACTATTATAGCTATTGTTATAGAGATCTTTGTTATTAAACACGTTGTAAGGTATCTTAGTTAAGCTATAATATCTAAATAGCTACTAAAGAGTCTATCTAGAACATAAATTTACTTCTATACTAGTAGTCTAAGAAGTAGCGTAGGTATAGTGCTAATAATATAGTAAAGCTTAGTTCTAGATTTTTAAACTGCACAAATATATAGACGTAATAGGTATAGTTTTAGTTTTATAAGAATAAAGATACAATAAAGAATTAAGTCTTTTAGACTTAAAAGAAATATATATACAAAGATAACAATATTAAATTAGAAGTATAAGTTATGTGTTAAGAAGCAGCTGTATATATAACCTACACGTAGTTTATTTTATATATTACAGACGCAGCTCTTAGTCTTATAATAGATAAGAATAACGTAATATTCTGTATATATTTTAACAAAAGACTATTATCTTAAATCTAAGACTAGAGATATATAGGTAAATTTATCTCTAGTTTTAAGGTTAGGAAAAAATAAGAAGGCGTAAGTATATAATTAATAAAAATAATATAAAGTTCTATATATATTTTAACAAAAGACTATTACCTTAACTCTAAGACTAGAGATATACAGGTAAATTTATCTCTAGTTTTAATATAAGAAAGACGTATATATAGCAAGAGGCAGAAAGTAGCTAGCTAGTAAGGCTATTATATGCTCTATTAGCGCTAATAGTCTAAGAGCAAGCAGCACGTAGATGTGTTTAATATATAGTAGTTTGTTAATAGTATTTGTTACTATTTAGCTCTTATTATATTTGCATATTATAGTAAGTTAGAATAGTAGTCTCTAGTAGACAACTATTCTATACTGTGCTAGAGAAAGAAGATAAATTAGATCTATAGGTATTTTAAAACTAGATAAGATTAAATACACTAGCTGCTTAGAATATTAGTTAACACTATATATAAATTATACTTATTATTTTCTACTATTAAATAATTACCTACGCCTGTTACTAGTCTTACCTATAGCATATATAGTACACTATTCTACTTGCTTCTATCTGTACTAAGCCTAGCTACCTTAGTACAGGTTGTATACTAGGCTGCTAGAGCTACTAGTCTATTTTTTTTATACTTTTAAACCTTATACGTATCTACTTACAGGTATAGTTACCTTTTTATGCGTTTAGGTTCTACTATATTTTTTTTAAACGCATAGTAACTTACTTATTCTAAAGTATTAATATTTTCTAGTATAAATATTATTATTAATATTAATCTCTGTTAAGCTGTGTTAGCTAGCTTAACTAACCTAGTTGTTAATAAGTAAGCTCTAGTGTAATAACGTAATAGTTGTTAGAGTAATAAGAAATATTAAAGAAAAGAAAAATTTTAGTTATTACGCCTACAACTATTAGCATAGTTCTATATATAGGTTAGGTAACTATTAGCTATAGTAAACTTTAGTAGACTATAGTAGATAACAGACTATGCAGCACAGAATAGATACTACTAGTAACTACTCTAACACTATATAACTAATATTAATACTATTTTTATATACTTAGTCTTCTTATATCTAAACTATAGAGTTATATATAAGTAAATTAGTAATATATTATATATGCATACTATGTAGCTTTTATACTAAGACGTACGCAAGACTTATTAAACACAGTGCTTAATACTAGATACGCGCTACCTACTACCTAATAATACACTAGTTATAACTTCTAACACTATAATATAATAGTTTAACCTTAATAGCTATAATGTAAAAGATACTACTCTAGGTAACGCAGTACTTACTTTATACAGCAACACCTTATATAAACGTAACTACACTCTAGCTAAATATAAAGTAAGAGAGTAGATAGGCCTAATATTAGCGTCTATACAAGAATAGAATAAACTATTTAAGATAGTAAGTAGCTAGCACACTAGCAAACCCTTTAGTTTAGAAATAGTAGACGCAAAGTAGTAGGCTATATATACCTAAATAGCGTATGTATGCTAACACTAATAGGAATAATATAATAGAGCTCTTTAGTTCTGTTTTTGCACTAGCATTTATATTATAGCTACAAAGAATAAAATATACATTAGGTAACGTTAATAGCCTCTTTACTAATATACAGCTACATAAGCTATATTTACAGCTGTAGTTCTAATTAGAGCGTTAATAGTAATAGGCTATATTAAATATTTAATCTAGGCTATAAGACAATATATAGATATATAAGAACGTAGTAATTATATTAGGGTTATTAAACTTCTAACCTAACTAACAAATATTTATATACTAGGATATTATATTGTAGATTACCTTTATACTTAGTTATTACCTATTTACTAACAAGATAGTTTACGCACCTAGCTATTCTTTTACAGGTATACCTAATAGTCCTATAAGAATATATTATAAACTATACTTAGAAGATTAGTAGTATTTAATATAACAGCGCTTGCTAGATAGTACAACTCTTATACTAGTTATACTAGTAGTAGATAAAACACAGTTATCTATAATATCTAGTAACGTAGTAGTATAGCTAATATATATTACTATTAGAAATCTTAACTATAAGGTTGTTAGGAAAATTTAAGATTAATCTAATTACTCTAATTGCTGCAACCTGCAGCAGCCCAATAGCAATACTGTCTACTAGACAATTTGCTAAAGTTGCCCTACTTACTTTTAGTCGCTAGCAACCTGACAGTAACCTAACAGCAACCTAACAGAGTCGCTAGATCTGACAGAGTTGCTAGTGTTGCTAATGTTGCTAATTTTACTTACGTAACTGTATTGCTGTATTTTCATGATTACGTAAGTAACCCAAAAATACACAATATAGAACGGAATTCTCTCTTTAAAATGCACTATTCAAAATTTTTCTAGCTGCTCTAGTTATTGAGACATAGTGCCTTAAAGTCATAATATTTAATTTTTTTTCAAAAAAAACTCTAAGTTTGTTTAAAGCAATAGATCTAGGCGCCAGCTATATAATAATTAGGAACAGAATTGTTCTAAAGTAAAATAAGCTGTTTAGTTACTATGTTCTTTAAAAAAAAATATAATATATTATCTAATTAAAGTGCTAGAGCTTTAGCAAAAACAAGCGTTCGCAAAGAACATTAAAATCTACAAACTTTACTGCCTTGCGTCTTAACAACAAGAGCAGCTATAAGAAATCTAAAAAGTGCGTTTTAAAGAGAAATTTAAGCTCTATATTTAAGGTTCTGAGGATAATAACGTACTAGCGCGGGTAGGGCAGGTGGGGCAAGTGGAGCGGGTGGAGCAGTTTAAGCGTTTCAGGCTCAATAGGCAGCTAGAACAAATAGGGGACTCTAGAGACAGTTAAGTACAGTCAAGAACTGTCTAGTTAACTGTTCTAACATTGTTGCAGATGTTGCTAACTCTAACAACGTTAAATTTTCCTAACAGTATAATAATGCAAAACAATACCTAGAACACTACTAGCTAGATTTATTCTAATAGCTAAGCTTCTAGACTCTATTTAAAAGAGTAAAGTATATTATTACTATATAGTTAAACTGTTATTACGTAAGTACTAACTATAGCGTTAACAATAGAAAGTTACTATAGAGAACAAAAGCTAACTAGTAACTACAGCACTTAAAAGAGCTGCTAAATACAGTATATAACAAGAGTATACTAACTAACAGACGTAATAGTGTTACCTAACTATTTGTGCAATTCTAGCTAACTATAAAGAGTAAGTGCTACTAATAGGTGCAAAGAAAAACAGATACTATACTTAATATATAGTACTACAAAACAAATAAAAAAACTTATATAATAAATATCTATAGCAAATAAAAGAGTATATACGCTTGTAATAGAGTTATTGTCTTAATAAAAGATATTAGGATTATATTTACTTAGTAGAGTACTTTAGCTAGAATTACTATAACTTTAATATATATAAGTTATTAGCTATAGATATATTATATCTACTACTTAAGAGGTTAGTTATAAAAATATTAGAGTTTATAGAAGATATACTAATAGACATACACTTTAGACAAAAGAAGAGCTAGAATAGTGCTGCAGTTCTAGTAGTAGAAGATAACAGCTATACTTAGTTAAATAAAAGGTTCTGCTAGGTTAAATATAATACTAGACTAAAACAGTTCAATAATAAGAGAGCTTTTACAAAAGTAGTATAGTAGACTAGCGCAGAATAAAAAGCAGTAATTTGCTAATTTATAGTAGTAGTGTCTCTTTTGCTAGTAACTAAGGCACTATATATATTACATTTTATCTAGGCTGCATACAATCTGCTAGTACTATTATAATATAAGAGTTATAACAAAAACACGTTAGGGTACATATTATTAGCTATTAAAAAAATAGATGTTCTAAAAGAAGAGTTTTAACCTTTTAGACAGACGCAAGAAGAAGAAAAGGATTTTAACTACTCTAAATAGCACGCGCTATCCTATATTATTAACAATATCTATATATATAGAGCCTTTAGTAGTATATATACTAAAACAAATAGTAAGGCCTACTATATTACAATGTTAAAACAATTCTACTTAATAACAAATAAGAGAGATTTTCTTATACAAATCTACTTCTATAACTCTAAGTAGCTAGCGCTTATAGCGTTTAAATATAAGATAGTTATAGACTAAAGTTAATAGTGTACTACTGCTAAGTAGCGCAAGCACACCTTTACTATAAGTGTATTAATAGTAATACTATTTAGATAACTTAGATAGTCTATACTAGGCATATTACTAAATTCTATTATACTACTTTTTAGTAAGGTTACTAAATATATTACGTTGCTAGACTTTATATATACTACTATAGTATTTGTCTAATACTACTATTAGAAGGTAACTAGCTGCCTTATTACTCTGTATAACAAAGATAGATAAGACTTTAACTTTTACTAGGTAAATAAAATAAATGTAAAAATATACTTTTCTATAAAATACTTAAGGCTGTTAAGTAAACGCTATAACAACCTTAAATATTACAAAGAACATATAGTGTAATACGCGCCTAACTAGTATAAGACTAAAAAATAGCATAAAAATTACGTGTAAGTATAAGAGTTTAAATATAAAAACTATATATAACTATCTTAGACTATTAAAAATAGTAGAGCTGTAGCTTAGGTGTACCTAATACTTATATTTATTAATTACAAATACTTAGATAAGAATAGAAAGAAATATAAGTATATAGGTGCCTTTTGCAAGGTTATAGTGTTTAATAACAATAGTTAAATTAATTATATAATAGAGATACTAAGCGTACGCTACTATATATATAGTATAAAGACTAAGTAATATATACTATTAGCATTTAAAGTATATAACATAACAACTATTATTTACTCTATATACCTAGTACTAAAGAATCTACCTACACTTAATAATAAAGTCTCTGTTTTATACTATGTAAACAATTATATTAATTAGAACAAATATAATAGACTATATTCTTTTACGTTTAATTAAGACTAGATACGTATAGTGCAGAATTATAAACAGAAGTAAATATAGCAAGACAGCTAGTATATAGCGTTAGACACAGTAAATAGAATTATATATCTAATAATAGCTCTACTATTACTTTTATATACCTAATAGAGTACAAACTTACTAATATAACAAGCGCTATAATATAGAACTCTAGCGTAAGGCTACTAACGTAACCTTCTTACTATACACTATACACTACTATAAACGCGTAATACTAGTAACTCTTATCTATATATATAGGTATTATAGAGATATTATAACAGTTACTTAGAATTACTAGTTAGTGCAGACAAGAGAATAGCACTACTATAGTAATACTAGATATAATTGTTAAAAGATAGCATATGTAATATAATGCAGCTAATAGTAGAAGAGTATAACTTAATATACTCTAACGTAGAATAAGAGGTAGGAAGATAGAAGATACTAGGCTGTTTTCTATAGACAACTATAGTAAAAGAATACCTATAGTAAATTACAGGGGCAATTATATTATAATAGAATAGACAACTATAGAACGTAGCTAACAGTTACCTTATCTAGACAATTATATACTTTACTATCTAATATAACTATAACGCAGCCTAATAGATACGCTTGTAATAAAACAAAACTAAACTAAATAATAATTAGAAGCAAGCTTTACTAAATAGAAACCTACGTAAAAAGATAATAGGAAAAGTTAATAAAGAGTTAAGTATAACACAAATTACTTCTAACATAACAGCTATATTAGTATTAAACGCAACTAGAAACATGCACACTTTTATTAGGATAAACTAGCTGTTATATACATACTATAACCTACTAGTAATAGATAAGTATATTAATAACCTTAGTTACAATTTGTTTGTGTAGATATTAGAGTATAAATTAGGCTTTAAAAGTAAATATAATAGTATATACTACTATATAAAGAAGAGAGATAGGTAGGCGTAAATATAGATATCTATAAAGGTATACTAGTATAGCGCATTATAAGAGACAGTTGTATTAAAGATATACCAGGTATTATTTACAATAAAACTACAAATATAACTAGTATTATAGTATACTAGATCTATAATAATAACTTACTAGGTAAATAGTTTTCTATGTATAAGGCTACTAAATTGCCTATATTATGCGCATAACTATTTATACTACTAGTAGACAACTATTATATACGCTAATATTTAGTTTAGAATAAAAGAATAGAGAGGTACCTAATTACTTATATCGCGCGCACTACTATTTGTGCTAATAGTAGACAACTATTATATATACTAATAATTAGTTAAGAATAGAAAAGCACCTAATTACTTATATTGCGCGCATAAATATTTGTCCTAATAGTAGATAACTATTGTATACGCTAGCATATAGTTAAGGATAAGAAGCTATCTAATTAAACAGCCTAACTACTATATTCTAGTAGAATTTAAGGTAATATTAGACTATATATGTTACAAAAACCCTTCTTATACCTATAAAGTAAAAACTCTATTACGCTACACATATTACTTACTTCTACTACTTTTACTAATAGTTTTTTAATATTTAAAGTGCAACCGCTTACTCTATATACTCTATACTAAGTAGCAAATTTAGGTAATATTAGTAGTATACTATTTTTCTATCTAAAGAAGTGCTAAAACAAGCGCTAATAGATAATAGTGTAAAGGTTAGGCTCTTAGAAAATATAACTCTAGAACTAACATACTAAAAACTAAGATACTATAGAAACTAAAAACTGTTTAGACTCTAACACTACTATTCTTAAGCCTTAATTCTAGTGTTAAAATAGACATATAACTAACTACTATACTAGCCTAACTAAAAAGTTACCTAATAAGACAGCCTAGAGATTAAATACTATATACTCTTAGATCTACAGCCTTACTTACTTGTTAATAAGAAGAATTTAGACGTAGTAGTAGTATAAGTACAACAAGCTAATATAAACGAAAAACTTATAGAACTAATATATAGAAAACGTTAGTAGTTAAAAGAAAACTACTATTAGACTTAAGAATATTATATTATAGGAAGATACTTTACTATATATAAATAAGTAGTTCTAACTATTATAGAGTTGCAACTCTTCTTATTTAGTATAAACCTATTTAGGTTACTACTATAGAAGAAAAAAAACGCTAGGCAAAGGAAAGTGTATTACTAAAAAAAAAAGACTATACTAGAAAAGGTAAGAGTTATCCTAGTAACGCAATTACTTACTAATAATAGAAAGATACTATATAGTATAGTAATAATACTATAGCTTAATATAAATAGGTATATATACGCCTAAATACTACTAGACGCTTAGATAGAAGTATTAAATACTCTACTATTATTAGTTTAATTATATATTAGCTTTACACTATATAAAGAAGCTACTTACTATATAGGTACTATTGCAGCCTACTAAGAATAGTAGCTAATAGTAGGCGTCTAAATGCTAGATATATATAGTAACTTGTAGACTTATATAATAAGGCAAGAATAACTAGAAATTACTAGTGCTTATATATTAAACTACCTAGATAGATAAGTTCTTAAGCCTAGTAAACTGCTTAAAGACTTTGTTTACTTACTATAAGACCTAAAGAACGCAAGTACACTTCTAAAACAGCTATACTAGCTAACTAAAGACAGCCTAAATCTGCTAGATTTTTAAATCCTAGTCTTGCAGTAGTAATTGTATAGTAATTCTATAATAATAGGAAATAGAGTATTACTGCAATAACTAGAAACTAAGAGAAGTTTAATAAACTAAGTGTAAATATAGTAGCACTAATAGGCTTAATTATATTTAACGTTATAAGAGAATTTAATAATAATAGTACTAGGAAAACTATACTCTTCTATAGATATACTATAGAAAGTATGTTACAAGTTCTATACATAGTATTAGCTAATAGAAAGTAAACTACTTTAATACTATTTGCAAAAAATAAAAGAACGTAGAAGGCATTTAATAGATTCTTATAAAAGAGAATATATAACAGGATATTACTATATACACAAACTAAGAAGAGAATAACAAGGCTAACGTTTTAGTGCTAAAAAATACCTATAATAATAATATAAATAATATCCTAGCTAACTGCATAAAAAAGAAGCAAGATTACTATAATACGCTTATAAATAACTATAATAACAAAGAGAAGAAGAAGGTAAACTACTTAATAGAAAAGAATAGAAAAGAGAATATTAGAAAGAAAGAGAAAGTTCTACATAGAGATATTAATAATATAAGTAGGTCTAAATATAATATAATATATAATAACTTATATAGAGTACTATCTATATACGTATATGTAAAGTATTAAGTAAAGTAAAAGATATTTTACTAAAAGAGTATAGATATATAGATAAACTTATACTAGAATATATTTATAAGGTAGATAAACAGCTATAGTTTAAGAACTATAGAGGTAGCTAAAGTATTATAGTAGAAGACATATAGAAAGAATTTTTAACGTAGGCCTATAATATTAAATTAAAGGCAACATACTTAACGTAATTACCTTAACTAAAGAGAAATAGTAACTAAAACTAGACAAGGGTAATAGGTTAGTATAATAGTATAAAAAAAATAAGGTATTATTAAGTAGTTATAAATAGCGGGCGTAGCAAATATTATAATAACTTAATATACTTTTACTAGTATAACACGTAGATACTGTGAGGTTAGCCTAAATATAACGCAATAGTGTAGACTACTATAGCAGATAGTATAGTACTAGCAGATATAGTATATAATTTTAATATAACTAACTAATAAGATAGTTACTACTCTATAAGTAGTAGTAGTAGTTATAGCCTTCTATATATAGAATGCGTTATATACTTACTAACGCGTGCCCTATAAGACGTTAAGCTTAGTAGCTGCGTCTAGGCTAGCCTTCTTTTAAAGAAGTATAATTTAACTATACTATATTTAATTAAAAAGCTTTTATAACTAGATAAGAAGAACTAGCTTAGTTAGTCTACGCTATAAGAGTATAAAGATATAGGTAGCTAGCTATAGTATATAGTTCTACTAGTACTATAGTACTTAATAGTCCTTAACTATTAAGTCTAGTAATACTAGTAATACTAGCAACACTAGCAACACTAGTAATATAGGTAATATAGATAACTTACTATTAGGTTACTGTTAGGTTACTAGCAACTAGAAGTAAGCAGGGTAACTTTAGTAAATTATTTAGTAAATAGTATTGCTGTTAGGCAGCTATAGGTTGCCGCAACTAAGCTAACTAGATAAATCTTAATTTTTTCTAACGCTTAAGCTTATTAATAAAGCTAGACTAAAGACTAGAGATTGTGTACTGCGTTAACAGCTACTTAACTTTAGAATTATAAGTAAGAGCGTTATAAAGTAAGATAACTATAATTTTAAGATAATCGTTAATCTAGAAAGTTATAAGAATTAACTAGATAAGTAAAAGAATATAGTATTTAACTTATAGGCCTATATATAATATATACGTCTTTACACTAAGTATAAGTACTCTTACTATAAGTAATCTTATACTTAGACTTATTACTCTTAAGCTAAGTAATTGCATAGCCTAAATAATATAGTAAGTTAAGCTTAGCCTTAACAATAATATTAAGTCTATTCTATTACTAGTTAGTAATATACCTAGACCTAGCTAGGCGCCTTAGATATAATACTTATAGTAAAAGAGTTAATAGTATAATACTTAGTAGAAGAGCTATAAAGAGTATATAGACTTAGTTTCTTTAAAAATAGTAGTATAGGCGCAGAAGATATATAGGTTAATAAGAAAAGTAATACGTAAGTAAGTGTATAGAAAGTAAGGCTAGTGTAGTATATAGTACTACTTAAAAAGAAAAGTAAAGGTATAGAATAATAGATTTAGAAAAAGTAATATTTTATTTTAATAGTTGCGTAGGTCTAAGTGCACCTAGTGCTAGAGTAAAAAGATTATATAATAGGCTACTACCTAGTTAGTCTTTAGTTATAAAAAAACTTTAGCTTACTAACGTTAGGAAACTTTAACGTTATTAGAGTTAGCAATATCTGCAACACTGTTAGAATAGTTAACTAGACAGTTCTTAACTGTACTTAACTGTTCCTAGAGTCTTCTATTTGTTCTAGCTACCTATTTAGCTTAAAACGCTTAAACTGCTCTACCCGCTCCACTTGCCCTACCTGCTCTACCCGCGCTATTACGTTATTACTATCAAAGCTAAAAATATAGAGCTTAATTTTCTCTTTAAAACGCACTTTTTAGATTTCTTATAGCTGCTCTTGTTGTTAAGATGCAAGGCAGTAAAGTTTGTAGATTTTAATCTTCTTTGCTAAGGCTTGTTTTTGGTAAAGCTCTAGCACTTTAATTAGATAATATATTATATTTTATTTTAAGAAATAGTAACTAAACAGCTAATTTTACTTTAGAACCTTTTATTGCGTATTATTATATAGCAGGCGCCTAGATCTATTGCATTAAACGTACTTAGAGTTTTTTTTAAAAATAAATAAATATTATAACTTTAACGCGCTATATCTCAATAACTAGAGCAGGTAGAAAAATTCTAAATAGTGCATTTTAAAGAGGGAATTTTGCTCTATATTTCGTATTTTTAGGTTACTTACGTAACTATAAAAATACAGCAATACAGTTACGTAAGTAAAATTAGCAATATTAGTAACACTAGCAACTCTATTAGATCTAGCAACTCTATTAGGTTACTATTAGGTGTAATAGGCTAGGCTTTGCCTAGTCCTTTGCCTTCTTAGGAAGAGCTTAGTCTAGCCTTACTACCTCTTTATAGACTAGCACGCACAGAGAGTATATAAACCCCTTTTGTAACTAGTAGAGAAGCTTAAAGAATACAACTCTTTCTAGCACTTTATTGTTCTATCTTTGCAGGCTAGCCTATAACAATTATATTCCTTTCTAATACAACAACAACTACAGAATAGCTCTATCTAACTAACACTCTAACACTAAGTTAGAGCCTAAAGAGCAGGAGTCTTAAACTAACCTTTAGGCTTACTATACTCTGTTAGACAGTTGCCTTTAAGCTATAGAGAACCAAATTAACGTTAGGAAAATTTAAGATTAATCTGATTAGCCTAATTGCTGCGACCTGCAGCAGCCCAACAGCAATACTGTCTACTAGACAATTTGCTAAAGTTGCCCTACTTACTTCTGGTTGCTAGCAAGTTGCTAGCAAGTTGCTAGCAACCTAACAGTGTTGCTAGTGTTGCTAGTGTTGCTAGTGTCGCTAATATTGCCAATTTTACTCACGTAACTGTATTGCTGTATTTTTATAATTACGTAAGTAACCTAAAAATACAAAATATAGAGCGGAATTCCCTCTTTAAAATGCACTATTTAGATTTTTTTTAGCTACTCTAGTTATTAAGATATAGCGCGTTGAAGTTATAAACATTTTTAAAAAAACTTTAAAGTACGTTTAACAGAGTAGATCTCAACGCCTACACTATAATATATTAAAATAAAATAGTCCTAAGGTAAAATCTACACTTTAGTTACTATTTCTTTTAAAAAAAATATAATATATTATCTAGTTAAAGTGCTAGAGCTTTAGCGAAAACAAGCCTTAGCAAAGAACATTAAAAAGTTACAAACTTCACTGCCGTGCATCTCAGCAACTAGAGCAGCTATAAAAATTCTAAATAGTGCGTTTTAAAGAGGGAATTAAGCTCTATATTTTAGGTTTTTAGAATAATTACGTAATCGCGCAGGTGGGGCAGGTGGGTCCAGTAGATCAGGTGGATCAATTTGGGCGTTTTTGTCTAATTAGGCGGCCAGAACAAATAGGGGTAGCTAGGCACTGTAGACTACGGTCAAAAACTGTCTAGTTGACTGTTCTAACAATGTCGCTAATGTCGCAGATGTCGCCAACGTTGTGTTTTCCTAACGAACGCCCTAGAGACAGTACTCTAGTCTCTTGTTACTTAACTTATAAACCTCTCTTCCCCCTCTTTAGCCTTTACGCTAAACCCTCTTCTAGTACCTTACTATACGCAAACTACTAGAAATTTAACGCTTACTACTTCTACTCTTCTTCTAGTCTAACGTAAGCTACTACTCCTAGGCAACCTGTTTTTAGGCAATAAGTCTTACTTTACTGCCTAAAAGGTTACTATAACCTATAAGCTTAAGACTAACTCTACTTTTATTAAGAGCGCCTAGAACTAATATGCCTTTATTTAGGCTAACTTATTGCTAAAGGTCTAATAGAAAGTTACCCTCTACTACGCTAGCAGAAAGGAAGTAGGTAATTAGAACCTTATAAACTTTATAAAATATCTTAATTTCTACTATAAAGATAAGTATAGTAAGAAACGTGCTTAAGCAGTTTTAAAGAGGCTGCGCTAGGCTAGAAAGAAGTCTTTTACTAACTTCTTCTTGCACTTTAAGTCTCTCCTCTTACAATATAGAAAAGTAATATAAGATAATAAATAGCAACTTAACAAATTATAACGCGCTTTAAACTACTTTCTGCAATAAGTTACTTTTTACTACAGCGTTTCCTATACTAATTACAACTAGGCAGTAGTAAAGTATTAATCTATTGCAATTAACTTAGAAACTACAGCTATTAAGAAGCATTAACACTTGTACACAAAAGAAAGGACCTAAGTAAAAAGAGACTTAGATAGGGACATTAAGATAGTAATAGTGTCTGTAGTTAGTATAGGTTTAGAGACAAAAGAATAAGTTAAGGCCTAGTAAGCAAATAGTGCAAGCTAACCTTAGTTAAAAAACTAGGTCTCTAAGGGGCTCTATAAGTAGCGTTATAAAGGTAATTTATGCATGCGTTGTAGTAAGTAAGGACACTACGTGCAGGGCTATCTAAACATAGTATAGATCTACGCTATTAGCGCTTTGCGTAGCAAAAAAGCTCTAATAGAGATTTTAAAAAACTAGTAGCCTTTACCTTCTTAGAGAGATAAGAGCGCCTCTTAAATAGCGTTAGTAAAGAGAATAGAGAATAAGAGACACTACTTAACTACCTTAACAGTAACTTATTTCTTATTCTACTATTACTAGATAGCGCCACTAACGTTAACGCCTTAGTAAATTATAAGGATGCTATAGCGTAAAGCTGTTAGTTGCGCAGCGATACGCCTGCGCTACAACAACGCTACCCTAGCGTCCTTACGCGTAGAACGCGCATAGCTGCCCTAGCGTCTTAACAGCGCTACACTAGCGCAAACTTAGTGCATTCTAGTTATAAGGACATACATCTAGTTATATCTACAAAAGGGCAGTTCTACACTAAAGTAGCAGAACAGAAATTAACTTACTTCTACCTGTACTACTATTATTATCCTATAACTTTACTGCTATATAAACTTCTTATAGTTTTAATTTCTCTACCTTGCAAAAAGGATAGCAGCCTAGTTACCTAATAACAATAGATTAGGACCTGCCTCTAAGCCTACTAGCCAATCTATTAAGAGAAAATACCTCTAATAAGAAATTAATACTTAGCCTAGGTAAATGCTTAGTGCAGCTAAAGCGCTAGCGCTAAGAACTTAAGAAGCAAGCTAAGATCTAGACTCTAGAGGAGGAAGTACGCTAATAGGAGCAATTATTAGCAGGTAAACAACCTCTTCTACCTCCTAAATAGCCCTTAGGCGCCCTAAATAAAATAGATCTACTAACCCCTCTAGTTAGACGCAACACGTTTCTACTAGCGCAACGCCTCTAACTTAACCTATTAGCGCTACTAGGGCGCGGGCTAAAGATTAAGAAGATCTCTATCTTTAAAGGTAAGGAAATTAGAGAGTATTAGGACTTTAAAGCTTAGCTATCTATTGCCTTTTAATTAGATCTCTTAGCCTTCTAGCTTAAGAACCAAAAGATTGCCTTTACCCTCTAGTACCTATAAACTACGTTTTAACAGATATAGATATAGAGAGAATAGAAAGATAATAGTAAAACGCTAGCGTAGCGCAATATAATATCTTTTCTACTTAATTAGATTAAGAGCTCTATAAATAGAAAGCTTTAAGTTACTATATAGTATTAAAAGGTATCCTAAAAGAACAGCTAAATAGTAAACAAATTTACAGCCTATTTATCTACTTTAGAAAATTAGGTAAATCTCTCTTATAAGCAGAAATACCTAGTAATACACTTGTACAGCAAACTTTACCTAGAGATTAGAGTAGCCTTCTCTAACTATACTAAGTTCTCTACTACCTGCAGAGAACTTGTTAAACGCGCTGTAACGCTAAAAGACAACTTACGCTATAGTAGTAGTATACTATTACTATACTAACGCACACACAAAACGCCTAGTATAAGAAAAACTTTGCAGCCTAAACTAGACGCAACAGCTCTATAACGTTATATTGCTAGCACTGTAAACCTAAGCCTAAAGCTAACTAACGCCTGCTACTATTATAGTAAGATAGGCTATTAGGCTAAAGAGTGTAGATTAGGGCTTAATAGCTTTTCTCCTATTACTAGTTTAAACGCAATATAAATAAAAAACAAGTAGGCCTAAGAAGAGCCTCCCTCTTAATAGCCTAAGTCCTACTATAATAGAAGGATTGTATTAAAGTACTTAGGACGCTACGTAATAACAGCGCTGCGCAGCCTATACAAATCCTAATTAACTATAGTGCAGAACTTAGTACTATTAACAAGAGAGTTACTTTACTTAAGAATCTCTCTTGTATTAATAGCGCTACACTACTAACTATCTACTTACCTAACTTAAGCACTATACCTAGCTTCTACGCTTATTAAGCTTATCTAACAATAAAGGACAACTAGGGCGTAACTAAGTCCTTTACTACTATCCTATACAGGATTACTAATATAGCACAACCTATTATTTTGGGTCTACTAAGCCTAAAAGAGGGGCGCGTTGTTATTAACTACAAGTTAAAGTAGTAGCGCTACAAGCTTAACACTAATATAATAAGGGTTAAAGACACAAAAACCTTTGCAGGATCTCTTTATAACAAGCTAAGCGTGTACGCAGTCCTAGTAGGTAGTCTATAATTCTCTTCTACTAAATACCTATTATAGCCTATTAAACTTAAGGATTTTAAAGACGTTGTAAACAGTAACGCTAATAACGCGCTACTACAGTACTATAGAGGTAACTACGCTATTAAGTTAGAAGAAGAAACTATAGCTCTATATAGGCTGCTCTATAACCTCTTACTAAAGAAGTTAAGTGTACTGCGCAACTACTTAGTAACAGCGCAGAGCCTAGGCTAGATCTAAGAAAGTATAAGCCCTGCAGGAGCACCTATCCTATTTGTACCTAAAAAAGATAGAACGCTACGCCTTTGCGTAGATTATTAAGGCCTTAATTAAGTTACTAAGAAGAATAGACTAGCTCTTTCCTTAATTAGAGAAACCCTTAATTAGCTCTATAGATTAGTAAAGTTTACTAAGCTTAATCTTAAGAACGCGTATTACTAGATTAGGATCTAGTAAGGTAATAAGTAGAAGACAGCGTTTTGCACACAATACAGCTACTTTAAGTATATAGTTATGCCCTTTAGGCTAACTAACGCGCCTGCTACGTTCTAGAGGTATATTAACAGAGCCTTAGCCTTATATTTAGATATCTTTTGTGTTGTCTATCTTAATAATATTCTAATCTTCTCTTAAAAGAGGGAGGATTATTAAGAATAGGTAAGAAAAGTACTTGCTAAGCTAAGAGAATACAGTCTTTTTGTTAACCTAAAAAAGTATACCTTTGCTACTAACTAAGTTAAGTTCCTAGGGTTTATTATGCGCCTTAACAGCGTTACAATAGATCTAGAATAGGTTTGCGCAGTTATTAATTAGCCTATGCTAACATTCTTTAAGGATGTTTAAGTCTTCCTAGGCTTTGCAAACTTCTAGTAACGCTTTATATAAAGTTTCTCTATTATTATTAGCCTAATTACTAATCTCCTAAAAGGATTAGTTTAAAGAAAGAAGTCTAGTCCTTTTAACTAGCCTAACGCTGTAGAGAAAGTAAAGCGCTAGCTATACAACAGGTTTACAACTACGCCTATTCTACAGCACTATAATTATATACTTCTATCTAAGTTAGAAACTAATGCCTCTATTTAGGGAGTAGTAAGTATCTTCTTCTAACTCTATGCGGATAGGAACTAGCACTCTATAGCCTTCTAGTTAAAAAAGCTCTTGCCTGCAAAAAGAAACTACTATATATATAACCTAGAGCTCCTTACTATTATTGTAGTAGTATAGTACTAGCATTACTATGTTAAGGGGCTAGCAGTTTAGTTAGAAATATAGATAGACTATAATAACCTACGCAGCTTTATAGGCACGTTAACTCTATTTAGAAGATAGGCTAGCTAGGCTATAAAGCTAGCTGCTTATAACTTTAAGATTAAGTATTAGTCTAAAAAGACAAATCCTACAAATAGGCCTTTAAGGCAACTTGTAGACAACAGTAATACGCTAGATATTTAACTATTAGATATGTTGCTAGCACTGCAAAAGAAGTTGCAGCTAGTAAGAACCTAAGCTAAGCTACCTAGAGAGGAGCTAGCGTTAGTAAGAAGCTAGATAACAGCTTAACAGCAAGTAGGCACTCTACATCTTAGTAAAGATGTTTCTATAAGCCTAGCGCACAGCGTTAAGGCAACAGCTATAAGCTACAGCCCTAATTAAGAGAACCCTAAGGGTAGACTAGTAATAACCTATAAAGTTACGCAGTTATAAAGCCTAACGCATAGCGTTAAGGCAATAGCTAGAAGCTATAACCTTAATTAGAAGATTCTTAAGAGTAGACTAGTAATAGCCTAAAGGGTTACGCAGTTACAAGCAAGAGCTGTAGCCTTAAGAAGGTTAGCTTATAAGAAACTTTCTAAGTTCTTCTTTAAGATCTGTGTATAAGTATAACAGAATAACCTAGAAGTAGTTATAATACGCAGGGACGTTAAATCCCTAGCGTCTACCTGTTAAGGCAATAGTAAACGCCTAAGGTACTAGAAGCTTAACGCTTTAGGCAGCTTTTAGTTTAAGAACTAATTATATATTCTACTAGAGCTAACCTTTAGAGCTAAGCTCCTTAAGCTATATTATAATAATCTACTTACTAGCTATTTTAGGCAGGCTAAAACGCTTAAGCTTGTAGCCTGATACTACTATTAGCCTAGGCTTAAGAAAGAGCTTAAGGAGTATATTAACTCTTGCTTAGTGTGCTAAGGCACAAAGTTACTTAAGCAGCGCCTTACTAGCGTGTTAAACGCGCTCTCTTACTCTTAGAAACTATAGCAAGAAATTACAATAGATTTTGTTATAGGCCTACTGCTTACTAAGCGCTACAGCGTTATGTATAACGCAATACTTGTTATAGTTAACAGGTATACAAAAATAGCTAAGTATATCTCTATACAAAAAACAGTTACTGCCTTATAATTAGCAGATCTGTTCTTAGAACACGTTGTATAATTCTTTGGCTTACCTAAAGGTATTATATTAGATTAAGAGAGTGTCTTTACTTCTTAGTTCTAGGTAAACTTCTACTTTGTAGTAAAGGTAAAGCGCTAGCTTAGCACTACCTTCTATCTGTAAATAGACAGCTAAACAGAGCGTTAAAATTAAACACTAAAGCAATACTTAAGAGCTTTTGTAAGCAATTAACCTAATAATTAGGTACACCTTCTGTTACTAGCAGAGTTTGTATATAATAATACTAGACAGGCTATATTAGAAGTATCTCTATTCTTTGCCTACTATAGGTTCTACCTGCGCCTTAACTGCAAGCTAACAGCGCCTACTAAAGTTTCTAGTATTAAAGAAAAGTTATAGAAGCTTATGCAAACTTAGGACGCTTTAGCTAATTACTAGAACAAAAGTTTATAATACTAAGAATAATACTACAACAAGAAATACAGGCTCTAAAGGTTTAAACTAGGAGATAAGATCCTCTTATTAACAAAGCATCTACGCCTGCGCAGCGCTAGCAAAAAGCTATTACTGCACTAGATAGGCTCCTTTCTAGTAAATAAGCAAATTAGCTTACAAGCTTTTAGAATCTTACTCCTATTACATATAAAGGTTTACCTTGTATTCTATACGTCCTTGCTCTAGCTGTTTATGTTAAGAGAGGGGGAAAAATTAATTCTACCTAGGCCTGTTAACCTAGACAATAGTAACAAGCTAGGGCAACGCTATAAGGTTAAAGCTGTCCTAGCAAAGCAGCGTAATAGACATTTAGTAAATTACCTAGTTAAATAGAAAGGCTAGCTACTAGAATATAACAAGTAGGTTAATTAAAAAGATATAGATAAATTACTTATAGAGAAGTATAACTAGAGAGAAGATTAATTATTATTATAAATTAATATACAGAAAAAACAAAAGGAAAAACAACAGAAAAAAGAAAAAAGAAAAAAAACTAGGCGCCTTAGTAGCGTAACGCTAGTGCCTAAGCAGCGCAATTAGGCACAAACACTAGCTTACTCTAGAAAGTCCTTGTTATCTAGGTCCTTAGGGATAAAGAACTTGTCTCTACTACTCTCCTTATCCTCCTTCTTAACCTCCTCTATACTTTTCTACTCTTCTATAGCAGCTTTACTTAGATTACTTACTAGCTTACAAGTTAATAGTGTAGTAGTAGCGCGTTAAGGGCGCTTTAGCTTGCCCTTAGTAGTAGAGCGCTTAAAAAGAAGCTGCCTAGATAGCTAGGACTTAGCTAGGCGTTTTTTAGGGGCCTTAGCCTTAGCCTTAGCCTTAGCCTTGCCTTTAGCCTTACCCTTTCCTTTGGAGAGAAGGGGCGTAGAAGTAGAGCTCTAAGAAGGAGGGGTTTTATTCCTCTCCTTCTTCTACTCCTTACGCTTCCTAGAATTAGAGCCCTAGTTGCTAGCAGTGCTCTCTAAATTAAGGTTAGAATTAGACTGCGCGTTAGCCTTACTAAGCAGTAGTAGATTAGCCTAGATAACGTTAGAACAACAGCGCAGTAACTGCAAGAAAGGAGAAAAATAACTTACCTAGGCCTATAGGAGATTAAGAATACCTTCTACTGTAGTAGAGAGGTAGTTAGTTACCTTAACTTGCAGGATTTAGATCTTATTACCCTTAGGCTAATAGCAACTCTTAAACTTAACCTCTTTACAGAGAAAAAGCTCTACTAAGGTAGTCTACTAGCGCAACGCTGTCTCCTACGCGTTAACATCTAAGTCTACTCTAGCCTTATTAGTAGTAAAGTGCTGCTGCTACTAGTATAGAGTATTCTAGCCCTTAATAAAACTTAGTAGTACTAGAGTGTAGGACTTTTTTTTGTAGGTGCACCTATTGCACTACAGGCTGCTAGAGACGTAGTTATACGCTATACTATTAATCTTTAGACCTTTAGTATAATATAGGTAAACTAGCTTAGCTAGCTTAATATTAGAGACGCTACTACAGCAGGTAATAAGCATAGCCTAAACACTAGGTTAGCAATATTACAACGCTAGCGTTACACTTCTTATAAAGATAGTAGAGGTAGTAGGTAGTATAGGCGTAGTACTTATAGTAATTAATATAAGAGCAATAGAGTTGCAACAGCGTAAAGCTAGAAGATAGTGTAGTAGTAATAGTAATGTAATTGTTACTAAGAAAGTAGAAAGAATTAGGTACACAAAGTTCTGCTATAATTCTGCTATTACTATAGCTACTAGCTGCCTCTTAGATTTACTTAGAGTTTTAGCCTTAGTATAACAACAGCCTTTATAACAACAACGTTAAGTACGCGCTAATAAGACCTAACGTTATACAAATTACTAAGATAGTAATTCTAGAGAAAAAAGAATAATTTTAAGAATGCTATAGCGTAGAGCTATTAGTTACGCAGTAATGCGCCTGCGCTACAACAACGCTACCCTAGCGTCCTTACGCGTAGAACGCGCACAGCTACCCTAGCGTCTTAATAGCGCTATACTAGCGTAGACTTAGTATATTTTAGTTATAAGAACACGCGTCTAGTTGTATCTACAAAAGGGCAGTTCTGCACTAAAGTAGCAGAATAGAAATTAACTTACTTCTACCTATACTACTATTGTTATCCTATAACTTTGCTGCTATATAAACCTCTTATATAAATATAGGATATAAGTGTTACAGTACTATTAACGCTGCGCTAGTAGATAGGATAAGAGTACACACTACTAATATTCTGCTACAACGCCTAAAGTAGGCTGCTACAAATAGTACGCCTACGCTAATTACTTAAATTGCGTTTTTAGACTATAATATTAATAGTTAGCAATTGTAATTAGTTACTTACTTAGTCTCTAGCCTTACCTATAACTTAATTCTAGAGAAACTATAGCTAGCCTATAAAGAGGTAGCTATTTATATAACTAATAGCATAATAACTATTAGGTAGGCTAAGAACTTACTAGTAAAGGAGAAGGCCTACTACACTACTCTTCTACCTCTAAAAGAGATTAGCGCTACTAAGGCAACACAGAAGTTTTATAACTATTTTAAGTTATAAAAGCGCTGTATAATATTTACTGTAACTAGTATCTACGCTATAATAAACATGTTAAGCAAGTTACTTAAGAAGCAGATATTAACAACTTTACTTCTGCTGCAGATTTTAGACTTTACAGATGTTTTTAACAAACGCTCTGCCTTTAGTCTGCCTTTATATAGGAGCTAGATAGACTATTACATTTAACTCTAACTAAGCAAGGATAAGAAGACTCTAGACCTTTCTTAGGGTCTGTTGTACTCTATACTTTACAATTAGCTAATAGAGCTGCAATAGTAAGTTACAGACCTTCTAGATAAAGGCTAGATCTGCGCTAGCTCCTCTATAGCAAAAGCCTTAGTCTTGCTAGTAAAGAAGGCTTTAGGTATATAGCGCCTTTATGTTAACTACTAGGCCCTAAATAAAATTACAAAGGTAGATTAATACCTACTTCTATTAATTAAAGAAACTCTTTGTACACTTTCTTAGGTAAAGTAGTTTATAAAGGTTAATGTTTACTTAGCCTTCTACTAGATAAGGGTTGCAGCAGAAGATAAGTACCTTATAGCATTTTGTATACGCTTTAGCCTCTTTAAGTAGCTTGTCTATCCTATAGAACTTTTTAGTGCACTCTTTTCTTTTTAGTATTATATTAATACTGCTCTTAAAGAAACGCTAAGAGACTTTGCTATAGTATACTTAGATAACGTGCTTATCTACTCTAGTAGTTTACTTAAAGACTATTATAGTAAAGTGTAATAAGTTCTCTAACTTCTCTATAACACTTGTCTATACTTAGACTTTAAGAAGTGTACTTTTGTAACAAAGATAGTTAAGTATCTAAGATATGTTATTAAGGCAGAATAGGCTGTCTAGCTAAATCTTGCTAAGGTACAAGCTATTATAGAATAAGAGCTCTTAACATCCTCTTAAAGAGTCTAGAGTTTTCTTAGGTTTACTAACTTCTATAAAGACTTTATACTAAATTTCTTTAGCGTTACAGCCTTCTTGTATGCGTTAACAAAGAAGAACGCTGCCTTTCTATAGACAACTATAGCGTAACACGCGTTTAACTACTTAAAGTGTGTCTTTAGCTCTAAACTAGTCTTAACTTAGTAGAACTCTACGCAGCCTATAGTAGCAGAAGTAAATAGCTCTAGAGGTGCTCTTAGAGAATGCTTCTTACAGAACGTTAATAGAGTGCTTTACTCTGTTATATACTACTCTATATTCTTATTACTAGTATAACGCAACTATACTATCTATAACAAGAAGCTTATAGTAGTTGTTAAATACTTTAAAGTATAAACGCTAGAGCTTTAAAGTGTCTATAAGCTGTTTACTATTCTTATAGACTATAAAAATCTAGAATACTTTATAACTATGTAATTACTTATAAAGTAACAACAACGTTAGTTAGAACTACTATCTAAATTTTACTTTTACTTCTAGTACTGCTTAGGGCGCCTTACTACTTGTCTAGACGCGCTAAGCTAGTATAAGCAGGATGCGCAGAGTTATATGCTGTAACTAAGGTGCGTTATAACTCTGCTTTTTATCTAGTCTGCGTCTATACAGCTCTATAAGAAGGACTGTTTACTTTTCTTAGAAAATCTCTTCTTCTTAGACTAGCATATACAAGAGCTTTAGGATAAGGCTATACGCTAGGATAAGATATATTAAGCTTATCTACAAGCAGTATACTAGGGCGCTAGAGTATTTCTATTAGAGGCTAAGACAAATTAATAAGTTAGTAACTGTAATGTCTCTGCGTATAGCGCGCTTTAGTAGAAAGGCGTAATATAGCTACTAAGGTAAGAGCTACTTACTATAATAGTTATTTAGTAAGTATATAACTTAAACTTAGCTAGTTACTTAGGTAAAAACAGAACGTTTTAGATCTTGCGTAAAGACTATTATTAGGATAAGATAGCTGCAGACGTTGCTTAGTTTGTCTATAACTATTATTGTTATAGAGCTTACGTATCTTACTTCTAATAATAAGGTCTTTTGCAGCTAATCTTAGTTGCAGATTAATACTAGGCCTAAATCTCTATAGATTTTATAGTAAATCTCTTATAAGCTTGCAAAGCTTTTCTCTAATATCTTTTAGTTATTACTAATAGGCTGTTTAAATACGTGCAACTAGAAGCTATGCTATTATTAAAGGCTAAAGAGTGCGCAGAGCAATTTAAAGAAGTCTAGTAGTAGTTCTATAGTTTTCTAAGTAGTATAATTAGCAACTACAGCTTAGACTAGCTAGAGAGATTTTAGAAAACTCTGTGCAAGCTTATTAGAGTTAAACAACTTCTGTCTACAGTACACTACTCTTAAACAAACAGTAGTATAGAACAAGCTAACTAAAAAGTACAATTAGTCTTAAAAGTTATAATAAACCTTTTCTAAACAAATTAGCTCTAGTGCTTTACTACTTACTAGCTAGCACTTAACAACAAGAACTTCTCTATAACTAGTGTTAGCTCTAATTTACTGCTAAACAAATATAATATACTACCTATCTAGCCTAAGTATATCTAATAAGTGTCTTATATAATAGTAAAGGAGAAGGCTATCTAGTTTATGCGCTACCTACAAGAAGAAATAGAAATAGCCTAAGTAGTAATCTTATATACTTAGTAAAAACAATAAGAGGCTATAGATTAGGCACGTTAACTAGCACGCTAATATTAGGTTAGAGATAAGGTGTAGTTCTTAATAAGAAACGTTAAAACAGTATAGTAAAGTAAGAAGTTAGACTAGCTATAAGTAAAGTACACTATAGTAGTTATGCTAACGCTACTTACAGTTACTTTAGATTTACTAGAAAGCCTTTATAAAATAGTGCACATTAACCTTGTTAAACTAGCCTCTAAAGACCTACTCTTAAGCTAAGTTTTCTAAGACTCTAGACTAGGACTAGCGCTAGAACTAGAAGATAAGGACAAAGATCTGCGCAAATAGAAAGTAGAAGAAATACTTTAAGAGAAAAACGCATAAGGCTGTAATAAGAAACAAGTACTAGTTAAGTAGAAGAGATAGCTTACACTATTATAGCACCTAAAAGAAGACTTTCTTAATATAGAAGTACTTTACACATTTAAAGGCAACTAGACAAAGCGTTTATAAGGTAACATTACTTAAAGAATAATAAGCATATAAATTTAGAGCTACGTAGGCTATAGAAAATTTATTTTAGGCTCTAAAAGAGTAACTATCTAGGGACAGCTAGGCTCTTATAAAGAACTCTAAGAAGTTAGCCTAAGAGTATAACAAAGACATAATAGCTTAAGCCTAATTTTTAACAAAAAGTAACTTGTTATTATTAGAAGATATAAAGTAGTAATAGTAGTAATAGAGTAGGCCTAAAAGGCTATTGCTAAAGCCTATAAGTAACACTGCGCGTAGCTTAAAGTAAGAAGAGATAGAAGTAGTAGTAAAGGTAGCGTAAAAGAAGGCCTTACGCAATCTTTAGTTAGTAAACTTATAGACAAGAGGTAGGCTAGCTACTACTTATATTCTAGTTAGCTATAATCTTGCGCTGTAACACTATTATCTTCTATATACTTTAGCTTAATATGTTTAAAGTAAGAACTAGGTTGTTTACCTAGTTCTTGCAGCTAGGCGTTATAATAACAAGAGACAACAGTAGAGTATTAGGAGTAGAGCTAAAGGCTAAGGCTGTTACGCTACTATTCTAAGTAAGCTAGTAAGCTGCCTTAAAGTTAAGCTTAGGGTTGTAGAACTATAGCAAGTTAGGAAAACAGTTACAGAATAAGTATAGCTAAAAAACTACTTACAGCCTTTAAGTATGTAGGGGCGCGTATACTAGCCTTTTTAACGTACACCTCTATATTCTTACTATTAGTAACAAGCTTATAGGCCTTAAGAGCTGCGCAAAGAGCTAGATACGCAAAAAGCTAGCTTATAAACAACTTACAACAGTATTTTACTATGTAATAAAAGCTACACTTCTTACTACTATCTTATACACAGTTAATATAGCTGCAAACTGCGCACTTTTTAACATATAATAAGTAGTTAAACTGCACACGCTTTAGCGTTGCAGCCTTATTGTTAGAGTTACTAGTTACTTTATAACTACTTATATAATAACAGCGCCTTAAGAGCGTAACAGAGTTAAAAGAAAAGTGCTTAGAGTACGCAAGAAATAATATTAAAAAGCAATTAATAGGTTAATTGTTAGAAGAGTAAGTATAGTTAGTATACAGTCTAGGCGCAGTCTAAAGGTAAAAAAGAAAGACTAAAAGAGAATAGTGTTAGTAGTACAGGAACTAGGACAAAGCTAGCTAAGCGCTAACATAAAATTATAGTAGGCGCATAGATACACGCGCACAGCAGGCAGCTAGGTAACAAGTAGCGCTAGAATAACCTTAGCCTATCTTTGCAACGCAATTGCTATATTATAATAATATAGGCTCTTATATTAAGAGGAAGGTAAGTAAAGAAGTATATAATAGGCTAGGCTTTGCTTAGCTCTTTGCCTTCTTAGAAAGAGCTTAGTTTAGCCTTACTACCTCTTTATAGACTAGCACACACAAAGAGTATATAAACCCCTTCTGTAACTAGTAGAGAAGCTTAAGAAATACAACTCTTTTTAGCACCTTATTGTTCTATCTTTGCGGGCTAGCCTATAACATTAGGTTACTATTAGGTTGCTAGTAACTAGAAGTAAGTAAGGCAACTTTAGCAAATTGTCTAGTAGATAGTATTACTGTTAGGCTGCTGTAGGTTGCAGTAATTAGGCTAATTAGATTAATCTTAAATTTTCTTAGTAAATCTAGAATACTAAAAAGGGTCTAGACTAGAACGCTAAAAATTCTCTAGGCTAGAATACTAAAAATAGTTCTAGACTAGAGTACCTAAATTCTTTAAACTAGACTACCTTAGAACTATAAAAACTCTTTAGGTAGTAATTAGGATAGAATATAAATTCGTATTTTTATTTTCTAGTAACTACTCTTAGAGTCTACCTCTTATAGCTATCTAGACTCTAAAAGTTCTAGTCTAGAGTAGTATTTAGGTTCTAGTCTAGAGTAGTATTTAGTTCTAGACTCTAGACCTTTTGTAGTACTCTAGCGCAAAAGATACTAGGCTCTTCTATTCTAGAACCTAAGGTTTTTACGTAATAAAGAGATTCTCTAGGTAATAGCCTATTATATTTAATAAAGTAGAGTTTCTTTATAAAGTATAATATATATAGTGCAATACTTTTTAGCTAAGTACTATACTAAGTAAGTAGAAAAAAATAGGTCTTTAGCTATATAATCTAGTAGTTATACTTAACGCGTTACTATATAAGCTACTTTAAGCTATAATACTAGAAGATAAGATTAGCCTGTATGCAAAAGCTTCTATAACTCTAACTAGTACTATCTGCCTCTATAAGCAGATTACTAGTATAGTTGTAAACAAGTAGCTATTATTCTAGAGCTACGTAGAATAGCTAGCAGCTAGCGCAATTACTATTACCTATAAGCTTTAGGTTGTAAAACGCAACCTTAAGGTAGTTACAAAAGCAGCTTCTACACGTTAAATATACTAAAAAATAGACTAATAAGTAGTGTAAAAAGAAGAACTATTGTACGTAAAAGATGCCTACAATGCAGTACTCTCTTAGGCTAAACGTAACACTACTTATAGTAAGAGGTAGTATCTAAGAGGTGTGCTAGAAGCAGCTACTATACTATCTACAACCTTAAATTTTACTGTAGTACAAGGCAAAAGTATTGTACTAGTAGAGGTCTCTTACTCTAGAGCTACAAAACATAGCTAAAATAAATATTACATGCTATTCTATACTAATTTGTATTAAAACTAATATTTTTAGCACTACCTAGCTACTACGTTATACTTCTTTAGGTTTCTATCCTATCTTACCTTACGTTTTATCTTATCTTACACGCTTTTATTATATTATAACGCTGCTTACAACGCCTACAACGCCTACTACGCCTTACCTACCTACTATACCTACCTGCTAAAAAGACAGCTATTATCTTAGCTATAACAAGAGACTTTAGATCTATATATTATAAGGCGTTAGCTTTTTACACAGGCATATTGCTTTATACCTTAGCTTTTCTAAACGCTAAGTTACTTACTCTTTAGCTAACCCTCTTACTCTAAGAAAGAAGAGTAGTAGACTTCTACTACTTACAGTAGAGTAGGTAGAGGAGTTAATTCTGTTTGTAAGGCAAAGCTAAGTAACTAGGCAGATGTTATATAAGGCGTTAGCAGAACGCTTTTAAAAGAGCTAAGGCTAGATCTATTCTAAATAGAGTATTAGATATACCTTAAGATTAAAGAGATACATACGCAGAATTGCCCTAGCCAAGCCTTTTCTCTCTAAAGCTAATATTAAGAAGCGCCTAGAATAAGCAAAGAAGTATATTAGCTAGAGTTAAGAGTAATAAGAGAAGATACTTTAGAGTAATAAGACTTAAGTTACAAGTAGTAGGCACAAAAGAACGTAGGTAACGCGCCTACCTAGAGAAAGCTTAGATAACACATGCCTAGTTAACAAAGTAAGAAAGAAGAGAGAGTAGATATTCTAGAGCTGCTTTAATAGTAGTAAGAAAGGTCTATCTCTCTTTTAGAAGAAGGAGTAGGAGTCTATTAACAAGATCTTATACTGTAAGAGGATTGTTCCTGTTATTAATAGATAGATAAGGATAAGGCTAGAACTAGTTTTTATGTAGGATAGAGCATTATCTTATTTAGCTAAAGATACCCTTACAGATATAGCTAAACAGGAAGTTTATTCTATCTTCTGGCTACCTTTTTTACCTAATTTTAATTCTATTAAGGCAGTGTAGAATTAGATAAAAGACTTTATTAAAAAACACTACCCTAATCTACTTGCTGGCAAGCAACGTACATATAATTAACTTTAGGCTGTTGTAAAAGAAGCTTAGGAATCTATTACACTAGAATACCTTAATTAGCTAATAGATAGTATAAAGGAGAGGTGTAAGGCTGTAATTGCAGCCAAGGGCTATTATACAAAGTAGTGAATAATAAAATACAGCTTCTATCTAATCTGCGTTGTGCCGAAAACCAATTTCCGGGCCCCACACCACCCCTACCGGTACAATACTTTTGCTCTGTACCACAGTAAGATCTACATGTGGGATCCCTAAACTAATGTAACTACTGTACAAAAAGACTAGGTAGCGCTATTTGGCAGTCTCAAAACACGAAATTTCACGTTGTAGAGGGTACAATTTACGCGTTTATTGTGGGTGCCCTGCCCAAGTTTCATTTGGCTCGGTAATCTCGTTTGGCATGGGAGAGCTTAAGGAGAAGAATATGGGCACCGTCGGACGTATCTTCGTGTCACATGCTAGAGCGTGCCACGAAGCTTTCGAGCCGTATCGAGTCCTCCGGCTGGAACCTTGCAGTGCGGCCGGACATGGTGAGCTTGGGACGGGATGATGAGCGCCCTCCAAGGAAGCCAAGGGGGGACCCTCGCATAAGCTTCGTGCTCAGACTTCAGTGCTACCTCCGCCTTGTCCTCCGCCTCGGCCTCCTCCTCCTCCTCCTCCGCCTCCGCCCTCTCCCGCTGTCGTCGTCGTGCCGTCTTTGCGAGATGCTGCCATCACTGCCCAACATGGCCAACATGCAGGCCCTTCAGATGCTGCCCCGAAGGTACGTGCCGTGCCTTCCACGGCCCCGTTGCAAGCCTCAAGGGCGCGACAGCCGGCTGACTCGACCACGCGCGCAGAGGCGTCATCCTGGCCGTCTCCACCGTCACTGTCTTCATCGTGCTCTTCCAATTCTACGGCGACGTGCGCGTCGAGTACTACCGGAACTACGCGCCTGGCGAGGCCATGGCCCCCGTGGCCACAAACAACGACTCCCCGCAGCCGGCCTACTTCAAGGCCCAGCCTGAGTGGGACTGGACCATGCCCAAATATGCGCAGAGCATGAGCGGCTATGCGCGGACACCGCGGAACAGGGACATTGTCGTGCTCACCGCCAGCGACGGCGGCGGCCACAACAGCGCCATCCCCAACGTCCTCGAGCGCGTCCTCGACGACCGCCAGAAATACTGCGCACGCCACGGCTACACCAACCTCTGGCTCAACACCAGCCGCTACGACATTGGCGATGCACACAGGGTATGTTTTGACCACGTCCCACACGATCAGACACTGACACAGGCCCGCCCCTCTTGCAGACATGGTCCAAAATCCCTGCCGTCGCCGAAGCATTCTACCTCCACCCCAATGCCGAATGGGTCTGGCTCATCGACACCGACATCATCATCATGACGCCAGACTACGACCTTGTCAAACAGCTCCTCTCCCCCGAAGCCCTGCAAGCCGACCTCCTGCGCGGCGCCCCCATTCTCGACGGCCCACTCGCCAAAAACCCCACCTACATCAGCACCCCCAACGACTTCCGCGTCGAAGAAATCGACATCCTCATCACCCAGGACCACCAGTCCGTCAACACGGGCAGCACCTTCTTCCGCCGCTCCGCCTTCACCCGCTGGACCCTCGAGATGATGACAGACTACACCATGCTCATGGGCCAGGAACACCAAGGCGCGGAACAAGATGCCCTGAAGCACCTCATGCTCGAACACAGACTTGTCCGCGACCACGTGGGCATATACCCGCAGCGAAAATTCAACGCATACGTCCAGGGCGATGATAACATGGGCTACCGCGACGGGGATTTGCTCGTCCATTTCGCCGGCTGTTGGGTGGGCGGCAAGTGTCAGGAGTGGTTTGAAGAGTTTTGGGGGAAAAAAGGCCATAAGGATGTTTGGAAGCCTGCGTCTGGGAATGCCTGATTCTGCTACCTACCTTTTTTTTTGCCCATAGGAGCGAAGCGAGCCAACCTTGTTTTCTTATTCCTTTTCTGATGCCACACAATACCCCCTAATGCACAATACCAATTTTCTCTTCGTTTTGGTTGACTCATGTAGGGCACATTTGGCCCCAAGTACCTGGGCAGCGAGACAGTGCCAAGATGTATGCATTTCTACCGGGGTTTTATACATCATGTCATATGGCGACATTAAGGAAGAAAACATCTGCGTCAAAGTTCCACTACTACGGCTACAATGTGCTTTCGAGAATTTGGTTCGCATACAATCAAGTAGTAGAACACGGGTCCTGCTGAGGAATGTTGGCGAAAACAATGTCCACCGTCTCCCCCCTTTCCTCCTCTTTAATTATCTACTCCACCACAAACGACCTACTAACCGTCGCAATCACCGTCACCGTCGCCGTCTTAACCGTACTTGTCGTAGTCGTCACAGTCGTGCTCGCCGGCCCCTTTGTAATGAAGCAGCTACACGCGCTAGAAATTTCCTTTGGCCCGTTGAGTCCAAGCGAGATGTTGATGCCGCCGGGCAGCGGGAGGTTGACGTCGAGCTGGCGCTTGCGGACGGGGAGTTCTTTCGGGCAGGCGATGTCGTAGAAGGTGTAGGGGGACATGGGGTTGTAGTTTGTGTTGTCGGCGCTGGGGAGTGGGGGTTAGTATATCGTTGTCGAGGTCCGAGCAAAGGGTGGGGGGAAAAGGCAGTGACTTACGATGGGACGTCAAACAACATGCAGTTGGCTTCACCATAGCCAAAGGACAGACATTTGGCGTCGGCTTGGCAGAGCGCTTGGCAGGCCGAGAAGGTGTTCTTGGTTCCCGAGGATTCAAAGTAGTATCCTGGGATGCTCTTCACGTACGCCACGATGCCGCATGAGGGGGCTGCGGTGGGGGAACTAGGTGGTGGTCAGTCCGTGGTCATAATCAATCTCATGAGCTTGAACGTACGGCGAGGGTAAGGTAACAACGGTCGGTGATGGAGCAGGAACCAGAGAAGACGGCTTTGGTGAAGAAGATGGCTTTGGTGAAGAAGATGGCTTTGGTGAAGAAGATGGCTTTGGTGAAGAAGAGGGCTTGGGTGAAGAAGATGGCTTTGGTGAAGAAGATGGCTTTGGTGAAGAAGATGGCTTTGGTGAAGAAGATGGCTTTGGTGAAGGAGATGGCTTTGGTGAAGAAGATGGCTTGGGTGATGTCCATGGCTATATGCAAGTCAATTGACAGTCCACATTTTCCCCTACGACAAATTATACATACTCTTGAGCTAGAAGATAGTTTAGGCGTAGATGTGGCAGACGGCTTAGGTGTAGGAGTAGGAGTCGGAATAGATGGAGGCCGCACAGTCGTGGTGACCGTCGTTGATCCGCTTTTGGTCACCGTGCTAGTAGCGGTGCCAGATCTCAAGATGCTGCTGCAAAACAGCAGAGCCTCCGAAGTGTGACCCTCGAATGCTTCAAGTCCACAAACGCTGACTGCATGTTACGTCAGTTGCTGAGACAGTATCTGTGACTTCCAAATGATGTCCATTCACTCACCATCGGGATTGCCCCCCTGACGCTTTCGGAAGACAGCAGCGTCTACGCTGGCTGCAACAGCAGCAGCAAGTACCACAGAGAACTTCATGTCGTCGGTAGCTGATCCTTGTCTGTTGGTAGATCTGATCGTTACAAGCACACAAATACCGAAGTCAGGGTTGAACTGTACTTGCACACTGCGAAGGGTCCCTACTTATAGGACCATCAAGAAGTATTCTGCGTCGTCATATCGTTGAGCAGAATTAGCAAAAGTACTGCGCAGTCTCGTCTGGTTCATTTGTGAATATATGAGAGTGGACGCTTCTGGCGTCGGTGGCCTGGAGAAGACGATGTAGGGATCCAGAGCGTGTAGCTTTAGTAAATTAACCCCATCTCACTCCGCCGCTAGATGGTGTAGAGTGTGTCCGTTCGGTTAAGCCCACGGTTGGAGATCACATTCAGCTCCCAGGCCCATGGTCAAGACCGCAGAAGTTGAATTTGCCGTCTAGTAGATATTGGAAATAGTATTGAAAGTTCATATGGATGAGATGCACTCAAAGTGCTTTTGGCTAGGATGCATGCTGTAAGGGTCATTTTATCCCGGTCTGGGTGCCGGCAAAAACCATATGATGCAGACCTACCACCTTTAAATAGCCACAAACTCCATGTACCACAGGTACCACCAGCGCTAAACATTCTTCCTGTTACTGCTAGAGGATAGATGATTTGATGTATGCTCGACTGTGTAGCGACACCAGGTGTACCTGTTCCAGTCGAGTGGTTACATCTGAAGAGGCTGCGCAGAAGTCCGGTCCAGGCTCGTCCAGAGCGCGCACTCGATTTCAGGTGTTGGCTACACGTGCTCGTGTATGCAAAAGAGTGTGAGTACGGGAATAGATTTCAGACTCAGGCTGTGCACCATCATCATGTGCAGACTATACCCTCCTGATGGAAAAGTAAATGCACCTGGAGTCGTCCCCGAGGAAGTGGCCGTTTTTTCCCTTGAGGCGTGCCTCAACCCTGAATGTCAGACCAAGATCGTCTCCAATATTTTCCCACAACTCTTTGAACTCTCCGTGTTGGGACGGAACATAGTACCCGTTGCCAATGTTTTCTCGTAAGCTTCACCAGCTCCCATCTGGCGACCAAGGATCATTGAGCCTGCTTGGGACCGTAGCAACAAGGCTACGCATTTGGAGACTACCTTCTGCTGGTGCAGAACTCATAGGTGGAAACATGAGCCAGTGTATATCACGTCGACCTGTCCTCGGAGATCATCCAAGGGCCAGGAGGGTTCAAAAAGGTCGGCCACTAAGAACATGCTTCGAAGCTTGACGCGATCTTTAAAAAGCTTGTATCCTAACTCGATGAAATGATGCTGAGGATCACATCCGTGCATGTTTTCAGATGGAGCTCTTTCATGAGCTAGGTGGCGAATAGTCTGACACCAAAATAGCATGCCATGTCTAGCAGCTTCTGGCCGCCACGTAGGCTTTTGACAACCTAATTGTACTCACTACACTCATCGAGACCAGCTTCGAGAAATCTGAAATGGCCAATGCAAGGAAATTGAAAGACCCTCCGGGCTTCGTTGCGAAGGTTCACGACGAGGTTAATAACGTTGCCCAGTTGAACGCCGCTGTAGCTTTCCAAGAGTCGCCTTGTCGATTACGGTGTGTGTTCTTCAGAGGGTGATTCGTCGAACTATGCGACATCTTCTTCCGGTAGATCCGCGGGACGTAAATATGGCAAAATGCTGGTTTTGTTATGAGCTGGTAAAAAGTCGAGCGTTTGTGGTGAAAGGGTGATGGTCCCCTCGAAGTGGGGAACAGCCCTAGAAATGACGTCGTCGTCCACGGCTTCCCCACCGTTACTCCAATCATCCGTACCATATCTCTCCTTTCCGTTGTCTCTCTGTCGTGAAAGTTCGGATGCGACACGCGTGACCCTCGGGATCAATCGGCCCTTTCCAGCATGCACGAGCAAGCTTGGACGTCCTGGACATCACTCCTGGACTGCATGTCGTGTTACTTTGCTGTCGAAAAGGAGAGCCTTACATCGACACGACACCACGCCAGACGATGTTACCTGGTATCAGTGCGCCGTTTGTGTTCCATCACCGACGGCTTCGGAGGCGGTCATCGAGTTCTGTGAGTGCAAGCTGCCGAAATCGCGAGCCCAACAAGGTATCAACAGGCTGACTAGTTCACTTATACCTCACCGTGCCTGCAGCATGGTGCCCAAGCTTGCGTCGCAAATGTTCGTTCGAAGCTCGGGCTTGCTCTTTCATCGCATCTGAGTTGCCCCTTGGCCTGCATCTGAATCCAGCTATTGTGATGACGATGGCCCGAAAACATGCCTGCGGGGTATGAGTCGGATGTATCAGCTGTCTTTCAACATCGAAGCGTACAAAGGTCGTGCTAGTGTCTCACTCGGCAGCTTTTACCAATCGTCCCCTGCTTCGACCGGCCAGTACACTTTTTTTTCTCCGTGTTCTTTCAACATTGCCCACGGAGTCTATTGTCCGGACTTCAGCAATAGAAAAGCACGAAAAACTCGACATCTAAGACGACCTCTGCCTGCAGGTTGCTACTCGGGGTTGAGGGATTTACTGTGCCCGGTGCGCCCGTCCCAGACATGGTTGTGAGGGTAAGGAGATGAGCTTCGAAACGATCGACCTGATTCAAGCAAAGCTTGATAGTGATTGTTACCATCGCTCGAATTGATCTTGGTCTGGTTGCTCTGGTTACATGGACCTAATGTGGAATGTGGATTGCGCGACTCTCAGCGTCACATTCCAGCAACATAACTCCATCCTTAGCTCGGTTCCTCCTGCTATACTTCCTAAAACCCGGTTTGAGGGGTTTCTGTACATTGTTCAAGTCTTTGTTTGTTTGCATTTGGAGTCTTGAAGCTCTGGACATATTAAATTGAATGTCCAAAAATACTTCTGTCTAGGTGGTATGGTCTTAGCAGATCCGGAGCCAGTTTACCTTCACACTTTCAGGAATCTCCCACAGGAACACTTGTAATCTTTGGTAAGTGACCGGCTCTGAAGAACATGTTCTGAGCAACATTCAGTAACCCTTTCCGCCAATCAGCGTCTGGGATGCCGCATGATAACAATCCATATTTATGCGCTTGATCGTGCCTGCGACAAATTTTTCCAGCCCACGCATGGCTAGGAGACCAGGAGAATGCTTGCCACTGCAGGAAATTATTTCCTGTTCGGGATATCCTGCAGGGTCATGTACCACGATTTTGAACCTTCACTTGTGGGCTTCGAAAGCCAATACACTACTAGTCCAATAGAAAAGGCTCCAGCTCAATATCCATCACAAGTTCACAACATGCCCAGCTTTATCTCTGTCTCCACCCACGCGGCTTCTACCCGACTTTCCGGCCGTGGGGGTCTGTCAAGTGTTGGCATAGTACGTTGTCTACGCAACAGATAGCAGTTTGCACTTCGATCATGCCCTAGCAGTGGACAATGGGAACGGGTAGCACCGCCAGTTTGGCTGCGGTATGACGAACGATCACTTCAAACTATCGTCAAGTCGCTCTTGTCAAAGCTTCAAGGTGGGCCAACGTCGGCACTGATGTGAGACTTCGGGGAGGATACATGGGGAAGCCATGTTGCCGTCTCGAAACTACAAGCTCCTTCAAATATGCCTTGGTTGACGCGCGATGTGAGTTGTACCGTTGATGAGGTCTCATGTGCGGCGTTAAGGCTTTGATTTACATGTCTCGGGCGCCGGACAGAACCAAATTCCTAGCATGAACTAGACCTCATTGAAACTTATCAAGTGGCGCCAGTCGTACTGATGACTCCTTTAAACGGACTTTCTCTCAAACTTGACCTCGGCACGGTCCTGTCGTATAATGGGATTCTCGCACGATGTGGATTCTTGTCACGTAATCTCTCGAAATAGTTATTGGAAGCTCAAGGTCGGGAAGTGCTGTGCTCTGGTGACGTCTGTCGGAGGATACACTGTACCTCCGTAGCACAAAGTTTCTTCTTGCGTTGCACGACGGGAACTGGACAGATGACTGGACCCTGCCAATAGCCGCGCATCCATTCACATGACGGCTAAGCGGAATGATGCTTTACTTTCCTTTACTGCGGGGTTCAAAGCGCTCAACTATTCAGGAAACTATCCACCGACCTGGCTTCGGCATACATCCGACTTGCCACTATCCATGTCTTGCACCTCCAAGTCACCCAGTCCCCCTTTGAAGAGAAGCGTCTTGTCCGACACTTCGAGGGAGCATACTGCTTCTTCGGTGCACAAGGCTGTGACAACCGGCCGCTATGATCACTGATCAATCCATCAACTCTTGATGATGTCGATCGGGCCGTGAAGGGTCTACATTCCAAATGATCTCCAAAGAATGCAAGCGCACAATAACAGGTACAGCAAGCGGAGTCTTGGGTTCTTTCTGGCCGCGGATCTTGAAACGACATGGCAGCATCCCACTCTAGTGGGCCGTGATGTGCGGTAATGAGGTCAGTAGCACATACACGCTAATACGAAAGCTTTTGGGTATATCTACAACCGCAACACCAGCTACTATGGAATGTTAGCTGCTTCGTCGCTTTCGAGTTTCCCAAACATCATGTCTTCGATAGCCATGACCGAGATAGCCCTGACTGAGAAAACCATCAACGAGCGCCGGCCATCAGGGAGTTCGACAGACACCGAGTCATGTACACTCAAACAATGCGAAGGTGGCCGTGCAGCATGGTACACTGTGGCTGGCTCTGGGCTCGTGTATTATGCCTCATTTGGTATCATGAATAGTTTTGGGTTCTTCCAGGATTACTACACCCAGACCTTCTTGAAGGACACTTCACCCACGACAATAGCCTTTTGTGGTACTCTCCAGATGTTTCTGATGAACTCACTCGCGGCTGTTTCTGGAGCACTCTGTGATCGTTATGGGGTCAAGGTAATCTACACCATCTTCCTGCGCATGAGTAGCTTCTGACATGAGCCCCAGTATCTGTATGTTGGCTCCGGGCTTGGCACAATATTTGCACTCATGCTGCTCTCCTTTGTGCAGGTTGGGCAGTTTTGGTCCATATTTCTCATTCAGGGCCTATTGCTTGGTCTGACAATCGCCTTCGGGATTCAGCCAGCACTAACCGTGGTTGGCCAACACTTCAACGAGCGGCGTGCTCTCGCACTTGGCTTAGTGTCTATGGGAGCTGCCCTGGGTGGAATTGGATTTCCGCTCATGTTTGAGAAGCTTCTTCCATCTGTCGGCTTTGCAAATGCTATTCGTCTAGCTGCGCTCAAGATCGGGTGAGTATACTTCACATTTGCAAAGAGCATCAGACTAACGAAGTCAGCATCTGCTATACAATAGCGCTGTGTATATCTACAAGCAAACCAAGCAACCAAGATCAAACAAAAGGTCGTGCTGCACTCATCGACTACCGTGGATTTCTGGACATTCGCTACACAATACTATGTGTGGGAACGTTCTTTGCAATCCTTGGGCTATGGATACCTTCGTATTACATCAGTAAGCTTGCATCCTTGTGTATCAAGAGTGTTCCACTAACATGCACACAGAAACATACGCGAACGTGGTTTTCCCTGGGAATACGATAAGCGAATACTTCCTGTGCATAATGAATGCCTGTAGTATCCTGGGAGGAAGTTTGTAGGTTGTCTAGCCTCATTTGCAACAACGATTGCTGATTCAGTCACAGTGGAGGGCTTCTAGCTGATCGGGTCGGTCGCCTAAACATGCTTTGGCCAATGGGCCTTCTCGGTGGTTTCCTATGCCTATTCGTCTGGCTTCTCAGCTCTACAATTGGTGGCCTGGTACTATTCGTTTGCATCTACGGGTTCGCCGCTAGTAACATAAACGCACTTCCAGCCTCTGCCATTGGGCAGATCACACCTGATGGTAGTCTAGGTGCTCGTATTGGAGCTTTCTACAGTGTGATCGCTGTTGCAAGCTTAGTAGGTACGCCCATCGGGGGAGCGCTAATTCAAGACAAGGGGACAAAGGATGGTTATCGATGGTTGATAGTGTTCTCGGTAAGTCACAGTAGATGCGGCCGGTCTAAATGGATGGTTGACAAAACTCAGGGGGTTTCACTTACCCTTGGCTCATTATTCATGCTTGCTAGCCGGCTGCTGCATGACAGAGATCTACGCAAGCGATGGTGATATAATACCATGGGACCGAAAAGCTGACCGAGTCTCGGTGAACCATCTTAGAGATTCCCTTGGAAATACATGCCGAAGACATCGTACGCGATTACGCAAGCACTCGTCTTTCTCTAAAAAGTTTCTTGCGATCCATCGCCGTGGAAATACATCGCATTTCGGACCAGAACACGCATTAGCAGCAAACCGGACGATCGATTGGCTGTGCATCGGCTGGAGACCCGTGCGAAAGATTAAGCCTCTACCATCAGAAGAGGTAATAGTGTAGTAGCCTACAGTTCTTGTTCTACTACTTGTTTTTTTCTTTTGTTTCTTGAAAATTGCATTTTAGATTTTTGTGTAGCTATTTCACATTAGCCAACGTATCTAGTACCTACTAGTTAAGCCTAGAACTATACTATACTCTCTATATTATATCTCTTCTTACTGAGCTTATTAAGAAAAAATAAAATTACTTGTTATATACAACCTTATTATTACTTATAAGTAAACTTTAAAAAGGCTCTTAGTTATAACTAGACTCTAATTATACTTATAGCAGAATATGTATTTATATAGAAAAAGTTACATCTATTACTTAGTAGCTCTATTATAATACTATTATATATATTATTCTTAGTACTATATTAAAAATTCTAATAGAGATAGATAGAATTAGACTAAAGATAAAGTATTATACTCTAGTAGGTAGTAGAGCTTCTTTATTTTATCTTCTTACTAGTTAATATATTTGTTTTCTTATATAACAATATATATAACCTTATCTTTAGCTTACTTCTTAACTTATATTACTATTAAAGTTATTTCTTAGCTTTACTTGTTTTAATTATTAATTTAATAAATATTTCTTCTATATAGCTAAGCCTTTCTTAAAGTTTTAAAGTTTTTTAAAGCCTTTTAAATAGACTATAGACTGTAAATAGGCTTTTAATTAGATTTAATACTTATTTCTAGCTATTTCTACACAATTCTATTTCTATCCTTAGTATAATATAAAGTAAGAAACTTATTAAAAATAAGAGGTATTAAAGAATTAGTGTAGAACTTGTTAATTTATTTTATGCTAACTAACCTCTATTATATATACTATAGAAACTAGATTTAGATTACTTATACTTAACTTTAGATACTAGTTACCTAAGATTTTAGATACTAGATATCTAGTTTTAAGATCTTAGCAACTAACTTAGCTAGTTTTAGAATCTTAGTTATTAACTACCTAGTTTTAGATTCTAGTTTCTAGTTCTACTAGTAACTTAATACTAGTAACTAGTTTTACTAGTGTTAGTTTACTATTACTAGGTTTTAGATTCTAGCTTTTATATTTTAGCTAGATTTACATTAGTTTTGCTTATACTAGCTAATTAAGAGCTTTATAATTTTAGTTTTTTTACAACTAATTTATATCTTAGCTGTAACTAGGCCTATATAAGACGTTAGGATTAGAATCAAAAGCCTTTAATATATTTTCTTAGATATAACTAAGTATAGTAGTCTAGCGCCTAGATTAAGTTTGTAATTTCAAAAATAAACTAAGTTTTTATAAGCTTTTCTTTTAAAACGCGTTTTTAGTTTATTTATAATTATTGTATTAATCCTAGCCTATATCTAGTTCTAAATCTAGACTAATAGAAACTTTGTCTATAGTTTTATATTATATTATTATACCTTACTATAGTAAGTATAGTTACTAGAAACTATTTGTTATCTTATTAAGTTTTTAACTTAACCTTAGCTTACTTCTTCTTTAAAAATATAAAATTACTTAATTGTATTATATATTTTTAAACTTATATCTTTATAAGAGGTGTTTTGATTAAAAATTATAGGTAATAGTAGAAAAAGTATAAATTGTTATTTCTTTAGTGCTTACTAAACTCTTTAATTAATACTCTAAGTATTAGATCTATATTACTAATTCTAGACTTCTACGCAAATCTAGTTACTTGTTATCTAGTTTCTAATTTCCGGAAACTAGCTATCTAGTTTCTAGAAACTAGTATTCTAATTTTAGCTTATAGCTATCTAGTTTAAGAGTCTAGCTTCTGGGTTTACTAGTAACTTGTATCTAATATCTAGTTTTACTAGTTTTATTACATAGTTTCTAGGTTTTAGATCTAAGCGTTAAGTTTAAGCTAGTTTTAGATAGTTTTATATAAATTTTACTTATACTAGCTAATTAAGAGCTTTGTACTTTTAGTTCTCTTATAAGTAATTTAGATCTTAGCTACTACTAGGCCTATTAGGGATATTAGGATTAGGATTAAGAGTCTTTAATATCTTTTCTTTACATATAACTAGGTAGGCTAGTCTAGCGCCTATTTTAATTACGTAATTTCTAAAATATACTAAGTTTTTATAAGATTTTCTTATAAATTTTACGTTTAGTTTATTAATAACTGCTAGATTAGTGCTAGCGTATTTATAGTCCTATTTAAAGACTATGTTAAACTTAGTTAATAGTTTTATATAATATTATTGTACTTTATTATAACTAGAATAGTTACTATAAATTATTGTTTTTTTTCAAGTTCTAAACTTAACGTTAACTTATTTATTCTATAAAAATATTAGATTACTTAATATTAGTATACCTTCTAAAGCTTATATTTTTACAAGAGGTATTTTAGTTATTTTTAAGTTATTAAATATTATATTAAAGCTAGAGTTATTAATAGCTTTAGTTAGAATATCTACTATTTACTCTTTAGTAGAAATCTTATTTAGATCTATTTTTCCTTCTAATATTTTCTTTCTAATAAAGTAATATTATATATCTATATATTTTGTTTTTGCGTAGTATTTTAAATTTTTTCCCAATACTATAGCTAGTTAGCTATCGCTTAATAGATAGAATTTCTAAGTTTCTAGTTTTTAAAGAAGTATATATATATTTAGTTATTTATATATTTCTATTAAATAGAGCTATTCTTTTATAGCTTCTTTTAGAGCTATATATTCTACTTTGCAGCTTATTAAAGTAGTAATATTTTATAATCTACTTAACTAGCTTATAGGTTTATTATTAAAGGTAAATAAATAACTAGTTATACTTTTTTTTGTTATAAGGTTACCTCTCTAATATATATTTGTATACTCTAGTAGTATTAGTATAGATTGCAAAGATTTAAAGTAAAAGCCTTTAGAACTATTATTTTTATTATATAGATACATAAATATTATATTTATAGCTATAAAGTACTATTTATTAGAATTAAATATAAATCTAGTACACGTATATACTATGTAAGCTAGATAAGCTCTAGTATATATAGCTAGGTGTATTAAGGTTCTAATATATTATTTAAATAGTTTTATTTTCGTATTACCTACTTATTCTAGGGTTTTATTAAGTTATACACTAGAATACGCTAGTGTACAAATAGGATTCAAATTATTTTTACTATATTTAATAGGTATATTATTAGTTTACTTAGCTTGTTTTAGCTAAAGAAATCAAGTTAATCTATTTCTTATTAATTCTATTTTTAGAAAGCAGCTAGCGTCTTCTTAATTACTTACTTCTAGTCTTTTAGAAATATCTTATTTAAATTTGTTTATTTCTAATAGGTTTAGTCTAAGTACTAATATATTGTCTATATAGACTATTAGTATTATATTCTTATTACTTTTAAAAACTTCTTATTTATTTAATATAGAAATAAAGTCTTTAAGAATTTTATTAAGGTAATTATACAAGGCTCTTAGGGCTTGTTTTAACTTGTAGAGTAACATTAGTAATTTATAAACTTTTGCTTTATTTGTATTAAAACCTATAACTTCTTACAAATAAAGTTCTTCTTCCATAGGTATATATAGAAAAGCGTTCTTTATATCTAGTTAGACTATTTCTAGATCTAGAAATACTTCTAGAAAGAGTAGAAATCTAATAATTTTAATTCTAGTTGTATTTGCAAACGTCTCTAGATAATCTAGTCTCTAGATTTAGCTAGAGCCTCTAGGAATCTTAACTTACCTTTTATTTTATTATTTTACTATTTTTATCTATTTAAATATAATAGACTAAGCTTTACTTAAGCGCTATTCTATTTTAAGGTAATTCTTCTAGAATCTAAGTGTTTTAATCTTCTAGTTGTTTAATTTTTATATTTATAGGTTTTACTAACTCTTTATTATCTTTTACTAGTATAGCTTCTTAATAAGTATATAGCTAGTAATTTTTTATTAAATAAATATTAGACGCTAGTTTATCTTTAGATAGATTACTATATAGAGTTCTTTCTCTAGTATTATAATTTTCTATAGGTTAGGGCATTATTCTCTTATTTGTATTTATTTCTTAGACTAATTTCTCTAGACTATTCTCTCTTATAGTGCTAGATATATCTTCTTCTATATTAAAGTTATTCTTCTAATAATCTTATATAAGAGGTAATTCTAAAGTAATTATACTATTATTATTTACTTTATTTTCGAGATTAGAGTAAAACTCTTTTTCTTTAATTTTACAATCTCTTGTTTATATAACTCTTGTAATAAATATATATAAATATATATAAATATATATAAATATATATAAATATATATAATTATATATTATATCTAATACTCTATAAGAGGCTAAGTAACAGATTATAAAAAGGCTATAAGAAAAGTACTAAAGGCACTTTAATAACGCTTTAATATAGTTACTAGACCTACTATTAGTATAAGCCTATAATAATAGATAGAGAATAAGTTGCTCTTATTTGTTTATATAAGACCTATAGGTATATAGCTTATCTAGAATCTCTAATACAATACGTACTTCTATGTATCTCTAATATATATCTAATTAAATCTTAATTACTATACCTACCTAGGTTATTATACTACAAGAAAAATTTTGTTCTTCTAGTAATAGTATCTAGATAATATTATAATTTACTTCTAAAAAGATTGCATTAAAACGTATAGAATAACTTATAAATTAGATCTATTTGTAACCTTAAATCTATTTAACACAGCTAGTATCTCTTAGATCTTCTAGTAGCTAAAGCCTTTAGGTTTAGATCTTTTTAGTTATATAATAGTTAGGATTTCGTTAGTAAAAGTCGTGTTTAGCGCTTGAATAGAAACTTCGAGACTATTAATAACCTAGGAGTATTAGAAGTAATACTAATAACTTTCTCGAAAGCTATACTAGCACTAATACCTTAAGTAGCTTTCTAAGAAAACTATATATTAACTATTATAACCTAGTAATAAAGTGCTAAAGTAAAAAAGTTAGATACTAAGAAATCTAAGAAAAGATCTTAGCTTAGAGCTGTACTAACACTAAATCTAACTCTTATATAAACAGAGATTAATTAATTATAATAAGAACTAAAGTAGGTATTAGTAGAAATTAATTCTCTTAAGAAAGGACTAACTCTTTTAGTAGAACTAGATAAGCTTTTACTTACTTCTAAAACCTCTTAGAACTTTTCTATACCTTACTATTTATCTAATAGCTTTATAACGAAATACTTAAATTGCTATAGAAGTTCTTACTAACTTAAATAATTAGAGAAGACGCCTAATATAAATAATCTTAGTAAGAAGAAAGGCCTTACCTTTTGCGAATAGTACGCCTCTATTTAGGATTAACTTAAAATTAACTTAGATTACTATTAGACTAGAAGATAACGCAAAGCTATAGTATATAGTTACACTATAAGATTAGCTAAAAGCTATCTTAAGCCTTAATATCTCTTAGATACGAACTAAGAGTAATTCTAGAACACTACGTAAATATTTAAGCTACTTAAGTCCTACTTTATTATAGGTAATAAGGTAGCTAAAAGCTATATAGTGTTTAACTTATTAAAGATAACTAAGAAAAAAGCGTTCTTCTTATTTAAAGCTAGGTTTCTAAGTTCTATAGTTAAGGGACAAGTATTCTCTTTAGAGTAGTTTTAGTACTTATAGACTAAGATTATGCTAGGATTATAAGCCTCTAACCTAGAGTTTAGGCATTAATAGAGAAACTTATTTAATTAGACAGTAGAATACCTTACTACCTATAATATAGAGTAGAAGAATAACTCTACTATAAGTATATTACTTACTACTACTAAATTACCTTTTAGGTAGACTCTATAACCTACTCTAGAGCTAGAATAGATAACTACTTCTAGTACTCTAGTGAATTCTGCGCTAGCCTATTCATAAATAATAGTATATCTTTCTACTAAAACTTCTAAACCTAACTAATAGAAGATTTCTAGTAGTTATTACAATTATAGTAAGCTAGAATACTATACTAGTAATTGTATAAAACCTTATATACGTTAGATTAAAACTATAGAAGTAGATAAGTATAATAATAGTTAAGAGTAACCTAACTTAAAGGTGTATTATATTAGAAATAGAAGCGCCTAGAAAAAAGCTTCTTTTTAGACCTTAGCTAATACAATCTGTTATACCTTAACCTTTATTATTTGTTTTATAGTTTCTATTTCCTTATACTAACACTTTTCTATAACTAAGGTATTAGCTTACGCCTTAATACTCTTGTTAATACTAGTACCTAAGGTTTTCTATTTTCAATTTCTAACTTGCTTTATCTACTTCTAAAACTTTATAGTAACCTATCTAGAAGCTTCTATTCTAGGTTTAGGTATAGAGCTATAAGAATTAGATTACGTCTTTAGTTACTTTATATATATAACTATACTTTAATATTAATAGCTAAAAGATTTTAAACTACTTTTTTCTTATTTTTTATCTTAGGTCTTAGAGTTATATACTTAGCCTCTAATAGTTAAGATAATTTAAGATTTAACTAGATATAGATAGGTTATAGTATATTAAGCTATCTTAGTACCTTTATTTTAATTATCTTTTATCTTCTATACCTACTATTTTATAGTAAGCTATAGTCCTAGCTACTATCTACCTTAATGTATAACAACGTAATACTTTATAGAAGAAAGAAAACTATTTTATCTAAAATAGTTCTTTTAGTTTTTCTTCTTCTAAATATTATATTAAGAGATGCTTTAAGCTCTTCTAAGCCTAGAAAATCTTTAAGATTTCTTGCCCTCTAACTAAGACTCTCTACTTAGAGTCTAAACCTTTTCTAACTATCTATTTAGCTCTTTTTTCTGCTAATACTTTCTACTTTATTATAAAGAAGCTCTAGAAGAATTTTTTACAATAAGCTTCTATAAGATTAATAGGATTTTGACCTCTAAGAATAACGCAGCTAATTAATATTAGTTAGATAAGTATTTACCTACCTACTACTTCTAGTATTAGAATATAATTAGTAAGTTAGCAGCTAATTAATTAGCTTCTAATTATCTATATAATCATAAGATTATACCTAAAAAACTATTACTTAACATGTTTAGTCTTCTATATAAGTAGAATTAGAAGAAGCTTAAAGCTACTAAAGCCTATATATAAGAATACCTTTAGAAGAGTTTTAATAAGGCTAGCTTAAGTTTCTTTACTTTACCTATTGTTTATGTATATAAACCTAATAGAAAGAAATATATATATTAACTACTAGAAGATTAATACTTTTACGCGTAAGAATATCTATCTTATCTTTTCTATAAATAAGCTACTATTATATCTTTCTAAAGCTAAGATTTTTATAAACTTTAATATTAGAGCTACCTTTAACAGAATTTGTATAGAAAAGTATTTTAAAAGTCTATTCTCTTCTCTAGTTAACGTATAGAGCAAGTATAGAGGTATATCTACCTAAAAACTATTAGGCTTAATCTTAGTCTTCTAGAAAGGCTAAAGAAGAGTATTATACTATACAGCTTATATTCTATAACGTTACTAGTTATATTCTAAACTATTTAAACACTATTTAAATACTTTAGTTTATCTTACTAAACTTATTTTAATATAGTTTTTTTACGTAAAGTAATAAAGCTTTAAAGTTTAGTTAGCCTTCTAGACGTTTAGGTAGATTTACTTCTATACTAACTCTATACGTTAACTAGAGTAAGAAAAATACTTTAAAAATACTTCTTTATATAGATTCTAACTTTAAAGAGTATACTACCTTTTAGAGCTGTTATAGTACGTATAAGTATAAGATACTTCTCTTTAGCTAATATAATAGGCTAGCTATATATTAACGCTATAAAAATAATAATCTAATTAATTACCTTTATAATTTCTATATTACTTATCTTACAAATATTCTAATTTGCTTTAGATATGTAAACTTATATTAGAAACGCGTCTAAAAGGTTCTAGAGCGCCTACTTACTAAAGAGCTATAAGTAGATATATAGAAGAGTAAATTCTCTTTAACTTATACAAAGTATCTAGGTTATATTTTAATAGATAAGACTACTAAAGTTAACTCTAACAAAGTAAAAGCTCTTTAATAGTAGTCTTAACCTAGTATAGTTACTAGCGTTAAGTTATTTCTGAGTTTTGCTAGCTTCTATTAATAATTTATTAAGAATTTCTTTTATATAGCTTAGCTAATTTTAAAGCTCTAGAGTCTTGCTAGGCCTTTAAAATAGACTATAGACTACTAATAGGCTTTTAATTAGATTAAAACCTTACTTTAAGCTTTTTCTACACTATCTTATTTCTATTCTAAGTATAATATAAAATTAAAAATTAACGTGTTAGATAGAGTTATAGTAGAAGTATTCTCTTCGAAGTACTCTAATAGTAAGTAGTATTCTATAGCCTCTTATAGTTACGCTCTATCTAGAGCTAAACTTAATTAGAAGGTATATAATAAAAAACTATATACTATCTTAAAAGTAGTTTAGAAAAAGAAAGCGAAACTTACCTCTATATAGAGCTAAATCTAGGTATGTTTAGATTATTACTCTTTAGAATACTTTATAACTACAAAAGTTCTTAACGTATATTAAGCTTAATAGGTAGAGATTATTACTTCTATTAATTTCTGTATTAAGTATACGCCTAGTAAGTTAAATAAGAAAGCTAATATTCTTAGCTAAAGAAAATAAGATATTAGTAAGGTTAAGGCTACCTAATAAGACAACAGATCTTATATACTTTTAGAACCTAAATAACTAAACTACCTAGTTAACTCTAAACTAGCCTAAAACTACGTCTATACTTATCTACGTTAGGAAAAATTAAGATTTGTCTGGTTAGCCTAGTTGTGGCGACCTGCGGCTGCCTAATAGCGATACTGTCTACTAGACAATTTGCTAAAGTTACCCTACTTACTTCTAGTCGCTAGCAACCTAATAGTAACCTAATAGTAAGTTGCCTATGTTACTTGTATTGCCTATGTTGCTAGTATTACTAGTGTTGCTAGTGTTACTAGTGTTGCTAGTATTACTAGATTTAACAGTTAAGAACTATTAAGTACTACAGCACTAGTAGAACTATATACTGCAGCTAGCTGCCTATGTCTTTATACTCTTATAGCGTAGGCTAACTAAGCTAGTTCTTCTTGTCTAGTTATGTAGGCTTTTTAATTAAGTATAGTATAGTTAAATTACGCTTCTTTAAAAGAGAACTAGCCTAGACGTAGCTACTAGGCTTAACGTTCTATAGGGCACTAGTTAGTAAGTACACAACGCGCTCTATATATAGATAGCTATAACTACTACTACTACTTGTAGAGCAGTAACTATCTTACTAGTTAGTTATATTAGAATTATATACTATATCTGCTAGTGCTATACTATCTACTATAGTAGTCTGTACTGTTACGTTATATTAAGGCTAACCTAATAGTATCTACGCGTTGTACTAGTAAAAGTATATTAAGTTATTATAACATTTGCTACGCCTGCTATTTATAACTACTTAATAACACTCTATTTTTTCTTTGTACTGTTGCACTAACCTATTGCACTTGTCTAGTTCTAGTTGCTATTTCTCTTTAGTTAAGGCAATTACGTTAAGTATATTGCCTTTAATTATAATATTATAGGCCTGCGTTAAAGATTCTTTCTATACGTCTTTTACTATAATGCTCTAGCTACCTCTATAGTTCTTAAACTATAGCTATTTGTTTACCTTATAAAAGTATTCTAGTATAAGTTTATCTATATGTACGTACTCTTTTAGTAAAATATCTTTTACTTTACCTAATGCTTTACGCACATATATATAGATAGCACTTTATACAAGTTATTATATATTATATTATGTTTAGACCTACTTATATTATTAGTGTCTTTGTATAGGACTTTTTCTTTCTTTCTAACGTTTTTCTTTATATCCTTTTTTATTAAGCAGTTTACCTTCTCTTTCTCTTTGTTGTTGTAATTGTCTATAAGCGTATTATAGTAATCTTACTTCTTTTCTGTGCAGTTAGCTAGGATATTATCTACGTTGTTATTATAAGTATTCTTTAGCACTAAAACGTTAGCTCTATTATTCTCTTATTAGTTTGTATATATAGTAATATCCCGTTATATATTATCCTATATAAGAATCTGTTAAATACCTCTTAAGTTCTTCTATTTTTTGCAAATAGTATTAAAGTAGTCTGCTTTCTATTAGCTAATACTATGTATAGAACTTGTAATATACTCTCTATAGTGTGTCTATAGAAGAGTATAGTTTTCCTAGTGCTGTTGTTATTAAATTTTCTTATTACGTTAAATATAACTAAGCCTATTAGTGCTACTATATTTGCACTTAGTTTATTAAACTTCTCTTAATTTCTAGTTATTGTAGTAATACTCTATTTCCTGTTATTATAGAATAACTGTGCTATTACTACTGCAAGACTAGGGTTTAAAATCTAGTATATTTAGGCTGTCTTTAGTTAGCTAGTATAGCTGTTTTAGAGGTGTACTTGCGTTTTTTAGATCTTGTAGTAAGTAAACAAAGTCTTTAAGTAGTTTGCTAGGCTTAAGAACCTATCTATCTAGGTAGTTTAATATGTAAGCACTAGTAATTTCTAGTTATCTTTACCTTATTATATAGGTCTGCAAGTTACTATATATATCTAGTATCTAGGCGCCTACTATTAGCTACTATCTTTAGCAGGCTGTAATAGTACTTATATAGCAGGCAGCTTCTTTATATAGTGTTAAGCTAATATATAATTAAACTAACAACAGTAGAGTATTCTATACTTTTGTTTAAGTGTCTAGTAGTATTTAGGCGTACATATACCTACGTGTATTAAGCTATAGTGTTATTACTATACTGCATAGCGTCTTTCTATTATTAGTAAGTAGTTGCGTTACTAGGATAACTCTTGCCTTCTCTAGTATAGTCTTGTTTTCTAGTAACACACTTTTCTTTGCTTAATGTTTTTCTTTCTTCTATAGTAGTAACCTAAATAGGTCTGTACTAGATAAGAAGAGTTGTAACTCTATAATAGTTAGAACTACTTGTTTATGCATAGTAAGGTATCTTTCTATAATACAATAGCCTTAAGTCTAATAGTAGTTTTCTTTTAACTACTAACGTTTTCTATATATTAGTTCTATAGGTTTTTAGTTTATATTAGCTTGTTGTGCTTATACTACTACTGCGTCTAAATTTCTCTTGTTAATAAGTAAGTAAGGCTATAGATCTAGGAGTATATAGTATTTAATCTCTAGGCTGTCTTATTAGGTAACTTTTTAGTTAAGCTAGTAAAGCAGTTAGTTATACGTCTGTTTTAACTCTAGAGTTAAGGCTTAAAGACAGTAGCGTTAGAGTCTAGATAGTTTTTAGTCTCTACAGCGTCTTAGTTTTTAGTATATTAGTTTTAGAGTTATATCCTCTAGAAGGCTAACCTTTGCACTATTATCTGTTAGCACTTGTTTTAGCGCTTGTTTAGACAGAGATATAGTGTACTACTAATATTACTTAAATTTACTACTTAGTGTAGAGTATATAGAGTAAGCGCTTGCTCTTTAAATATTAGAAAACTATTAGTAAGAGTAGTAGAAGTAAGCAATATATATAGCGCAACAGAGTTTTTACTTTATAGGTATAAGTAGAGTTTTTATAACACATATAGTCTAATATTGCCTTAAATTCTACTAGAGCGTAGCAGTTAGGCTATTTAATTAGATAGCCTCTTGTCCTTAACTGCGTGCTAGCGTACACAATAGTTGTCTACTATTAGCATAAATAGTAGTGCGCGCAATATAGGCAATTAGGTGCCTTCTTATTCTTAACTAAATGTTAGCGTATACAATAGTTGTCTACTATTAGTATAAATAGTAGTGCGCGCAATACAAGTAATTAGGTACCCTTTTGTTCTTAACTAAATATTAGTATATATAATAGTTGTCTACTGTTAGCACAAATAGTAGTGCGCACAATACAGGTAATTAAGTACTCTTCTATCCTTAACTAAATGTTAGCGTACATAATAGTTGTCTACTATTAGCACAAATAGTAGTGCGCGTAATATAGGTAATTAGGTGCTTTCTTGTTCTTAACTAAATATTAGCGTATATAATAGTTGTTTACTATTAGTATAAATAGTTATGCGCGTAATATAAGCAATTTAGTAGCCTTATACGCAGAAAACTATTTACCTAGTAAGTTATTAGTATAGATCTAGTATACTACTATGCTAGTTATATTTGTAGTTTAATTGTAAATAACACCTAGTATATCTTTAATATAACTATCTCTTGTAATGCGCTGTGCTAGCGTGCCTTTATAGATATCTATATTTACGCCTATCTATATCTCTCCTTTGTGTAGTAACATATACTATTGCATTTACTTTTAAAGCCTAATTTGTGCTCTAATATCTATATAAACAAATTATAATTATAGTTATTAATATACTTATCTATTGCTCGCAGGTTGTAGTGTATATATAACAGCTGGTTTATTCTAATAAGAGTGTGCTTGTTTCTAGTTGCGTTTAATACTAATATAGTTGTTATGTTAGGTGTAATTTGTGTTATACTTAACTCTTTATTAACTGTTTCTATTATCTTTCTACATAGGTTTCTATCTAGTAAAGCTTACTTCTAATTGTTATTTAGTTTAGTTTTATTTTGTTATAAGCGCATCTATTAGGCTGCGTTGTAGTTACATTAGACAGTAAAGTGTGTAATTATCTAGATAAGGCAACTATTAGCTGCGTTCTATAGTAGTCTGTTCTGTTGTAATATAATTGCCCTTATAATTTACTATAGGTATTCTTTTGCTATAGTTGTCTATAGGGAACAGCCTAGTATCTTCTACCTTCTTATCTTTTGTTCTATGTTAGAGTATATTAAGTTATATTCTTTTGCTATTAGTTAAATTATATTGTATATGCTGTCTTTTAACAATTGTGTTTAGTGTTACTGTAGTAGTACTATCCTCCTCTCTATACTAACTAGTAATTCTAGGTAACTATTGTAATATCTCTATAATACTTATGTATATAGATAAGAGTTACTAGTATTACGCATTTATAGTAGTGTATAGTGTATAGTAAAAAGGTTGCGTTAGCAGCCTTACACTATAGTTCTGTGTTATAGCGCTTGTTATGTTAGCAGGTTTGCGTTTCATTAGGTATGTTAAAGTAATAGTAGAGCTATTATTAGATATATAATTCTATTTACTATATCTAATACTATATACTAGCTGTCTTACTACATTTACTTCTATTTATAATTCTGTACTATATATGTCTAGTCTTAATTAAACGTAAAAGAATATAGTCTATTATATTTATCTTAATTAATGTAATTGTTTACATAGTATAAAACAGAGACCTTATTATTAAGTATAAGTAGATTCTTTAGTACTAGGTGTATAGAGTAAAGAATAGTTGTTATATTGTATACCTTAAATGCTTATAATGTACGTTACTTAGTCTTTGTACTATATGTATAGTAGTGTACGCTTAGTATCTCTATTATATTATTAATTTAACTATTGTTGTTAAACGCTATAACCTTACAGAAGGCACTTGTATACTTATATTTCTTTCTGTCCTTATTTTAGTATTTGTTATTAATAAATATAAGTATTAGGTATACCTAAGCTACAGCTCTACTGTTTGCAATAGTCTAAGATAGTTGCGTATAGTTTTTATATTTAAACTCTTGCACTTACACGTAATCTTTGCACTATTTTCTAGTCTTATACTAGTTAGGCGCGTATTGCACAATGTTTTCTTTGTAATGTTTAGGGTTATTATAGCGTTTGCCTAATAGCCTTAAGCATCTTATAGAGAAGTGTATTTTTATATTTATTCTATTTACCTAGTAAGAGTTAGAGTCTTGTCTATCTTTATTATATAAAGTAACAAGGCAGCTAGTTACCTTTTAATAGTAGTGTTAGACAAATACTATAGCAGCATGTGTAAAGTCTAGTAACATAATATATGTAGTAACCTTACTAAGAGGTAGTATAATAGAATTTAGTAATATACTTAGTATAGACTATCTAAGTTGTTTAAATAGTATTGCTGTTAACACGCTTATAGTAAAGGTGTACTTACGCTAGTTAGTAGTAGTATACTATTAACTTTAGTCTATAACTGTCTTATGTTTAAACGCTATAAGCGTAAGCTATCTAGAGTTATAGAGGCAGATCTGCGCAAGAAAATCTCTCTTGTTTGTTATTAGGTAGAATTGTTTTACTATTGTAATATAGTAGGCCTTGCTATTTATTCTAGTGTATATGCTATTAAGAGCTCTATATATATAGATATTATTAATAATATAGGTTAGCGCGTGCTATTTAGGGTAGTTAAAATTCTTTTCTTCTTCTTACGTCTGTCTAAAAGGTTAAAACTCTTCTTTTAGAACATCTATTTGTTTAATAGCTAACAACATATACTCTAACGTGTTTTTGTTATAACTTTTGTATTATAAGAGTACTAGTAGATTGCACGCAGCCTAGATAAAATGCAACACGTATAGTGCCTTAGTTGCTAGCAGAAAAGATACTACTGCTATAAATTAGCAAATTAATACTTTTTGTTCTACGCTAGTTTACTGCAATACTTCTGTAAAAGCTCTCTTGTTATTAAACTGTTTTAGTCTAGTGTTATGCTTAACTTAGCAAAACCTTTTATTTAACTAGGCATAGCTGTTATCTTCTACTACTAGAACTACAGCACTATTCTAGCCCTTCTTTTGTCTAAGGTGTATATCTATTAGTATGTCTTCTGTAAATTCTAATATCTTTATAACTAACCTCTTAAGTAGTAGATATAATGTATCTATAGCTAATAACTTATATATATTAAAGTTATAGTAATTCTAGCCAAAGCACTCTACTAGATAAACGTAATCCTTATATCTTTTATTAAGACAACAACTCTGTTACAAGCGTGTATACTCTTTTGTTTGCTATAGATATTTGTTATATAAGTTCTCTTGTTTGTCTAGTAGTACTATGCATAAAGTACAGTATCTGTTTTTTTTTACACCTGTTAGTAGCACTTGCTCTTTATAGTTAGCTAGAATTGTACAAATAGTTAAGTAACACTATTACGTCTGTTAGTTAGTACACTCTAGCTGTGTACTGTATTTAGTAGCCTCTTTAAGTGCTGCAGTTGCTAGTTAGCGTCTGTCTTCTATAGTAACCTTCTGTTGTTAACACTATAGTTAGTACTTACGCAACAACAGTTTGCTTATACAGTAATAATATACTTTACTCTTTAGAATAGAATCTAGAAGCTTAGCTGTTAGGATAAATCTAGCTAGTAGTGTCCTAGGTGTTATTCTGCGTTATTATGCCTTATAGTTAAGATTTCTAATAGTAATATATATTAGCTATGCTACTATATTACTAGATATTATAGATAACTATGTTTTGTCTACTACTAGTATAACTAGTACAAGAGTTATACTATCTAGTAAGCGCTGTTGTATTAACTACTACTAATCTCTTAAGTATAGTTTATAATATACTCTTATAGGTTTATTAGGTGTGCTTATAAAAGAATAGCTAGGTGCGTAAACTATCTTATTAGCAAATAGGTAATAACTAAGTATAAAGGCAATCTATAACATAATATCCTAGTATATAAATATATATTAGTTAGGTTAGAGGTTTAGTAACGTAGATGTAATTGCTACGTTGTCTTGTATCTATACGTTGTCTTATAGCCTAGATTAAATGTTTAACATAGCCTACTACTACTAGCGCTCTAATTAGAACTGCAGCTATAAATATAGCTTGTGTAGCTGTGTATTAGTAAAGAGGCTGTTAATATTACCTAATGTGCATTTTATCCTTTGCAGCTATAATATAAACGCTAGTGCAAAAAGAAAACTAAAGGGCTCTACTATGTTATTCTTATTAGTGTTAGTACGCGTACGCTATTTAGCTGTGTATAGCCTACTACTTTACGTCTACTATTTCTAAACTAAAGGGTTTGCTAGCGTACTGTCTACTTACTATCTTAAACAGCTTGTCCTATCCTTGTGTAGACGCTAATATTAGGGCTATCTACTCTATTACCTTATATTTAGCTAGAGTATAGTTGCGTTTATATAAGGTATTACTGTATAAAGCAGGTGCTGCGTTATCTAGAGTAGTATCTATTACGTTATAGCTATTAGAGCTGTACTATTATATTGTAGTATTAGAGGTTATAACTAGCGTATTATTAGGTAGTAGGTAGTAACGCGTCTAGTATTAAGCACTATATTTAATAAGTTCTGTGTATATCTTAGTATAGAAGCTACGCAGTATATATATACAATCTATTACTAATTTGTTTATATATAACTCTATAGTTTAGATATAAAGAGACTAAGTGTACAAAAATAGTATTAATATTAGTTACGTAGTGTTAAGGTAGTTACTAGCAGCATCTATCTTGTGCTGTACAGTCTGTTGTCTATAGTAGTCTACTAAAGTCTACTATAGCTAATAGTTACCTAACCTGTGTATAGAACTATACTAACAGTTATAGGCGCAACAACTAATATTTTTCTTTCTTTTAATATTTCTTATTACTCTAACAACTGTTACGTTATTACACTAGAGCTTACTTGTTAACAACTAGATTAGTTAGGCTAGCTAACACAGCTTAATAAAAATTAATATTAATAATAATTCTTACACTAAAAAATATTAACACTTTAGAATAAATAAGTTACTGCGCGTTTAGAATATATACAGTAGAACCTAAACACCTAAAAAGGTAAGTATACTTGTAAGTAGACACGTACAAGGTTTAAAAGTATAAAAAAAATAGACTAGTAGCTCTAGCACTCTAATATATAACTTTTACTAAGGTAGCTAGGCTTAGTATAGATAGAAGCAGGTAGAATAGTGTACTATATATACTATAGGTAAGACTAGTAACAAGCGTAGGTAATTACTTAATAGTAAGAAATAATAAGTATAATTTATATATAGTGTTAACTAATGTTCTAAGTAGCTAGTATATTTAATCTTTTTTAGTTTTAAAATACTTGCAGATCTAATTTATATTCTTTCTTTAGTACAGTATAGAACAGTTGTCTACTAGAAACTACTATTCTAACTTGCTCTAAAGTGCAAATACAACAGAGGCTAAATAGTAACAAAAACTGTTAACAAACTGCTGTATATTAAACGCATCTACGTACTGCTTACTCTTAAACTATTAGCGCTAATAGAGTATATAATAGCCTTACTAGCTAGCTACCTTCTGCCTCTTACTATATATACGTTTTCTTAACCTTAAAACTAGAGATAAATTTACTTATGTGTCTCTAGTCTTAGAGTTAAAGTAACAGTCTTTTGTTAAAACATATATAGAACCTAGTATTATTTTTATCTATTATATACTTGCGCCTTTTTACACTTTTCTAACCTTAAAACTAGAGATAAATTTACTTATGTGTCTCTAGTCTTAGAGTTAAAGTAACAGTCTTTTGTTAAAACATATACAGAACCTAGTATTATTTTTATCTATTATATACTTGCGCCTTTTTACACTTTTCTAACCTTAAAACTAGAGATAAATTTACTTATGTGTCTCTAGTCTTAGAGTTAAGGTAACAGTCTTTTGTTAAAATATATATAGAACTTAGTGTTATTTTTATCTATAATATACTTACGCCTTTTTACACTTTTTTAACCTTAAAACTAAAGATAAATTTACCTATATGCCTATATATACAGCTACTTCTTAACACGTAACTTATACTTCTAATTTAATGTTACTGTCTTTGTATATATATTTCTTGTAAGTCTAAAAGACTTAATTCTTTATTATATTTTTATTTTTACAAAACTAAAACTATACCTATTACGTCTATATATTTGTATAGTTTAAAAATCTAGAACTAAGCTTTACTATATTGTTAGCACTACACCTGCGCTACTTCTTAGCCTACTAGTATAGAAGCAAATTTATGTCTTAAATAGACTCTTTAGTAGCTGTTTAGATATTATAGCTTAACTAAGATACTTTATAACGTGTTTAACAACAAGAATCTCTACTACAACATCTATAATAGTATCCTAATGCGCATATTAATAACCTAGCCTAACTTAAGAGCGCTATTGTTGCAATAACTTTGTTATGTTTTATAACACTATTACTTAACTAAGATACCTTATAGTATATTTAAAAGCAAGAATCTCTATAACAACAGCTATAATAGTATTTTAATACGCACATTAACAACTTAGCCTAACTAAAAAGCACTATTATTGCAATAACTTTGTTATATTCTGTAATACTATTACTTAACTAAGATACCTTATAGCGTGTTTAAAAGCAAGGATCTCTACAACAATAGCTATAATAGCATTCTAATGCGCACATTAACAACTTAGCCTAACTTAAGAGCGCTGTTATTGCAATAACTTTGTTATATCCTGCAATACTATTACTTAACTAAGATACCTTATAGCGTGTTTAAAAGTAAGGATCTCTATAATAATAGCTATAATAGTATCTTAGTGCGCACATTAACAACTTAGCCTAACTTAAGAGCGCTGTTGTTACAATAACTTTGTTATGTTCTGTAATATATATTAATAACTTAGCCTAACTTAAGAACACAATTCTTATACTATTAGGTAACTAGAAGATATTAGAGATACAACTATAATTTATATACTTTTATCTATATATTGTTACAGGCAAAAATTAAGGATAACGTAGAGTTGCAGTTGTTTGTTAGGATATCTTTATCCTAGCACCTTTATTAGGCTCTTTAACAGCAAAGCCTACCTAAGTAGCTACAACCTCTCTTATACTATATACAATACATTTCTGTTAGACTCTATAAGTAGCAATCTAACGTCTAGATATTAAGATATTCTAACTATAACTTATATAATATTAAGTCCTCTATTATTACTAAGCTTTATTATAGCTTTAAGAACTTCTATTAACGCAAAGAAGTTACGCGTATTAAACTTATCTATACTAAAATACTACTAGCTAGTAACAAAAAGGATACCTACTATACTAGTAGGCACAACTAAGACTTTAAAGGACACCTGTATAAATTAAAAGAATAGGCCTACATTTGTTTGTCTTAGAGACGCTTAGTAGAGAAGAATATATACAAGAGGTAACGCGTAATACTTTACAAATCTTGTGTATAGTATATAAGGCAGCAAACACTTTAAATGTATTAATCTCTATAATTAGGCTCTTCTAATAACTAGCAGCTACAGTTGCGTTACACTATTAGTAACTGTTGTCTACTAGAGAATACTACTAGTACTGCACGCAACCTACTACTATAGTAGGCTCTTCTAACTACTAGCAGCTATAGTTGCGTTATACTGTTAGCAACTGTTATCTACTAGAAAATACTACTAGTGCTGCACACAACCTACTACTATAGCAGGCTCTTTTAATAACTAGTAGCTATAGTTACGTTACACTATCTATAACTATTGTCTACTAGAGAGTACTATTAGCGTTAATTACAAGCTATCTACTGTAATAGGCACCTAGAGTAACTAATTAGTGCTATAATAATACTAGTATAGGTTTAAGGCTAAGTTTAGATTTTGTTTTATATTAAATGCTATAAGTAGCTACTAGAGTATTAGCATGCGTAAGTGTATTATCTTTACTATATTAGATAGTAGATTACTTATTATAAATACATCTAGTTTCTACTATTATTCTACTACTATAACATTAAGCCTATATTACCTAGTTTATAGATAGGTTAAGGTCTAACGCCTAACTAGTAATATAGTTATACTTAGACTATTGCAGAACGTGTTAAGGTTTGCAAATATAAGGTATTATTTCTGTATTTAACACTATAATAACTTGCTATATAGGCTACTAGAGCCTTTTACTACTATGTGCAACTAAATAATATAACTAATATCCTTCTAATAACGCAAGAACACCTAGACAGTAACAAAACTAAATACACTAGCTATAACTACGCGTACAATAGGCGTTTACAATAGAAAACTCTTAAGGCAGCTCTAAATAACTAGTATATAGAGTTGTAAGCAGCCTGCGTTAATATTACTAATAACATAATTTGCAAAACTACATGTTAACTTTAGTAATAGCTGCCTAAATATAATAGCTGCAAAATACTAGAGTTTAATAACAGATAGCTTACTATATATAAATAACAACATAGTATATAGTTATATAAACAGTTTGCAAAAATAGTAGGCAACTATAGTAGTATAATAGTTAAAGATACTAAGCTTACAATAGAAGAGATTCGCAATATAGTAAGTAGATACGCGCCTAAGGATTTATGTAATATAGATAAGGCTAGTATATACTAGAAATACTTGCTCTAATATATATTAGTAGACAATCTAGAAGCTAGACCTAGACTAGACAGAGAGTATATAACTAGTATGCTGTGTATAAATATAGATAGCTTAAACTAAGTGCCTTTATAGTTTATAGAATTCTTAAACTATAAAACTTGTATAGATAGTAAGAAGAACCTAAATATTTGTAGTCTTAGTTATATCTATTAGAACAATAATTCTACCTAGATAGATACTAATATTATGCTAGAATAGCTAAAATAGTTTAATAACTATATAAACAGACAAGTATTATTGCTAATTAACAGGTTCTTACCTTATAAACACGCAGTAGCTAAGCTTTAGATAAGCTACTAATTGCTGTAGAACGTTTAGTATATATAGTGTTAATATACTACAGGCTTATTATAGTAATAGAGGTTACAATACTTACTAATATAATAGAGTTATATTTCTACCTGCAGGTAGCATAACATTATACTAACTAATAGACTAAGGCATTACCTGCGCATAGAAAGCTAAAGTCTACGCCTATTTCTTATACTTTGTAGTAGAGAAAAGTATAATAAGCAAATATTCTACTAAGATAATAGATGTTATCTACGCTATTTACTAGAGATGTTATGCGTAGTATAATAAGATAAGAGCTAAGACTATATGTAGTAGCTAGCAGATCTTAATATATCTAAACATATACTATAGCCTATAGCTATATATAGCTAACTTCTAAAAGACTTACTATAAGCTTAATAATTTAGTTAACTAGCTTAAAGACATGCGCGTTGTTAACAGTATAGATGTTAAGAGCTTTATTAAGTTACCTAAAGAGCGCAATCCTAACTATAAAGATCTAGCCTACCTCTTAGACTATATTGTTATAATATATAGCCTAAATAAGATAGAGAAGAACTATAAGGTACTATTGCTTCCTAGACTATTACACTGCAAAGCAATAGATATAATAGATTAACTATAGGTGTACGTAGGTTAGCAAGAGTTTACTATAAACAATAAGTAATATATTAACAAGCTAGAAGCACTGTAACAGGCAACTATAAAATAGATAGCTATAGAGCTGTAAGACAGACGCTAAAAAGATATACGTAACTAGGTAGTAAGACTGCGCTAATATAAACACAAGAATGCTATATACCTAAAATAAGATAACACTAGGCTATCTATAAGCGTAAAAACTAAGAGTAATATTATAGTGTAGTTATAGTTAGAAAAGTGTAACAATACTATACTTAACTAGAATAAGAATAGCTATTACACAAATTATTCTATAAGGCCTGTAATCTCTAGTATTTTGGCTAGCGCATTAACTAAAATAACTAGATAATATTAGCCTAGCAAACACTAAAATTAAAGAATAATTACCTAGCACTAACTATATTAGGCTAAAGACTAGATTTATAATCTAAAGCAGTAGCACATAATCTATGCAACTAAAAGAGTAGAGTTATTAAAAAATTATACACACATAGTAACATCTAGGTAGAACAGTAGCGTAGAAAGTTAAGCACTCTAGTATACTAGCACTAAGCAGAGATACTATACTGTAAGATATGTTAACAAGAGATAAGGCTATTATATAAGAATATAAGATAATAGATAATAATAGTATTCTTTGTAAGATACTGTGTACTATATAATTTGCAACATTAGTTACTAATACTAAGAGAAAACACTTAAATAAAGAAATACTACTATATTAACAGCAAACTTAGCGTTAAAAAAAGGAAACTAATCTCTTTATAAACAAATCTATAGAACGTAAGGTAGAATTATCTAGTTAAAAACACAAACGTCTTAAACTAACGTTAAAATGTATAATAGAAGTAGGCTGCTATACACTTTCTTACTAGCTGCAAGCTGCGTACACTATAGAAATCTATTAACTACTATCTACGCTAATAGTATATAGTCTAGGGCGTTAGATTGTAACAACACAGGTAGGTACAGCTATTAGGATTAAATTGGATACGTATTAGAGGCATATAGGAGTGCGTGTTGTATCAGAGATTCTAGATTAGCTTATACACCTATAGGTCTTGTACAAAAGGACAAGAGAAACTTATCCTCTATCTAATGCTATAGGCTTATATTTATAGTAGGCATAGAAGCTAAGTTAGAGCGCTGTTAAAGCGCTATTAGTTTTAATCTGCTAGCTCTCTATATAATCTGTTACTAAGCCTTTATAAGGTATTAGATGTAATATGTGTTTGCATATACTTGTTATATTACCTTTCTTCTTGAAATCAATAGTCTCTATTAATTGGGTCTGTATTAGTGTTGTTTTAGATACCTTTCCAAATTGTTGTAAACTCTTATTTACCTTAAGTTTATTTTAGGATAATATAATATAGCTGTTTATTGTTGTTTTAATTAGTGCGCTAGCGTGTTTAACGTTCCTAACTTTACCTTAAGCTTTTTAAGCATATATATAAGGCTAGCCCTCTAGTATACTACTTCTCTACACTTTCCTCCTTACGTTTGTATACCTAAAGCTATCTAAGCCTTATCCTTTCTTAATTACTAGCTAACTATATAGTAGATACACACAATGCCTATTTCTGTTTCTTCTAAAGCTTATCTTCTAGCCTATTAGGTTGTTTGCTTATAGGCTGCAAGGGCTTTTGCCTGCAGCTATTTTAATATTAAGTTTAGATTCTATTTAGACGTGTCTAAGAAGTGTGCTTATTGCACACTCTTAAATAAGAAGTATTGCCTAGTTCTTCTATATGCGGGCTAGGAGTATAATAGCCTTTCTAAGGCCCTTAACTACAGGTTTACTGCTCTAGGTAGAGACAAGTCTAATAAGGTAGTATTAGAGTAGAAGGCTGCTATTAAGAAGGCAGCGTTTTAGTTAGCTACTGTTATATAAGTAGGTACTGCACAGGTAGCTAACATAAACAACGCTAACTTGTTAGTTAGCGCTTATTACTAGAAGGAGGAGCTAGCTAGAGAGGTTAGGGCAATAGCTAAGGAGGTTAGGTCGCTTAGAAGAAGTATAGCTAGGTTAACTAGTGTAGTTACTTAGCTAGTAGATATTATAATAGTATTAAGGGCTAATTAGTTAGTAGAGCAAGAGAAGGCGTAGGTAGTAACATTTTAGATAGCAGTAGAGCAGAAGGCAGCAGCGCAAGAAGCTAGTACTTGCAGTAAGTAGAGCTAGAATAGAAGACAACTAGGTAGTACGTTAGTATCTGTACCTAGAGATTTAGATAGTTAAGAACGTTCTACTAGTAGTAGTAACAGTCTGCTGTTAGATCTAATAAAAGAGTAAGACTTCTATTATTAATAGCTGTTACTTACTAGTATAGTAGTTACAATATTAAGTTTAATTTCCCTAATATAATTGTCTTGCAATGCTGTAAGATCTTTAACTTCTTTTTCTTATACTGTAATCTACTTGGCTAACGCTTGTAAAAGTTCTAGCTGTTTTAGATAGCGTTTATAGAACGCTTGCAATATATGTAAAGTGCCTATAAAGTTTAAGGTATTGTACTAGGTAGAGTTAGAATTATAGCTTACCTATTTTACACAACACTTTAGGATAGAGTAGTATAGCTTACTAGCTAGGATCTTTTTAACTTCTTATTCTTTAACGCCTTAAATTAGAATACTAGATAGGTTTAGGCTTAGCTAACTAGGCAAGGGGTTGTTAGAGTTCTTGTAGAGGACGTCTAAAGCAAACACGTTATAAATCTTAGAACCTTTAGGTAGCTTTAGTTAAAATAAATAGCTGACTTGTTCTAGAACTTTAAAGGGGCCTTTCTACAATTTAGTAAGTTTGCGACTTAGGCAGGTAACAGATAGGTTTTAGGTTAAGAGGTAAACCTTGTTACCTACTACCTAATTAATAGGTTAATAATATTTGTTTACCTTAGCAGCTATCTGTTGCTGCGCCTTTTCTATATTATCTTTAGCTATACGCTAGGCTGCATGCATATAGGTAGCTAAGCTTAAAGCATCTTTAACGTTTATATCTTTATATTTTAAAGGAGATAGTGCCTAATTCTAGCTCTATTGTAGTTTAGATCTAAATAATAGCTAGTACAGCGCTATACTAATTGCAGAGTGCAGCAGCGTAGCTTAGACTTAATTAATTATTAGCAAGAGGTTACTCTAGTTGTTCTAGTAATAGAATACAAAGGGCCTTAATTGTTAATTAATATACTTGTTTATAATCTTAGTTTGTCTATTAGTTTGTTTGTAGTAGGCTGTAAAAAGCTTAATTTGCACGCCTAGAATCTTGCAAAACTTAGACTAGAATTAAGACATAAACTAGAGGCTGCAGTTAGATACTATACTTTTAGGCGTGTAGCTAAATTAGTATACCTATTAGATAAACAAGTAAGCTATTCCTTAAGCGTTAATTGTTTTATAGTAAGAAATAGAAATAGCTTGCTTTAATAGGTAATTAATAATAACTATAATTTGATTATAGCTATGCTAATTGGTTAAGAAGGTCTTGAAATCTATACACAAATGCTGCATAGGCCTGTTAGAAATTAGTAACAGATAGAAGAAACCTTAGGATTAGAGCTGTCTTAGATAGGATCTTTAATAAGAAACGTAGTTTTGTACATAGTGTTTGCATATAGCTTTTATGCCTTTCTAGTAGTATTGCTAAGCTAGAAGCTAATATGTCTTTATAGCGCTTAGGTAGGCAGTAGATACTTAATTATAAGCCTTTCTAATTAGTTAGGTACACAAGAAGGCATCTTTAGGTACACAAAGGCGTAAGTAATAAAGTAGTAGTTCTTCTTAAACATAATATAGCTATAGTAGCTTAAGACGCTCTTCCTTAAAGGAGCAGCGATTCTCTGCTAGCAGAGCTTTAATTAGTTCTAACAAGTTAAGATTTAGAGGGGCACTAATAGATTAGACTAAAATAGCAAAAACATTAACCTCTAGCTAGTTACAGACGTAATTCTAAGCTAGTTTAGAGTTAACTAGAGGGTTTAGGCGTTTAGGTCCTAGAAGTACACAAGATTTGTTATCTTGTTAGGCAGCCTTAACCTTGCTAACGTCCTGTTTTCTTTAGCTTAGAATATTAGCTTGCTTGTTAAGCTTACTAGGCGTGTACTTAATGCAGAAATTAAAAGAAGCAATAATCTCTGCCTATTATGCTTAACGTGCATTAAGAACCTTAGTAGTTATAAAGTATTCTAAGGAGTAGTAATCTAAATACACCTAGATTTAACTTTGTATAGAAGTAAGTTTAGCTCTCTACTTCTTAAACGCTTTTAGGATAGCAAAAAGTTCTTTGTTATATATTTCTTAATTAAGCTTAGCTCTAGATAGAGCGTAACTATAGAAGGCTATAGGATACTACTTGTTATTAGAGTACTTCTAAGAAAGTACTTCTGCTATTACTCTATTTAACACGTTAGTTTCTAATTTTATATTATACTTAGGATAGAAATGCAATAGCGTAAGAATAGCTAGGAGTAAGGCTTTAATCTTATTAAAAGCCTGTTAGCAGTCTATAGTCTATTTAAACAGTGTAGAAGGACTTTAAAGCTTTATAATTAGTTTAGCTACACAAGAGAAATTCTTAATAAATTGTTAATAGAAACTAGCGAAACTAAGAAATAACTTAACGCTAGTAACTGTAGTAGGTTTAGCCTAGTTTTAGAGTGCTTCTACCTTGTTAGAGTTAACTTTAGTGCCCTAGTTTGTTAAAACGTAACCTAGATACTTTGTATAGGTTACATAGAATTTACTCTTCTAAATGTCTACTTAGAGTCCTGTAGTATATAGGCGCTCTAGGACCTTTTAGATATGTTCCTAATATAAGTTAATATCCTTAGAGTAGATTAGGATGTTATTAAGATACGCAATATAAAAATTATTAAGATAATTAATTAGTATATTATTTATATAGCGTTAATACGTAGCTAGCCTATTGCACAAGCTAAAAGAGAGAACCTTACACTTATATATACTGTAACAGGTCTAAAAGGTAGTATACTCTTTAGAGTTAGAATCTATACAAATTTTGTTAAAGGCGGCTCTAATATTAAACTTAGTAAAGATCTTAGCTTTAGAGGGGCGTAATAGCAGCTTATTAATGTAAAAGATTAGATAGACGTTCTTGCGCGTAAGGGCGTTAATCTTCTAGTAGTCTATACAGATGCGTATATCTCTATTTAGTTTGCGTACACAAAGAATAGGTAAAGTAAAAGGACTTTAGCTAGCCTTAATAAAACTCTTCTAAAGGTGTTTCTAGACGTAGGCCTTAGTAGCTTTAAGCTTCTCCTAATTCTGCTTATATAGGGGACTAAACGCATTTAGTAATAGTTCTTTAAGGATAATCTTATAATTGTATAGACAATAAGAAGGCAATTGATTAGCTGCTAACTTACTAAATACATTCTAATACTAGGAGTAACAAGCAGGTAATCTCTTATCTAATTAGCTTTAATTGTCTGCGTCGTCTTTAGAAGCAAGGATTCTATTAATCTTATAGAGGCTTGTTGTAAAGAACTTGTTCTAGGGCTTCTTTATAATAAAGTAAAATGCATTAGCAGAAATAAGAGCTATGCAGGTGCTTAGAGAGGGTTTAGACTCTAAGCAGTTTTGCTTAGTTAGAGTATAAGGAATCTCTAAGATTTTTTAAGCTAATAGGAGCTTTAAGCATCTCTTAATACAATAAATAGAAGAAGAGAAATAGTAAGAACTGTTTTAAATACAATAGTTTTCTTTCTTCTATAGGGCGTTGCGTTGTTGCACATTAAGATAGACAGTAGCTAGCACTATAGCTTAATGTAGAATAGTAGGAATAGAGGGTAAAGAATTATATAAACAGAGGTACTTAGATAGCTAAATAAACTGTAACCTATCTGTGTCTAATTAAATCTTAAATTGTCTTAACTATTAGAGGCTAAGTATACAATCCTAAGACCTAAGATTAAGGATAAGGAATAGATAGTTCAAAATCTTTTAGCTATTAATATTTAAGTGTAGTTAAATATATTAAGTAACTAAAGAAGTAATCTAATCTTTAAAGCTATACACCTAAACCTAGAAGAGAAGCTTCTAGATAGGTTAATATAAAGCTTTAGAAACAGATAAAACAATTTGTAAATTTAAAAATAGGAAACCTTAAGCACTAGTGTTAACAAGAGTGTTAAGGCGTAAACTAATACCCTAGTTATAAAGAAGCGTAAGTATAAGGAAATAGGAACTACAAAACAAATAAGAGAGGTTAAGGTAAGATAGATTGTAATAGCTTAGGCCTAGAGAGAGGTATCTTTCTAGGCGCTTTTGTTTCTTATATAATACACCTCCTAGTTAAGTTACTCTTAAGTATCTTTATACTTATCTACTTTTACAGCTTTAATCTAACGCATATAAGGCTTTGTGTAGTTACTAAAGTAGTGTCCTAGCTTACTGCAATTGTAACAACTACTAAGAGTCTTCTATTATTCTAGCTTAAGAGTCTTTGTAGAAAGACGTACTGTTATAGATTAATAGGCTAGCGCAGAATTTGTTAGAGCGCTAGTAGTAGTAGTCTAATTTAGCTTCAAATTCTGTTGTAGGGCTAACCTAATTGGCAACTTAGTAGCAGCTAGTGTTATACTTAGTGTAGAGTTGTTCTTCTGCTTTATATTATAGGCAGTAAGGTGTTCTACTATCTAATTAAATAAGTTCTTCTATTAGTGCCTAAATCCTAGGTTAGGGGCTTGCAACCCTAGCGTAATCTTAGTCTATAAGTAGTAAAACTACTCTAAAAGAAGTACTTGTGTCTTAACTACAGAACTTAAAAACCTAGCTTTAAACAAAGAGAACGTTTTCTTCTTAGTTATCTGTATTTAATTAAAGGCTGCACAGCTCTTAGCTACCTTGTTACCTATAATAAAGTAAGACTTAAGTAGCTTAATTATTTGCTTAGCGTTCTAGAATTGCTCTTAATTAGTATCTAATAAATATTATAGCTTAAGATAGCTCTTGGCTAATCTTGTAGTGTAGCCTTATACTAAGGCTATACGTTGTCTTTTAGTCTAATAGTAATCTAAGTTAATTTTAAGTTAATCCTAGATAGAAGCCTGCTATTAGCAGAAAGTAGAATCTTTTCTATTACTAAGATTATTTATATTAGGCGTTTTCTTAGATTGTTAGAGTTAGCAAGAGCCTTTATAGTAATATAAGTACTTAAATGTAAAGCTGTTAGATAAACAGCAGGGTGCAAAGAGGTTCTAGAGGGTTTTAGTAGTAGGTAAGGGCTAGTCTAGTTCTATTAACTAAGTTAGTCCTTCCTTAAAAGAATTAATCTTTACTAATACTTGTTTTAGTTCTTGTTGTAATTAATTAACTTCTATTTAGGCAGAGGTAAGATTAGGTAAAGGTACAGGTCTAGCTCTAAGCTAAGGAGGTTTCTTAGTGTCTGTCTTTTTTGCTTTAGTACTCTGTTGCTAGGTTGTTACAGTTAATACAGAGTTGTCTTAAAGAAAAGCTCTTAGAGTTAGTTCTTTAAGGGGAGTTATTAGCGTTGCCTCTAATACTTCTAGGTTATTAATAGTCTCTAAGTTTCTATTGTAGCGCCAAACGCAACTTTTACTAAAGTAATCTTAACTGTATGTTAATAAGAAGATCTAAACCTAAAAGCTTTAGCTATTAAGAGATCTAAAGGATCCTAACTGTGTTTAATAGATTTAAGGTTGTAAACAGATCTAATTTAGATAGAGTTCTAGACGTTTTAACACAATCTTTTTAAAAGTAAATTGCAATATTATCTAAATGCTATTACTAGTAGGACAAAGTTTCTCTTGTAATGTAATAACGCAGGTAAGTACAGCTATTAGGATAAAATTAGATACGTATTAGAGGTATATAGAAGTGCGTGTTGTATTAAAGATTCTAGATTAGCTTATACACCTATAGGTCTTGTATAGAAGGACAAGAGAAACTTGTCCTCTATCTAATGCTATAGGCTTATATTTATAGTAGGCGTAGGAGCTAAGTTAGAGCGCTGTTAGAGCGCTATTAGTCCTAATCTACTAGCCTTCTACATAATCTGTTACTAAGCCTTTATAAGGTATTAGATGTAACATGTGTTTGCATATACTTGTTATATAGATACACTAACAGATAATATAGAATTATAATAGAATAATATAGTGCAAAGAAATAGAAGGTAATAGATAGCTTCTCTTGCTAACAGAACTACAAACGTATAAAAAACTTCTCTATAATTCTATGTAAACTACTAGACGCTAGTATATAACTTAAATATTCTAACGCAGCCTTATTATATAACCTATCTACTATAATAGTACTAGTAGGTTTAGCTAAGTTTACTTGCTAGACTAAAGAAAGTGCTACTAATATAATATACAAGAGGTAAGTTACTTATATTATAATATAAAAATATAAGAGGTAAGAATTTTGCTTAGTGCTATATAGTATCCTATAGTACTGTATAGTAGACCTGTCTACTACAATAGTACTAGTAGGTTTAGCTAAGTTTGCCTGCTAGACTAAAGAGAGTACTACTAACATAATATATAAGAAGTAAGTTGCCTACACTATAATATAAAAACCTAGAAGGTAAGAATTTTACTTAGTACTATATAGTATCCTATAGTACTATATAGTGCTATACTAAGAATAACACGCAGTAAGAGGCGCTTTTCTAGAATATACCTTTACTTACTTTAAAGATATAATACAACGCGTTAGCGCTAGGTAAGAGGCTATATAATGCTAGGATAAAACTCTACTTACTTTTACTTACACTTATAATTTAACTTACTACTATAACTATATAATGCTGTATTACTACTACAAACATACTATAACTATATAATAATAATAATAATAGTGCTATAACGCAAATATACGTAATTTTCTATATTATATTTACTATACTACGCTGTATATTATAACACTATTATAAGTAAGTATATAATATAAGTACACTTACACACGCTAACTAAGCTATAGCTATTCTACTATCCTTGCACCTACCTACACTATTCTTAACTGTTATACGTAATATATTATATAATGCGCGCGTTATAGGATTGCAATAATAAGTATAAGTAGCAGCTACCTTAATTAAATAAATAGTACATAAGTAATATAAAGACAATAACTACTAATAACGTATTGCAGGTAATTATAAGAATAGGCTATAATATTAATATAGTAGACTAGCGCATATAAGTTAAAGAGATAACAGATTTTATCTAGTATAAGAACACATATAACAAGATTAAATAGGTACACTTACAGGCTAACTACCTAAAGATAATACGCAGCCTAATAATAAATAAATAGCTTAAGTATACTGTATACCTTAGACTAACTAATAGTAGCATACTAAAGAAATTCTATAAGGTAACAGCTAGCGCTGTATAGAAGAAGATAATCTTAGAAATTAAAGACTATAGTAATAAAGTTAAAGCTAAATATACAGAAAGATAGCTAACGCTTACAAACTTAGAACTAGAACGCACGTAGTTAGTATTAGTAGTCTTAAGTTCTTTTGCTACTTTAGTAACCTAGCTAATAGGCCTTACTATAATAATAACTAAACTGTTACTTAACAACATTAATATCTATATTATAGACAGCGTATATTGTTAAACTACCTAGACCTTTTTACTTTTAAGGCTAATAATAGCTATACGTTAACAGCAGCTTAAAGACAGTAACTTTAAGATAAAGCTATAATATCTTAAATATAGTATACTTGTTAAATACCTATTGTAACTAAAATTTATAGACTAGTATATAGTTAGAACTTTAAAGATATTTAACGCGTTAGTGCTACGCCTAATTACTAACAATAATAATCTAGCTGTAACTATTAACTTATACGTTAAGATAAGAAGCCTTAAGGGCGTTGCAATTAAATACTAGACTCTAGTATAAGATAAAGTTAAGCCTAGTAGTAATATAACCTAGAATAGTATATAAATAATAATAGCTAACTTTATAATATAGTGCACTTTACTTTAGGCAGTAATAGTAATATTATAAACTTAGTAGGTGCTACTAGAGACAACAGGCAAAGGTGCCTCTACTTAGAGCTTAACAATAATACTAAAGATAATAACTATAAATAATAAAAGATAATAAGAGCGCTAGCAGACCTAGCCTGTAAACTATTAATAGGACTTAAAGCAAATAGTAGCAAACGCTTTAATAGACAGAGTAGAAGTAAGAAAAAGAAGGATAACAGCCTAGATATGCGTATTAAGACCTTAACTACTAAAATTAAGCGCCTAGAAGAGTAGAATAACAGTACTATAAAGAAAGTAAAAGGAAGTAGAGATAAAGATACTACGCAAATACAAAACAACGTAATATTTACACTAATTACTACACCTAGATAGAAACGCAAGAGTACTATAAGAAAATAATAGAGGTTGCTAGAAGAAGATACTTACTCTAGTAGTAAAGAAGATTAAGAAGAGTATAATGAAGGTAACAGAGATAAGAATAAAGAGCTCTAGTTAGTAAAACAACTTGCGTTAGAAGAAAGGCTATAGCTCTAAGCTCTACTAAACGCAAAGTAAGTATACTATAGAAAGCCTGTAACTATAATCTACGCAACTAACACGTAAGATAGGATAGTAAATAAACTATAAGCTTGAATTAGAGTAGTAATAGAGCACTACTAAGAGAACAAATAGTAGAAAGCAGCTAACTTCTTTAGATCTTTACTAAAAGACTTTAAGGATAACGCGCCTATAATACTATATTTATTATAGAGACTAACAGTCCTATTTATAGTATACTAACTAATAGAAGCCTATATACTTTATAAAAAAGAGCTATCTTTAGATAATAGTAGCATATTTAGAAATATAATAGGTATAGAAAAAATAAGATTAGCTGTACTTATAATAATTATAGGGTATGCGCACTTTAAGAACTAGACTAAAGTGTAAAAGAACTAATTAAAGAATAAAACTAGTTAACATAGGGCTAAAGACAATAGTTAAGAATAGTGCCTTATAACTAACTAACAGACATTCCTATATATATACAAAAAAAACCCTTTAATGCTAGAAGAGCTATAGTTAGTAGTATCTATAGTAAGTAGATAGAGCTATACACTAGCTGTATAGAAGGCTAAAATTATTACTATAGGCCTCTGCAAATCTAAATAGTGCAACCTAAAAGACTTTCTTACGCTCTGTATCTACTTTATAGATAACACTCCTCTATAGAGTATAGGTGCACTAACAGCAGATAAAGAAATAGAGATAAGAATTAATCTGTAAGTTAAATAGCACCTTACAGCGTCTAACTAAAATGTCCTACTACGCAAATTTATAAAGAATAGTAAGAAGTATATAGAGATAGTTCTATAGTATATCTAAGAACACTATATACTAAAAGTCTACCTAAATGCAACTGCGCACTATCTTATACTATCTACTAGCTAATTTATAATTGTATGCAGCTATATAATACTAGTAAAACGCGTACTTAATAAATACTAAACTATAAGACTTATAACTACACGTAAAATATTATTAAGAGGTAGTAAAGTAAGCGTAAAAGACACTCTTAATATTCCTGGCTATATAGTAATATAAGAACGTATTATCTTTAACAAGTTCTATAACTACAAATCTAAGAACACTATTATAAGTAACTTATATAAGACTATTTAAAGTAAGAACTATAGTTATTAGTAAAAGGCCTAGGCCCTCTTAGGTATACTAATAGAGAAGAGTTTCTATAAGATACTTATTTTTATCTCTCTAGCGCTTAGTAGACTACAAGATAATAAGAACTTCTTAAACTAGTACTATTTTACAGGCAAGAAGGATAATATAGATAGTTCTAAACTGTTTACTACTACTAACTCTATATACGCAAGCATTAAGAAAATTGTAGATATAAAAGAGACAAGAAAGATATTAGGCCTAGTTATAGTAAAAGGCTAGGATACCTACTTATCTAAGGCATAAGAAGAAGTTAAAAACGTGCTTAATTTTTCTAAGTATATAGCGCTTATAGCGTTAGAAAAGAAGATTGCAGCAAGGCTTATACTGCGTTAAACTCTAGTTACGCAAGACCTATAGAGCTAGAAGATTTTAGGTATTAAGGGTAACTTTCTAACGTTCTACTAGCTATGCTAAATAGATAACTTCTAATTACTTATAGCTAACGCAATAATAAGATACAAGATAGTGCTACTATAAGAAAAGCTAAATAGCGTAGAAGCTAAGAGCGTATGTATATTTAACTGCGCTAAGATATAAAGTATTTTAATATTCTTAATACTAGCCTAGCTTAAGGCTGCGCTATTTAAAAGTAAAGGAAGTAAGAAAACTTAGTAGTTTATATTTACGTATATCTAACAGCACTTCTAGTAGCTAGACAAAGAAATATTTACTAATAACCTTAACTTACTACTTATATATAGTGTAAAGTATAAGGCAATTAAGCTAGAGGCTAAAAGAACCTATATTAAAACTAAACCTAATCTTAATTAAAGAGGCCTAGTAGATAATTAAATAGTACTACGTAACGTTTAGGCTAAAATCTTTATTAGCTTATACAAACTATATGTGTAACTAGTGCTCTAGATAGGGCTTTAAAAAAAATTTAGTAAAGATATAGTTCTTTTACTAAGAGAAGGAATACTAAAGTCTAAAATAGACGCTATATTAGTAAAATAGAAGAACCTAGACTTAACATTTATTTTAGTACTGTTAATAGCGTTTGTAGAAGCTATTATACTAATTAAGGCAAATAAGGTTATAATTGCAGAGCCTTAAGACAAACAGGGCACCTAAGACTAATTTATGTTTAGAGTATATTAACTAGGCTAGCTAGTAGACGTATATAAGAGCATTATTTTGTATAACCTAAAAAGTAATCTAGAAACAAAAGTTCTAAAGAAGCAGAACGTAAAGATATTGTTGCGCAGTAGTCTATAAGGTATAACAATAGAAGAAGAAGAGATTAAGTAAGATTATAATAAGAAAATCTCTATAAAGCTTAAAGAGCTAGTATAAATTAGGTAAATTAAGTAGTAGAACTGCAGAGTACAGTACACTACTATACAAAGCTGTAGAATAAAAAACGCTTAAGTAGATACGTAGCTTAGTCCTAGAAGTATAAGAATACAAAAAGTATTGTAAAAGAAGTATATACGTAGACGTAACGCAAAATTAATTTAAAGCGTAAAAATAGTATAGATTTGCAGCAAAACCTAAACTAAGTAATAGCGCTATTAAAGAGATTACTTTAGACTTAAACTATAGTTAGGCACAGTTAAGAATAGGCTGCTAACTAGTAACATAGTTGTGCAGATAGTATAAAGCTATATTAAACACAAGAACTATAAACTATTTTGCAAAAGAGTTCTATAAGCTAGGCTGCTAATAATAGTATGCTAGGCATTACTGTTATTACTTAGTATAGTAGAGCATAGTTAAGAACTGTCTAGTAGCTAGTTGTATAGTTGTGTTAATAGTGTTGCTAATGTTACAGATGTTGCTAATGTTGTGTTTTCCTAACGTAGAGATTACTATTTTAGCTATTTAAGTCTAATCTATTAGTATTCTACTAAACCTTAACTCTTTAGAACTAATTAAAGCTCTACTAGTAGAGAATTACTACTTCTTTAAGAAAGAACGTCTTAGGCTACTATAGCTATACTATATATAAGAAGAACTACTACTTTATTACTTATACCTTTATATACCTAGAGATTTCTTTTTATATATACCTAACTAATTAAAGAGGCTTATAATTAGGTATTAACTACTTACCTACGCGCTATAAAAACATACTAGCTTCTAGCCTAGTAATATTATTAGAAAGGTATAGAAGCTTTATATAAACGCTATATATAAAACTACGTTTCCTGTTAAAAATTCTATCTAAAACATCTCTAATCCTAAGGTTTCTTCTATCTATTACTAATTTCTAATAGGCTTATATAGTATTTATATATAGATTAAAAGATCTTTCTAAAAGATTTTTACAGCTTTAATTAATTTATAGTAATTATTAATTGTCTATTAAAGTAAGATATTTCTATTTCTTACTTTAAGATAATTAACACTTAATAGAAAGCTTACTTATTAATCTAATAGGTATACTAATTTAGCTATATATATAAAAGTATAGTGTTTATATATACCCTCTAGTTTATATTCTAAGTCTAGTCTAAATTCTAGTAGATCCTAGGTATATAAATTATACTTTCTACTTTCTACTATAAAAAAACCAATAGATAAATAGAGATTATATATAATTATATTAATTAATAATAAAGGCTTCTTGTATTCTCTTACTAGAACAACTAGAGTAACCTTTTACTAATAGTTAATTAAGCTTAGGCTACGTTACTATACTCTGTAATTAGTATAGTACTATACTAGCTTCTGTTTAGATCTAAACTATAATAGAGCTAGAATTAGTTATTTTCTTTTTTAACCTTTAAAAATGTAAACATAAAGAATACCTTAAGCCTAGCTACCTATATATACAAAGCTTAATATATATCTAAAGATAATATAAAGAAGGTATAGTAATAGATAGCTGCTAAAGTAAATAAATATTAATAACCTATAAATTTTTAAGTAGATAACAAGTTTACGTATCAAACTAAAATATATCTATTACCTACTTTAGTTATAAAGCTAATAAAATGTAGAAAGAATACTTTAAAGTTCTAGAATAAGTAGGCTACTTATTCTTACTAAAACTAATTAAAGACTTTAAGATCTATAACAGGTTTACTCTAGATATACTCTATAAAGACTTTAATAATCCTCTCTCTAGGTAGGTAAGCCTAAACCTATCTAGTATTCTAATTTAAAACGTTAAAGAATAGAAGGTAGAAGAGATTCTAGCTAGTAAGAAGTATTACTCTATCTTAAAGTATTACGTAAAATAGGTAGGCTACAACCTAGATTCTATCTAGTATAATAAATTAAACTTTATAGAAGCTTTATATATATTATAAGCGTTCTATAAATACTATCTAAAATAGCTAGAACTACTATAAGCGTTAGTTAAGTAGATTATAGTATCGAAAAAAGAAATAAAAATCTTACAGTACTTTAAGATAATTATATAAGAGAAATTAAACTTTAATATTAAAACTACTTTACTAGTAGGTAATAACTATTAAAAATAGAAGTCTTACTCTTCTATTAGATCTAATACTAGACTATTATTATTACTATTATAACGCTCTAAACTATCTAAATCTCTAGGTATAATAGATATTAACGCACTTTCTAGTTATATTCTATTTTAGCTCTACCTACTTTAAGTACTACCTAACCTTTCTACCTAATCTACTCTTAATACTATTAAGATATCTACTAGCTAGGTAACTATACTATACGCTAGTAAATAGGTTTAGAGTACCTACTTATAGAGATAGGTTAGGTTAGAGTTAAGTATTAGAAGAGTAGAGTAGAGTAGAAGTTATTAAAAGAGTAAAGTAGAGTTTAGGTTAGGTTTCTATAGACTTTAGGTAGCGTTTAGGTTATAGTTATATAGATCTTAGGTAGAGGTTAGGTTAGAGTATACTATTAGGTATACTATTTAAAACTATATTAAAGACCTATAATAACATAAGTTAAGACTAAGAAGTAGGTTAAAAAAAATTTCCTAGCCTCTAGACTAGCCCTTATTACGTTAGACTCTAACCTAAACCTATTTTAAATAAACCTCTACTTAACCTCTACTTTCTTTTAGCGTTAAATCTGTAGGTAGAAGTTAGGTTTAGTATAGAGTCTTACGTAAAGGTACTTTGCCTTAACCTAACCTCTACTTATTTACTACTATACTATACTAGTTAACCTAGCTGTACTCTGCCTAAGTAACCTAACCTTCTTAGCTATTTTTCTTACCTTTCTAGCTAGCTTCTCTCTCTAGTAAGAAGCGCTAACTAGTAATATAGTAGTATTTATATTAGCTACTTATATAGTAACTACTTATATAGTAGTAGTAAACTAAAACACTACCTTTTTAATACTAGCCTTTTCTTCTAATACTACTTTATTAGACTTATCTTTACCTAGAGTAGTAAACCTATAGTTAAGAGCCTTAGAAAAGCTATTATACTTCTACTCTATATATTAGAAAACTAGGTAATACTCTTTATTAGGAAGTGTATAGTAGGTACATTTCTTAGATATATCTAAATAGAATCTAAACTAAATATTAAAATAGCTGTAAGTAAAAGCTCTTATAGCCTATAGGTAAATAACCTTATAAGATACAAAAGAAGCTCTAAAAGAGAGAGAAATAGGTATTATATATATCTATAAGATAGTTAGCTAGTAATTAGATTAGAATAAGGCTTAAATAGTTTTAGGTATATAAATAAAAGAAAGAAATATATAGAAAAGTAATATACCTAAAAGCTAGCCTTTTATATATACTTAAAAAACTTAAGATAAAGTTAGAAGAATAAACGCGCTGCTATAGTAAGTAAAATAACAAGAAATAACTATAACGTATTATTAGCAGTATTAAGTTAAGGTAAATAAGACCTTTAAAGAATCTAAGAAGGTATCTAAAAGTATACTTATACAAACCTAATTAATAAAGACTATTAATTTTAAGAAAAAAGGTAATAAACTAAGTAGATATAAATATATATTATATCTAATACCTTATAAGACTTAGTATTAGATTATAAAGAGGCTACTTAAGTAGTACTAAACGTACTCTTATAATACTCTAACTTTATTACTACGCCTACTATAAGTATAAGCCTATAGTATTAGATAGAAAATAAGTTTCTTCTATTCTTTTTTCTACACAATACCTATAGGTATATAGCTAATCTAGAATTTCTAATATAATACGCACTTTTCTTTACTTCTAACACGTATGTAATTTAATTTAAATAGCTTTACCTACCTACATTATTATAAGAGTTTATATTAAGAAGTTTACTTAGCGCTAAAGAAATAACAATTTACACTATTTCTACTATTACGTATTATTCTTTACAAAAGCTAAGACTTAGATAAGTATAAAAATAAGGCTCTTTTTCTAAGTCTAAAAAAGGCTTAGACTTACCTATATAGAGTAGAGTTTATTAAAGAAATAGATATAAAGACTCTAATTCCCTAGCTTTAGTAAAGTATAACTAACCTACTAGAAGCTCTTATTATTCAATAGCTTACTCTACTTTAAATATAAGAATTTGAAATAGTTTAAATTTAAAAGAAGAAAAAAAAAGTAGCTTATACTCTTCTATTAATACCTAAGAGGCTAAAGTAGAAGCTACTTATAAGCTAGAAGAAAGATAAAGAACTTTATCTATACTTATCTAAATTTAGTGTAACTTATTACTACTCTATAGCTATACGTATCTAACCTATATTATAGTAGCTATAAAGCTAATTTTAGTTTAGACAAATACCTATTAGATAAAGCCTATATTAAAGAGTCTTAGGTATACGCCTAATATATTCTATTCTAGTATAAGTCTAATTGCCTTTTTAAGGCTAAGATAGAAAGTTTTAGAAAAAAAGTACTAAGATTAAAAGTAGAAGAAAGATATCTTTTCTTAATACTACCTAGTAGGCGTCTACTATAATAAATTGTAAATAAGCTTAAAAAACACTTAGCGATTATAAAAGGTACATTTAATCAATAGAGATATTAAGAAATAGAAAGGATATAGTATAAGGTATAGGTATAGTATTACTAGAAAAAATTATATAAGAATATAAAGTTCTATATTAAGATATACCTAGAGTATTAATTATACGCCTTACTAATAGTATAAGAGAAACTCTAGCTAATAACCTTTTTAATAATACTCTTTATCTAGAAAATAATAGACGTAGTTTATAACCTATACATAAAAGTTAAAAGTGTCTTATAGTAGCTAGACATACTATAATTTATTAGGTTAAGGCTAAAGCTATATTAAACGCGGACTTAGTATCTCTTATTAAGTTTCTAGAACTAGAACTCTTTTATTAAGAGAAGCTACTACTTAACATTTTAGTTAATAGAAGACTTAAGAACAATTACTTACTAATTAACTTACAGAGGGAACTTAGAATATACTAACTAGAAGCTAGTGCCTATTATTTATAAGGTTAAGGCCTAATTAAAGAGAAGTACACGCCTATAGTAAATACCTTTAAGAACCTAAGTAGAATATAAGTTAACTACCTAAATAGAGTTTTCTAGGTAAATAAGACTAGTATTAAGTAAACTCCTAGAAAGACGCTAGCTTTTTTTATATATAGCTATATGTATATACTACCTATTAAATTGTTATTACTTACCTAGCTAACGCTACCTTAAGAAGAAGTAACTAATACTACGTTACTTCTAGCTATAAGAGCCTACTTATTTAGAAAGAAAGAAATTAGGCTAAAGAAGTTAATTGCTAGAATAGTCTAATTAAGAGATAATAATAAGAACTACTTTAATACAAATAAAGTTACTAGAATTTATAAGCTAGAACTGTTAAAAATAATAGGTAATAGTAGAAATAGTTTAATTGTTATTTCTTTAGTGCTTATAAAACTCCTTGATATATACTCTAAGCATTAGATCTAGATTACTAATTCTAGACTTCTTTGCAATTCCGGTTACTTGTTATCTAGTTTCTAATTTCTAGAAACTAGCTATCTGGTTTCCGGAAGCTAGTATTCTAGTTTCGGCTTCTAGCTATCTAGTTTAAGAGTCTAGCTTCTGGTTTTACTAGTAACTTGTAACTAATATCTAGTTTCACTAGTTTTATTAGATAGCTACTAGGTTTTAGACCCTAGCGTTAAGTATCAGCTAGTTTTAGATAGTTTTAGGTTAGTTTTACCTGTACTGCCCAATTAAGAGCTACATAATTTTAGTCCTCTTATAAATAATTTAGATCTAAGCTGTTACTAGGCCTATTTAGGATGTTAGTATTAGAATCAAGAGCCTTAAATATGTATTTCCAGAAATAACTAAGCAGGCTAGTATAGCGCCTATTTTAATAACGTAATTCCAAGAATAAGCTAATATTCTATAAGCTTTTCTTAAAAATTGTATGTTTAGTTTATTTATAATTGCTAGATTAGTGCTACCGTATATATAGTTCTATTTATAGACTTATATAAAATTTGTTTATAGTTTTATATTATATTATTATACTTTATTGTAACTAGTAAAGTTACTAGAAATAATTTCTTATTTTGTTAAGTTTTAAACACAACGGTAATTTACTTATTCTATAAAAATGTAAGATTACTTAATTTGAACTAGAACTAGGTAAATAAGTTTTTCTAAGAAACTCTTACTATAATAAAAAATAGTTAGTAGTTAGTAAGTTTCTTTTTAAATAGTAAGAGCTATTTAGAATTTCTAAAGTAAAAGAAAAGAGCTAGTACAACCTAGAAAAAATAGAAAGAGTACTATTCTAAAGTTATATACTAGAAATAAAGCTAGAAAAGTTCTATTAGAAGAGAAAAACGAAAGTATAGCTTATAGACTAGGACCTAGTTACTAAGAAAACTAAAGATAAGGTATTTTCTAGCTATAGGTAGGATATTCTATAACTAGTAGACAAATAAGTAGTGCACTAGCGCTCTAAGCAGCTTAAGTATAATACTAAAGTAGATAAGAATAAGAATTTAGACTAAGAATAGTCTATAGAAGCTAACTAAAGAGTAGTTAGAGTACGTATTAGAAGAAACTTAAACTTTAATAGATCTTAATATTAAGCTTTAAAGATAGCCTTATAGTATCTATAAGAATAAAGATAAATAGAAAAGAGGTTGTTTTATAAACATAGTTTATAATAATTCTATAAACTATTAAGAGGTATTAATTAAGAAGTAAGGCTATATATTTACTATTTAGAAGCTATATTAATATAACGCTATTATATTTTTTGCTTTAAACTTATAAGTATGTAAAAAGATAAGAAGAAATACTAATATTAGTAAGAGTATTATTTAAAGTATTACTAGTATTAATTAAAATATTGCTATAAATCCTAATATAATAACTATTATAAATAAGATTCTACGTAAAAGTATCTACAGCCTTACTAGCTTTCTTATTAGACTTAGATTTAGAACTTCGCTAAGTAGCCTAACTAGAATTAAAATTAGAGTTACTATTATTTAAACAGCTCTAGAAGCTCTTTAGACACGATAGACGTTCTACTATAATAGGTCCCATTCTTAGCTATATTTTCTAGCACACTACTGTAAGTAGATTAACTCTTATAAAACCTTATAGTAGCCTAGTATCTTAAGAAAAGAACCTATAAGCGAGATATATATTTTCTTAAGCCTATACTAGTAGAAATAGAGTGTATTAGTAAAAAATTACAAGTGTTAAGTTTGTTTTAATAGATAGATTACTTTAAATTTTCTGCGTTACTATAGTATTAGTAAAAGTCTAAATAAGAATTAAAAAACAGATATTTCTACAGAAGAGTTAATAACTTAATTAAGTAAGAATAAGCCTAAAAGGCTATATTATAGAAGTAATTAGTATAAGTACTATAAAGTAGCTACTTACTAGTATATATAATACTATAATACTTACTTAAGGCGTTTTATAGTTACTATTTTTACATAACTTAGAAAGCTAAATAACTTATAAGCTTAACTTAGAATATATATAAGTAGACTTACTATAAAATAAAATAAGAGAGATAAGTTATTCTTAAGAAAGTTAAAATATATACCTAAATTAAAATAGTTCTTAACCAAGATTCTACAAGTCTTTATATAAAAGAAGTTAAATAAGATACCTAGTATATACCTTCTTTCTTCGGTAGTTCTAGAAGATAGAGTATAATAAATAAGTAGTAGAAAAAGAGTTTTACTAGTTTTAACTTTTAGAAGTGTATGCTAGAGTTTAGTAATAACCTTAAGAGTAATAAAGTAAAATAATATTTCTATAACTATAAATAAAGTAGTCTAGAATTTCTAATAGATTATTTAAAAATAACTTATTCTAGTTAAGAATAGTCTTATAACAAGAAGTAAGCTTCTTATAGATATATAGCTCTAAAGTCTTATTACTATAATAGCTAGAGTATAAAGCTTTTACAGATATATATTTAAGTAATAGACTATAAGCTACGTAAAGAAGCTAATAGAGTAGATGTATAATACTAGGCAATTTAAGCCTAAAGCTTAAAATTACCTATACACTAAGGTTTAACTAGCTTACTATAAGCCTAGAAAGTAGTTAGAACTTCTATAGATAACTTAAAAAAGCCTTAGTAGTTACTATTAAGAAAGCCTAAGCTGCTGTTAAAGAATCTAAGTAAGTCTTTAGTAATAGACTAAGCTATTTTATAAATCTTATTACTAGACTCTAAATTAACTATAATAGTAAAGTATAATAGGTATAGAATAAGGCTATAAACGTTAAAATCTAAGGGTAATAAGTAGAGATTTAGAAAAGAAATAGAGCTTCTTTTTTTATAGAAAAGAGGAAAAAGTAAAACTCTTAGGTATAGGTAGAAACTAGAAAGATATATTAAGAAAAAAAAGTTAATTTTATATAAAGCTACTATAAAGAATAGATCTATACTAGAGCTTCTAAGTAAGTATAATTAATATTATACTTTATACTAGTTAAAAGCGTACTAATATTAAGCTAAGCTAATAGCTTGTAAATAATAGTATTACTAGTATTATCTTTAGTATACTTTCTGTGCTTTAATTAACTATAGCTAGCTTAGAATCTAACTTAGCTTTCTTATAAAGTAACTTCTTAATAGCCTAGCTCTCTGTAGATACACTAGAAATATAATACCTACTAAAAGAAAAACTACTTAAGAGTCTCTTAAAGTTAAAGTTAGCTTTAGATGTTTTTTTTAAAACTTTACTAGCACTAAAGTCTAGGCTGTAACAAGCTTCTCTAGCTAATAGCTTTATAAAATCTAGTAGCCTAGACTTACTTAGAGCTCTAAAGCTACTAAGCTTCCTTACTAGAGTTAGTAAACTATAATTATATAAATTCTTAAAAGGTAAGTTATAAAGAATAAAAGATCTAGAAGTAGTATTAAAAGATTTAATTGTTCTAGTACTCTTAACGCTACATAGAATAACTAGAGCGCTTGTAAATTATTAGTAAACGAACTCTAGAAGTAAGAAAAAAGAAGAAATAAAAAAGTATTAGCTTCTAATACTTTATTTAATACTGCTCTTTAGTAAAAGAAAATAAATAGTTACTATAAGTACTTTTATTTAGGAACTTACCTTAGAACCTTAACTCTATATATAAACTAGCTAATTAAATATCTAACTAGCTTTTTCTAGTAACTATATACATACTTAGACTAATTTCTTAATAGAAGCTCTGTTTAAAGTCTTATTAGTAAAACTTATTATTAAAGTTATATTATAAGTATTATAGATTATATATTTCTTAGCCTTAGAGCTATCTATAAAGGTAAAGTACTTACTAAGTATAGGAAGTAACTACTTATATATAAAAAGCCTTTAATTCTATCTATTAAGGTTACTTGTTTAGCTCTTAAATACAAGTTAACAGTAAGTAGTAATAAATAAGAGTTAAATATTTTTTTACTAGACTAAAGAGTAATAAACTAACTAAAGCTTAGAAATAAGTAGGTAGCTTAGCTTTCTATTCTTATTAAATTTAACTAGAGTAAATATTAGTAAAAATTTAGCTTAACCTACTAAAGAAATAGAACTTACTCTACTAAATTATATTACTATAGCTAGAATACTTAACTAGATACCTATACACTAGAAAGTAAGTATCTCTATAAGGCCTTAGAATAAGCTTATTCTCTATTATAGTTTAGAGATTAAAGTAATATATAGGTATAAAGCTAAAAGAGTATAAAGAGTATATATTAAGAAATCTCTAATAAATTAATAGTCAAGCGTTAACTAAGTAACTATAAGTAATAACTTATCTTAGGATATAGTACTCTAAGATAAGAATATACTAAGTTAATTAGAAAAGCTACTAGATAAGTAAAAGAGTAGAGTAAGCGTTAAAGTAAAATACTATAGCTATATAAAGATAAGCTAGTCTTGTAGATAAATAGTAGTAGTAAGATAAAAGAGCTAAAGAGTAAATAATGTAAACTAAGCTAAAGCTAGGTAAAACTCTTATTAATAAGGTAACGAAACTAAGTAACTAATTATAGTACTATTAGAGTAAAGTTATATACTAAGCAGGTTAAGAAAGAAATAGGTATAGAGTACGTAATAAAAAATAGAAGTAAAAAGTAACTAAATAATAAGAAGAGTACCTAAAAGAAGGTAGAGCTAAAAAGTAAGGTAAGTTAGCGTGCCTAAGATTTGTTATAATAGAAGTAGTTTAAAGCGTTTGTAATTATAATAAAAACCTATTAAGAAATAGTACTAAAGTACTAGGAAAAGTTAAAGCAATGTAGGCTAACAACACCTTACTATTTAAGTAAGAAACCTAGCCTATAGTATAAAGAGATAGGAAGAATTATAGATAGAAGTAGCCTTTTTACTAAAGGCTTGTTACTTTTAAGTTATAGTATTACAAAAAGTTTCGTTTAATTTAGTTTTATTTAAAGTTAGTTCTTTTATCTTAGTAGATTAAGCCTATATTCTAGTATAAAGGAAAAGAAGCTTCTTTTTATAGATTATAATAGAAACATAGTAAAGTAATATAAGAAGTAAGTCTAAAGAATACTAAAGGTAAAGTTAAGAGTATATATAAGATATAATAGCTAATAAGTGTTAGAAGAATAGAAATATATATATATATATATCTAATAATAATATATTTAAGTCTAAATTAAATCTAATAGTTCTTATAGGTAAATAATACTCTACTATACTATCTTTTAACTACTACTACTAGCTTAGATAAGGTTTACTATTTAAGCCTAAAGTAAATTATCTTGTTTTCTTTATAATACTTTAGAAACTCTAAAGTTATATAGCTACCAAAGCTATTAAAGTAATGTAAGAACTAGGTACCTTATTAAAATAGATACTATACTTGTTAAAATACGTTACCTATATAAGACTTTAAAAGTTATTTAAATCTTAGTTTAACTAATACTAAGATTATAGTTATTAACTATAATAATTAAGGTACACTAGTAGTAGAAGTGCTATTTTACTTTAATTATAAGAAGTTATAGTAGTACTTTACTTTTAACACTTATATACTTAACTAGGAAAACAAAGCTTTTATTAACTTAAGTTAGAATAGTATAACTCTTACTTTTTAGCTTATTATTTTACCTATATATTACTGTAATTTAGCTACCTCTTACTCATTTAAAACCTAGTTTTACTAAAGTTCTAGTAGTCTAAGATAAGTATTTCCTACTACTTAATTACTTATTACTATATAATATTCTCTTAATTCTATCTAGTTCTTCTAATTTATCTTCTACTTTAACTTATAAAGCTTAATATTAAAAATAATAGGTAATATTAGAGATAGTTTAAATTTGTTATTTCTTTTAGTGCTAATGAAACTCCTTAATATATACTCTAAGCATTAGATCTAAATTACTTATTCTAGACTCCTTTGTATTTTTAGTCTCTTATTATCTAGTTTCTAATTTCCGGAAACTAGCTATCTAGTTTTTAGAAACTAGTTTTCTAATTTTAGCTTCTAGCTATCTAGTTTAAGAGTCTACCTTTTGGTTTTACTAGTTTTATTAGATAGTTACTAGGTTTTAGACCCTAGCGTTAAGTATCAGCTAGTTTTAGATAGTTTTAGGTTGGTTTTGCCTGTACCGTCTAATTAAGAGCTCTATAATTTTAGTCCTCTTATAAGTAATTTAGATCTTAGCTGTTACTAGGCCTATCTAGGATGTTAGGTTAAGAATTAAGAGCCTTTGATATATATTTTTAGAAATAACCTCTTAGGCTAGTCTAGCACCTATATTAATTACGTAATTTCTAAAATAAGCGTAGTTTTTGTAAGCTTTTATTTAAAATTGCATGTTTAGTTTATTTATAATTACTAGATTAGTACTAACGTATATATAATTCTATTTCTAGACTAATATAAACTTTGTTTTTAGTTTTTTATTGTATTGTTATACTTTATAGTAACTAGTAAAGTTACTAGAAATAATTTCTTATTATATTAAGTTTTAGATATAACGTTAACTTACTTATTTTGTAAAAATATAAGATTACTTAATTTTAACACTTAGAGTATTATTTTAGATATCTAGTAACCTAATTATAGCTAAGATAAAAGAAGAGCTAAGATAGTTCAAACTAGCGTTAAGAATTAAAGTTATAATAGATTATATTATTAATAGAAACGTAGTAAAGCTACTTATATTGTAACACGTTATATACTTAATATAAGTAGTTTCTTATAGGTTGTAGAGTTTTGTACATATAAATAGGAGGCTTAGTATAGATTTCTACGTATTATATTAAGTTAGAGTGCGTTAGTAGAAAATAAAATAGTATTTGGCTTGTTTCTTAATAAAGAGAAATAGACTTTTATTAAAAGCGTTCCTATATAGAAAATACCTACTTTAACTTATTTAGTAGAAATAATATTTTTTATTTTAGATACATAGTATTAGAAATATTAAGTATTATATAAAATATTAATTTAAGAGTATTACCTAGCCTAGTAATCTTATTAAGCTATAAAGGCCTAAGCTTTACTTAGGCTATAGGCTAGGTCTATCTTATTTAGACTATAGTCTTTTACTAATACTCTTTCTAGATATATATCTTGTTATAGCCTTCTTATAGGTATAATAAGGTAAATTCTTTAGCTCTAAAAGGCTTACCTTTTAATTTAGAGATATTAGGTAGTAGATTATAATTTTTTTATATAATAGTATAAAGAGCAAAGTTACTCTATAAAGTTATAAGGTTCTATTTTTTTTAGTACAGGAATAATTTAAAATCTAATTAGTAAGTACAATTCTTATATAAACTCTTTAGCTAGATTCCTATTATACTATCTTTAATCTAATATTAGTTAAAATTCTAAAACACTAATTTTTAGTAGAAAAACTAGCGTCTAACTTTCTTATTAAGTAATCTTATAACTCTAGAATTTAATTTCTAGTTTAGTTACTTATACTTATTAGTTTTTGAAAATATACTTCTATCTATAGTAAGCCTTTAGAATCTAGAAGAAGATATCTTTTTTTCTAAGGACTAATATAGCTCTTTTTATTTTAGCTATTAAGTAAACTACTTATTATTTCCTATAGCTAGTATAGTAGCTAGTATTATATACTAAACTTTCTTTTACTATTAAACTTTGCTTATATATAGAAGAAAATCTATATTTAATTTTATTACTATTAAATAAAAGAGTTTTAGTTCTCTTATTTGCTAACAAACTATTCTTCTATAATAAGAGAAGTTTTAATACAATATTTGTACTAGGTAAGTAAATAATATCTAAAGTTAATTTTATCTAGTATCTACTAATATAAACTTTAATTTATATCCTATATATAACTACTAGTTATCTATATATTTTTCTTCTTCTTATAAGGTATATAATTATAAGATTTTATTAAGCCTAGTAGTAAGACTACTCTAATATACTATATCTTTAAAGATAAAGTTTATAAAGAGTTTTAAATCTAGTTCTATCTTTTTTAGTTATTCTTTAATAACTACTAGAAGCTTAGAAAAAGCTACATTAAGTTTATTCTAGCTAGTTTATCTAGTTCTAAAAACAACTTATCTAAATTAAATTTATATAACTACTTATCTTTAATATAATAATTGTTACTTAAGTTTAGGTAAGTATACTTAGTGTTACTAGTATAGTATCTATTATTAAGTATCTAATTTACGTATAATTAGGTATTATAAATTTCTAAGAAGTATCTACTTTATTAATTTATTCTTAAGCTATACTTAGTTTAGAAAGTATATATAGTTAGCTACTATATACTTATATTCTTCTAGTTATTACAGAAACTAGCTTACTTTTTATTTATTATTATAGTAGATATTATACAGATTCTTTATAAATTACGTTTCTAAGATCTTAGATCGAGTTATACTATTTTATCTTTTATATCTTACTATAGGCTTTTTTTAAAGTACTCTTTTTTAGCTAATACTCTATTAGTATTTACATCTATTAAACCTAGTGTTTGTATCTTAAGGTACTTATTATTCTATACACTTTTTATATACTACTTATAGCATCTTTTTAGTTTAAAAAAATTCTTTATTTATTTATTATATATATAGTATTACTTATCTATTCTTAGTAGTATTTTAACGTTTCTTTCTTAGAAGTTAATGCTCTTTTCTTCTAACTTCTACTAGCTTCTCTTTAGTGTTATACTTAGCTATTAGATAGAGAGTAGTATACTATTATAGAGTAAAAGAATTAATTTCTAGTCTCTTAGGATAGTAGATATATATTTTTGTTTTAATTATAAGCTATACTTTATTACTATTATCTTAATATTATATTAGAAAATTATATATTCTATTAGGCTTATCTTTATCTTATATAGTAAAGACTTTCTCTTCTATAAAAATATAGAGTAAAGATAACTATTCTATATAACTAGAAGTATTGTTTTAAGATATACTCTTAAACTACCTTTTCTTAAGGCTAGGTAAGTTTATAAGTCTAAATAACTATAATAAATATATATTAGATCTTATACCTTATTAGTCTAAGTATTAGATTATTAAAAACCTAGTATAAATAGTGCTAAGAGTACTCTAATTATACTCTAACTTAGGTACTTTAGAGACTACAAATATAAGTCTATTAAATTAGGTAAAAGAAAAAATTTTCGTATTCTTTTATATAAGAGCTATAGGTATATAGCTTATCTAGAATATCTAATATAATATATACTTCTAGATACTACTAAAAAATATCTAATTAAAGTCTAAGAGCTATACCTTTCTATATTATTATATTACAAGAAATACTGTATTCTACTAGTAATAGTATTTAAATAATATTCTAATTTACCTTCTTAAAAAGACTATCTTTAAAGGTTACTAACTTTATCTAATATAGATATGTTTGCAATCTTAAATCTATTTAATATAGTAAAGATTTCTTATATTTCTCTATAGCTAAAGCCTTTAGGCTTAGATCTTATTATTATTATTAGATAGAATTACTTTAGTAAAGTTACGTATAGCAGTATAATAGAAACTTAGAGACTATTAATAACTTAGGATTATTAGAAGTAACGCTAATAACTCTCTTAGAAATAGCTTCTAGTATAGCTTTCTAATAAAGCCCTATATAAAACGTTATAACCTAGTAGTAGAGTACTAAGTTTAAAAAGTTAGGAACTAAGAAACTTAAGACTTCTAAGCCTTAACTTAAAGCTAAATCTAAATTAACTTCTTTTTCTTTAGAAGTTATTTAACTATAAAAAGAGCTAAAATTAGTGTTAGTAGAGATTAATTCTCTTAAGAAAGAACTTATTACTTTAATAGAACTAGACAGGCTCTTACCTCCTTCTAAAGTTCTTATAAACTCTTTTATATTTGAACCTTTAGCCTTAAGTCTTATATCTAAACACTTATTTTATAATAAAGAAAAAGACTCTAACTATTAATAATATTAGTAATAGAAAAGACTCTACCTTAGAGTAATAGTAGGTACTTATCTAGAATTTACTTAAAATTAACTTAGATTACTATTAGACTAAATAAGTATAGGTAGCTCTAGTATAGAGTTTTACTACTAGATTAGCTAAGAAATACTTTAACGTGTAGTATCTTTTTAATACTAAACAAGAGAAATTCTAGAATACTAAGTAAATAATTAGGTTACTTAAGTTCTACTTTTTTTGGTAATAAATTAGTAGGAAACTATATAGCTTTTTATTATTTATATAAAAGTAAGAAGAAAACGTTTCTTTATACTAGTAAATAGGTTAAAAGTACCTTTCTTTAGGTAAGAGGTAGATAGAAATTAAAAGTATAGAAGGTAGAGTAGAAGTTAGGTTAGAGTAGAGCTAGAGTATAGGTAAGAGTTAGTTTATTATTAGATTCTTATAGGTTTATAAGATAGAATCTAAAAAATACATAGATAACTTATATTATTTGCTAGTTAATTTAAGAGGTTTTTATTTATAGTGTACTTATTAGTTAATATAGCTAGTAGATTTTACTTAGCTATATATAATTATAGGCTAAGTCTCTACTTACTTATATAGATCTAACTCTAAGTACTAACTATATATCTAATATACTTTTTTAGCTAAGATAAACTATAAGCTAGACTTATATAGGTACTCTTATTTAAGTATACTTTTCTAAGTTACTAAAACAAATATATACAAATAAATATTATATCTAAAACCTTATAAAGACTTAGTAACAGATTATATAAGAGGTTAGTAGAGTAGTACTAAACGCTTTTTAATAACGCTCTAACTTAGTTACTACGCCTACTATAAGTATAAGCCTATTGTATAAGATAGTAAACAAGTTTCTCTTATTCTTCTATATAAGACCTATAGCTACAAAGCTAATCTAGAATTTCTTATACTATACGTACTTCTATATACCTCTAATATATATCTAATTTAATTCTAAGAGATATATCTACCTATATTATTATATTACAAGAGAAACTTTATCTTACTAGTAATACTATATAGATAATAATACAACTTATATTAAAAAGGATTACGTTAAAATATATAGAATAATATTTAAATTAGATCTATTTGCAACCTTAAATGTATTAAACACAGTTAGAATTTCTTAGATCTTCTAGTAGCTACAGCCTTTAGGTTTAGATCTTTCTATTAATAAATAGTTAGAATTACTTTAGGAAAAGTTGCGTTTAGCGCTAGAATAAAAACTTAGAGACTATTAATAACCTAAGAGTATTAGAAGCAACGCTAATAACTCTTTCTAAAGCTAGACTAGTACTAGAAGAATCTTAAGAAGACTTTGTATTAACTATTACAACCTAGTGATAGAGCGCTAAAATAAAAAAGTTATACACTAAAGAATCTAAGAAAGAACCTTAGCCTAAAGCTATACTAAATCTAACTCTTGCGTAATTAGAAGTTAATTAATTATAATAAGAACTAAAATAAGTATTAGTAGGGATTAATTCTCTTAAGAAAAGACTAACTTCTTTAGTAGAACTAGACAAGCTTCTACCTACTACTATAATCTCTTAGAACTCTTTTATACTCTACTATTTATCTAATAGCTTTATATCTTAATACTTATATTACTATAAGAGTTTCTACTAACTTTAATAATCTAATAAGACGCCTAATATAAACAATCTTAGTAATAGAAAAGATTCTACCTTCTGCTAATAGCAGGTATCTATTTAAAATTTACTTAAAATTAACTTAGATTACTATTAAACTAAAAGACAGCGTATAGCCCTTGTATAGAGCTATACTAGAAGACTAGCTAAAAGCTACCTTAAGCCTTAGTATCTATTAGGTACTTATTAAGAGTAATTCTAGAACGCTAATTAAAATATAGAGCTACTTAAGTCCTACTTTATTACAAGTAACAAGGTAGCTAAAAGCTATAGAGTATTTAATTAATTATAAAAAACTAAGAAGAAAACGTTTCTTTTATTTAGAGCTAGGTTTCTAAAATCTATGGTTTAGAAAAAGGTACCTTCTTTAGAGTAGTTTTACTACTTATAGATAAAGATTACGCTAGAATTATAAGCCTCTAACCTAGAGTTTAGGCACTAATAGAAAAACTTATTTAATTAGATAGTAAAACACCTTACTACCTGTAATATAAAGTAGAAGAATAACTCTTACCTAAGTATATTACTAGCTCTTGCTAAATTACCTATTAGATTAGCTCTAAAACCTACTTTAGAGCTAAATAGATAACTACCTCTAGTGCCCTAATAAATTTCACGCTAGCCTATAAATAAATAATAGAATATCTTCTTACTAAAATTCCTAAACCTAACTAATAAAAGACCTCTAGTAGTTATTACTGTTAAAAATAATAAGTAGTAATTAAGATAGTGTTAATTTGTTATTTCTTTTAGTGCTAACCAAACTCCTTAATATATACTCTAAGCATTAGATCTAGATTACTAGTTTGCAATTTTAGTTACTTATTATCTAGTTTCTAATTTCCGGAAACTAGCTGTCTAGTTTCTAGAAACTAGTATTCTGGTTTTAGCTTCTAGCTATCTAGTTTAAGAGTCTACCTTTTGGTTTTACTAGTAACTTGTAACTAATATCTTGTTTTACTAGTTTTGTTAGATAGTTACTAGGTTTTAGACCCTAGCGTTAAGTATCAGCTAGTTTTAGATAGTTTTAGGTTGGTTTTGCCTGTGCCGCCTAATTAAGAGCTTCGTGATTTTTAGTCCTCTTATAATCAATTTAGATCTTAGCGGTTACTAGGCCTACATAGGATGTTAGAATCAGAATCAAGTGCCTTTAACATCTTTTTCTAGAAATTACTAAGCAGGCTAGTATAGCGCCTATTTTGATTACGTAATTACAAGAATAAGCTTATTTTTGTAAGCGTTTCTTAAAAATTATATATTTAGTTTATTTATAATTGCTAGATTAGTACTAATGTATATATAATTCTATTTCTTAACTAATATAAACTTTGTTTATAGTATTATACTATATTGTTATACTTTATTGTAACTAGGAAGGTTACTAGAAATAATTTCGTATTTTGTTAAGTTTTGAACATAACGTTAACTTACTTATTCTGTAAAAATATAAGATTACTTAATTTTAACAATTACAATTATAGTAAGCTAGGACACTACGCTAGTAATTGCACAAAACCTTATATATATTAGATAACAGCTATAGAAGTAGATAAGTCTAAAGATACTTAAGAGTAACCTAACTATAAGGTATATTATATAAGAAACAGAAGCGCTAAAAAGAAAACTCTTCTTTAGGCCTAAGCTATTATAATCTATTAGAGCTTAACTCTTCTTATTTATCTTATAGTCTGTATTTTTTTATGCCTACGCTTTTTTATAACTAAGATATTAGCTTTTACCTTAATACTCTTATTAACACTAGTACCTAAGGTTTTCTATTTTAAATTTATAAATTATTTTATCTGTTTGTAAAGCTTTATAGTAACCTATCTAAAGGCTCTTCTTCTAGATTTAGGTATATAGCTCTAAGGATTAGATTACTTCTTTAGTTACTTAATATATTTACTTCTTTAGTTACTTTATATATATAACTATACTTTAATATTAATAGCTAAAAGATTTTAAACTACTTTTTTCTTATTTTTTATCTTAGGTCTTAGAGTTATATACTTAGCCTCTAATAGCTAAGATAATTTAAGATTTAACTAGATATAGATAGGTTATAGTATATTAAGCTATCTAAGCACTCTTATTCTTATAATTTTTTACTTTCTATACCTACTATTTTATATTAAGCTCTAGTGCTAGCTACTATCTACCTTAATATATAATAACGTAACACTTTATAAAAGAAAGAAGACTATTATATCTAAAATTGTTCTTTCTATCTTTCTTCTTCTATTTATTATATAAAGAGATACTTAAAGCTTTGTTTTGTGCAAAGAATCTTAGTAATTTCTTATACCCTAACTAGGCATATCTACTTAGAGTCTAAACTCTTTCTAACGACTTATATAGCTCTTATTTTAGCTAATTTAATATGTTTTATTATAAACAAGCCCTAGAACAAGTTCTTTATAATAAGCCTTTATAATATTAATTAAATTCTTACCTCTAAGAATAATATAGCTAATTAATATTAGTTAGATAAGTGTATACCTACCTGCTACGCCTAGTATCAAAACGTATTTAGTAAGTTAGTAGCTAATTAATTACCCTTTTGTTATCTTTATAATTATAAGATTATTCTTAAGAAACTATTATATAACATGTTTAGTCTTCTATATAAGTTAAATTAGAAGAAGCTTAAAGCTACTAAGGCCTATATCTAGAGATACCTTTAGAAGAGTTTTATTAAGGCTAGCTAAAGTTATTTTACTTTACCTATTCTTTATATACGTAAACCTAAAAGAGATATATATATCTATATAGACTACTAGAAGATTAATACCCTTACGCGTAAGAATATCTATCTAATCTCTTGTATTAATAAGCTGCTATTCTACTTCTCTAAAGCTAAGATCTTTACAAAGTTTTATATTAGAGCTATCTTTAACAAAATTTATATAGATTCTAACTTTAAAGAGTATACTACCTTATAGACCTGTTATAGTACCTATAAGTATAAGGTTTTTCTTTTTAGCTTATGTAATAGGCTAGCTATATATTAACACTATATAAATAATAAACTTACAAATTACCTTAATAATTTCTATACTACCTATCTTTATAATATTCTAATTTACTTTAAGAATATAAACTTATATAAGCGTTAGAAACATCTAACGTTATTAGAGTTAGTAATATCTATAACACTGTTAGTATAACTTTACTACTAGCTACTAAATAGTTCTTAACTATACTCTGCCGTACTAAGTAATAATAGAAATACCTAGTATACTTTTATTAGTAGCTTAGTTTATAGAACTCTTTTTTAAAATAGTTTATAGTTTCTATATTTAATATAGCTTTACACTATCTATATAAATACATTACTAGTTAGTTACTTACTCTTAACTATACCTAACTATAATTTAAGTCTAAGGTAATTTCTTTAATAGTGCGATTACTTAGTTTAGGTTTTACAATAAATTTTTACTATCTTTATACCTTTAATTAATTCTACGTTATATCTATATATATACTTCTTTTACAATACTCTTTATATTTTTTACTTCTAGAACTAGGCTACGTATCTACTTAGGTATTTTTTATTCTATAGCTTTATATAATAGTATACTGTACTCTATAGTTCTACTACTTAATTTACCTAATTTACACTAGCCTTTTAAGCTTTATAGAGATTTCCTTATTATAATTCTACTAAATCTCTTCTCTTTATATTATTAATAACACCTTATTTACTACTATATAACAATATCTTTATATTCTACTTTTTTAGAACTTTGTTTCTAGATTACTCTTTAGGTTATATAGAAGAATAATCTTATATATAGCTACTAGCTAGCCTAGTTAATATACTCTAAACATAGTTAATCTAAAGTACTCTATTTATCTTAAGGCTTTGCAATTATAATCTTATTTGTCTTAATTAGCGTAATAGCTTCTATAAACGCTATAAACGCTACCAAAATAAATCCTAAGTCTAGGTCCTTCTATTTTGCTTACGTAGCGTCTATTTTAGACTTCTATATTTCTCTTCTTACTAGAAGAATTAAATCTTTACTAAATTTCTTTTAAAGCTCTATCTATAGCACTAGTTATATACATAGTTTATATAAGCTTATAAGAATTTTAGCTAAAACGTTATATAGTACTATTTATTTATCTACTAGACTTCTTTAATTAGAATTAGGTCTAGTTTAAATATAGATTCTCTTAGCTTTTAGCTTAATTACCTTATACTTTGCACTACATATAAGTAGTAAGTTAAGGTTTTAGTAAATATTCTTTATCTAGCTACTAGAAGCACTATAAGATATGCGTTAATATAAACTACTTAGTTTTCTTACTTTCTTTACTTTTAAACAGCGCAGCCTTAAGCTAGGCTAGTATTTAAAATATTATTATACTTTATTTTATAGCGCAGTTAAATATACTTATACTCTAAGCTTCTATACTACTTAGCTCTTCTTATAGTAGCACTCTCTTATATCTTATTATTATATTAGCTATAACTAATTAGTAGTTATCTATTTAGTATAGCTAGTAGAACGTTAGAAAGTTACTTTTAATACCTAAAATCTTCTAGCTCTACAGGTCTTGCGTAACTAGAGTTTAACATAGTATAAACCTTACTATAATCTGCTTTTCTAACGCTATAAGCGCTATATACTTAGAAAAATTAAGCATATTTTTAACTTCTTCTAATACCTTAGATAAGTAGGTATCCTAGCCTCTTGCTATAGCTAGGCCTAATATCTTTCTTATTTCTCTTATATCTATAATTTTCTTAATACTTGTATATATAAGGTTAGTAGTAGTAAATAGTTAAAAACTATTTACATTATTCTTTTTATGTATAAAATAGTACTAGTTTAGAAAGTTCTTATTATCTTATAGTCTGCTAAGTGCTAGAGAAATAAAAATAAGTATCTTATAAAGACTATTCTCTATTAGTATACCTAAGAGAGCCTAGGCCTTCTACTAATAACTATAGTTCTTGTTTTAAATAGTCTTATATAAGTTACCTATAATAGTATTCTTAGATTTATAGTTATAGAACTTATTATAGATAATACGTTTCTATATTAGTACGTAGCTAGAAATATTAAAGGTATTTTTTGCGCTTACCTTACTACTCTTTAATAATATTTTGCATATAGTTATAAGTCTTATAGTTTAGTATTTATTAAGTATATATTTTATTAATATTATATAGCTATATATAATTATAAATTAGCTAGTAGATAGTACTAGGCAGTTTATAGTTATATTTAGGTAGACTTTTAGTATATAGCGTTCTTAGATATACTATAGAACTATCTTTATATACTTCTTACTATTCTTTATATTTTTGTGTAGTAAAAAGTTTTTGTTATATACTGTAAGGTACTATTTAACTTTTAAATTAATTCTTATCTCTATTTCTTTATCTACTATTAGTAGGCCTATACTCTATAAAGAGGTATTGTTTATCAAGTAGATATAGAGCGTAAGAAAGTCTTTTAGGTTGCACTATTTAGATTTTCAAAGGCCTATAGTAATAATTTTAGCCTTTTATACAGCTAGTTTACAGCTCTATCTACTTACTATAGATACTACTAAATATAGCTCTTCTAGTAGTAAAGGGGTTTTTTTGTATATATATAGAAATGTTTATTAGTCTATTATAAGGTACTATTATTAATAAATGTTTTTAGCTCTATATTAACTAGTTTCTTTCTTTAACTAGTTTTCTTACACTTCTATCTAGTTCTTTAAGTGCGTATACTCTATAATTATTATAAGTATAGCTAATTTTATTTTCTCTATACTTAATATATTCTTAAATACGCTCCTATTATCTAGAGATAGCTCTTTTTTATAAATTAAATAGGCTTCTATTAGTTAGTAGACTATAAATAGAACTTTTAGTTTCTATCATAAATATAGTATTAAAGGCGCGTTATTCTTAAAGTCTTCTAGATAAAATCTAAAGAAGTTAGCTACTACCTACTATTTGTTCTCTTAGTAGTGTTCTATTACTACTCTAAGTTAAGCTTATAGTTTATATACTATTCTATCTTACGTATTAGTTACGTAGATTATAGCTATAGGCTTTTTATAGTATACTCACCTTGCGTTTAGTAGAGCTTAAAGCTATAGTCTTTTTTCTAACGCAAGTTATTTTACTAACTAGAGCTTTTTATTCTAATCTCTATTACCTTTATTATACTATTCTTATTCTTCTTTACTACTACTATAGTCTTTATTACTAGAGTAAGTATCTTTTTCTAGTAACCTCTATTATTTTTCTATAGTACTCTTATATTTATATTTAAGTTTGGTAATTAGTATAAATATTACGTTATTTTATGTTTGCGTAGTAGCTTTATTTCTACTCTTCTTTTCTTTTCTTTCTTTATAGTGCTATTATTCTACTTCTCTAGGCGTTTAATTTTAGTAGTTAGAGTCTTAATACGTATATCTACACTATTATCCTTCTTCTTTTTACTTTTATACTATCTATTACAGCGTTTACTACTATTTATTTTAGGTCTTATTTATAATTTATTAGCTAGGTATACTAGCGCTCTTATTATCTTCTATTATCTATAGTTATTATTATTAGTATTATTATTAAGCTCTAAGTAGAAGTGCCTTTACCTCTTGTCTTTAGTAGTACCTACTAGGTTTATAGTATTACTCTTACTACTTAAAGTAAAGTGCACTATATTATATAGTTAGCTATTATTATTTATATACTATTCTAGGTTATATTACTACTAGGCCTAACTTTATCTAATACTACAGTCTAGTATTAAATTGTAATACTCTTAAGGCTTCTTATCTTAATATGTAAGTTAACTATTATAGTAAGATTGTTATTATTAGTAATTAAGTATAGCGCTAACGCGTTTAATATCTTTAAAGCTCTAACTATATACTATTTAATAAATTTTAGTTGCAATATGTATTTAATTAGTCTATTATATTTAAGATGTTATAGCTTTATCTTAAAGTTACTATCTTTAAGCTACTATTAATATATAGTTATTATTAGCCTTAAAAGTAAGAAGGTTTAGGTAGTTTAATAATATACGCTGTCTATAATATAGATATTAATATTATTAAGTAATAGTTTAGTTATTATTAAAGTAAGGCCTATTAGCTAAGTTACTAAAGTAGTAGAAGAGCTTAAGACTACTAATACTAACTGCGTGTATTCTAGCTTTAAGTTTATAAGTATTAGCTATCTTTCTTTATATTTAGCTTTAACTTTATTACTATAGTCTTAAATTTATAAGATAATCTTCTTCTATATAGCGCTAGCTATTACCTTATAGAACTTTCTTAGTATACTTAAGCTATTTATCTATTATTAGGCTACGTGTTATGTAAAGGTAGTTAGCCTTTAAGTATACCTATCTAATCTTGTTATCTATATTCTTATAGTAAATAAAATCTATTTTCTTTTTAACCTATATACTCTAGTCTGCTATATAAATATTATAGCCTATTTTTACAATTACCTATAATACACAATTAGTAGTTATTATCTTTATATTACTTATAAACTATTTATTTAATTAAGGTAGCAACGAATTATTCTTATTATTATATTTCTATAACGCGCGTATTATATAACATATTACGCGTAATAGTTAAGAGTAGTATAGGTAGGTATAAGAATAGTAGAATAGCTATAGCTTAGTTAGCGTATATAGGTATACTTATATTATATACTTACTTATAATAGTATTATAATATATAGCGTAGTGTAGTACACCTAATATAGAAAATTACGTATATTTATATTATAGTACTATTATTGTTATTATATAGTTATAGTGCGTTTATTATAGTAACGCAGTATTATATAGTTATAGTAGTAGGTTAAAATAATAGATATAAGTAAAAGTAAGTAGAGTTCTATCTTAGTATTATATAGCCTCTTACTTAGCGCTAACGCGTTATATTATATCTTTAAAGTAAGTAAAGGTATATTCTAGGTAACTACCTCTTACTATATATTATTCTTAGTATAGTACTATATAAGACTATATAGTACTATATAGTATTAAGTAAAATTATTACTTCTTAGGTTTTTATATTATAGTATAGGTAGCTTACTTCTTATATATTATAGTAGTAGCACTTTCTTTAGTCTAGTAAGTAAACTTACCTAAGCCTACTAGTACTATTATAGTAGATAAGTTATACTAAATCCTTAGTTCTCTTAGAATTATAGAGAAATCTTTTATAAATTTATAGTCTTATTAGTAAGAAAAGCTATCTATTACCTTTTATTTCTTTATATTATATTATTCTATTATAATTCTATAATATCTATTAGTATATCTAACGCTCTAGACAATATACTATTAGTATAGATAGTAGTTAACAAATCTCTATAGTGTACGTAGCTTGTAGTTAGCAAAGAAGTATATAGTAGCCTACTTCTATTATATATTTTAACGTTAGTTTAAGATATTTGTCTTTTTAACTATATAATTCTACTCTAGATTTTATAGATCTGTTTATAAGAAGATTAGTTTCTCTTTCTAAGCGCTAAGTTTACAATTAATATAGTAGTATTCTCTTATTAGATATTCTCTTTTAGTATTAGCAACTAATATTACAATGTGTATAGTATATAGTATCTTATAAAAAATACTATTATTATCTATTATCTTATATTCTAAAATAATAGCCTTATCTCTTTATATAGTATCTTATAAAAAATACTATTATTATCTATTATCTTATATTCTAAAATAGTAGCCTTATCTCTTATTAATATATCTTATAGTGTAGTATCTCTACTTAGTACTATTATACTACAGTACTTTACTTTCTATACTACTACCTTACCTAGATATTACTACACATATATAATTTCTTAATAACTCTACTCTTTTAGTAAAACAGATTATCTATTACTACTTTAGATTATTAATCTAGTGTTTAGCTTATTATAGTTAGTACTAAGTAATTATCTATTAATTTTAGTATTTACTAGGCTAATTTTATCCAGTTATTTTAGTTAATACGCTAGCTAAAATACTAGAGATTATAGGCTCTATAAGATAATTTGTATAAAAGCTATTCTTATTCTAGTTAAGCATAGTATTTATACGCTTTTCTAACTATAACTACACTATAATATTACTCTTAATTTTAACGCTTATAAACACCTTACCTTTATCTTATTTTAGGTATATAGTATTCTTATATTTGTATTAATATAGGCTTCCTACCTAGTTACGTATATCTTTTTAGTGTTTGTCTTATAGTTCTATAGCTATCTATTTTATAGTTACCTGTTATAGTACTTCTAGCTTATTAATATATTACTTATTATTTAAAGTAAACTCTTACTAACCTATATACACTTGCAATTAATCTATTATATCTATTACTTTATAGTATAATAGTCTAGTTAGTAATAGTACCTTATAGTTCTTTTCTATCTTATTTAGGCTATATATTATAAAAATATAGTCTAAAAGGTAAGACAGATCTTTATAGTTAGGATTGCACTTTTTAAGTAACTTAATAAAGCTTTTAATGTCTATACTATTAATAACGTATATATCTTTAAGCTAGTTAACTAAATTATTAAGCTTATAGAAGTCTCTTAGAAGTTATCTATATATAGCTTTAGGCTTTAGTATATATTTAGATATATTATAATCTACTAGCTACTATATTTAGTCTTAGCTCTTATCTTATTATACTACACGTAATATCTCTAGCAAATAGTATAGATAATATCTATTATCTTAGTAGAATATTTGCCTATTATACTTTTCTCTACTATAAAGTATAAAAAATAGGTATAGACTTTAGTTTTCTATACGCAGGTAATGCCTTAGTCTATTAGTTAGTATAGTATTATACTACCTATAGGTAGAAATATAACTCTATTATATTAGTAAGTATTATAGCTTCTATTACTATAATAAGCCTATAGTACTTTAATACTATATATACTAAACGTTTAATAATAGTAATTAGTAGCTTACCTAAAGCTCTACTACTGCGTGTTTATAAGAAAGAAACCTATTAATTAGTAATAATACTTGTCTGTTTATATAGCTATTAAACCTTTTGCTATTCTAGGATAATATTAGTGTCTATCCAAGTAAAATTATTATCCTAATAGATAAAACTAAGACTATAGATATTTAAGTTCTTTTTACTATCTATATAAGTTATATAGTCTAAGAATCCTATAAACTATAGAAGTACTTAGTCTAAGCTATCTACGCTTTTGCATAGTACACTAGTTATATACTTTCTATCTAGTTTAAGTCTAGCTTCTAGATTATCTACTAATATATATTAGAGTAAGTATTTTAAGTATATACTAGCCTTATCTATATTATATAAATTCTTAGGCGTATACCTACTTACTATATTATAAATCTCTTCTATTATAAGCTTAGTATCTTTAACTATTATACTACTATTATTACTTACTATTTTTGCAAACTATTTATATATCTATACGCTATGTTATTATTTATATATAGTAAGCTATATATTTGAAACTTTAGTATTTTATAGCTATTGTATTTAACGTATAGTTTTACAAATTGTATAATTAGTAATATTAATACAGGCTATCTATAACCCTATATCTTTATAGAATAACAAAAGAAGAAAGAGTAAAGTATATAGCTGCAGTACCTAGTAAAATAGGTAAGATACGTAAAACTAATATAGAAACTATAAGTAAATATTACTAATACTATAGCCCTTACTAAGTAGCTAGGTAAAACTAGAATAGAATAAAACTTAGATAGGTTGCTAGTAGAGTGCCTACCTATCTTAACTACTAAATAAAGTAAAGTAGTGTAGAAAAGAAAGAGAAGAAAACTATAGGTACGTATAATAAGTATAAAAATAGATAATAGTGCTATATACAAGAGAGATTAGTGCAAAAACAGCTAAACTTAGAACAAAAACAAGTAGAACCTAAGTTACTAAAATAATATAGTAGCGCATTTAGTTACGTTAAGAATAATACTTTATACTAAAAAGTAACTAATAAGAGAAATGTAAAGATACTGCAATAGAAAGAACCTGAGACTAGAAGTACTATTAGAGAGTAAAGAGAAAAGAAAATGCCTATATCTATTTAATTAGCTAATCTGCAACTACTCTAACTAGTTAACAGCTAAGATATAACTAGTAGTTAATAGTCTCTTAAAACTAAGCATAAGAAACCTAAATGCTAAACGTAAGAACTAAAGCAACAATTCTACTAGCTACTTAAAATAACCTAGAAATAAAGAGAAAGAAGCCTAGAAGCCTAACACTAACAGATTATTAGCTAAAGAGTATAAGAGAAAGAGCCTAAATTAATTCTAAAGACTAAGCTACTTAAGCTAAGTAATAGCTAGCTAAGAAGTAGCGTAACATAAACCTTTAAAAAGTCTAGAAAAACCTAAAAAGAAGATATAAAACTCTATTACTTAGACTGCACTAGACTTTAAGAACTAGTAAGAATAATAGCGCTTATAAAAGAAGTAGAGATATAAGAACTTATAACTCTAATATATAGAGCGCAATATCTACTCTAATACATAAGTAGTATTAAAGAATATAAGACTAGTTTTATAAGGTTTAGACTTAGTAATAGAAAGAAGGTAGTAATTATAATAGAAAGTCTATTACTATAAAAATTGCCTATAGGCGTTATATAGAAGCTATAGCAAGACTACTATATACTAGAGCCTACTTCTCTACTATTAGAAGGCGTAATAGTTACTATTACTAAATAGTTAGTCTTAGCCTATACCTTTACGTTATACATAGGCTTTTTATAGATATTAGACTCTATTACATTAAAGTAACAAAGTAGCCTATTAGTAGTCTAAAAAGCGTTACTAACGTAAGAAACCTAGAAGCCTATACTAAAGATCTGTATATTATACTCTTTAGCCTAATTAAGTATTAGTAGAATATATAAAAAGACTATAAGAAAAAAAATTCTAAAAGAAAAGAAATAAATAAAAAACAGCTTATATTAGTGTAAAGCTACTATACGCTAGCGGTAACATTATTAAGCTTATAAATAATAGTGTCTTTGTAAGAAAAATTTAATATTATTAGAGTTAGTAATATCTGTAATATAGTTAACATAACTATACTACTAGCTACTAAATAGTTCTTAACTATGCTCTACTATACTAAGCAATAATAGTAATACCTAGTATACTATTATATATAGCTTAGTTTATAGAACTCTTTTACAAAATAGTTTATAGTTCTTATATTTAATATAGCTTTACACTATCTATATAACTATATTGCTAATTAGTAGCCTACTCTTAACTATACCTAACTATAATTTAAGTCTAAGGTAATTTCTTTAATAGTACTATTACTTAGTTTAAGTTTTGCTATAAATCTACACTATTTTTACGCTTTAAATTAATTTTAAGTTACGTCTACGTATATACTTCTTTTGTAATACTTAATATATTCTTATATTTTTAGAACTAGGCTATATAGCTACTTAGGTATTTTTTATTTATAGCTTTATATAGTCGTCTACTATACTCTATAGTTCTACTACTTAATTTACCTAATTTATACTAGCCTCTTAAGCTTTATAAGGATATTCTTATTATAATTTTACTAAATTTCTTCTTCTTATATTATTACACTCTGTAGACTACTGTATAATAATATCTTTACGTTCTACTTTTCTAGAACTTTTGTTTTTAGATTACTTTCTAGGTTCTATAGAATAATACCCTTATATATAGCTGCTAGCTAGCCTAGTTAATATACTTTAAACATAACTTAGTCTTTAGTACTCTATTTGTCTTAAGGCTCTATAATTGTAACCTTATTTACTTTAATTAGTATAATAGCTTTTGTAAACGCTATTAACGCTACTAAAATAAATGTTAAGTCTAGGTCTCTCTATTTTACTAATATAGCGTCTATTTTAGATTTTAGTATTTCTTCTTTTAGTAGAAGAACTGTATCTTTGCTAAATTCTTTTTAAAGGTCTATCTAGAATACTAGTTATACATATAGTTTATATAAGCTAATAAGAATTTTAGCCTAAACGTTGCGTAGTACTATTTAATTATTTACTAGGCTTTTCTAACAGAAATTAAGTCTAGTTTTTATATAAGTCTTTTTAGCTTTTAGTTTAATTGCCTTATACTTTGCACTTTATATAAGTAGTAAGTTAAGGTTACTAGTAAATATTTCTTTGTCTAGCTACTAGAAGTGCTGTTAGATATACGTAAATATAAACTACTTAGTTTTCTTACTTCCTTTACTTTTAAATAGCGCAGCCTTAAGCTAGGCTAGTATTAGAAATATTATAATACTTTATATCTTAGCGTAGTTAGATATATATATACTTTTAGCTTGTACGCTATTTAGCTGTTTTTATAGTAGTACTATCTTGTATCTTATTATTATACTAGCTATAACTAATTACAAGTTATCTATTTAGCATAGCTAGTAGAAGGTTAGAAAGTTACTCTTAATACCTAAAATCTTCTAGCTCTATAGGTCTTACGTAACTAGAGTTTAACATAGTATAAACCTTACTATAATCTTTTTTCTTAACGCTATAAGCGCTATATACTTAGGAGAATTAAGTATATTTTTAACTTCTTCTTATACCTTAAATAAGTAGGTATTCTAGCCTTTTACTATAGCTAGGCTTAATATCTTTTTTATTTCTTTTATATCTATAATTTTCTTAATACTTGCGTATATAAGGTTAGTAGTAGTAAACAGTTTAGAACTATTTGTATTATTATTCTTACTTATAAAATATTACTAGTTTAAGAATTTCTTATTCTTTTATAGTCTGCTAAGCGCTAGAGAGATAAAAATAAGTATCTTATAGAGACTCTTTTCTATTAGTATACTTAAAAGAGCCTAGGCCTTCTACTTATAACTATAGTTCTTGCTTTTAATAGTCTTTTACAAGTTACCTATAATATTATTCTTAGATTTATAGTTATAGAACTTATTACAGATAATGTATTTCTATATTAGTATATAGCTAAGAATATTAAGAGTATCTTTTGCGCTTACTTTACTACCTTTTAACAATTTTTTACGTATAGTTATAAGTCTTATAGTTTAGTATTTATTAAGTACGCGTTTTACTAATATTGTGTAGCTATATACAATTATAAATTAGCTAGTAGATAGTGCTAGATAGTATATAGTTACATTTAGGTAGACTTTTAGTATATAGTGTTCTTAGATATACTATAGACCTGTTTCTATATACTTCTTATTATTCTTTATTAATTTGCGTAGTAGGACGTTTTAGTTAGACACTATAAGGTACTATTTAACTTATAAATTAATCTTTATCTCTATTTCTTTATCTACTATTAGTGTACCTATACTATATAAAGAGGTATTATCTATAAAGTAGATATAAAGCGTAAGAAAGTCTTTTAGGTTACACTATTTAGATTTGTAGAGGCCTATAGTAATAATTTTAGCCTTTTATATAGCTAGTGTATAGCCTTATCTACTTACTATAAATACTACTACTATAGCTCTCTTAGTATTAAAGGGTTTGTTTTGTATGTATATAGAAATGTTTATTAGTCTGTTATAGAGCACTATTCTTAACTATTATCTTTAGCTCTATGTTAACTAGTTTTATTCTTTAATTAGTTCTCTTATACTTTAGTCTAGTTCTTAAAATATGTATACTCTAGAATTATTATAAGTATAGCTAATCTTATTTTTCTTATACCTATTATATTTCTAAATATACTACTATTATCTAAATATACTTCTATTATCTAAAGACACTTCTTTTTTATAAAGTATATAGGCTTCTATAAGTTAGTATACTATAAATAGGACTATTTGTTTCTATAATAAATATAGTATTATAGGCGTATTATCTTTAAAGTCTTCTTAGAAAGATCTAAAGAAGTTAGCTGTTGCCTATTACTTGTCCTCTTAGTAGTGTTCTATTATTACTCTAATTTAAGCTTATAGTTTATCTACTATTCTATCTTATATATTAGTTGCGTAGATTATAGTTATAGGCTCTTTATAGTGCACTTACCTTGCGTTTAGTAAAGCTTAGAACTATAGCCTTTTTTCTAACGCAAGTTGTTTTACTAACTAGAGCTTTTTATCCTTATCTTTATTACCTTTATTATACTCTTCTTATCTTTCTTTACTACTAGTGTAATTATTTTTCTCTAGTAACTTTTATTATTTTCTTATAAGACTCTTACATTTCTATTTAGGTATAGCAATTAGTGTAGATATTATATTATTTTATATTTACATAGTATCTTTATCTTAACTTCTTTCTACTCTCTTTATAGTACTATTATTCTACTCTTTTAGGTACTTAATTTTAGTAGTTAGAGTCTTAATGCATGTATTTAGGCTGTTATTCTTTTTCTTCTTACTTTTACTTTATTTACTAAAGCGTTTGCTACTACTTACTTAAGGTTCTATTAATAATTTAGAGGCTAAGTCTACTAGTACTCTTATTATCTTTTGTTATTTATAGTTATTATCTTTAGTGTTATTATTAAGCTCTAAGTAGAAACGTCTTTGCTTTTTATTTTTAGTAGCACCTATTAATCTAATTAATCTTTACATAGTATAGAACAAGTAATACAATTCTTTTTACTTACAACAATTTAATTTATAGTATTGCTTAGCTCTAACAGTTATAAGCCCTGCGTTATAAGACTATAGTGTTAATTTCCTCTGCGCACCTTATATTACTAAGGTACTACCTAGATTAACGATTACTCTAAAACTTCTTAAAACTCTCTTTTAAATACTTTCCTTAAACCAACTGGTTGCTAATTATAAACTTCTATTCTAATAACAAGATTAGCTCTAACATTCTTTTAAACAGTTAGTTAGACTAGCTGTACTAGTTTACCTAACTCTAGCTTTATGCTTGCAACAAAGAAGTCTAGAATTAGATTAATCTAGATAGCTATACAGTGCTTCTAATTAATAATTAGAAACCTAAGTACCCTAAGCTTCTATCTACTCTAAGCTAACTAGTCTTAGCTTTACTACCTAAAGCTACTAATCTAAACACGCAAATCTGTAATAAAGCTTTTAATTAATATAATCTAAAGCTAGCTACCTATAAACTTGCTTCTAGCAGTTACAAAGAAGACGTTTGCTAATACAAAGTTAATACGTTAAAATAGACTAGGCAAGTAGCTAAACTTAGTAACGTCTAGAAATAGATTAGTTAAACTATAGCTAAGGATCTAATAGTACCTGCAGTAATTAAAATACTTAACTCTTTAGAAATAACGCCCTAAGCCTTAATTAGGATCCTTAAGCACAACCTAGCTCTAACAGACAATAATACTATACACCTAGTTAGGCAGCAGTATTAAGCTTATCTTAAAAAGGCTAGGCATAGCAAGATTACTCTAGATAAATAGTTTAACAAATAGCAGGTAATCTATAGGAAGGCTTAAGCTTTCTAAGTTATAGAGATAGAAGGATAACTTACTCTTACTAACTTTCTAGACGCCCTATCTACTAGGATTACTCCTAACTAAGCTTAATTAATGCGTTAGAATATTATTAAAGATGCAGCCCTTAGTTAACCAGCTAAAACTATATACAATCTAGCTAAGATCTTTTCCCTTATACTTTAGGAATAAGTAGTCTTTACTACTAAAGGAAAGTTCTATTTAGCCTTTGCAACTCTTAGAAATATTAAGAACTTAGAAAATAAGAACTCTAATCTAAAGAACAAAGGCAAAGACAATTTAAAGCTAAAATCTTGCTCTTACAAGAATAATAATAATAAGTATAAATAAGATCTAATAGATTATCTTTAACTAAAGACCGCAATTACTAGATTAGCTCTACTAGAAAAAGTACTAATTAAGATCTCTAATTTTAACTAAAAGAAGGTCCTTAAGCAGCTTAACACTACTAAGTAAGCTGCACTTAATAATAAGATTAAGAAAGCTAGTTAGACACTACCTATTAAAGCTAACTAGTTAACTTCTAGAACTTAGGCAGTAACATACCTAGGAGATGTTATAGCAGTATTAATTAACCTAACTACTCTTAATTAAGAACCTAATATTACTAATCTAGACTTTAGAGTATACACAACTACGTTTATAACCTATCTACTTTTAAGAAGTACTGTTTATAATAGAGTAGGTATAGTGCACCTAGTTAATAATTAATTGCTTCTTATTCTAAGAATGTTTAGTTCTACCTACTCTAAAGAAAGAGTTAAGGCTAGAATATAGTTACTTTCTGTAACTAGGTATAGCAATTAAGTAATTAAGAACGTCCTATATAGTTTAGATAGTCTTTACACTAAAGACCTAAAGCTTAAGAAGGTTAAAGTTATAGATAGATTTTATGTAAATATTATATCTGCAGCACTGCTTAAGCAAGCAGGTATATAGTATAGTAGATTAGACAGTACTCTTTAGTTTAGATTATATAAGTAGAATATTATTGTATATAAGCTTTATAAGGCCTATAACCTCTTATTTATTAAATATAACTAGGTTACACACTATGTTCTACAACTACTAATCCTATACACGTTATATTAATCTAATATTAATTACTTAAGAAGTAATAATAAGGATCTATAGTACAAAAGATTAGGCTACCTAGGCTAGCAAGCACTCTAGGCTCTTGCCTAGTTAGCCTAAAACGTTAAGATAAATAGAACTAAAAGAATTAATTGTTAGAACTGCTTAGTTACCTATACAGCTTAAGTAGTCTTATAGTAGCTAAAAGAAAGATTACTACAACTATTCTATTAAGTCTCTTAGGATCTATTTAACATGCTAACTAGAAGGCTTTATAAAGAATAGTCCTTAATTATTAAAAAAAACTACTTAGGCAAGCTTTTTAACTATAACCTTTATAACAAGATATTAATTAAGATTATAAGAGTAATTTGCTAATTTACAGCCTAAGTTAGGAACTAATTTAATCTAAAAATTGTAGAAATCTATTAAGATAATAACACTGCAACTCTGCTTTAGAAAGAGTGTTTGTAGTATAAGGAGTAGGCAGATTAAAAAGGAATTAAAATACTACGCCTGCTACTATATACGCATCAGCCAAATAGATTCGCTAAGCAGGCAGGTTAGAAGCTAATTATAAAATTAATTAAGATGCGCACAGGTGTAAATCTTCTAACTAAGCTCTAGCTATATATTATAGATGCAGCTGCCTACTTACACAGTATAAGCCTATTAAAAATCTATAGTTTTTAATTCCTAAATAAGGTCCTGCACGCCTAGTTTAGGCAATATTTTTAATAGTATAAGCTAGCAATTACTAGGTACAGGACTGCTAACTTACACCTAAATTAGAGTAGTATTTATACCTATAGCTGCAGAGCGTATCTTCTTAATCGCGACTAAGTAGCAGGTAAGAATAAGCAAGAGTTTAAAGTTAACTCTTACAGCTATATTAGATATCTAGTAGGCTATTAAGCCTCTAATATCTATTATATATAGGTCTTATCTATTAATTAAGTAATTGCATTAAGAGACGTTACCTTTAATAAATCTACGTTCTATCCTAGTAACTAGGAAAATAAGATACCTAAAAAGTAGGCGCTTAAGATTGTAGATATTCTACACAATAGTAAACTTAATAATCTTAGGCAGAATATTAACTTACCTGTTCTATAGGATTAACTAAGCTAGGAAATTACTAAGGTTACTAAGCAACAGCTTAGAAGTAAGCATCTAATCTTAAGAATTATAGAGACTAGCTAATCTTATAATTACAAAGAAAAAGAAGCAGAAGCTAAGAGAAGTGCTAGTAAGGCTAGTAAGCATTTAGAAATCCTTTTAGAGTAAAGTAAATATACTAGGCTTGTTACTCTAGAGGCAACTCTAGAACTAGATAAGTTATCTAGTATTAAGCTTATTAAGCGCGTAGGATCTAATAGCTAAGGACTATTACTAGGTTCTAAAAGAGCTAGCCTGTTAGTATCTAGAAATTAGATAAGTTTCTAACAGAATAGGTAGTTAGCCTTTTTCTTCCCTGCTACTTAATCTAAGAGTAGTAACTCTAGAGCCCTAGATAAAGTAGAATTAGCGAATTTTCTTATATAATTAAGTTATTAACTGTAAAGAGCAGCTTCTAAGATTAATAAACTACTAAGTTAATACATGCTGCTTTGCTGTAAGAAAAATTATAACAATTAGATAAAGAGTAAGAGTGTTAATATATTAATTACGAATCTATTTGTAGATTACTAGAAGAATAATTTTAAGAACACTTTCCTACTAGGCCTTGTAGAAGCCTAGACTAAGCGCTCTAGTTATAAAACACTAAACGCTATAATTATAACAGCTATACTAAGTAATTAAAATTACTAAGCAGTTAAGAAGCGTGCTTATAGAGATAATATACCTAAGCTGCCTAATATATAGAAGCAGATGCTTTAATATCTAATAAAAAGCCTATTGTTAGATACTTCTCTTAAGGAAATTAATTAGCTACACAAGAAAGGTACCTAAAAAGAGATTCTAAAGTATAAGTCTAATAATTAACTAATTCTATTAAAATAGGTCTAGGTATACAAGTTTAATTAAGATAGTTACTTTCTAAAGTATAAGGCTAGGCTTGTAGTAAAAGAAGATCTCTAGAAGAAAGACTTTTTACTTACTACGTACACTACTACACTTGCAGCTAAGTCTTTTAGAATTACTATAGCTATTGCAGCCTAGTTTAATCTAGAAATTATGTAATATAACGTAGTTAGAGGGTTTCTTAACGCCTTAATTACAGCTAATAATCTAGTGTTCTGTAATCTACTAGATAGATTTAAGAAAGCTAGGCTTTATGTAAGGCTTAACTAAGCGCTCTACAGGCTTAGAGAATCTCTATTACTTTAGTATAAAGAATTCTTAAGATTACTGCGCAAGATAGGACTACTTGCATCTAAAGAAAAACTCTGCCTTTTCTTTACTTAGGATTAAATAATCTTTGTTCTGTTCTATGTTAATAATATCCTACTTATTTACTATAAGAATTACAAGCTTAAAGCTAAGAATCTATAGTCTAAGATTATTAGCAAATATAAAATCTAGGATTAAGAACTAGTTAAATAGTTTCTTAGGATTAGAGTTATTTAAAAGAGATTAGACTAATTAATTACTCTAGTCTATAACGCCTATATTAATAAGATTACTAAGAAATTTAGACTACATAATAGATTATTCCCTCTAACACTATTACTATCTAAGAAGCTTTACAAGAACACTAGAGAAGCTAGTAAGTAAGAAATTAAGGCCTATTAAGAAAGAGTTAGATTAGTCCTCTACACTGTAATTATAATCTGCCTAGATATAGCCTATACAGTCTTAAAGCTTTTCTATTTCTTAACTAATCCTTTAAACAAGCATATTAAAGCTGTAGAATAGATAATTATGTATCTCTATTAAACAAGGTTTAATTTAATTAAGTATAGAGATTTTAATAGTCTAGAACTAACTATCTGTAGAGACGCCTTCTTTGCTAATAATAAATTAACCAGGCGTTTCTTATATAGTTATATAGCTATCCTGTTTAGAGGAGTAATCTCTTAGAAAGCTGCCAAATAAGAATTAGTTACTACTTTAACTATAGAAGCTAAGCTACTTGCTCTAGAATACGCTGCAAAAGAATCTATAGCGCTTAGCTAGTTCTTTAAGGAGCTTACGCTTAATCTAAAAGATCTATAGAATATCTAGTGTAATAATTAGCAGACTATCTAGCTAGTTATAAGGAAAAATAAACAGATATCTACAAAGCTTAGGCATATTAACATTTAGAACATATAGCTTAGGTAAGAGCACTTAAAAAGATTATTCTAAGTATCTTATCTAGAATCTAGATTAATGCTAGCTAATAGTCTTACTAAGAACTTTACCTATTAATAATTTCTTAAGTTTAAGTAGCTTCTTAACCTTAAGGATATAAGCAAGTTACTTATAAAGTAATAATTTAGAAAACACAAAGATTGATTTAACTTTTTTATCTACTAATTAATTTGCTTACTCTTAAAGCTTAAGATTACTATAGGATCTAAGCAGAGCAAATACGCAAAAACTAAGACTACTAACGCTAAATTATAAGCAAAACTATCTAGAAACTTGCCTTTATAAAGTTAAAGACCTTATTAATTATCTTATAAGCCTAAGCGCAACGCTTAGCAATTAAGAGACCTAAAGCTCTTAATTTATAGCTTAGAGTTAGTAAATCTCTAACTATTCTTATAGCCTTAGGCAAAGGAGACAACAGCTAATTTTACGCTAGCTCTTAACGCTTAGGTATAAGAGTCTAAGCAGCCTAAAGCTACTCCTTAAGTAGTAGAGCGTTAAGTAGAAAAGAGCTGCAGCGCTAGTAACTAAATAATAACTACTACTTACTTAGCGTAAGCAGAGCCTAAGCTACAAACCTGCTTAACGCTCTACTAAACCTATATTCTCTAAAGCCTTAAGCAGAACGCACAGGCTTAGCACCTAGTAAGCTAAAAGTTAGATTAATATAGCTTAAGCTTACCTTAAAACTACTAGAAGCTAGAATACTCTAAGCCTACTATATAGCCTTTGCAGCCTTAAGCTGCTAGTTAAGCTACGCGTAAGCCTTCTTTAGCTTTTATAAACAAATTCGCTATTTTTAAGATTAAATAATCTTTAATACTTATCTTAATAGTTTTCTTAAACACGCTAATAATAATTTGCATAGCCTACTTACGTAGATTACCTAGACTACTAATATTAGTAAGTATATTATTAATAGTAACTAGAGCAACCTATATCTTAACGCAAGAATAGTTTAGGTAAGCTATATAACACTTACTTATTATTAATCTAGCTCTACTATAGTAGTAGCTGTTACCTTACTTATTAGTAAACTAAGAGGTATAGCATAAGCACAAACTAGAGTAAAGCTTTCTCTTCTTAACCTTAACAGTCTCTTTACTAGAGACTACTCTACTCTTAGGTAAGAGATTACACTACTTAGTCTTACGCTAGAATTAGTGCAGCAGATTTAGATTATTAGCTTTACTCTTAATAGCAGGCGTAGTAGTAGTAGTAGCGTTCTTCTTATAGGCGCGCGCGTAGGCTATCTTATTAACTATAATAGTAGAATTCTTCTTAGGCAGCTGCCTAAGTTAGCAATAAACTAGATTAGAAGTAGAAAAACTTACTATAATAGAAGAGATTAAGCAAGTAGTTAATAAAGTAGATAATAAAAAGAATAAGTAGATAGATAGCTAGTTAATAAGTTAATTAATAAGTTAATTAATGCCCTAGAGTATAAGAATAAGAAAGCAGGTAGGCTTCTTATACCTAAGCTATATAACTATAAGGTAATAAGCTTGCCTACTGCTTTCTTACCTAGTCGCGCAATCTTACTCTATAATAACACGCGTAAACAGACTGCCTCTTACCTAGCTAATAGGCTAAGTAATAGTAAACGCTTTAAAGTAAAGCTTAGCTAATAGGTAAACTTACACTAACAGTTTGTTTGCACTTATTCTATAGACTGCCTGCTTACAAAACCTACATATAAGGCCTAAGAAGATAATATAGGCTATACTTTTTAGATAAGTAATACTAATATTAGATTTAGTTATATATATAGTAAATAATTAGAAATTTATACACTAATAACTTATATTTAAGCTAATAAATAGAGCAACGTAACGCCTGTAATATAAAGTAGTATTACTATTTACCTTAATTACTACTTTTACTCTACTAAACAGATTAGGTAAGCTAATAAGTTTGCCTAATCTAGGAGGTGTGTAATAGAGGATGTAAATTAGTAGATTATAAGGTTGTTACGTGTAATAACTAAGCATGTTACTAAAAAGATAGAATCTATTTAGAACTAGACTAACTTATTAAGCTGTTTCTTAGCTTAGTGTATTTAATCTAATTAATCCTTACATAGTATAGAACAAGTAATACAATTCTTTTTACTTACAACAATTTAATCTATAGTATTGCTTAGCTCTAATAATTGCAACGCTCTTAAGGCTTCTTATTTTAATATATAAGTTAAAAGTTATAGCTAGATTATTATTCTTAGTAATTAGGCGCAGTGCTAACGCGTAAAATATCTTTAAAGTTCTAACTATATACTAGTCTATAAATTTTAGTTACAATAGGTACTTAATAAGTGCACTGTATTTAAGATATTATAGCTTTATTCTAAAGTTACTGTCTTTAAGCTACTATTAATATACAGCTATTATAAGCCTTAAAAGTAGAAAGGTCTAGGTAGTCTAATAATGTACGCTGTCTATAATATAGATATTAACGTTATTAAGTAATAGTTTAGTTACTATTATAGTAAAGCCTATAAGCTAGGTTACTAAAGTAGTAGAAGAGCTTAAGACTACTAATACTAACTGCGTGCGTTCTAGTTCTAAGTTTACAAGTATTAGCTATCTTTTTATATATTTAGCTTTAACTTTGTTACTATAGTCTTAAATTTCTCAGATTATCTTTCTCTATACAGCATTAGCTATTGCCTTATTAAATTCTCTTAGTATACTACTATTAGTTAGTCTAGAGCATATAGTATACTTAAGCTATTTATCTATTATTAGGCTACGCATTATCTTTAGGTAGTTAGCCTATAGGTATACCTGTTTAATCTTGTTATATATATTCTTATCTTAAATAAAACATGTTATCTCTAACCTATATACGCTAGTCTACTATATTAATATTATAGCCTATTCTTATAATTACTTGCAATATATTATTAGTAGTTATTTTCTTTATATTACTTAGATACTATTTATTTAATAAAGGTAGATACTAGTTATACTTATTATTGCGTTCTTATAACGCGCGTATTATATAATATATTATACGTAATAGTTAAAAATAGTATAGGTAGGTACAAGAACGTTAGGAAAAATTAAGATTTGTCTAGTTAGCCTAGTTGTAGCGATCCACAGCTGCCTAACAGCAATACTGTCTACTAGACAATTTGCTAAAGTTGCCCTACTTACTTCTAGTTGCTAGCAACCTAACAGCAACCTAACAGCAAGTTGCCTGTGTTGCTAGATCTAACAGAGTTGCTAGTATTGCTAATGTTGCTAATTTTACTCACGTAACTATATTGCTGTATTTTCATGATTACGTAAGTAACCTAAAAATACAAAATATAGAGCGGAATTCCTTCTTTAAAATGCACTATTCAGAATTTTTGTAGCTGCTCTAGTTATTAAGATATAGCGCGTTGAAGTTATAAACTTTTTTAAAAAAACTTTTAAGTACGTTCAACACAACAGATCTACGCGCCTGCATCACAATATAATATAATATAAAGTTCTAAAGTAAAATCTACACTTTAGTAACTATTTCTTTAATAAAAAATATAATATATTATTTAGTTAAAGTGCTAGAGCTTTAGCGAAAACGAGCCTTAGCAAAGAATATTAAAAAGTTACAAACTTTACTGCTGTGCATCTTAGCAACTAGAGCAGCTATAAAAATTCTAAATAGTGCGTTTTAAAGAGGGAATTAAGCTCTATATTTTAGGTTTTTAGAATAATTACGTAATTGCGCGGGTGGGGTAGGTGGGTCCAGTAGATCAGGTAGATCAATTTGAGCGTTTTAGTCTAATTAGGCAGCTAGAACAAATAGAGGACCCTAGGGACAGTTAAGTACAGTTAAGAACTGTCTGGTTAACTGTTCTAACAGTGTTGCTAATGTCGCGGATGTTGCTAACGTTGTGTTTTCCTAACAAATAGTAGAATAGCTATAGCTTAGTTAGTATATATAAATGTGCTTATGTTATATACTTACTTGTATTAGTATTATAATATATAGCGTAGTGTAGTAAATATAACGTAGAAAATTACGTATATTTATATTATAGCTGTATTATTATTATTATAGAGTTATAGTACGTTTGTTATAGTAACGCAGCATTATATAGTTATAGTAGTAGTTTAAAATTATAAGTGTAAGTAAAAGTAAGTAGAGTTTTATCCTAGTATTATATAGCCTTTTATTTAGCGCTAACGCGTTATATTATATCTTTAAGGTAAGTAAAGGTATATTCTAAGAAGAAGCGCCTTTTACTATATATTATTCTTAGAATAGTACTATAGAGTACTATATAGTACTAAGTAAATTTCTTACTTCTTAGAGTTTTATATTATAGTATAGGCAACTTACCTTTTGTATATTCTAGTAGTAGTACTTTCTTTAGTCTAGTAAGTAAACTTAGCTAAACCTACTAGTGCTATTGTAGTAGACAGGTTATACTTAAACCTAGGTTCTCTTATAGTAGCACTATACTATACTATCTAGTTTCTTAGTCTATAATACTTTTAATAATCTTAGTTTATATAACTATAAGATAGTTATATAGACGCGTCTGTTTATAAGTTATACCTAGTTATATTATCTTATAAAGTAAGTATTAAGAAGTATTTTTTTCTAACTTTTGTATTACTATCTATATTATTTCTTATTAGCCTTATTATTTCTGTATTAGTAGAATTACTTAACTTAGTCTATTAGTATAATACTTTATAGGCATAACCTCTAGTTTATACTATTCTGTTTTTGTCTATAGCTATATTCCTTAGGTACGTTATTATCTGCCTAATATATAGCTAGTATAGGTAGTCTTTTATATAGAATCCTTTATAAATTATAGTTTCTATATTATTTGTTAACATTTGCTATACAGCTAGTAGGTTACCTTTTCTATTTATCTGCGTTAGTAAAGGCTAGGTTGTTTTAGGTATTTAAGTCTGTGTTTTCTATACGTACTATAGTATCTCTTTGTTAGCTATATATATACTACTTTATTCTAATATCTATAGCTCTATATAGTGTAATAATATTTATTAAAAAGTTATTACTTTATTCTAGGTAGCTAGCAATATATATATATATCCTATAGTCTTAGATTTATAGTATTATATTTAATAGTTTATATCTGTTTCTTTAGTATTATAGGTATAACTATAGAACTCTAGCCTTAGTAAAAACACAGAGTAAGGCTGCGTTAGAAGGTTTATATTATATACTAGCGTCTAGCAGTTTATATATAATTATAGAGAAATTCTTTATATATCTATAGTTTTGTTAGTAGAGAAAGCTATTTGTTACCTTCTAATTTTTTGTATTATATTATTCTATTGCAATTCTATATTATCTATTAGTGTATCTAACGCTTTAGACTATATACTATTAGTGTAGATAGTAATTAATAGATCTCTATAATATACGCAGTTTGCAGCTAGTAAGAAAGTGTATAGCAGCCTACTTCTATTATATATTCTAATATTAGTTTAAGGCGTTTATCTTTTTTACTAGATAATTCTACTTTATGTTCTATAGATTTATTTATAAGAAGATTAGTTTCTTCTTTTTTACGCTAAGTTTACTATTAATATAGTAGTAATCTTTTATTTAGAGAATCTCTTTTAGTATTAGTAACTAATATTACAAAGTGTGTAGTACACAGTATTTTACAAAGAATACTATTTTTATCTATTATCTTATATTCTTATATAATAGCCTTATCTTTTGTTAATATATTTTATAGTATAGTGTCTTTACTTAGTACTAGTATACTAGATTACTTAACTTTCTATACTACTATCTTGCCTAGATATAACTATACATATATAATTTCTTAATAACTCTACTCTTTTAGTTATATAGATTATATACTACTACTTTAGATTATTAATCTAGTCTTTAGCTTAACATAGTTAGTGCTAGGTAGTTATTCTTTAATTTTAGTATTTGCTAGGCTAATATTATCTTGTTATTCTAGTTAATGCGCTAGCTAAACTACTAAAAATTATGGGCTCTATAAGATAATTTGTGCAATTACTATTCTTATTCTAGTTAAGTATAGTATTATTACACTTTTCTAACTATAACTATACTATAATATTACTTTTAGTTTTTACACTTATAGATAGCCTAGTATTATCTTATTTTAGGTATATAGCATTCTTGTGTTTAAATAAGCGTAGTCTTACTACCTAATTACATATATCTTTTTAGCGTTTGTCTTATAGCCCTATAGCTATCTTTTTTATAGTTAACTATTACAGTACTTCTAGCTTATTAATATATTACCTATATTTTACAGTAAACTCTTACTAACCTATATACACTTATAATTAATCTATTATATCTATTACTTTATAGTATAATAGTTTAGAAAGTAATAGTACCTTAAAGTTTTTCTTTATCTTATTTAGGCTATATATTGTAACAATATAGTCTTAGAAGTAGGCTAGATCTTTGTAGTTAGGATTGCGTTCTTTAGGTAACTTAATAAAGCTCTTAACGTCTATACTATTAATAACGCGTATGTCTTTAAGCTAGTTAACTAAATTATTAAGCTTATAGTAGGTTTCTTAGAAGTTGTCTATATATAGCTATAGGCTATAGTACATATTTAGATATGTTAAGATCTACTAGCTACTGCGTATAGTCTTAGCTCTTATCTTATTATACTACGCGTAACATCTCTAGTAAATAGTGTAAAAATATCTATTGTCTTAGTAAAATATTTACCTATTATACTTTTTTCTACTATAAAGTGTAAAAAATAGATGTACACTTTAGCCTTCTATGCGTAGGTAATGTCTTAGTCTATTAGTTAGTATAGTATTATACTACCTATAGGTAGAAATATAACTCTATTGTATTAGTAAGTATTGTAACCTCTATTACTATAATAAGCCTATAGTATATTAATACTATACATACTAAACGTTCTACAGCAATTAGTAGCTTATCTAAAGCTCTACTACTACGTGTTTGTAAGGCAAAAACTTATTAATAAGTAATAATACTTGTCTGTTTATATAGTTATTAAACTACTTTAGCTATTCTAGCATAATATTAGTATTTATCTAAGTAGAATTATTGTTTTAATAGACATAACTAAGACTACAAATATTTAGGTCCTTCTTACTATCTATATAAGTTATGTAATTTAAGAATTTTATAAACTATAGAAGAACTTAGTCTAAGCTATCTACGTATATATATAGTATACTAGTTGTATACTTTCTATCTAGTCTAGGACTAGCTTTAAAATTGTTTACTAACATATATTAGGGCAAGTGTTTCTAGTATATACTAGCCTTATCTATGTTATATAAATCCTTAGGCGCGTATCTACTTACTATATTACAAATCTCTTCTATTATAAGCTTAGTGTCCTTAACTATTATACTACTATAGTTACCTACTGTTTTTGCAAACTATTTATATAACTATACGCTATGTTATTATTTATATATAGTAAGCTATCTGTTATTAATCTCTAGTTTTTACAGCTATTGTATTTAGGTAGCTGTTACTAAAGTTAATATATAGTTTCGCAAATTATATTATTAGTAACATTAACGCAGGCTGCCTGCAACTCTATATACTAGTTATTTAAAGCTGCCTTAAGAGTTTTCTATTGTAGACGCCTATTATGCGCGTAATTATAGCTAGTGTATTTGGTTTTATTACTGTCTAGGTATTCTTATATTATTAGAAAGATACTAGTTACATTGTTTAGTTATATATAGTAGTAAAAGGCTCTAGTAGCCTATATAGTAAGTTATTGTAGTATTAAATATAAAAATAATGCCTTATGTTTGTAAACCTTAATATGTTTTATAATAGTTTAGGCATAACTGTATTACTAGTTAAGTATTAGACCTTAACCTATTTATAAACTAGATAATATAGGCTTAAAGTTATAGTAGTAGAATAACAGTAGAAACTAGATATATTTATAAAGAGTAGTCTACTATTAAATATAGTAAAGATAACATACTTGCGCATGCTAATACTCTAGTAGCTACTTATAGTATTTAATATAAAATAAAATCTAAGCTTAGCCTTAAACCTATACTAGTATAATTATAGCACTAATTAGTTGCTTTAAGTGCCTATTATAATAGATAGCTTGTAATAAACGCTAATAGTACTTTCTAGTAGATAATAGTTATAGACAGTATAACGTAACTATAGCTACTAGCTATTTAAAAAGCCTACTGCAGTAGTAAGTTATATACAGTACTAGTAGTATTTCCTAGTATATAATAGTTACTAATAGTGTAATATAACTATAGCTACTAGCTATTTAAAGAGCCTGCTACAGTAGTAGGTTGCGTATAGTACTAGTAGTATTCTTTAGTAGATAACAGTTACTAATAGTATAACGCAACTATAGCTACTAGTTATTAGAAGAGTCTACTATAGTAGTAGGTTGTATGTAGCACTAGTAGTATTTTCTAGTAAATAATAGTTACTAATAGTGCAACATAACTATAGCTGCTAGTTGTTAAAAGAGCCTAATTATAGAGATTAATATATTTAAGGTATTTGCTACCTTATATACTGTATATAAGATTTATAAAGTATTATATATTACTTTTTATATATATTCTTCTTTACTAAGCGTCTCTAAGACAAACAAATATAAGCCTGTTATTTTAATTTATATAGGTGTTCTTTAAGGTCTTAGCTATGCCTACTAGCGTAGTAGGTATTCTTTTTGTTAATAGCTAGCAGTATCTTAGTATAGATAAGTTTAATGCGCGTAACTTCTTTACGTTAGTAGAAGTTCTTAAAGCTGTAATAAAGCTTAGTAATAATAGAAGACTTAATGTTATGTAAGTTGTAGTTAGAATATCTTAATATCTTAACGTTAGATTACTACTTATAGAGTCTAACAGAAATACATTATATATAGTATAAGAGAGGTTATAGATACTTAGGTAGGCTTTGCTATTAAAGAGCTGAATAAGAGTGCTAGAATAGAAAAGTCCTAATAAATAACTGCAACTTAACGTTATTTCTAATTTTTGCCTGTAATAGTATATAGACAAAAGCATGTAAATTATAGTTATATCTCTAATATCTTCTAGTTACCTAATAGTATAAGAATTGCGTTCTTACGTTAGGCTAAGTTATTAATATACGCACTAGAATGCTATTATAGCTATTGTTATAGAGATTCTTATTATTAAACATGTTATAAGGTATCTTAGTTAAGTAATAGTATTATAGAATATAACAAAGTTATTGTAATAATAGTACTCTTGTATTAAGCTAAGTTATTAATATGTACACTAGAATACTATTATAGCTATTGTTATAGAGATTCTTGTTATTAAACACGTTATAAGGTATCTTAGTTAAGTTATAGTGTTATAGAATATAATAAAGTTATTGCAACAATAGCGCTCTTATATTAGGCTAAGTTGTTAATATGCGCACTAGGATGCTATTATAGCTATTCTTGTAGAGATTCTTAGAGTTAAATATGTTATAAAGTATCTTAGTTAAGTAATAGTGTTACAGAATATAACAAAGTTATTGCAACAATAGCGCTCTTATATTAGGCTAAGTTATTAATATGTGCACTAGGATACTATTATAGCTATTGTTATAGAGATCTTTGTTGTTAAACACGTTATAAGGTATCTTAGTTAAGCTATAATATCTAAACAGCTACTAAAGAGTCTATCTAGAAGATAAATTTACTTCTATACTAGTAGGCTAAGAAGTAGCGCAAGTGTAGTGCTAACAACATAGTAAAGCTTAGTTCTAGATTTTTAAACTATATAAATATATAGACGTTGTAGATATAGTTTTAGTTTTGTAAAAATAAAAATATAATAAAGAATTAAGTCTTTTACACTTAAAAAGAATATATATACAAAGATAGTAATATTAAATTAGAAGTATAAGTTACGTGTTAAGAAGTAGCTATATATATAACCTATACGTAGTTTGTTTTATATATTACAGACGCAGCTCTTAGTCTTATAATAGATAAAAATAATATAATATTCTGTATATGTTTTAACAAGAGACTGTTACTTTAACTCTAAGACTAGAGATATATAAGTAAATTTATCTCTAGTTTTAAATTTAAGAAAATGTAAGAAGGCATAAGTATATAATAGATAAAAATAATATAAAGTTCTATATATATTTTAACAAAAGACTGTTACCTTAACCTTAAGACTAGAGACATATAAGTAAATTTATCTCTAGTTTTAATATTAGAAATATATATATATAGTAAGAGGCAGAAAGTAGCTAGCTAGTAAGGCTATTATATGCTCTATTAGCGCTAATAGTTTAAGAGCAAGTAGTATGTAGATATGTTTAATATATAGCAGTTTATTAATAGTATTTATTACTATTTAGCTTCTATTATATTTGTATATTATAGCAAGTTAGAATAGTAGTTTCTAGTAGATAACTGTTCTATACTGTGCTAGAGAAAGAATATAAATTAGATCTACAGGCATTTTGAAACTAGATAAGATTAAATATACTAGCTGCTTAGAACATTAGTTAACACTATATATAAATTATACTTATTATTTTCTACTATTAAATAATTGCCTACGCCTGTTACTAGTCTTACCTATAGTATATGTAGTACACTATTCTACCTGCTTCTATCTGTACTAAGCCTAGCTACCTTAGTACAGGTTGTATACTAGGCTGCTAGAGCTACTAGTCTATTTTTTTTATACTTTTAAACCTTATACGCGTTTACTTGCAGTTATACTTACCTTTTTATGCGTTTAGGTTCTACTATATATATTCTAAACGCGTAGTAACTTACTTATTCTATAGTGTTAATATTTTCTCGCATAAGAATTATTATTAATATTAATTTCTATTAAGCTGTGTTAGCTAGCTTAACTAACTTAGTTGTTAACAAGTAAGTACTAGTGCAATTACGTAACAGTTGTTAGTGTAATAAAGAATATAGAAAGAAAAAAAAATATTAGTTATTACGCCTATAACTATTAGCATAGTTCTATATATAGGTTAGGTAACTATTAGCTATAGTAGACTTTAGTAGACTATAGTAGACAACAGACTATATAGCACAAGATAGATACTGCTAGTAACTACTTTAACACTATATAACTAATATTAAAACTATTTTTATATACTTAGTCTTCTTACACTTAAACTACAAAGTTATATATAAGTAAATTAGTAATAGATTGTATATATATACTACGTAGCTTCTATACTAAGATATACACAAAACTTATTAAATACAGTGCCTAATACTAGACGCGTTACTACCTACTACTTAACAATACGCTAGTTATAACTCCTAACACTATAATATAATAGTATAACTCTAATAGCTATAACATAATAGATACTACTATAGACAACGCAGCACCTAGTTTATATAGTAATACCTTATATAAATATAACTATACTCTAGCTAAACATAAGGTAAGAGACTAGATAGGCCTAATATTAGTATTTATATAAGGATAGGACAAGCTGTTTAAGACAGCTAGTAGACAGTACGCTAGTAAACTAGTTAGTTTAAGATTAGTAGACGCAAAGTAGTAGGCTATACGCAGCTAAATAGCGCACGCGTGCTAACACTAATAGAAATAATATAGTAAGGTTCTTTAGTTTACTTTTTACACTAGTATTTGTATTGTATCTGCAAAGAATAAAATATACATTAGGTAACGTTAACAGCCTCTTTACTAATATATAGCTATATAAGCTATATTTATAGCTACAGTTCTAATTAGAGCGCTAATAGCAATAAGCTATATTAAATATTTAATCTAGGCTTTAAGATAATATATAGATATATAAGAATGTTACAATTATATCTAAGTTATTAAACCTTTAACCTAACTAACATATATATATATACTAGAATATTATATTATAGATTGCCTTTATACTTAGTTATTGCCTATTTGCTAACAAGATAGTTTACGCACCTAGCTGTTTATTTACAGGCACGCTTAATAATCTTATAAGAGTATATTATAAACTATACTTAAAAGATTAGTAGTAGTTAATACAACAGCGCTTGCTAGATAGTACAACTCTTATGCTAGTTATACTAGCAGTAGATAAAATATAGTTATCTATAATATCTAGTAACGTAGTAGTATAGCTAATATATATTACTATTAGGAATCTTAACTATAAGGTATAACAACACAGAACAACACCTAGAATACTACTAGCTATATTTGTAACAGGCTGCCGCCTGGTTAGTCCTTAGTTATAGAAAAACCTTAGCTTACTAGACTAGAACACCAAAAAGAAGGTTCTAAACTAGAACGCTGAAAATCCTCTGGGCCGAAACACTAAAAACAGTTCTAGACTAGAGTACCTAAATCTTGTAGACCAGACTGCCTTAAAACTATAAAAACCTTCTAGGTAGTAATTAGGATAGATTATAAATTTACATCTTTATTTCCTAGTAACTACCCTTAGAGTCTGCCTCCTTATAGAATTTATCTTAATAGCTAAGCTTCTAGACTCTATTCTAAAGAGTAAAGTATATTATTACTATATAAGTAAACTATTGTTACGTAAGTACTAACTATAGCGTTAACGTTAGGAAAATTTAAGATTAATCTAATTAGCCTAATCGCTGCGACCTGCGGCGGCCTAACAGCAATACTATCTACTAGACAATTTGCCAAAGTTGCTCTACTTACTTCTAGTTACTAGCAACCTAACAGCAAGTTAGCTGTGTTGCCTGTGTTACTAGTGTTACTAGTGTTGCTAATATTGCCAATTTTACTTACGTAACTGTATTGCTGTATTTTTATAATTACGTAAGTAACCTAAAAATATAAAATATAGAGTGGAATTCCCTCTTCAAAATGCACTATTCTGAATTTTTCTAGCTGCTCTAGTTACTGAGATATAGCGCCTTAAAGTTATAATATTTAATTTTTTTTTTAAAAAACCTCTAAGTACGTTTAATGCAATAGAACTAGGCGCTAACTATATAATAATAAATAATAAAAATGTTCTAAGGTAAAATTAGCTGTTTAGTTACTATTTTTTAAGAAAAAAATATAATATATTATGTAATTAAAGTGCTAGAGCTTTAGCGAAAACAAGCCTTGGCAAAGAACATTAAAATCTACAAACTTTACTGCCTTGCATCTTAACAACAAGAGCAGCTATAAGAAATCTAAAAAGTACGTTTTAAAGAGAAAATCAAGCTCTATATTTTTAGTTTTTAGGATAATAACGTAATGGCGCGGGTAAGGCAGGTAGGTCTAGTAGATTAAGCAGATTAATTTAAGCGTTTCAGTCTAATTAGGTAGCCAGAACAAATAGAAGACCCTAGAGACAGTTAAGCACAGTTAAGAACTGTCTAGTAGCTAGTAGTACAGTTGTGTTAACAGTGTTACTAATATTGCGGATGTTGCTAACGTTGTGTTTTCCTAACAAATAATAGAGAGTTACTATAGAAAATAAAAGCTAACTAGTAACTATAGTACTTAAAGAAGCTACTAAATATAGTATATAACTAGAGTATGCTAACTATTAGACGCAATAGTGTTACCTAACTATTTATGTAATTCTAGCTAACTATAAAGAGTAAGTGCTACTAATAGGTATAAAGAAAAACAGATACTGTACTTAATATACAGTACTACTAGATAAATAAGAAAACTTATATAATAAATATCTATAGTAAACAGAAGAGTATACACGCTTATAACAGAGTTTTTGTCTTAATAAAGGATATAAAGATTACGTTTATCTAGTAGAGTGCTTTAGCTAGAATTACTATAACTTTAATATATATAAGTTATTAGCTATAAATATATTATATCTACTACTTAAGAAGTTAGTTATAAACATATTAGAGTTTACAAAAGATATACTAATAGACATATACCTTAGACAAAAGAAGAGCTAGAATAGTGCTACAGTTCTAGTAGTAGAAGATAATAGCTATGCCTAGTTAAATAAAAGGTTCTGCTAGGTTAAGTATAACACTAGACTAAAACAGTTTAATAATAAGAGAGCTTTTACAGAAGTGTTATAGTAGACTAGCGCAGAATAAAAAGTAGTAATTTGCTAATTTATAGTAGTAGTGTCTTTTCTACTAGTAACTAAGGCACTATACGCGTTATATTTTATCTAGGCTGCGTGTAATCTGCTAGTACTATTAAAATATAAAAGTTATAACAAAAACACATTAGGGTATATATTGTTAGCTATTAAACAAATAGATGTTCTAAAAGAAGAGTTTTAACCTTTTAGACAGACGCAAGAAGAAAAAAAGAATTTTAACTACCTTAAATTCCATACGCTAACCTATATTATTAACAATATCTATATATATAGAGCTTTTAATAGTGTATATACTAGAATAAATAGTAAGGCCTACTATATTATAATAGTAAAACAATTTTACCTAATAATAAACAAGAGAGATTTTCTTACGCAGATCTACTTTTATAACTCTAGATAGCTTATACTTATAGCGTTTAAACATAAGATAGTTATAGACTAAAGTTAATAGTGCACTACTACTAACTAGCGCAAGCATACCTTTACTATAAGCGTATTAATAGTAATACTATTTAGATAACTTAGATAGTCTATACTAGGCATATTACTAAATTCTATTATACTGCCTCTTAGTAAGGTTACTACACATATTACGTTGCTAGACTTTATATATACTACTGTAGTATTTGTCTAATACTACTATTAGAAAGTAACTAGCTGCCTTGTTACTCTATATAATAAAGACAGATAAAACTCTAACCTTTACTAGGTAAATAGAATAAATATAAAAATACACTCTTCTATAAAATACTTAAGGCTATTAGGTAAACACTATAATAACTCTAAATATTACAAAGAAGATATAGTGTAATACGCGCCTAACTAGCATAAGACTAGAAAATAGCGCAAAGATTACGTATAGGTATAAGAGTTTAAATATAAGAACTATATGCAACTAACTTAGACTATTATAAATAGTAGAGCTATAGCTTAGGTGCACCTAATACTTATATTTATTAATAACAAATACTACGTCAGGAAAACACAACGTTGGCAACATCTGCGACATTAGCAACACTGTTAACACAACTGTACTGCTAGCTACTAGACAGTTCTTAACTGTGCTTGACTGTCCCTAGAGTCCTCTATTTGTTCTGGCTGCCTAATTAGACTAAAACGCTTAAATTGATCCACCTAATCTACTAGACCTACCTGCCCCACTCGCGCAATTACGTAATTATTCTAAAAACCTAAAATATAGAGCTTAATTCCCTCTTTAAAACGCACTATTCAGAATTTTTATAGCTGCTCTAGTTGCTGAGATGCACAGCAGTGAAGTTTGTAACTTTTTAATGTTCTTTGCCAAGGCTTGTTTTTGCTAAAGCTCTAGCACTTTGACTAGATAATATATTATATTTTTTTTTAAAGAAATAGTAACTAAAGTGTAGATTTTACTTTAAAACTATTTTATTTTAATATATTATAGTGTAGGCGTTGAGATCTATTGTGTTAAACGTACTTTAAAGTTTTTTTAAAAAAGTTTATAACTTCAACGCGCTATATCTCAATAACTAGAGTAGCTAAAAAAAATCTGAATAGTGCATTTTAAAGAGGGAATTCTGCTCTATATTTTGTATTTTTAGGTTACTTACGTAATTATAAAAATACAGCAATACAGTCACGTGAGTAAAATTGGCGACATTGGCGACACTAGCAACACTAGCGACACTGTCAGGTTGCTGTTGGGTCGCTAGCAACTAGAAGTAAGTAGGGCGACTTTAGCGAATTGTCTAGTGGACAGTATCGCTGTTGGGCCGCCGCGAGTCGCGGCGATTGGGCCGATTAGATTAATCTTAAATTTTCCTAACGTAAGATAAGAACAGAAAGAAATATAAGTATATAGGTGCCTTCTATAAGGTTATAGCGTTTAATAATAATAGTTAAATTAATTATATAACAGAAATGCTAAGCGTACGCTACTGCATATATAGTACAAAGACTAAGTAACGTATACTATAAGTATTTAAGGTATATAATATAACAACTATTATTTACCTTATATACCTAGTACTAAAGGATCTACCTACACTTAATAATAAGGTTCTTGTTTTATACTATGTAAACAATTATATTAATTAGAATAAATATAATAGACTATATTCTTTTACGTTTAATTAAGACTAGATACGTATAGTGTAGAATTATAAATAGAAGTAAATATAGTAAGACAGCTAGTATATAGCATTAGACACAGTAAATAAAATTATATATCTAATAATAGCCCTACTATTACTTTAATATACCTAATAGAATATAAACCTACTAACATAATAGGCACTATAATACAGCACTATAGTATAAGGCTACTAACGCAACCTCTTTACTATATACTATATACTACTATAAATGTATAATACTAGCAACTCTTATTTATGTACGCAGGTATTACAAAGATATTATAACAGTTACCTAGAATTGCTAGTTAGTATAGACAGGAGAATAGCACTACTATAGTAACACTAAATATAATTGTTAAAAGACAGTATATACAATATAATATAACTAATAGTAGAGGAATACAACTTAATATACTCTAACGTAAAATAAGAGATAAGGAGGTAAAAGATACTAGGCTGTTTTCTATAGATAACTATAGTAAAAGAATACCTATAGTAAATTACAAGAGTAATTGTATTATAACAGAATAGACTACTATAGAACGCAGCTAACAGTTGCCTTATCTAAACAATTATACACTTTACTATCTAATATAACTATAACGCAGCTTAACGAATGCGCTTATAATAGAATAAAACTAAACTAAATAATAGTTAGAAGTAAGCTTTACTAGATAGAAACCTACGTAGAAAGATAATAGAAACAGTTAATAAAAAGTTAAGTATAACACAAATTACTTCTAACATAACAACTATATTAGTATTAAACGTAACTAGAAACAAGTACACTTTTATTAGGATAAACTAGCTATTATATGTATACTACAACCTGCTAGTAATAGATAAGTATATTAATAACTTTAATTATAATTTGTTTATACAGATATTAAAGTATAAATTAGGCTTTAAAAGTAAATGCAATAGCATATACTACTATATAAAGAAAAGAGATAGGTAGGCGTAAATATAGATATCTATAAAGGTACGCTAGTACAGCGCATTACAAGAGACAGTTGCATTAAAGATATACTAGGTATTATTTACAATTAAACTACAAATATAACTAGTATAGTAGTATACTAGATCTATAACAATAACTTACTAGGTAAATAGTTTTCTGCGTATAGAGTAATAGAATTACCTATATTGCGCGCACTACTATTTATGCTAACAGTAGATAACTATTATATACGCTAACAATTAGTTTAAAATAAAAGAGTACCTAATTACCTATATTACGCGCACTACTATTTATGCTAACAGTAGATAACTATTGTGTATGCTAACAATTAGTTAAAGATAAAAGAGCACCTAATTACTTGTATTGCGCGCACTACTATTTGTGCTAACAGTAGACAACTATTATATACGCTAATAATTAGTTAAGAATAAAAGAGTACCTAATTGCCTGTATTGCGCGCAAAACTATTTGTGCTAATAGTAGATAACTATTGTATACGCTAGCACGTAGTTAAGAACAAAAAGCTATCTAATTAAACAGCTTAACTACTACGCTTTAGCAGAATTTAAGGTAATATTAGACTATATATATTACAAAAACTCTACTTATACCTATAAAGTAAAAACTCTGTTGCGCTATACATATTGCTTACTTCTACTACTCTTACTAATAGTTTTTTAATATTTCAAGTGCAAGCGCTTGCTCTATATACTTTATACTAAGTAGTAAATTTAAGTAATATTAGCAGTATACTATATCTCTGTCTAAACAAGCGCTAAAACAAGCGCTAATAGATAATAGTATAAAGGTTAAGCTTTTAGAAAATATAACCTTAGAACTAACATACTAAAAACTAAGACGCTATAGAGACTAAAAACTATTTAGACTCTAACGCTACTATTCTTAAGCCTTAACTCTAGTGTTAAAACAGACGTATAACTAACTGCTACACTAGCCTAACTAAAAAGTTACCTAACAAGATAGCCTAGAGATTAAATACTATATACTTCTAGATCTACAGCCTTACTTACTTGTTAACAGAAGAAATTTAAACGTAGTAGTAGTATAAGTATAACAAGCTAATATAAACTAAAAACCTATAGGACTAATATATAGAAAACGTTAGTAGTTAAAAAAGAACTACTATTAGACTTAAGGCTGTTATATTATAGAAAGATAGCTTACTATATATAAATAAGTAGTTCTAACTATTATAGAGTTGCAACTCTTCTTATCTAGTACAGACCTATTTAGGTTACTACTATAGAAGAAAGAAGCACGCTAGGTAAAGAAAAGTATATTACTAGGAAATAAGACTATACTAGAAAACGCAAGAGTTATCCTAGTAATATAACTACTTACTAATTATAGAAAGACGCTATATAGTATAGTAATAACGCTATAGCTTAATATACGCAGGTATATATACGCCTAAATACTACTAGACACTTAGATAAAAGTATAGAATACTTTACTATTGTTAGTTTAATTATATATTAGCTTAATACTATACAAAAAGGCTGCCTACTATATAGGTACTATTGCAGCCTACTAAGAACAGTAGCTAATAGTAGGCGCCTAGATACTAGACATATATAGCAACTTATAGACTTACGTAATAAGGTAAAAATAACTAGAAATTACTAGTACTTATATATTAAACTACCTGGATATATAGGTTCTTTAGCCTAGCGAACTACTTAAAGACTTTGTTTACCTACTATAAGACCTAAAGAACGCAAGTACACTTCTAAAACAGCTATACTAGCTAACTAAAGACAGCCTAAATCTGCTAGATTTCTAAACCTTAGTCTTATAGCAGTAATAGTATAGTTATTCTATAATAACAGAAAATAGAGTATTACTGTAATAACTAGAAATTAAGAGAAGTTTAATAAACTAAGTGTAAATATAGTAGCACTAATAGGCTTAGTTATATTTAACGTAATAAGAGAATTTAATAATAATAGTACTAGAAAAACTATACTCCTCTATAGACACACTATAGAAAGTATATTACAAGTTCTACACATAGTATTAGCTAATAGAAAGTAGACTACTTTAATGCTATTTGTAAAAAATAAAAGAACCTAAGAAGTATTTAACAGATTCTTATATAGAATAATACATAATAGAATATTACTATATATATAAACTAACAAGAGAATAATAGAGCTAACGTTTTAGTGCTAAAGAATACCTATAAAAACAACGTAGATAATATCCTAGCTACCTACACAGAAGAAGAGTAAGATTACTATAATACGCTTATAGATAATTATAATAATAAAGGAAAAGAGAAGGTAAACTACTTAATAGGAAAAGATAAGAAGAAGGACATTAGAAAGAAAAAAAAAGTTCTACACAAAGACACTAATAATATAAGTAGGTCTAAACATAATATAATATATAATAACTTATATAGAGTACTATCTATATATGTATATATAAAGCATTAAGTAAAGTAAAAGATATTTTGCTAAAAAAGTACAAATATGTAGATAAACTTATACTAGAATACTTTTATAAGGTAGATAAATAGCTATAGTTTAAGAACTATAGAGGTAGCTAGAGTATTATAGTAGAAGACGCATAGGAAGAATTTTTAACGCAGGCCTATAATATTGCAATTAAAGGTAATATACTTAACGTAATTACTTTAACTAAAGAGAAATAGCAACTAGAACTAGACAAGTATAATAGGTTAGTATAACAGTATAAAGAAGAAATAGAGTATTATTAAGTAGTTATAAATAGTAGGCGTAGCAAATATTATAATAACTTAATATACTTTTACTAGTATAACGCGTAGATACTATTAGGTTAGCCTTAATATAACATAATAGTATAGACTACTATAGCAGATAGTGCAGCACTAGTAGATATAGTATATAATTCTAATATAACTAACTAGCAAGATAGTTACTACTCTATAAGTAGTAGTAGTAGTTATAGCTGTCTATATATAGAGTGCGTTGTGTACCTACTAACCTATACCCTATTAAATATTAAGCCTAGTAGCTACGTCTAGGCTAGTTTTCTTTTAAAAGAGTATAATTTAACTATACTATATTTAATTAAAAAGCCTATATAAATAGATAAAGAAAACTAGCTTAGTTAGCCTATACTATAAGAGTATAAAGATATAGGCAGCTAGCTGTAGTATATAGTTCTACTAGTGCTGCAGTACTTAATAGTTCTTAACTATTAAATCTAGTAACACTAGTAATACTAGTAACACTAGCAACATAGGTAATACAGGTAACTTACTATTAGGTTACTATTAGGTTGCTAGCAACTAGAAGTAAGTAAGGCAACTTTAGCAAATTATCTAGTTAATAGTATTACTATTGTGCAGCTGCAAGTTGCTACAACTAGGCTAACTAGACAAATCTTAATTTTTCCTAACGTAACTAGTGTTCTAGATAGAGCTTTAAAAAAAATTTAGTAAAGATATAGTTCTTCTACTAAGAGAAGAAATACTAAAGTCTAAAATAGACGCTATGTTAGCAAAATAGAAGGACCTAGACTTAATATTTATTTTAGTAGCATTAATAGCGTTTACAGAAGCTATTATACTAATTAAGGCAAATAAGGTTATAATTATAGAGCCTTAAGACAAATAAGGCACTTAAGACTAATTTATATTTAAGGTATATAAACTAGGCTAGCTAGCAGATATATATAAGAGTATTATTCTATATAACTTAGAAAGTAATCTAGAAACAAAAGTTCTAAAAAAGTAGAACGTAAAGACATTGTTACGTAGTAGTCTATAAGGTATAATAATAAAAGAAAAAGAGATTAAGTAGAATTATAACAAAAAAAATTCTATAAAGCTTAAGGGGCTAGTGTAAATTAGGTAAATTAAGTAGTAGAACTATAGAGTATAGTATACTACTATGTAAAGCTATAGAATAAAAAACGCTTAAGTAGATATATAGCCTAGTTCTAGAAGTATAAGAATATAAAAAGTATTGTAAAAGAAGTATATATATAGATATAACGCAAAATTAATTTAAAGTGCAAGAATAGTATAAATTTATAGCAAAACTTAAACTAAGTAATAGCGCTATTAAAGAGATTACCTTAGACTTAAACTATAGTTAGGTATAGTTAAGAATAGGCTACTAACTAGTAATATAGTTATGTAGATAGTGTAAAGCTATATTAAATATAAGAACTATAAACTATTTTATAAAAGAGTTTTATAAACTAGGCTACTAATAATAGTATACTAGGTATTACTATTATTACTTAGCATAGTAAAGTATAGTTAAAAACTGTTTAGTAGCTAGTAGTATAGTTATGTTAATAGTATTACTAATATTATAGATATTACTAACGTTATGTTTTTCTAACGTAGCTGTCTAGTATCTTAGTATAATTATACTATTAGTAGAGGTACTGTTTTACCTTAAGTATAAGAAGTAGAGGTAGTACTTTACTATTAGTACTTATATACTCTACTAAGGTTATAAAGTTTCTATTAACTTTAGTTAGTGTAGTAAGACTCTAACCTTTTAGCTAGTTATTTTGCCTATATATTACTACAATTTAGCTACCTTTATATCTAATTCTAAACCTAGTTTTATTAAAGTTCTAGTAGTCTAATATAAGTATTCTATAGCACTTAATAACGCGTTACTATATAGTATACTATTACACTAAGAAGTTATACTCTACTAATTCTATCTAGTCTTTCTTATATACCTTCTACTTTATCTTATAAAGCTTAGGGTATTATTTTAGCTATCTAGTAACCTAGTTATAGCTAAGATAAAATAAGAGCTAAGTTAGTTTGTAACTAGCGTTTAGAATTATAGTAGTAGTAGAGTATATTATTAAGAGGAACGCGCTAAAGCTACTTGCGTTACAGTACTTAATATAGTTAATAAGAGTAGTTTCTTATAGCTTATAGAGCTTTATATATATAAGTAAAAGGCTAAGCTTAGAGTATTACTTATTATATTAAGTAAGGGCGCCTTAGTATAAAATAAAATAGTGTTTAGCTAATTTTTTTATTAAGGGAAACGTTCTGTTATTAAAAGCTTTAATACATTAAATAATACGCACTTTAACCTATTTAGCAGTGCCAAAATTGTTTATTTGAGATATGTGGTAGTAGAGATATTAAGTGTTGCGCAAACTACTAATTATAGAGTATTGTCTGGCTCGGTTATCTCGTTTGGCTGCGTAGGCCCAAGCTTCGCTTGGGTCGTGGGCCGGGTAGCCATTGGTATGCTACAGCGAACGGGTTAGCCCACAAACAGCTCGACAGCCTCCAGAGATGCTGTTTGTGACTCCGGCCGACTTGGCGGAGCGGGTACCCGTCCGCACCGAGAACGAAGCGGAGACGGGAGATCAATCTCGGTGGGTGGCTAGAAGAGAGTCAAGAGACGTTCGAAACCGGCCCCACAGCTGCCGTCCGATAGCCGCTGTCAGCTCTCCCACGCCAAATCGGACACCACCAAGACGTGTGTGCTTTTTGTTCTCCCAGCAATCACTCTACAGTGCGGAGAGAACTGTAGAACTTGGAAGCATCATCTTACGCCGGCGGAACACTTCACCTGGCGTGCTTCTCCGATGTGCTGACGAGGACGGGTAGTAGGTACCATGCGGTACCTAGCTAGTAACCTAACTAGACCTGTCACGCCCCACAAGCCAACCGGAACTCCGGTTGGCTTGTGGGGCGGTGGGGCGGTGGATCCAAGGCAAGAAATTGGTTCCCCCTTGCCGAGAGGTGCACGACCCACTTAGTCAGCATGCACATGTACTACTCCACTGACAGTCCGAGTCCACTCTCCACCAGCCGAGCACAATCATGAATGGGTACCACAATCATAATGGCCCCCTACTTCACAGCCCTCTCCTCCAAATCCGACTACACCACTCTCGTCCGCCCGCAAACCGGCATCACCATCCTCGTCGCCCACTGGCCCAACGACTCCACCTCCGTGGCCCTGACCTCCGCCTTAACCCGCCTTCTCCCCCGCCGCGACTTCGCCGCCTTCAACATCACAGACGCATACATCTTCGACGTCTATGCCCTGCCCGACCTAGCCGCCGACCTGGACGTCACCTTTGTCCCCACGCTCATGTGGTTTCTCGACGGCGTCATGGATGCCATGGTCTGGCATCCTGGCGTCAAGGTCGAGGGGGAGAGCGTAGAGAAGGGAGTCGAGAGGGTTGTGCAGAGGATCAGGGGGGGTGAGGGCGTGGGCACCGAGGAGGGGAGCGATAGTGATTGGTAGCGAAGAAGCTCATGACAATCCCCTTCGCGCTAGTCGAGCTTAGCGCCTGTCAACGTCAACCGTCTTTCCTTTCACCCTCTACTTTCTCGTCATGCACCTCACCATTGCCCGAAACCCGTGTCCTTCCTCGAGTCTACTCCAGTCAGCGTCTATCTTGCTCCAATTTATCTACAATGCCGCGGGGTTGGCCCGTCGCTCCCCAGGTGCTGTTGAGGAGGAGCGTGGCGCATCGAACGCGCACCATGGAGGCTCCAAACCCTCTGCTCGGCATCTCACAATGCCCCCAGCCCATGAATACAATGCTGCTACCGCTTCCTACCAAGTGAAAAGCGACTGGCCCACTGCCGACCCTCCGCTGTGAATCCCCTTCACGTGAGCACATCTGGCGCTAGCGCTCCCGCCGCCCTAGGTATAAACCTTCGCAGCCTGCATCACTGTCGCTTTTGCACCTTGTCAGCCCTGAACTCAACTCAACCTCTTGCTCAAGCTCACACCGAGAACGACGACAGTCCGCTCACATTTCCCCCCGCCCCTCAATATACCACTTGTGTGCCATCAGGTTAGTCACTACCCACCCGCGACTCGCTCCTTCGGTCGCAACATCCTTCTAACAACTACGCAGACTCACTCACATCTATGCCCCTCAACCGCTCACTCGCCTCCGATTGAGGATTGCGCACATCCCACACCAATAAACACGCACATCCAACTGCAGCGCCATGGCGCACATGCAGCCTGTGCTCTGGCAAGTCATCCAGCAACACCCGGGCCTGGTGGCTCTCGCCTCTAGCTCCATCGCTGGCCCCCTCCTAGGCATCTGGACGCACAATGGTGCGCACGTTCCTGGCTATGGCCGTCTCCTCACCCAGGCTGAGGCGCATGCCATGCCCGCTCACGACGGCATTGAGCCCCTTGCTTCCCCAGATGTCGACCACCATGCTCTCGACATGGAACAAAATCCTCTCTCCAATGTCAACAGCCTTCTTTCTCCCAATATCCCTCCTATTTTCATCTTTGGCCACTCGCCCACCGTCTCATATACAACTGCACCACGCTATTCTATTCCGTACTGTGCTGTCCCGCCAAACGATGCCCCTATAACCCCTCTCGTCTCGACGGAGATTGCCCATCACATGAGCCCCGAGAACTCGGCGCATCGTCTGAACCTCGCTCAGGCCCTCGTTCTCCTCCTTGGTGCTACCGCTGCCATTGCGCTCATCAACAAGGGTGTTCAAAAGGTTCGGAGCAAACGCTACAAGCCCATCGCCACCCAAGGACTTGCTGCTGATAAGGATGCTTTGCTCATTGCCTACCTACAGTCTGAGCTCCAACAGGCTTTGGCGCAGAAGGCTCAGCTCCAAGAGACCAGGTCCAGTCTTGAGAGCAACCTCAAGAATGCAAAGGGGACCATTTCCGCTCTCAGTAGGGCACAGACGAGGTTGTTGAACGAGAACATTCAGCTTGGGCATGCGAAGAAAAACTACAAGGAAAGCTCCCTTATCAACGCAAACAGTGCTTTGGAGACGCATCAAGATCTCTTGGACATTGAGAAGCAGTTGAAGGCTAGCAACTGCAAACATAGTCAAGAAATTCTTCAAAAGGATGACCAAATTTCGCTGCTGCAGACAACTCTCGTCGTTGACAAAGAGCTGAGCAATCGACTCAAGTCGCAGGTCAAGTCGCTCGAGGATAGTTTAGCGGCTAAGCAGGTCGAGCTTGCCCAGGCCTCTCGTGAGAAGGACGACCGCATCTCAGAGCTAGAAATCACCATCAGTCAACATGCTCAAGAGAATAATCGACTGGATGCACACATTATCGCGCTTGAGAAGGCTTCGGCAGATAAGCAAGCTGAGCTTGATGTGGCTCGAGCCAGGAACGCGGAGCTCGACCAGATCAATCAAGAGAACCAAGGGCTTATCGGTGATCTTCAAGCTTTGTTGGACGACGAAGGCGATAGGACAGGCGCGCAGATTGCGCAGCTCAGCGCGGACAAGACTTCGCTTACCGAGCAGCTTCAAAAGTCCGAGCAGTCTGACGGTGAGAAGGCGGGCCTGTTAGCAAGCCTCCAGAAGTCAGAAAAAGACGAGACGGATCTGCTTGTTAGCCTCCAGAACAAGACGGAGCAAATCGCCACCCTCCAGAACGAGCTTCAGAATCTCTCAGACGAGCTCCAAGAGTCAAAGCTGGAGGCTAGGAAGAACCAAAAGGCCTACGAGCACATGAAGTACGAGAAGGATGAAGCCGATAAACAGATGGCCCATGAAGCGGAAACCCTAGAAGAGCTGACGCAGAGCCTGACCGAGGCGCAAGAGAAGTACCATGTCTCTGCTATGGCTTTGTCAGAGAAGATGAAGCAAGTTCAACTGTTGAAGCAAGAGCATAGCGCGTCCGTTGTCCAGATCAAGAATGACATGGTTGAGACAATCGCCCAGCTCAAGCGTGAGAAGGGGCAAGTGCAGTACAACATGGACTCCCTTGTTGTCAAGTTCAAGAAGCTGGACAAGTCATCCGAAGAAATTGCCGAGGATCGCGACCGACTGCGGAAGGAGATCAACAAGTTGACTCCCGACCTCCAAGTTCTCAAAGACGCCGAGCAAGTGAAGAGCACTGAGATCAACGCCCAGACTGCGACTCTCCAGCAGCAGAAGTTGGACATTGAGGCGACGGCTGCGGATCGCGACCGACTCCGCCAAATGAATGACGACCTGACCTCCGAGCTCCAAACTCTCAAGGAGACTGAGCAGGGGAAGAGCCTTGAGATTGCGAGCCAGATCGATACTCTCCACCATCGGAAGTGTTACGTCGAGGCACAGTTGCAAACCCCTCGAGAGACCTCTTCAGCAGACACGGAGAGTGTGAGCAAGCATGCTTTTGAGAAGGCACTCAAGGATGCGCAAGAACAGCACCAGAAGCAGGTCACTGACCTGCAGGCCAAGGAGGAGACTGCCGTGAAGGTGCTCAATGCTGCGATAGAGAAGCTCGAGTACCAAGTCGCCAATGTGCAGGCGACTCGCAAGCCCAACAACAATGGTGTGGTTGGTTTGGGCGAGGCGGCATCAACCATCGAGCGAGACCAGCTCCAGTGGCAAGTCACCATCTTGCATGCCGCAAAGGACGATGCGGTAGAGGTGATTAACGTCCAGCTGCGAGATCTTCGACATGAGCTTGAGGAGAGCGAGAAGACGATGCAGGCTGCGTACGAGAAGCACGAGAAGCAGGTCGCCGAGTTGCAAGGGGAGAAGGATGCGTCTACGAAGTCGAATGAGGACCAGCTACAAGTCCTTCGTACCGAGCTTGAGGAGGTTGAGCAGGCGCGCGATTTTGCGCAGGCTCAACATGAAAAACATGTCGCCGGTATGCGCGCGGAGAAAGAAGAATCTTTCAAGGCGAGTGTTAGTCAGCTACAAGATCTTCGTCAACAACTCGAGGAGCGCGACAAGATGCTCAAGGATTTGCAAGAGCAGCACCAGAAGCAACTTGTCAACTTGCAAATCGAGAAGAGTTGTGCCGTCAAGGCAGTCCATAACGAGCTGCAAACCGTTCGTCTCCAGCACACTCAAGACAAGGAGCATACTTCATCTCTTCAGCTGAAGAAGCAGAGCGAGTTCGACGTTCAGCTCAAGCAGAGCGAAGACAACGCCGCAGGCCTGCAGCGCAGCTTTGAGGACGCCAAGAGTCAAGTAACTAAGCTTCAGAAGCAGCAGGACAAGATCGAGTCAGACAACGACGCGAAAGATGCCGAGTCGGCCGACTTGAAGCAGCGATTGCAGGCTCTTAGCGATGAGTATGCCACGGGCCGCCAACAGCTGGAGTCGCAGCTTGAGGAGAAGACCCGCGAGAATCGAGATATGCAAGCCAACCACGAGCTCGAGGTCAAGAGCAGCGCTGAGACGAATGAGCAGCAGCAGGGTCAGATTCAAGAGCTCAAGCAAAACCTCACTATCACCAAAACTGATCTCGAAAGCTCTCATCGTGAGGTGCAGAAGCTCCGCACCCAGCAAGATGCGCTTTCTGCAGAGGTGAGTGGCCTCAAGCGAGATCACATACACGAGAAGATGAGATACTCGGAGTCTCAGGAGCATTTGCACAACTGGAAGGCTAAGCACGATGAGCTTCAAGACCAGTACGACGAGCTTAGTCGCCAGCACAATAAGATGACGCCTGAGAGTAAGGTCGACGAGCAGGCCTCGGGCTCGAAGAATCAAGACGTCGAGATGGGTGAGGGTTCCGGCATTCAGCCTGACCAGGTTATCGAAACGGTCGACTTTCTTCAGATCAAGAACAAGCTGAAATACACCAAGTCTAGTTATCGGGACGATTGCAAGTTGGCCGTCCGCGCAGGCATCTTTCATCACAGCCCTTACCCAGTCAAGGAGCTGATCCAGCTTCACTTGCCGTTTGAAGACCCAATGTATGAATACCTGAAGCTGGAATTCCCTCTGCCTTGCTTTGAGGTCTACGAGAACACGAAGAAGTGCGAAAATTGTGAGCGGACGTACACCAAGGCGGCTTACCATGATCATGGGCCCATGTGTATTGTCTTCTACACTGCCCACGCCATCAATTGCAAGCACTGCGAGAACGTTTTCGTAAACAACGATGCCTTTCAAGCGCACGAGAAGATTTGCGCTCAACATGCTCCCAGTGGCGCATCTGTGGAGGTTTGTACGCAGTTTTATCCGTGGCCATTGTACAATCTTCTCTTCAAAAAGAACGTGCAAATCCCGGCCTCGCCCACCATCACTGAAATCATCCAGCTCAAGGCCACCATCTGGGACTTCAGCGGTGATGTGCTTATGCGTGCAGTATTGCCATACGCCGACCTCGACTACACCCTCTGCCGGCTTCCCAAACCTGTCAAGCAGGAATCCATTCTCCCCAAGGATTTGAAGGGCGATACATGGGGTGGAAAGCGATGGTGCGGTCTGTGCCACGAGTGGTACATCCAGACGGATTTCCACGAGCATTTGAAGGCTTGCGGGATTTTCTTCAATAAGCAAGGCAAGCAAGATCTTCCGTCGCACGTGCGCTGCGAGCACTGTGGTGACATCTACCTCAAGAACGATGGTTATTTCCAGCACAAGAAGGCGTGCGAGCAGTCTCCTATCAAGAAGAAGTGTCCGTTTTGCCAGGAGTTGCAGGACGTCGAGGACGATGGGCACGCTAAGCACATCAAGACCTGCTACCTCAACCGCAACGGTCAGACGCCTGGTTCGGCTTCGTCTACTTCCTCACCAGCTCAGAATCCAGACACCTCGCAATTGTCGCACTTTGGTGGCGCTTCTGCAACACTCTCGCCAACCCAGGATCAAGGTATTCCCACACAGTATCATGGCTGGGGCTCTCCGGCTTCATCGCCGTTCCAGAATCAAGGCACTCCGACGCAGCATCTTGGGTGGGAATCTCCCTCAGGATCTTCGCCTCACCAGCCATCTCCCCTGGGGGTATATTCTTCGGCCTACGCCACCGTGCCGTCCTCTCGAGCTATGGCCACTCCCCCGCGTCCGCTGTTCTATCCCTTTCCTACTACCACTCTACATGCCTCCACCCAGAGCCATGCGCCGGCGACTGCCACCCCTTTGAACCCGAATAGTTCGAGCTTTAGTCCTTTGGCGACGGCGGCGCGAGGCCTTTCTATGTTCCAGCCTCCTGCTAGTCCGTCGTACAGCAATCCCACGGCTTCACCGTTCCAGCATCTTGCTGAGCTGTCGCACAGCGACCCCACGCCCTCGCTGTCCCAACCCCCGTCTGGCCCATCGTTTGGCACTCCCACGGGTCCGGCGCTCCAGCCTCCTGCTGGTCCGTCCTATACCAACCCTGTCCCTGGTGCACCTGCTGGGTCTAACCAGTATCAGCTTCCGAGCTTAGACCCTGCTCTATTCACGGTGGTGGCTAATCGGACCCCTCCGCCCCGGACTCCTGGTCATAGTTCGTCTGCGGCTGCGGCTGATCCGTCTTGGAGCCCTGGGATGCATTATATGGGCGAGTAGATCAGTCTTTGTGCGTGTGCGTGTGTGTGTGTGTCAGATGAGAAAAGAGTTGGAGGATGGGAGATGATTTGAGAGATGTAAGATGGCGGGGTTGATGGTTATTGTACAACATGCATGTTCTGCCTTTTCTTGGATATTGAGAGATAATTGGGATACCTCGCGACACTGGTGTCGAGGGGTCGGAATAGGGCACTGGGAATGTTTAACGCGACATGACTGCGTGATTTGAAGAGTGTTATGAGCAAAAGAGTTGACGAATAAAAGTTTGTGTTTTGAAAAGTACATTGAGGTCTCTTGTTGCGAAGTGCAATGACTCCTAAACCCCTTAGAGGCTGTTACGCATCATCAAGTATACGAAATGCGACATGGTGCAGACAGTGAACACGACTGACACGTGCAGGGTTATGTAAGCAAGTGGCCCCCACCACGAAGTGGGCCCGTAGTTACTCCGTAGCTCCGAGCTCGATCTACTAATGCTTTGGAACGCCGGCAACTGCAACACTCCCTTCCCCCGCACAACCATGGCCTCGAGCGTCGAGCAGTCGCCATTCTTCCAGAACAGGAGAACAAAGGGCGCTCTCGTGGTCTCAGGTACGGCTTGGCCTGGCTTGGCTTGCGCTGGACTCGCCCCACCAGAGCTCCGCTGACTCTGGGCAGATGCGCCCAAGTTCGATCTCGAGTCATACATCAGCAATTACACAGGTAGGAAGTCGCCCACAGGCATCGTCGTCACGCGTTGACGGCTCCCCGAGGCTTTACACGCCAAGACCGCCTCCACCACATCGGCACCCTCTCGCCCTACTTGGCCGTAGACGCCTGCCGCCTCGCGATTGCGGCGGCCAAGAAGGGCAAGCATGTCGAGGCATACACCACACTCGTCGAGCAGCTCGCCGAGATGGCGCCACAAGACCCTGCGGCATTGCTCGACGCTGCCTGGGTCGAGAAGAAGACACGGGAGATACAGCAGGAGCAAGACCGGCTGGAGCACGAGCTCAAGTCGTACAAGAACAACTTGATCAAAGAGAGCATACGGGCATGTGGCCCCCACGGGCAGCAGGCGACGGCACGCTGACAGCATGCAGATGGGCAACGAAGACCTCGGCCACTTCTACTTCGACACGGGCGACTACAGCAGCGCACACAAGGCCTACATGAAAATGCGCGAACACTGCACCTCCAACAAGCACCTCGCCGACATGACCCTCCGCCTCGTCTACGTAAGCATCGCGCAGAAGTCGTGGCTGGGCGTCCAGACCAACATTGCCAAAGTCGAAGCAGCGCAGCTCAAGGGCGACGATAAGACGAAGCTCGAACCGATCGTGTCTGTCTGCAGCGGCCTCTCGCACATGTCCATTGGCAACTTCCGCGAAGCTGCGAACCACTTCCTCCGCACCTCACCCACATACCTTAGTCTCGAGCCCGCAGCCAACATTTCATGGCAAAAGGACGTCATCTCGCCCAACGACGTAGCCGTCTACGGTGGACTCTGCGCCCTCGCCTCCATGGACCGCAGCGACCTGCAAGACCGCGTCCTCGCCAACAGCGAATTCCGCAACTTCCTCGAACTCGAGCCGCACATCCGCCGCGCCATCAATCTCTTCTGCAACTCCAAATACAGCGCCTGTCTCGAGGTCCTCCAAGGCTATCGCAACGACTACCTGCTCGACGTGTACCTGTCCAAAGTCGTCCACACCATCTACTCACGCATCCGCACCAAGAGCATAGTTCAGTACTTCCTCCCCTTCAGCTGCGTCACCCTCGATGAAATGAGCGCCAAGTTTCCCAGCGCCGCATCCGCCATCGAAAACGAGCTCGAAGGCATGATTAACGCCGGCACGCTCAATGCGCGCATCGACCTCGTCGACCGCCTCCTCATTTCCCCGCCGACCAATCCTCGCCTCAAAGTCCACGCCGACGCGCTCGCCATGGCGGAACAGTACGACCATACGCTGAGGCTGAGGCTCGCGAGACTGAACATGCTCGCTGCAGCCATGGAGGTAAAGCAGGACAAGGGCCAGGGCGACAAGATGGGTGGGGGCATGGGTGACGGGCTGGGCGCGAGTTTGAGGGGCATGGGTGCGAAAATGGGCTTCTCGTAGGATGGGAAGGGCTTCGGCAAGAGAGGGTTCAGATGATGAATGGGCATTTGATAGGCGTCTCAACCTGATGGAGCAAGGCGCATGGCGTACGAACAGGGCGGATACCAGAGACTCGTCAAGGCATGCATAGCTATAAAGCATGCTAGTTCAGCGTGGTTAATCGCATCAAGAGTACGCCTGATATGTCCAATACAGCAATGGTTATTTATGAAGAGACTTTGTTGAAGTAAAATAGGGTATCAAAGTATATGATTACCACCCATCTAGTCCGAATCCTAGAATACTCCCAACCGCTCGCAAAGTCATAGATGCGGACTGAGTAGAATATTCCTTCCATTCCTCGCCCACATGATAGTTATCTAAACACTCCCCCTCTGCCCCCCGTATTCCACTCATCCTGCTGCTGTCCTCCTGCTTGATGCTGCTGTCCTGCTGCTTGATGCTGCTGTCCTCCCCCTCCCCTCTGCTGGCCTCCCGCAGCCCCACCACCGGGATTCCCATAGGCATAATACGCCGCAGCCGCCGTCCCAGGATCTCCCCACGCAAATCCTCGGTTCTCATAGACACCTACACCTACACCCACACCCACTCCTCCATCTGTGACGCCCTGCCCCTGTGGTTGAGGGAGGATTTGACTTGCCGTACTCGGACTCTGACCTGTCTTTTGCGGCTGCTGCTGTGGTTGTTGTTGCCCCTGTCCGACAACACGCGCATACGGATTATGATTAGTGTGAGTGTTTCCAAAGTAATTATGTTGTTGGGCAGCGGCGGCGGATTGCAAGTGTTGGGGGTGTTGGCCTGTTTGGAGCTGTTGGGCTGTAACTTGGAGTTGTGTGGTGGATTGCCTGGATTGGGTGGGTTGGACGAGGGAAGGTTGAGCGTTTACGACGCGCTGCTGCTGTTGTTGCTGCTGTTGGTGGGTGGATGGGTCGTCGAGTTTGTAGGTCATCTGTTGCGGGGAGTGGATTGAACGGGAGCGGTTGAGTTGTTGGAGTTGTTGGCGGTGTTGTTGGGGAGTTGTTTGGCGGGGGATGTGTTGTTGTTGCTGCTGCTGCGGTAGTGCTTGTGCTTGGGCTTGGGCTTGTGCTTGGACTTGGACTTGTGCTTGGACTTGTGCTTGGGTCTGTGTGTTGTGGCGTCGGAGGTGGGTTTGTGGTCGAGGCGGTGGCTGTGGTTGCGACTGAGGGTGAGGTGCCGGCTGTGGCGTTTGGATGGGGGTGGTAGAAGTACGCTTTTCTTGCTCCAGCTCTTGGATTCTCGCCTTTGCTTCTTCCAGCTCCCTCTTCATCTTCTCGTACTCGGTGAGCTCTCTGCTTGGTGGGGCTTGGTGGGCTTGGTGGGATTGGTGGGCTTGGTGGGATTGGTGGGGTTGGTGGGGTTGGTGGGGTTGAACTTGGTGGGGTTGGTGGGGTTGGTAGGGTTGGTAGGGTTGGTAGGGTTGGTCACCCAGCGGTTCCGAGTAGAAACACTGGCGTTTCTTGTCGGCACAAGTATTGCAGACCGGTCTGCTGCCATCGCACTGTACCAAGTTAGTCTCTGTTCCAAAAGGGACTCTCGTATTTCTACATTCAGACACCACTAGAAACGTGTATACAGCCGGGGGGAGGGGGGATGTAGGTACCTTTGTCTTCTTCGCCTTGCAAATGTCGCAGCTATTCCGCGGTCTTCGTCGGGGGGGTGCCGGTGCATGCTGCAGAGGGAAGGAGGAAGGTATGGTGGATTGCTGCGGATGCGGCGGCGGAGGGTCGGGCGGGCCTGGTTCTGGCGGACTCGGGTCTGTCTGGATGAGTTCCAGCAGCGACCGGAGACTCTGGGCCCTCAAATCGCTCTCGAGAGATGTATTCGCCGGCCTGGGCGGCTGGGGTCTTGCCATGCTCTTCTTCTTCCTCTTCTTCTTCTTCTCCTTCTCCTTCTCCTTCTCCTTCTCCTTCTCCGTCTCCGTCTCCTCCCCCGGCCCTGCCCCGTCGGGCTCTTCGCTGCGCCCGGCCGTGTGGGACGGCGGTGCTGGCTGCGCGACGGCGCCGGGGTCGCTGGCGGGCAGGCACTTGCGGCGCTTCGCGTCTCGGCGGGGCGGCGGGGCGCGCTCCTCGTACGTCTGGTGCAGCGGCACGTGCTTGTAGAAGACGTCGAGGGTCTGCTTGGTGGCGGAGAACTTGACGGCGAGCACGCCCTTGCAGTCGTAGACGGGCTTGGTGGCGCGCTTGCCCAGCTTCGCGCCCTTGCCGTTGGCGGCGCGGTCCTTGTTGAGCAGCGAGTCGTTGCAGTAGTAGGAGAAGCGGAAGCTGTCGTCCTCGCGGCTGTTCCAGCAGTTGTGGAAGCTGTAGCGGAAGCCGTCGACGCGCTGGATGGCGTCGACGCAGCACTTGGCAACGGCGCGCTGGCGGCCCATCTTCTCCTTGGGGTCCGGCGTCGGCTGCAGGGCCTCGAGGATGCTCAGGCGCGGTGGGTGCGGCGGCGGCACGGCGAACGTGGTGCCTATCCAGAACGACAGCTGCGCCTCGGTGTGCTCGGGCTGCGCGGGCCCGTCGTCGAGGTACTGGCGCAGCGACGTCTCAAACTCGTCCAGCGACGACGACTCCGCCAGACACACCGTCTTGGCCAGCGCGTCGCGCGGCTGGCGGCCACGGGCGAGCGCCACGGGCGGCGGCGGCCAGAGGGCGCCCGCGCCGCTTGCGGGGTGGGCATGGCCGTCGTCCATGGCCTGCGAGGGGGAGCCCGGGTAGAGAGATTTGGCAGGCGGCAGGTCGACCGCGTACGGAATGTCTACGGAGGACCGAGTACTAAGTATTGAAAGCGCCTGGCCTGTGCGTGCTCCTCCATCACATCAGTCTTCGCAAAACACTTCAAACCCTTCACAACTTCAAACACTTCAAACACTTCAAACACTTCAAACACTTCAAACACTTCAAACACTTCACGCCAGCACCGTCAGACATGCCATTTAACGGTACACGCCCGTCCTACACTGATTCCGAATCCCGAGCAAGAAAAGTGGGATCCATAGCGGCCCAAACAAACCCCTTCCTGCTCATGCCCACTCCCCCCCGCCACCATCCACTCCCCACTCGCCGCGCTCGTCAGCCGTCGCGCCGTGGACGCCATCGGCCCGCTTGAGCGTCTGCACGTCCAGGTCCGTCACGTACGCCTTGCCGTCTGCCAGTTTCATCCGCACTTCGAACTCGGCGTCGAGCATCATGTCGTCTTTCCAGAGTCGCCGCCCGCCATCGTATACACACAGCACGCGCTTCTTCATCTTCATCCTGTCCGTCCAACATCCCCATGAGACCGGGTAGTTCTTGCGCTTCTTGCGGCCCGTCGTCGACAGCGCCACGCCGCCTTTGGAGAATGTGAGCCCGGCCCGCCGACCCTGCTTTTTGCTGACTTTGTTGGCGGTTGTCGACGACACACCACCGCTTAATTGTCATGCTTGCTTGCTGTTCTTCACCGCACCCTTGCGAGACCGGGTCCGCCGCGAACCATACGTCTCGTCCTTGTCTGCCTCTTCCTCCTTGTCCTCCTCCTCGTCATCCTCCTCGTCATCCTCCTCGTCATCCTCCTCGTCCGCCTCGTACTTGGGAATCGTGTACTCGATGCTCTTGGACAGACCGTTGCGGTCGAGTGTCTCGCTGACTTCTTGGTCTTCTGCGACCGAAGTGAGGAGGCGCTGGTTGATGGCTTCGCTGGGGTCGGCTTGCTGGACGACGCGCAACACACAGTCGTCGAGATGCTCGTAGAATTCTTGTGCGTTGGCAAACGTTACAGAGCAAGTCGAGCAGGTTCCGGGGACGGTCCCTTGGCCACTATATGCCTTGCGACCGCCGGCGCTCTTCTTGCGGCTGTTGGGAGGATTCTGCTCCACACCGTGAACCGATGTCAGGTGGCGTTTGAACACATCAGCGCGGTTGAAGCTCTTCTCCGCCGCAGAGCCGCTTCCTGGACAGAAGCCGCACACCATGGTGCCCTTGTAGTGCGTCAGAGTATGCCTGTTCTTGTCGTACTTTCGTGCGAAGCCCTTGTGATTGTACTCGCACGTCGCAATCGGGCACTTCTCCGGCCTCTCGTTCCTGTGAGTGAGCAAATGTGCCTTCAAGTCCTTGAAGACACGGCCGCATTCAGGGAGTGGGCACATGCCCTTCTCCCTTGTCCCATCATCCAACTCGTAGCTAGTGCCACTCTTGCGGCTAGAATCAGAATGTTGTGAGTGCAGTGATGTGACTGAGCCTCGTCGCTGGCCACCAGAGTGTGGGTACGGGTGATACTGTTGAGTGCGAAGGTACGGGCTCCCACTTCCCTGCTTCATCCGTGCTGTACCAGGGCGCTGGCTTAGCGATGAAATGTGAGACAGTGCTGGGGAGGGCGGTTGCTCAATCATTCGGAAGAAGGAACATGGCATTGTCGGCATCTCATGGAAGGGGCTTTGGGGGGCGTAGGCGAATGGCTGGATCAGGTTGGGATCTGTTGCATTGATTAGCTTCTGATGTTGCCAAATTGAGCTTATGATACCGAGAAACGAACAAGCTAGGGCAGAAGTTTGACACGGAAATGGAGGAGAAGAAGAAGAAGAAGAAGAAGAAGAAGAACAAGTGACTGAATCAGAGCCTTGGAGAATCTTGTGGGAGATGCAAAAGAGGAAGAAGCTGATGACCTACCCACAAAGGACTTCTCGGCTGCCATCATGTCCGAGTACTCGAAGCCAGATGTGAGCCCAAGACCCATGGGATTCCAAGACTCGTTGAAATGTGTTGGTGAGCCGATTGCTGAGGATGATACTGAAGCACCAGACTCTGATGATGCTGAAAGGTGAGGCGGCTGCTCGTGGAACGAGTGCGATGTCGAGTGAGGAGAGGCTGCTGGAGTGTGGAAGTGCACTCCCTGTGCTATCGCATCGTAGTGGTAGTGCAGATCATGAGGTCTTTGAGAGTGTGCGAGAGGCGCCATGGGGTCATACGGGGCACGGAAAGTCTGCTCCATGCCGTATGTCGAGGCTGGCATGAAAGGCGGGTGTGTGAGGGGGTGCTCCATCGCCTGCTCTCGGTTGTTTGTGTAGAGCTCAAAGTCGTGATGCATATTGGACTGGTAGGGTACGTAGTCGACCATTGTGATCAAGTAAGCCGGAAAAGGATGGAGCGATGCTGATGCAGGAGAGTTGCGGAGCGGCAGCTCGCGTCTTAATCGCCGCGGTCAAGTCAGCGTAAGCAGCAGAGGTCGGCGAGGACACAATGTCGTCGACTGTACTGTCGATCCTTTGCTGTATTGGAGAATGTGGATCTGGAGCACGCACCGGGCGCGACTTTGGGTTTATACATAACATGGCCTCTGCAGTCTGGAGTCTGGAGTCTGGGAGTCGGTGAATCCGCCCCCTGTGCTGCAGGCATGGGCGCACTGGGCGAGCTGGCCTTGCCGAATCAGCCCAAGGCTGGAGGGTGTACCGTGTGGGAGTCGACGCCGGATCTGGAGAAAGGAAGCGGAAGGCATCGCAGCGGCGCAGCCCTGGCGTCCGCGCGCCTGTGATTGGCGCACCGCCATGCGGGAGCTGTGGCTGGTGACGGCTGTGCCGCGCGGGATGCCGTCTGATTGGCCATGGGCAGCTTCCGGGCTTCTAATCTTAGCCGTCCAAGACTCCACGGTCTTCCCACCATTGCCTGCAAGAGGGCTGGTAAGCGACTGCCACGGTCGTGCTATGGTCATGTCAAGAAGGGTTCAAATGCATTTCTCGATTGCCAAGCAGAGTCGGCCGCAGCCCGTCATGGTAGGTGGGTGGTAGCACGACCCGGTAGAATCTCCGACTTTCTCGTACGCTAGAACTAGGCTTCCCCAACGTCAAGACTCAAGTCCGGTCAACCACGGTGACAAGGTTGCACACAAAGGCCATGCATGGCCAGTCTCATGGTTGCGCACCGCCACAGACCCGTATTTTGACTATATTTAGTGCCATCGCTTGTTCCGTCCAAGCGAATCATGCTGTCTTCTTGCTGTGCTCTGCGAACCGCCAAAGTCAACTGCACCGCCACAGGTCGATGGATGCAGTCTAGATCCGCGGACCATCGACCCCCCGCTGCCATGCTGGTGATATATCTCTGGAAAGGGGTGGTTTCGCGAAGATCCTTGCTGTCGCCGTCCACGTTCGAACCAACGCTGCCTTTCATCAGCCATCGACACTTATTCTTGCTCATATTTTGGACGCGTCTTCGTTCCAAAAGAAGAGGGCCGAACACCCACCACACTCGTGTCAGACAAACGTCTTCTAGTTTCACAGTAGATTGATAGTCTCAGTCGAAAAGAGGGAAACCGAATCGTCCGCCAGCCACATTTGCGCCTTCAGTACCTTGTGCTTGGTCAACCATAGAACCGAGTACATACCGCCTTGTCCTTATCTTTTCGACCTCTACCAATTTCGCTTACCCTGGTCGGGTTGAGAAATGCTCCCGAACAGTCGCTTACAGGCTTGATCGTACCAATATTCACTAGCTTGGGAGCCGTTTCTGGAAGGCTGCACAGAGTGAGGGGGTGCGACCACACAAGCTGGGCCTGCAGTCGGGAACGCCCAAACTTCAAAGCCACATGGACGGGTTATCAGCAGAGGGACTGCTTGCTGTAAGGGTACCAGCATCTCGGGACTTTCTTTGTGTCGTATAGTATTACTCTCGAAAGATGCAAGCATCATTTGTGCCGTACCATGCCAGTGGCCACCAAAAGTAAGCTGATCGCCGGAACCCCTGTGCAATACACCCTCGTTGCGGTCGATAGTGCTGTATCCCGTACTCCTTGACACGCTGCAGCAATGCTGTGCAACACCCGAGAGCCATTCTTCGAATCCCCTTCATGGCACTTGCAGTATTACAAAGACAGTGTGAGTTTGATGCATTCCACTGCTAAGCTAAACCGTAACAAGCACAGGCAAAACACCATGTCATTAGTGCTCGACCACCGTTGGCCGGCCTCGCCGCGTGGTGTCAATTGTTCGCGTCGGACTCGCCTCTCCATATTTCACCCCGCAATGACCGGCTGTGTGGTTGATCCTTCCCGCACCAGGCCTTGCTGCGTTGGGACGTGGACAAGCTTGATGAGCCGCAAGAGGTTGTGATGAAGCTTGTCGCCGACTGAGCTTTTTTCTTTTAACATGTGTTCTGTTGGTTTTGAGTCAAGACGGCAGGTAGTCTGATCTCCACGGGCAGAGCCTCACACCAAGCCACCCTGCAGGATGACCGCCAGAGGTCAATCATGAGCGCTGACCCTGAAGGCTCGCTTTCAAAGCAAACCGTCGGCCTAGGTACTCCGTAAACTCACACAAAGATCTCTTGGCCATCTTCGTGGAGTTGTCCAAGCGGTAAGACCTTGTCGCTGAAAAAGCATCGAGACTTGGCTGAACCAAAAAACCTATTACAAGCGCTCTGGACCTCTCAAGCACAGGGTCGTCAAGGTTTGTGGGTAGACTACAACTTCCGGCAGCCGTGGTTGGATATCCTCGGTCTCCTCAATGCATGCCAAATCTCGACCGATTGACTATGCGCATCGAAAAGACTGTGCAGAGCCCAGGCACTGAGGGCAAGGCGCGGGACACTTCGTACCTACTCGGGCCTAGCAGCGACGTCGTCGTGATTGCAAGCAACAAGCCCGTGCGAAGCACGGGCCCATCAGGTCAATGGTAAACATACTGTCAGGTTTCATGAGAAGTGCAAAGTAAGCTCGGGCGGATCGCGCAACGTACGGAGCACACAGACCAAAACAACGCTTATTTGTCTGTTTCTTGCGCACTTTTAACAATTTTCAAAGCTCCTTTGTCTAGCAGACGTGCCTATTTGACCCTAAAAACGTTTGCAGCGGCGTATTCATAAGAGCTCGCACCTTATTTGGGTGGGATGGGCCTGAGCTTATTTTGCACTTCTCGTGAAACCCGAGAGACATACTCCGTACTCCGTACAAATTTGTATGATAGCGTGCACAGACCACGAAATTCAAGAAATTTGCGGCATCAGCATCTCTTTAAGAGAGTCTCTTGATAGGATTCTCAAGAGACAGAATTGTAGAGAATTATCTACTTACCTACGCTTGTAGGAGGGCTTAGGAGAATATTTTGGGGTTGTAGAGTTACTGTACTCCGTAGTTTCTTATCATTGGCCTGGGGATTATCATTAACCTGGGGATTACCATTGACCTGGGGATTATCGTTGACCTGGGGACTGTCATTGACCTGGGGACTGTCATTGACCTGGGGACTGTCATTGGCCTGGTGGGCCCGTGCTTCGCAGAGTCGCCAATGGGCCCGAGGTTTTCGCCAAATGAGCGAGCTCAGGGAAAGCAAGAAAGCGGGAAGTCGCGTCGCGGTACACTCGTTGTTGCGCCGTGTTGCATACACAGTTCCTCCTGATCAGGGTAGAAGTGATAATAATATATGGCCATGTAGAGTTGTGGTTGAAGTAGAGTTGCTTGTGGAGGCGGAGGCGGACGGTGAGCCAGGAAATCGGGTGGTCCTTCTCTCAGCTCCTCAGGCAATCGCACGAAAAGGCAAGTCACGACCGACGCCTCCTAGAATAGCCAGCAGCTTGTTGACTCTGTTGCAACGACATTATCTCGTACTTGTAGTAAACAAAAACCTAAGACCTTGTTACTATCGCCATGATTTCCAGCTCTCACAATGCGCGGATCCGTGACGGCGTGCTTTGCTGTGCGCGGACAACAGCGGTAACGCCTATGAAAGGAACAGTATCTGACCAACATAAGCGTCCAACTTCATTTTCGAAGGTTAGGCTGCTTATCATAGCATGTAGCTAAATAACTAGGTAGCGTTACGCTCATTTTGACATCGATACCAGTTGTTGCTGCTAACATCGTAGTAGCATGAGGGTAGACTTCGATCAACGTCTGACAGTTCGTAAACGAGGATCTGCGTAGCTAGCAGACTCTACCTTAATTGTTCAAAGATGAGCAAAGCTAAATTTTTCGAATCAATTTCAGAGGGCTGCTGCCTTTCTGAATCTATCGTGACATTAACTTGTTTTAACAGTGATTGCAAGCTGTTGCCTACTGCTTTTAGCCTATTCAACGTTTCGTTTGGAGTTGCGATAATTAGCCAAAGTTTTGGTATCTATTCGGGCCCAACGGTTTCTCCGAAAAGTCACAAATCCGCACGGGCTTGTTAATAAGCGTCTGAGTTGAATACAGCCAATCAGCTATGTAGCCCTTTTGTATCCACGTCCACCTTAGAGGATGCTACGGTAGGATCTTGATACAGTCTACGGCTTATGTAGGTAAGGGTGGATAGGTAGGTACCGTTAGCGTAGTACAGTATAACCCCTACTACCCGCTTCTACCGAGGCTATTACTCAGGCCTAACGGCGGCTCCGTCTTACAAGCAACAAGCCTTCCGTATAATCCTTTGGGACTTTTCGGAGAAACCTTTGGGCCCAAGCAGTAAGTAGTAGTGCTAGAGTTGCCTTATAGGCGCTACCCCTAGCTTTTAGGTGTTAACCCTTTGCCTGCAACAGCGTCGCGATTTAACTGCAATAGTATAGCATTGCGAGCATCTCTAGCATATAATACACCGCCTTCCTGTACTACGCGCTTATCTATATTCTGCCGTTGCTAGCGCGGAGAAAAGTATGGGTTAGGCATTACAATCTCGCTTGGCTCGGTAATCCCGTTTGGCATAAGAGGACTAAGCGAGAATTAGTCTCTTAAAGGGGACAAGTATACTCCGTAATGATCAGCAGCAATAAAGATATTTCTACTTTAGTGGGGTAACAGGCTAGGTTTAAAGATGCTGCCTGCCACGTGTCTACATAGCGGCCGTACTTCGGCTACTAACTTAAGGCATCTCTAAACGGAGTGCGGAGTATCGCGAGTCTACGGAGTACATAGTATGACTTTACGCAAGATTCCAAGAATGTCCCCAAGGACTAGCTATAGAGTAAGGCTAATAACGTTGAAACAGACAATCAAGCATAGCAAAACTAGCGCAGAGCTACCTGTTAAGAATAACAATGTAGGATAGGTAAATGCAGCTGCCTACTAAATGCCCATCTCTAGTGATGCGTAATAATGTCTCTACCCGTCCCCACCAAGAGACTAAGCGGAGCAAGCAGACCGCCTAAGCGCCCTCTTAATTGGGAAGCCACTTGACTAAAACAGGCAGCTCTTGGCGCTTATTACCTCTCCCAAGCGGGTACGGAGTATGGAGTAGGTAGTTCTTCTGATTACACGAGTGAATCACTTGAAACGTCCGCATGCAACCTTCGAGATTGCTCATGATTCTGGTATGCTGTACAGCCAAATTTTGTGGAAATTGCTCGCGGCCTGCTAACCATTACGTGGTCTGTTCTTGTCGCGAAACGTTAGCTTCCGCTTCTAGATTGTAGCACGGGCCGACTAGTGTATGCCCCGGTAGTTAGGAGGTCACTGGTAGCTAGGAGGTTACAGATAGCTAGGATATTACAGGTAGTTAGGAGGTCACAGGTGACTAGTAGGTCACGGGTAGCTAGGAGGTCACAGATAGCTAGGAGGTCACAGATAGCTATGAGATCACAGATAGCTAGGAGGTCACAGGTAGCTAGGAGATCACGGGTGGCGAGGAGTAAATCCATCTGAATATATAGAGGCAGACGTGCACTCCTTCTTACCACAATCGCTTCCAGCTTTCAACATAAGCCGCACCTCTCGTCCATAAGCGCTTAATAGCACCCGACTTTACTACTCCGCAACACGATAGAGGCACCTCAGCTGCGGAAGAACTAGCTCCGACGCAACGTTTTGAAGAGCTCCCTCGCCAATCTTGAAAAGTACGTGTGGGACGTTGATTGAAAGCTTGATATTTCAAGTAAGAATTCACTGCTTAGCTCCTTTAGCTAACCAGAGCAATCGGATCCTGGTAGTTAACCTGTGCCACAGTACTACAACCTATGGAGCGCACTCTATCTTAAATTATCACCACCGTAAGTAGTTCACTCTTGAAGTGGAAAGTAGCGTAAGCTCATTGACTGATTCGTAACCGTAGTACGAATTGTTACCAGCGCCGAAGTCTTCTACCTTGATTCTACACCAACTAAAGCCCTCTCCGGCCAGCCAAACCTCTCCCTACAACATGAAGGGCTTCATCGCATTGATTGCGCTCATTACTTGCAATATTTATGTTGCTGCATACCCGCAGGGCGCCTCCTGGTCCCTTGCAAATGCCATACGGTCAAGTAGCATTTCAACTCCGACGCCAATGTCGAAGGGTAATGTCCTTCACCGCGAAATAATGGACGATTCACTTGCTGTTACCAAATTCGACGCTGGCTGCGGTCTTGAAAAGCCAACCGCTCAACAGTGGACAGCAAACCTCCCGGCCATAAAAAACTTCACCGAAACAAATTACAACGAGTTCAAGAAGAATGGCACACAGCCCTCCTTTGCCATCTACCTACGAGACAAGTATGCTCCAAATGCTGCACCAAGCTCTCTGTTCTGCGATGTTGTAGGCGCTTGTAGCATCGGATCCTGCCTCAACCTAAACGAAGACTATCCGAAGCATGAGCGACAAACAGCCTACCTTGTCTTCGAACAGCTTGCTGGTGTAGCCCATCATCTTCAAGCATCTCAAAGGGCAACATCTATTGCTGGTGACTGGACTATTCGGCAAACGCATTCGCTGGTGGAGAGATTCAGCAGTGCAAAGCACGTTGAGGAAAAACTCAAGTCGGAAGCAATGAAAGAAAAGGTTGCTTTCGCGGTTGGGACTGCTTTCGCTGTCCTAGGCGCGGGTGCAGTTGAAATCGGAGCAATCGGGATGCTACCTATGGCTGCACTGGTTCCTAAGTTGTCATACACTTTATTTGCTGGCAGTTACTTCGGTGTGACCAGCACCATCAATGCTGTGAGAGGCGATGTGCCAGATCTTTCCGGCAATCTCGAAACGTTGTTGACTGAAGACCTCAACACGATTCTACATGAGAGGGAGAAAAATGTCGACGAGGACCTGCGGAACCTGATGACCGGTGCCCCAAACCACAAAGGCATGACCATTGTCGATGTTCTGACCAGCGGAGACTTCATTGGACTCGTTCCAGATCTCCAGACACTTCTAGAGGAGCAAGAAGAGCGGTACCTTTTCGCCGCAGCTGTCAACAGTGCATGGCGGTTCGATCGGCCATACATCCTTGACGTAGACGCACCTTTAGGTTGCGAGTTTGACACCCGTGGACACTCCAATTATCGCGTATGTCTCCCGGAACATCCCAAGAGGAGCTTCTGGCTGTATGCCATCGGAATATCACAAGAAAACGACTTCCTGAAGGACGACCAAGCGCAAGTCCATGGTCCCTCTGGATTCCACAACTTCGACCAAATGCAAATGGCAAGCCACAACATCACAAGAGAAGACATAGTGCGCTCTTCATTGTTCATACATCGTCACGACCTAGACGACGCCCTCATGAGCCTCGAAGTACCCAAGTTGCAGGCCGCACTCGAGGAAGAGGGCTTGAAGCCTACGATCAAGGACGAAAACTCCCTCCAGCATCTCGGTAGCACACCCGGCGCCTTCAGTATCCCTATATGCCGCAACCCCAGTGGCGAATCCATCTCGAGCGTGTTGGACGATACGTCTCGGAACTACCCTTGCATGTGCGGCGAGTTCACCTGGAACGACGGCTGGTCAATAGACAAGGACCAAACGCTGAAGTTTCTTGAGTTAACGGGCTTCGCAGGTTCTGAGGACTGGGAAGCCTTTTGCTCAAACAAAAATCAATGCGAGGGCGAGAATAGCATCGATTGGCATAAGGAATTGGACGCTAAGCGTAAGAAAGGCGATCCTGGGATTCCAAAGCATCTGAAGCATCCGTTCAAAAAATGCAACCACGTCCATGCGCATGACCACTACGGGAAACCCCAGGAGGATAAGTAACTGCTCCCATGCACATACATCAAAACGGCGCTCGCGGTCATGATGGTTACTTCCTCCGAGCTCGTCTATCTCGGATTTGTTCAGATAAGAACCACGGGACCCACGGCTGAAGTTCCACCAATCCGACAAAGGAGCAAACCAATCTGAACGAAATCAGCGATATCGCTCCTGCATCTGGAAGCCTCCACAGCAAATAATCACACTCAGGTTATCACCTCAACAAAACTTTCACATCTACTGTCCTTCAAGACGAACAATGTACCGACACCGTACCACTTGTAAATCGGACATTCTGACAATGTTGATCAAGATCAATCTCGCCACTACCATCATACCTACCAAACCCCAAGAGACTTGGAAGCAAAACTATACGCACATCCAGTTCTGGTATTTCGAAATCAAAGGCGGCAATAAGAAATGCTGCGAGGGTGGGAAGTACAAGCTCGTGGACAAGGCCATGGATGGCTGGAGCCTCGAAATTGGATTGGACTTCTGGGGGCCCAACTTCACTCCCGATGCGAGGTGAAAGAGAGCGGCGTCGAAGCGGAGTGAGACAAACTATCACTCGGTGGGCGACGTGTCTTTTTTCAGGTCGTTCAGAACGTCCCGACGCCTTGGGATAGATTGAAGAAGGGGATCGGAGGGGGCTTAGGACGGGTGAAAAGTACAAGTGGCAGATGATTGGACTTGAAGACTGTGTTAGTTCGTTACATCTACTAAAGTAGATCATGTAGGAAAAAGTAGTTTCATTTTGAAAGCTTACTTTGGCTTCTGAAGACACATAGTCCTGTCCTGCGCCTGGCGTCTGCATTCCCACCGATCAAAGGATTCACGGCGCCCACCTCCCTCTATCAACCACGCTACCGGGCCAAAATTCCCCAGCTTCGTCTTCAGCAACTTGACGTGCTCGCACCGGCGTTTCATTAACTCACTATTCGTATAAGCTCACCATCCCAAAATCACTACCCAGCGCCCGCGTACACCTCTTGCTCACAACATTACAAAAGCAATCCTCGACCCTCTCATCCCGCTCTGACCGTCAACTCGTCACTTAAACACCAGTCAATCATTTCCTTAAGCCAACCCCACCAGAGTGAGCCTCAATCCCTTCATCCTCCAGAAGCGCAATCCTGTGTCGACACGATCAATTTTCCCAGGCCTAACTTCTCGCCCTCCTCTTATTCGTCATTGCTGTGTGTCTGTGCAAGATGCTGAGCTACGTGACTATCGTGTGCCAGGATAAGGGAGCTGTTATGGGTGTGGGTTGTGGGTGTGGGTTGTGGGTGTGGGTTGTGGGTGTACTGGGCGGAGGTTGCCAGGTTGAGGTATGGGAGTGGAGGGAGAAAGTAGGGAGAGAAGGAGGAAGTGTTACGTGATAGCTTGCAAGGTAGTATGGAGAAAAATTGGTAGGTCAACATCACTTCGGGAGGAAGGGCGGGGAGACATGTAAAGACTATGGATGGGCAAGCATGGATGACACACTTGAATGGCAAACTTGAATTTCAAGCCTGAATTACAAGGAACTAAATGACACCAGAACTCTTCAATCCTGGTAGCACGATGCATCGTCTTCAACATTTCCCTTCTTCACATAGCGACATGTGAATATCACGTCCATTGTCTCGAACCAGTAAGACTCATAAATACTCCTGGCTGCTGCATTGACTACGATAAGCTCCTTGCTACAAAGCTCAGGCCGCATGCATCATTTCTTAAAATTATGAAGACACTACCGCAATACATGCTCCTAAGTGCATTGCTCTTGAACAGCGCTCAGGCTTTTACTTTCCCCACAGACTCGCTTACAGTCACAAAAACCATATACCATACAACCGTGCGACGGCGATCTGGAGGCGTTCTGGTACATATTGGCTCTGGTGGCAGTCGCGAACCTCTAATGCCGCTGCACCTTATCCAACGGCGCAATGCCGACTCTTCTGTTGATCTCAACGACATCCATAAGGATGGAACCTCAAACCGTGTAGATTTAGAAGGGCTTGCAAAACGAAGCACTATTCTGTACGCTCTTCACATACCGTTTCATGAGCGGGAGGGCTACGTAGCCGTCTATTTGTCCAACACTGATGCCATACCGGTTTGTAAGAACGTATTAGATACACTGTATGAAGACAGTGCAAAGGTCTTCCTGGAGCTGAAACTCAATCCCGGCAACTCAACCACAAAGATTCCCGTTCGTAAAGACAAGGCTATCAACTTCTGCCAGAGCTTCCAGGAAGGTGAGGGCAAGGACGACGACAAATCCAACACAACCCGTCTTTCGAGCGACTTGGACACCACGACCGAGGCAGTGGAAAATAATACTTCCCAGTCAGAAAACGACGATGAAAGCAAAATCCCGAGGGCTTCGACGGCCTCGAAAGCTTACAAGTCGACTGTGCCGAAATCTACGGACGCGACTTTTGTGGAAGGCCATGCCACGGCGTCAGAGTCCGATTCTGCCCCGACAATTACATCTATGCCGAAGAAGACCACGAAGACTACATTGGCAAAATCTGATGAGCCAACCACCAAGCCAAAGAGTGCTGCACCGTCGACGACTGAAACTGATGACGAGTCGTCAACTCCAAGCCTGGATCTACTTCCTGCTTTCCAAACTATGGCGTCTTCGAAGATGTTTGAATTCTCCAGTAAAGCTGCAGAAAGCTCCATGTCGATGGCAAAGGAGTTAACCACTCAGACTGAAGTACCGAGGAAAGCATTTCATAACGACCCTGCCACAACCACATGGGAAATTGGATATGGACTTGAAGCCACACCCACAGACGACGTACCCACCATCACCGAACCATCGAGCACGACAGATGCTGCGATAGCAGCAGCGCGTGAGCCATATTTTAAAATGTCGAGTATGAATTCCTGGTACGATCATATCAACAACCACATGCGTACTGCGATTTCCCCTCCAGGAGACGCCACGGGCGCCCGAGTGTTTGAAAACACTGGCACCCCGAGACTAGCATTTTGGTGGCAACGTCATAGGAACAATGGCGCGTCGAAAACGCGCGATAACGCTCAAGGTAAAAGGCCGACTTGGTCGCGCGCAGCGAAGCCTCGTCCAAGCAGCAGTAGTACTCACAAGACAAACCCATTCAACACACCCATCCATGACCCCAAGCTAACCCTCCTCCCAAAAAGACCTACGCCCGCATGTATATCCATCTCCCTTCCCCCTCTTGCTAAGCCTGCCCTACCCTCTCTCGATGTGGATACCATCTCATTCTCCTTTCCCACGCCCATGCCCGCTCCTCATTACCCTTCTCCTTCGGACCCCGACCCATCGTCTGAGAACATGGCACATGAACCTGGCGCTCCCTCGTCGGCGTGGGGCCACGTTGCCGACCCGCGGATGCGCTGGACTGTAGCAGGGTTGTGGTTTGTAGCTGTGTTGCAGATATTGCTTGGAGTTTGGGAGTTTGTGAAGGGCGTTAGGGGAAGGAGGGAGTTAGGTTGGCAAGTGGGGAGAATGGAGTGGGTTGAGAGGAAGGTGAATAGGGCGGGGTGATGGGAGAATTTGAGCTGGGGACGGATTGGGGGAAGAAGTATGATCGTTGGGTGCTATTTGAGTTGATTTCTATATGTGTATGTGGAATCGGAGATGGTCTATTGGGTATCATCACGTGCGTTGTTGTTGTTGTACATGTCTACAACTCAGATCTCAAGTTAACAGAATCCTTGCGTCTTGGTGATTAATTACCACTTGTTCGTTTTCGAAAGAATATTTTCGACGCACGAGTTCAAACACGATCAGTCCAGCGCTGGTGCTGGGAACTTGGCGAATCGTGCCCATGAAGAAGTCTCTGTAAACATACTTTCTCCACCCACCAGCTCTTTTCGAGAGGAGTTTACATTGCGCAAATGTCTCCTGGTAGGCGTGGTAGTATCGCGACAGTATCCGCGACGGGCGATTTTGCTGATGAGCTTGGAAATCGAGAGCTTCGAGGCGGCGGTAGTGCACCTCTTGAACTTCTGTCAACGGGTGCATGATGAGCTGGGAGGTGATTGACGCAGAGATGCCGGCGAGGAGCAGGAAGATTGGTTCGAGGGTGTAGTGTGGGCGAATGATGGGGCGGTCATCGGTTTCGTCGGGCATGACTATTGCTTTTTCGAGGAGTGTGTCGCGGGTGCGTGTGCCGTAGTATTTGGTAACATAGGCGTAGTATGCTTGGCTTTTGACTGTTTCAAAGGTGCCGAAGAAGACTGCGGAGCCAAAGGCGTCTTTGAAGAAGCTGAGGGTCCAGCCAGCAAATATGCCCTGAAGACCGATCGAGCGCAGTTTGTGGCCGGCATAGTGCCACATGGTCTTGTACTTGCCATGCAGGATGTCCGCGGTTCGAAAACGAACTTGTAGCGCGTCGAACGGGGCGGCAATGACGGACTGGACACCTCCGGCTATGAGGCCCGCGGTGAAGGTCGTCGAGGGCGGCGGTGGGGGATATGTGCGCTTCGCCTGGTGCGAGGAGGGCTCATGCAGTGTGGACAGGTTGTGGAGGTATGCTGTGTAGAGGACGGCACCAATACTGCGGCTTGTCAGCCTCTGCCTGCGCGTGCCAGAGACTCGAAACATACCAAGTATTGGCCATGAGCGGTGGAAGCACCTGCTTGGGAAGGACTGCCCATCCCTCGGTCCTGATGGCGTGCACAAGCACAGCAGGCGTAGTCCTTCTCCACGACCACTTTCCGTCGGCGGTCACGTGTGGATTGATAGCTCTTGCATAGCCCATGTAGTCGATCCGACCGCGGAAAAAGGCCTTTACGGGGGCTCGGAAGTAGAAGGCGACCATGCGGGCGGCCACCGCTCGCATACCAGCCGCCTGCACGCCCGTCGCTGGGGCCTTGCTGGGCTGTTGCGGGCTGTCCGAGGGGCCATCTCCAGCGGAGGCACTGGAGCCGGCTGTCATCTAAGTGCACACTGCAGGCACTCCTGATGGCGAACGCAGTCATGACGGCACCAAGTCGGTAACAGGTGAGGGTAAGAGGCCACGTGGTGGCACGTGAGGTGCGCACGTGACATGGGTGAGAGCACGTGACGCGTGGAAGAGCACGTGACGCGTGAGAGAGCACGTGACGCGTGAGAGAGCACGTGACACGTGGGAGAGGCCCGTGCACCAGCGCGTCTCCCGCACATATCCACTCACTTGGTCGCGACTTTGACTGCCCGCCGCCGTCTCTCCTCCACCCCCTCCCTCCCGCCGCCGCCAGCGCCCCCAAAAGGCCCCCCCTCAACCCCCGCCTGCATCATGGCCGACGACATCGCCATCGACAAGCAGCTTTTCCACGAGCGCCTCGGCAGCTTGGTCGCCAAATGGAAGGCAGACAAGCGCTCGGGCGACCACCTCTTCCAGGGCGCGGGTTCCATCGCGGCCGTCGTGGGCAAACCGAGTGATCCCGGCAGCTATCTGAAGCCCGCGGCCTTTCAGGTGAGACTGACGATGCAAAGTGGACGAGTTGGGCGCCGACACTGATGGCAACAGCTATGGCTGCTAGGCTACGAGTTTCCCCACACGCTCTTCATCCTCACCCCCGACCTGCTCCAGATTGTCACGACCAAGAAGAAGGGTATGCTTGCGACGGCCGCGACAACTGGGCACATGCGCTAACCGCGGTGGTGCAGCTTCCTATCTCGAGCCTCTGAAGGGTGGCAAGGTCCCTGTCGAGATTCTCCTGCGCGGCAAGGATGCGGAAGAAAACCAGAAGCAGTTCCAGGCTTGCTTGGACACACTCAAGAAGGCGGGCAAGAAGGTCGCTGTGCTTAAGAAGGACACCTCGACCGGAGCTTTCGCCGAGGAGTGGAAGCTGGCACTGGCAGACGCAGGCTTCAAAGACGAGGACCAGGTCGACCTTGGCGTCATCTTGTCCAATGCGGCCTTGTCCGTCAAGGATGAGCGGGAACTGGTAGCTCTCACAGAGTTGACGCTGCCCTGACCATGGCTAACTTTCGCAGCGAGCCATCCGCGATGCCTCCCGCGCGTCGAGCGCCCTCATGACCAATTACTTCGTCGAGGAAATGTCCGACGTCCTCGATTCCGAAAAGAAAATCACCCACCGTGCCCTCGCCGACAAGGTCTCGAACAAAATCGACGACGCCAAGTTTTTCGAGAAGCAGAAGGTGTCGAAGAACTTGGACACAATGCAGCTAGACTGGTGCCTGCAACCGACGATTCAGAGTGGCGGTTCGTACGACCTCAAATTTGCCGCCGAGCCCGATGAGAACAACCTGCACGCAGGCGTCATCATCTCCGTCCTAGGTCTTCGTTACATGACATATGGTGCAATGGTAGGCCGGACCTACATGGTTGGCCCGAACAAGGAGCAAGAGACTGCATACAAGCTCCTTCTGGCCATCCACGATCTAGTCATCAAGTCTATCAAGGACGGCGTGGTTGCCAAGGACGTCTACAACAAGGCCCTCGCACACCTCAAGTCCAAGAAGCCCGAGTGGGTGGATCACTTCCCCAAGAACGTCGGTTACGGTATCGGTACGGAGAACAAGGACACCGCGCTGCTCCTGAGTGGCAAGAACGTGCGCGTTCTCAAGGACGGCATGACGCTGGTGGTGCAAACTGGCCTGCATGACTTGGAGAACAGTAAGCCCCAAGACAAGAAGAGTAAAACCTACTCGCTCGTGCTAGTCGACACTGTTCGTGTCAGCCAGAACGACTGTGCAGTCTTCACCAAGGACACGACTTCCGATCTGGACGCCGTCTCATTCTTCTTCGACGAGGAGGAAGAGGAGGCCAAACCCAAGGTGAAGAAGGAGCGCGCGCCTGCCATCGCACAAACCAACGTCAGCAAGACCCGCACGCGACACGAACGCACAACCAACCAAGACACCGAGAAGGAGGAGCAGCGACGAGCTCATCAGAAAGAGTTGCATCACAAGAAGCAAAAGGAGGGCTTAGAGCAGTACAGCGAAGGCGCCAAGTCCCTGAACGGCACCGAGGAGAAAAAGTTCAAGAAGTTTGAGTCTTACAAGCGCGACAATCAATTTCCTCCATCCGTCGCAACCCTAGAAATCGTGGTCGACAAGAAGAATCTCACCGTCCTTCTACCCATCATGGGTCGGCCCGTTCCCTTCCACATTCATACCATCAAGAACGCCTCGCACACCCCCGAGGCCGACTTTACATCTCTGCGCATCAACTTCCTATCACCAGGTCAAGGTGTTGGTAGGAAAGATGATCAGCCTTTCGAGGACCCCAATGCACACTTCATCCGAAGTCTTACCTTCCGCTCGCACGACGTCGATCGCATCGATCAGATCACCAAGGATATAACCGACTTGAAGAAGGATGTTGTACGACGTGAGACCGAGAAGAAGCAGATGGAGGACGTTGTTGAACAGGACAAGCTCATCCCGCTGAAGACCCGCAAGCCATTCATGCTCGACCTCATCTTCATCCGACCCGCGCTTGACGGTAAGCGTATCCCTGGAAGCGTTGAGATCCATCAGAATGGTTTGCGATACGTTCACGGCAATGGCACAGCGAAGATCGATGTGCTCTTCAGCAACATGAAGCATCTGTTTTTCCAGCCTTCACAACACGAGCTCATCGTCATCATTCACGTCCACCTCAAAAATCCAATTATGCTCGGAAAGAAGAAAACCAAGGATGTCCAGTTCGTCCGGGAAGCTACCGAGATGGCGTTCGACGAGACGGGTAACCGTAAGCGTCGCCACAAGTTTGGCGATGAAGAAGAGTTCGAGCAGGAGCAGGAAGAGCGCAGGCGGCGTGCGGCTCTCGACAAGGAATTCAAAAACTTTGCCGAGAAGATCGCGGATGCAGCGCGAAGTGAGAACGTCAGCGTCGACATCCCGTACCGCGAGCTCGGCTTCAACGGTGTACCGTCACGATCCTCGGTCCTCGTGCAGCCCACTACCGACTGTTTGGTGCAACTCACCGAGCCTCCATTCACCTGTCTCACACTCTCCGAGATCGAAATAGTACATCTCGAACGTGTACAGTTCGGTCTCCGAAACTTCGACATGGTCGTTGTGTTCACGGACTACAACCGCCCGCCAGTGCACATCAACACGATTCCTGTAGAGTCGCTCGACCCCGTCAAGGACTGGCTCGACTCGGTCGACATTCCTTTCACCGAGGGACCGCTCAATTTGAACTGGGCCACCATCATGAAGACAGTCACATCCGACCCGCATCAGTTCTTTGCAGACGGCGGATGGTCGTTCTTGTCCACGGAATCAGACGATGAGGATGGCGAGGAAGAGGAAGAAGAGTCAGCCTTTGAAGTTTCAGAGTCCGAACTCGCCATCTCAGACGAGAGCAGCGAGGAGAGCGACTTTGACGAGCATGCATCTGAAGACATGAGCGACGAGGGCAGCGAAGACGAATTCAGCGAGGGCGAGAGCTGGGACGAATTGGACAAGAAGGCCGCCAAGAAGGATAAGGAGAGCACGCACCTTGAAGATGAGGACGATGGCAAGGGCAAAAAGAGGAAGCGATAGACTACTCGCTTGGCATTGGCCGTGCATCTTTTTCTTCGAGATTGAGTAATTTTTCTTCGTGTAAGAGTATCTAATTTGGCCCCAGCGTCCTGGATGCGGTGCAGGAACAACGAGCATCTGTAGTTTTTGCTAGCTGACGTAGCAAATTGAGCAATGCTGACTTCTATGACATCAACCACATCTTCACGCTACCATATCTTCGTGTAAATCTGATGTGACACATTTTGATCGATGTCTCGTTCAGTCTACTCCGTAGTGTTGAGCTGTTATACAGGAACGTGACGTGCCTTGCAACTAAAACTTCCTGCATAAACCATTTTCTACACCACCACGCTCTTTCGAAGAGAGTTCGACGGCTGCTACCCAGTTTTCTTTGTTTTGTGGGTCTTGCAATGACTTTTTTAATCACCAGATGCGGGGTTAGGGGTATACACCATGTGGTTCGCAAATAGCACGACGGTCAACGCGGAACTTGAGTGCATTGTCCTGAGGTCGACACTCCTTCGTCACGAGAGAGAGGTAAGCACTGACGAAGATGTTCCGTCACCAGCGATTTGGATGTATCGTTGGCAACGGGGCCGTACGAAGTAGCGTAGGTCGAATTGGCCAGGGGTAGCCGTAGTACGGCGGCCCCGTTGCTAACGCTGTGAAACAGTAGTAATTGGCTAGATGTCACTCCACAAGTACGAGCAATGTGCAGATTGGTGGTGGGTCATAACGTTTTTCATGTTCCGCAGAATATTCTGAATAGGAAGCAATCCATGCTAACGATGGTAAGAAGATCTGATTCCCGAAACTGCCCGCCATCTGGAACACTCAGGAGCTGGAGCTGGGTCGTGGCCTGGTAATAGTAGTCGTCCCCGTGCGCGTCAAGACCGAAGTCAAGGTCACAGTAGTTGTCGGCTCAGAGTCTGACGGGCTACTGCCATTAATTTGTCAGCCATGTTCAGGCATAAATCAAGGATCTCAAGTACCTCGTCGGTTTGTGCACGACGGTCTTGGTGACAAAAAGAGTCGAGGTTCCGCCGTTGACAGTGGACTCAGAACCTGTAGGCGACTTCCTCCCTGTGCTAGTACTTTCAATTTCTACTTCAGTCTCCAATAACAACGTCGTAGATAGGTCGATGGTCTCGATTGTGTCTGTGAACACTGCCTGCAGTGTAGCTACAATCAATGTGCCAGGTCCGGACACAGTAGCAGTAAACCCGATGGGTCGAGTAGTGGTAAGTGTCCTAGTCACCATAACGATTTCCCACACTTCCTGGTACCGGCTACATTCCAGATCTCCATTGTCGAGGACTTTGCATATCTTGACATCGACATCTGAAGGTGTCTCGCCTGCTGTCAGAGATTGCCACGGCGCAAGCCAGTATGTGAAGCTCTTCCTGACGGACGGTGCAGGCGTGATGAGAGATGCATTGCTTGTGATTGGCGTTGGCGTTTCCAAGGCGAAGCCACACTCGGTTGAGAACGTCACTTCTTGATTACAATCTGTGACGGTGATTTTCGACGCCAGTGCCGTCAATGTGGTGGCGCATACGGTGGTCAAGATGGGCGCATAGACAGTCTCGCAGCTGGCAGTTGCTGGGCTAGTTGCTGAGATGCTGGTCGAGGCATTGGTGCTGATGTTTAGGAATGGTGCGTCGGGCGAAGGAACATATTGGATAGGAGGCAACACACACCAGGTCATCTCAGGGACATATGACGTGAGGACCTGGCTCTGTGAAGTCACCTCAATCGGGGCCGCATCAGGTGACGGAAATACGATGCTGTAAATCGTGCGCGTGCTCGATGATGTCGAGCATTGTTGCACCTGTGTCGTTGTGAATAATTCTGTGGTAGTATAGTTGACCGTTAACGGCTCAGTGACGGTCGCCACGCTGGCTTGGGGGACTGCAATGGCTTGAGTGACATTGAGGACCTCGTGTGGTAAACCATGAAGGTCTGCGGTCAGTCCAGGTGATGAACGTAGAAGCGTCAGAAGAAGAATGGCGGACGCATGCCGTTGGACAGGATTCGACATCGTGGCTATGTAGATGGATCGTGTGTGCTTGAGATATTGTGAAAAAGGATTGGGATGGTCAGATAGTCAAAACATTTGCGAGTTGGGAGGCAATCCTGGGGCTATGGGCTGTTGACGCGAACACGCGTGGAATGAACGCCACCACGCGAGTTGCCCTTACTTGCTGGCACCACTATCTGTAACAAACACTTTCCCCAATATTGTGCTTGAAATTTGGCCCAAATTTCAATCGTGCGTGGAGCTTGGGCTAGAAACGTGGATTATGGGAAACAGCTCCCACCTTGGGAAAGCCATACAGTGACCCGTTGAGCAAGTCATTGTAACTTTTGTCGTGAGTATACCCGAAAGTAAAAGGGGACCATCACTTGATGGTGTTGAGGTAAGGAGTCACAGAGCAACGCAAGGGTACGGAGTGGTTCGCAGACGACAGGTGCCTGGTGGTGCAGGGACGCGACGTGGTTAGTCAGCAGTGGTATTTGCCGTCATCCCTGTCCCCGTGGTGACAACTGCGAAACGCTGTGCTCTTTAGCATGTTGGAGAATATTCATGAATTCTTAATCGGTCTTGACGTCGGGAACAGCCACCTAGTAGCCGAAATGTTGCCTGACAATGTGCGGGGGGCCCACACCAGGCCCCTCCGTCGCTTTCCCGGTCGTGGAAATGCCGGAGCAGAAACGCGGTAGTTGACGTGATCTCTGCCATGATGCCTATATATCCAAGCCACCACTCGAAACTAGATGTATTGCACATCTCAAGTTCCTAGGATTCTTCCCAGCATTGGCACACGCATCTATGGCTTCTTCGACACCAATCAAGCTTGTGGTTCTAGACGACTATCACAACCTTGCAGAAAAGCATTTCGGACACATTGACCGCTCCAAAGTACATGTAACAGTCTTTCGTGACACGCTCCCAGCATACTCGCACCCCAAAACCAGCGATGCCGACCGTAAAGCACTCGTCGACCGTCTCAAACCGTTCTCTGTGATATCCACGATGCGCGAACGCACCGCATTGACGGGTGATCTACTCGCCCAATTGCCCAACCTCGAAGTCATCCTCGCCACTGGCGGCAAATTCGAGAGCTGGGACATGAAAACAATTGGAGAACGAGGCATAAAAGTCTGCGCAGCGCCTGGAAAGGGCAGGACAGACGGCAAGGGCAGTGGGCACTCCCTACAATCATTGCCAGTGAAGCATGGCGGTGGTCATCCCACAACACAGCAAGTCTGGGCGCTGATATTGGCGTTGGCGCGCAACGTAGCCGCCGATGACGCGGTAGTGAAGGGTAAAGGCGTCAAGCCAGGATGGCAGACTGAGCTTGCCATCGGGTTGCTTGGTAAGACACTAGGCTTGGTAGGTCTGGGGAGGATAGGCTCGCACGTAGCAAGAGTTGGTGTGCTTGCATTCGGCATGAAGATCGTTTGCTGGAGTGCTAACTTGACGCAAGAGAAGGCAGATGCCTTGGCTGAAGAAGCAGGACTTCCTGTCACGGAAGGAGGTAGGACTGGCAATACCGAAAAGACATTCAAGGTTATTAGCAAAGAGGAGCTGTTCAGATCGGCTGATGTTGTGTCTCTCCATTACGTGCTCAGCAACCGATCGAAGGGTATCGTTGGCGCGCAAGAGCTGGGGTGGATGAAATCTTCTGGCCTGCTGATTAATACCTCAAGAGGACCCCTTGTCGACGAGACAGCGCTGATCGACACGCTTCGTAATGGTCGCATTCGTGGAGCTGCATTAGATGTTTACGACATCGAGCCTTTGCCTGCGGACAGTCTTTGGCGAAACGAGGACTGGGACGTGGAGGGCAAAAGTCGAGTGTTGCTAACACCGCATATGGGCTATGTTGAAGAAGGTACCTTACAGACATGGTTTGAGGAGACAGCAGAAAATTTGGAAAGAATCGTCGAGGGCAAAGAGCTCTTGCACTGCATCATCTAAGGAGGATCTTCGCTCGTGCCGTGCCTACGTCCGGGTGGAGCATCTATCACAACAAAAAACGTGGTTTTGCTTAGGCATTCGTCGCCTATCTTCTAGCATCCATTGCTTGTCCCCATCCTGACACCCAAGATTTTCAAGCCAGCCACAACTCAAACGTCGTAGCATTCATTGACGTCGGTCTGATCCTTCAACATCTTGGATTGCTTGCAGATCACTTCTCCGCTTTTCTACCAGATGCCCGGAGATCAAATAAGGCAATCAACGAGCATGTTCGTAAAGCTTGTAATTCCTCGTGCACGACGGGACAATCAATATGCACCGTGGACTTCTTGCCCAACCATGCCTCGAGTCCGATCGTTCATGTCAAGACGATGCTCCTTTCGCCGTATAACACAGACCCGACTCCTGCAACTCAACACACTCAGCGACAACGACAGAGTTCCACCCAATCAACTATCTGGCCCCAACAGCTATCCGTCAGTGGCCCTCACAAACTCACTGACCTAAATTCTGCGCTAAGATACGTTGGCCCCCGTTCAGCGTCTCGAGAGGGCAACGACATCACTTTTTCGTGCTCAACAACTTCACCGGTTGTACAATGGTTGAACTCAGGGATGTAACACGGGAAGCAGTGAATATGAGCAGAAGTGGAACATATGGCTGCATTTGAGCCTTATTTTGGCGCTTGGAGATCAGGGGGGTTTGTACGCGATGTTGGGGATCATGAGAGGTGTATTCTTGGACGGTGTTGCCATAGGTGTGTATGAATCCAATCTCGCGATCGATTGATGCCACACAGTCTATACATTCTTCTAAAATTTTGACCCTGTAGCATTCATCCCATCTTGTCTTCGGCATTCTGTTCCGCAACAAGCCCTTTGACTTCATTCAAGCTCTCTTTGCGACCCCGAGTTATGCCGCCAAAACAGTGTAGATGTGGGGACGCTACAGCTCCTCGCAACGTTCGCTATCAATCTCCTCCAGCGGCACAGATGCCTATCACCCTTCGCAAAGCCAGCGCCCTGCTGTCGGCCCGCCGCAGTAAGGGACCTCGCAGCCGATCCAATGCACCCCGGCTTCAATGCTCCACGCGTCCACCACGTCATGGCATCCCTGAAGCCCCTCGTGGTAATCCTGCGAAGAATACTCGCCAGCAGGCAGCCCCAAAGCAAAATATGTAGAAAACTCAAAAGATTCAAATACGCAACATGCAAAAAGCCCAAGAAAAACAGCAAAAGCCGCGCGAAAGACTCAAGAGACACGAGCCAAAGCCGTTCAAAGAGAGCAAAGGACTCACATTCGCTACCAGTAGCAAATCTTACAATCCCAACAAAAAGTCTTCATTCACAAAGCAGCAATCCAATCTGCACAGAGATCTTGAAGCCCAATGGACTGCCAAATCCCAACAACGGACCAAAGAAGCCCAACGATTCGAAACTGAACATCGCAACCGCATCGCCCCCGAACAAAACAATCAATCAGGATGCGAACGTGCACACGCGACCAGTATGAGCGCGACAACTGGGAATACAATGTCGCTGAGAACAGTGCGTCAAGCGCGAAGCTTGGGAGCGCAATCATCAAGCTCGGATCGAGTACGAGCGACGCATGTTGGAAAAGACAAGCGGTACGAAGCAGCTAATGCCGACAAGGAAAACAAAGGACAATGAAGACGCGTGGAAGAAATCGACTGCTGTGGGATTTGGGCTGGGGCTAGCAGGTGGTGCGACGGCGATTGCGTGGGATCAGTTTGCGGATAGTGAAGGGCAGTATTGTCTTGATGATGATGATGATGATGATGATGATGATGAGGTTCATGTGGATGCGGATCAGTATGAATACACGTATGATAGGGCGTACGCTGATATGCAGGAGTGTAATGAAGGGGACAATACCGAGGCGGGGGGTGGGTTTAGAGGTGAGCCGTACCCGAGCCATAATAGTTATGCTGCAACTGAAGAGGAATACCATGAAGATTGCTGCGGCAATTGTTGTGGTGAAGATGAGAATAGCGAGCGTTCACAGTGCTGCTGGTCTCCTTACACGATTGGGATTGTCCTCTTATTTTACTGCATTTACGCTACCATTGTTTAGACTATACAGTACGCCTGAATGCTTCTTCAACCTCTCGTGAGGTCCCATCTTCTCAGTCGATATCCGAGAGGTCGCCGCCGATGTATTACCCAGGACGGATCTATTGGCCATTCGCATGATTTCACGATAAATTGGTGACTTGATACATACTCGATCAGCAAACCGGCCTATCTGAGATTTGATGTTCTGCAAAGCGCTGTGAAGGGCCATTCTAAAATGATAAACTGCGTTTTGAGGCTCTGCGGGATCAGCTTTCGGGTCTGCCAGTCGCATTCGTTTCATGGCTCGGCAAGCTAGGTACCGTATGTTAGCGGGACTCCAGCAGGGGAAGCTATTGCGCTTACTTTCGATCACAGAGTCCGAATGTATAGTAGAGTATGATGGTACTACAAGTTCTGTCACGAAATCTGTTGACAACTGGTGTAAGTTTGGCGATGATCGCTTGCGCTTCTTGTTGAGACCTGATGTGAAGCTTCTGATAGCTTTGGAGTGCGCCGACGTCCTGTCGAGAAGCACGATATGTTTGGCTTGGAAGTCGCGATTCTCTTGAATCAGCCTACTCAAACTCTTTGCGACCATTTCAGCGCCTCTTTTACCTACGCGACGGTAGAAGTTGAACCGTAGATCAAGGTACTCATGAGACGGATGGCGACGCTCACTGTTGGTAGGCACCGATTCGTCGCTCTCTCTCTTTTGTGGTGCGATCCAAACTATAGCGTCCTTCTCTTCATCGCGCCTGAGAAAATTTGGCTTCTGGCCCTCTGGCTAAAAGGGATACTCCTTTATCTTTTTGAGCATAGCTATCGAGGAGAAGTCTTGAAGTGGCCGCAACTGCTCCAACGCCCACATCAGAGCGCTTGTGAACGATGCTTCTCCTGGCTCCGTGGTGACGCCTATTAGGGGTCCACAAGCTGCTAGACACTGGAACGGTGCCTTTCAAGGGGGACGGTGCACCAAATTCCCAAAACATCCGGCATAGCAGCAATCAAATATTACGAGCACATCAGCACTGCTAGCTCTGATGTTATGCTCAGCGCTCGAACATGCAACGTTGTTTCTTTGCTTCTCATCGTCGCTGTGCTGCGAATCTGGTCTTGGGCATGTTAGCAATCTATTAGTCGTTTGAGACGCTCAACTAACCCGTTGAAGGCAACAGTATTATTCTCGTAGAGACCATGTCTAGCATAATAGAATATCAACAAGGTATTTTGCTAAAAAATGGGGATGACCAAGCCTTGTGCTACCGCGAGCTCTTTGGTCCCCATGCCACAACGCATAGACAGCTCCTGAAAGACAATGAGGCCGCATATTGTTTCCATGATCATCACCCTAGGATAGAGTAGTTAAGCAACAGAAAAAATTGACAACAGCACCAACAAAATATTTACGTTTCTTGTTCTCGTGATTCTAGACCTGCTCACATATCTGCTCTATCATATAGTCCACGATATTGGAACTCGTCAAGCGTGTTTAATGTGCATTGGGACGCTGCTCGTCTTCACGTTAGCATTTTCATCGACATTTTCCTTGTTCACCAAGGCACGGAGGCACGAGATTCGCGCTACAGCAGCTACTTATCGGGCGGTTCTCGTGGTCTTTCTAGGAAATGTCGTTCCTCCTGGTGCAGGATCATTTGCTTCACCAGGCGTTAATGCTTTTGGTTAGAGTATAACGTACTACAATGACAAAGTATTGTCGAAAGTTTAAATCATCGTACAGTCTGCCCCCGGCAGGATAAAATTGAAGCAAATCCGAGGCATTTATGATCGTGGATACTTGCCCTAAGCCCCTCAGGTGTGGCGATGGGTGCAGTCATTCAATTTGGTGAACCACTACAAATATCCGACCCCATCTCAACCGTTTCAATTTGGTTTATCCTCGCCCAGAGTTAGCACCCACATTCAAGCATCGAATAGTCTTTCGTTCGTTATATGAGGACGCTGCTCCTTGCCGATAGAGTAAAGATTTCGAGTCGAGCAGCTTAGAGATTCGCTGCCATGTCATACGTGACTGTAGGCCCAACGATAGTCTTTTTTTCGACCGTGAGCGACGCCGCTCACATGCAATTCGTCAGAAGAAACAAACGTTAATCGCGCTGACGATTGCCTTCCATACCGGTATTGAATGTGAAGAGTGGGTCTTGGCTAATGGTGCATGGCCCCAACAGAGGCGCAGAAGAGTTGTCTTGGGTTTTGGTGGCTCGATCGAAGCCGAAAAGCTCTGGCGGTAAGATGTCCTGCAGCTGAAGCCTTTCCACTACTTTTTCGCTGGCCCTCTCACAGACATGGATCATGCCGGCGATTGCAGTCTCAGATAAGGATATGTTGTCATAGTGTTGCTGCGTCGGCTGTTGTTGTGGAAAATAGCTTCTGGCTCCCTTCCCAGACGATACAGTCAAGGCCTGCAGTTCGGAACTGATGTTGCAGATTTGCAGAATGCGGTCGATTGTCTCGAATAAAGATGTACCGCTGTATCGCGCAATCTCAACTGGATTATGCTGTGGCTCGTCGGGCGAAATGTTGGCAAGAAAATTAAGACTTGTAAGAGCACCATGCCGTGCGCATTTCGTGTGAAATCGAGTCCATGAAGACGGACTTGGCTTTGTTCATGGCCTTCACTTTGAGACATCGTACTTGACCTGTTTTGGCGCGAGTGAAGCAATGATCCGAACTGCCGTTCGCTGCACGTACTTCCCAATATTATCTCGTTATCCTCGTGTATGCGAACGTTTAGCCGTAGCGACTTTGATCCAAGGACTCGCAAGGAGTCCACGGCCTAGATAGCCGTTACACAAAGTCTCCAGCCTAGTCTCCAGCTCTGGAACTATCGGAACGCGAACGCCATGTGTAGGCGAGATAGAGCGATAAGACACATATCCAGGTCTAGATGCGTAGGAGCTGAAGGCGTGTGGCACCCATATTACCTCGAGAGGCGTGGTCTGGATTGATTGGTACGAATTCGGTGTGACCCGGGTGGGCGAACAACGTGGACGGATTTGCCGAGCGGAAGGACGAATCGGCATTGCTACTTGCGGTTAGAGATGGGCTGATACCGTAAGCGAGCCCAAAAACTTGTATATTCCGTCACATACTAAATTAATACCGTACACAGTATCGTAAGTATCGTAACGCTAACCATAAGAAGAAGAAGTAATTAACTAGGACCTGTTTACCCTAACTAATAAGCAGCTAATAAAGCACATTGCTTATTAGTTACTTATTTATATCTACCTCTTTAACTTACCTTTCCTCTACTGTATGTGCTGTAACATAACTATAAGACGCGTTGTAGAACAGATTGCTAAGGAGGCTAGCAGTACGAAATTAGGACGCGACATAAACTAGTCGTGCGCAGCTTCAGAGACAAGCCATTGTTACCAAGATTCAGGAGCTGTATATTTAGTATCGTATCGTAACTGTATCTGATACTGTATACTAAGCGCCCATCTCTAACCACGGTCATCCGCTCCGCAGGCGAATTGGAAACCCGCACAGCGCCAAGGATTCCCTTGCCGGTGCCAAACCACACGCATGGGACTTGTCGAACTCCAACCTAATAATACATGATACCCCGGTTTCTACCGTTTAACCGGGATATCATCTGGCCATGTGGCAACAACGCTGCTCCAAACATTCCTTCTCCACCTCCACCTCCACCGGCCCACAGCGCTTTGTACAGATGTACATACCACCATGGCCGTAGAAGTCCAGTACATAACGCATAGCTCCGGAACGCAGGCCTGCGCTTGACAGGGATGAAAATAAAGTGGGAATTGCGTCTGCCACTACTTTGTATGGTATTGTGCAATCTGCACAATTGATGAAGGACATGCGAGGGATGGGGTGCGAGGTACCACGCCGACAAGTTCTCCGGGGCAGTACATAGCGCAAACGTGTCTGGTGTTTAATTATAGATGGATAGGCCGTGTTGATTGCTGCTTAAAAACGGGGCTTGTCGCATGTTTGGTTTTTCCATGTTGTGCATACAGACGGGATCTTTTGATGTTACTGTGAACTGTCGCGACGCTAAAAAAATAGACCGTTTTTACCTATCCTGGACCGGGGGATTCACCTGCACCTCCACCTCTACTTCCTCGATCCGATCAAGACACCGCTTCCCTACCACATACCACGTTGGACACCCCATCAAGGACCGCCTATCCCGCACTATGAAGCTCTCCGCCATCATTGCGCTCGTCTCGGCAGCCGTCGTGCTCGTGTCCCCTGCAGCCGTACGCTAAACTCATATTGCACAGTTGCGCATCGCTAACGTTCTAATAGGTCAGTCAGCACGTCCGCGCAGAAGGCAACACCGTCTCCCCGCTCTCTTGCGTCGAGTGCCCATGTGAAGGTTTCGAAGGAGTCTGCAGATGCGCAAGTGTACCACGCACCTCGCGAATTATTCATGCTGACGATACCAGATCCCCAACGGTTGCTGCTGCTCTTAGGCGTACTCGGGCGCACCCAGGAGTTTGTAAGAGGCACAAGATGATCTGCATTCAAAGGCGTTTTGGATTCTGGCGTACATTTCGGGGGCGAATAAGAGCAGAGATTGAATACTAGGACAGTGATACCGCCCTGTCCTAGAGCAAGAATCATGAACATCAGTCGTGTGCGCATCAGCAACGATGTAGAACTTCACTTCACTTGACGCGCATCTGCGCTCTTTCCAGCGTCCTCCAATTGCTCCTCTGGCCTGATCCATTTCCGGAACACGATCGTCATGATGCCGCCAATAGCGACCTGAAATGCTTGGAAAATGATGGCGGGAATCTGCAACTTGGACTGCTCGACCGGAGTGGTATTGATGTACATGACCGAGCTGAGCGGCACTACCATTGCGAGCGCCTTCGCGGGACAACAATAGCAACAAGCGATAACATCCTTCTTCGGGAGCCAAATCATGGAAGCCGAGAAGCAGATGGCCAACCATATCATGTACAGTGCAATCGTGATAAACACGATGAATGCAATGTTCGAAGGCTTGACCGTCTTGAATGCGCCGCTTTGGAATGCCTGGTCGAACGTTTGCCAGATTAAAGTAAGCAGCGCGATTTGAGAGAGCTTGATGATCCTCCACTCGAAGAAGACCTTGTTAGTCTGCTTCGGGAACAGCTTCTGCACTACCTGGCCAAGGAACATGGGCACGAAGAGCGACAGCCCCAGCTGCATGAAGACACGGCGGTATATCTCGCCATAGCCGTCGCCGTGGACAAGGACTTTGCTGTACCAGGCTCCCGAAGATAGGTACATTTGAAGGATAATAGGCGTCAAGAAAGGGCAGAGGAATTGGCCAATGACTGATTGAACCACAGTGAGCGCGGTGTTGCCGTGTGCCTGTCTCGTCATAACGACGTTCGAGTTCATGGTCGTCGGTACGCTCCCAACGAAGAGAAAGCCGATAAGAAGCCACGGATCCATGAAATCGGGATTCGTTGCGCAAAGACTGACAATGGCAAAAGTCGCAGCCGAACAGACGAGGTAGCATTGGAGTTGGACGAAAGCGTGTAGCTTCCATCGCATCGAGTTTGTTAGTAAGATGAAGGTCTCCAGTGTACAGCCGTTGATGAAAAAAATGACCGAGACGGACAGGTATGTGATGACCGTTCGCTTGGTTCGTTGCTGTGATGCAGGGACCTGGACTTGCGATGCGAGGAGAATGACTGCTGCCATGGCGATGAGGAACCACTGGTCACAAATGAACCATGTCAACCACTCCAGCACCTTTGCACTTTTGGATTTCGCGTCCTTGGTAGGTTTATCGTTCTTGCAAGTCATGGTGGAGTGTCCTTGTGACTGTAGCATCCGGAAATGTAGCGGACGTAAGAACTATGTGGTATCGGCAACGGCGCACGTGTGCGGACGATGCCGGTTCGGAAAAGCGGCCATGTCGGAAACGGCCCTGTCGGAAAAGATGCTAATACGGCTTCCAGGGAGGTGAGAGTGACTTTCTCTCGACTTCGAACAACACAATAATCATCATCGCCGACTGATCAGCATGACAGCTCCGGTATCACCCGAAGAACGGAGGAATTTCGTTTGGGCTCGCGTGCACCAGGATCTGATTCGCCATGCGATGCCGGACTCTCGCTTCCATTTTGACTTTTTGTCGTTCACGCCCGACTTCCGAGGCTCAGCTGCAGCCATCGATCGCGTGTTTGACTTTCCATGCTATCGAAATGCGCGCACTCTTCTCATCACGTCTGACAACAGCCTCGAGCGGTTGCGGTTTCAGGCGCTGAGAGATGGGAAGAAGGTGTTGGTGGGGACGTACAGGCTACGAAGAGGATTCGTGCTACTTGATCCTGCAAGAATAGCCGAGGAGAATTTTGCGATGGCAGCATGCTTGGATGGCATGGAAAAACCAGACATGGGAAGAGCTCTCAGCCTTGTGCAAATACGGGATGAAGGCCTGGTCATTGACATGTGTGCCACTGGCGGTCTCGTGTTCAACGAGCGCGGAGTCACCCTCTACCAAGGCTCTGCACTATTCGAAGTGCAGTGGGCTTTGCTACAGGATATAAAAGTGCTGGGAGTGTCTGCACGTGTCGTTGCCGTCGCGCACTCATGTCAGGTGGTCGATGAAGTATCGCTAGGTCTGGAAGAGACGAAAATGAGCAAAGCCGGCGAAGTACAGTGTGATTTGGTCGTCACGCCAGCGAAAGTCTACGAAGTGGAGGCGGCTGTCAAGCCAACTACCGGCATCCATTTTGATACAGTGGGCCTGGAGGCGCTGAACAACATACCACCGCTGCAGGAGCTCAGAGGCATACGTACGATGGAGCAAATTATGACAAAAGGGGGATTCAGTCCGGGGGCCAAAGTGGTTGAAGACCAGCCAAAGGCACCTACGGCCGAAGAGCAAATGGGCATGGACATGGTTGCCAGATTATTGAAAGGCTACCGGGAGAGTGAGCATGTGGGCTGAACTGGAAGGCTGATAGCGAGTATCCAATTATCTCATACATGATTCCGCCCCGCTTACTTTTCCGCGCTAGAGAACCCCAGGACTCCAGAGCCAACCAGCAAGCAGGAATAAGCTCAGAGCCCCACCCCCGCTGTCGGACCAATCAGGGCACAGGAACACGCGGACATGATTGGCGCAAAAACTCTAGAGTGGGGCACCGGAGTTGTTTCTGGTGGCCTGAAGTTATTCCAGGGCTGTGGTTGGTCCTCGAGTCCTGGAGTTTTTCTTTAGCGCTGGAGATCATTTTGCTAGCGGGGGTCCTGGTACTCCGTCCTCCGTATCCAATATGATAGAGTCATGTGACGGTGTAACCGCACCACCACCACAACCTGATTCGCCATGCGATCCCAGACTCCCCACAAGTGACTCGGTGCTGTCGAGGCCGCCACCCCCACCACCATGATGGTGCGACTGACGCCGCTGCGCCTGCTGTGTGCCGCGCTGGTGCTCGCCGCCTTCCTACTCACCACCTTCACCCTCACCGCGCACAGGGCGCGCCGGTACCATGTTGCCGGCCCTGCGCCCGGCGTGCCCTTGGGCCACGGCTGCCCGCCCTTGGCCGCCACGATTGTGCTCAAGCTCGGCGCCGGGCAGGTCCACACGCAGCTGCCGCGCTATCTCGGCCGGCTGGGGCGTTGCCAGCAGGACCTGCTCCTCTTCTCGGACCGCAAGGACCGCTACCACGGCTTCGACATTGCCGACGCCCTCGCCCACCTGCGCCCCGAGTACAGGTTCAACAACGCCGACTTCGACGTCTACGACCGCATCCAGGCCGGCAACGTGACGGCCGACACGACGCACGAGGGCCGCCGCCTCGACAAGTACAAGGCCCTGCCCATGCTGGAGTGGACCTCGTACATGCGCCCCGACTCGCCGTGGTTCGTCTTCGTCGAGCTCGACACGTACGTCAACTACGACAACCTGTTCCGCTTCCTGGCCCCCTTCAACCCCACGTCGGCGCACTACTTTGGCGCGCCCGTGTGGCCCAAGAAAAAGGCTGCCTTTGCGCATGGCGGCAGCGGCTACGTGCTGTCACGCGGCGCCCTGCAGAAGATCATGGCCCTGGGGCGCATGTTTGGCGAGAACAAGCACTTCCCGGGCACGCACTTCTTCGGCCAGGACGTCAAGAACAACTGCTGCGGCGACCAGGTGCTGGCCCAGGTGCTGAAGAAGAGCGGCGTGCCTCTGCGCGGCTACTGGCCCATGTTCAACCGCGAGCCGCCCTCCGGAGTGCGCTTCAACAAGGAGCAGTGGTGCGAAGCCGTCATCACACTGCACCCCCTCCACGACGACGACTTCACTGCGCTCAGCCAGTGGGAAGACGCTCGCAAACACCCCGAGCGCCCGCTCATGTTCGAGGAGCTCTACACCATGGCCGAGCCCACCATACAAGAAAAACGCGACGACTGGACCAACCTGTCCCAAGACAAAACATACCAACAAGGCAGCACCCCCGCCAAATCCTTTGACAAATGCCACCGCGCATGTCTCCAGGACGGCAGCTGCATGCAATTCGAATACACGGGCCTCGAATGCCACCTGGAGCACTCGATCCGCCTGGGCCATCACAAGCCGCCCGACGGCGAGCGCAAGTCCATGTCTGGCTGGATAACGTCGCGCATCGCATCCTTCAAAAACGCACACTCGCCGTGCCAGGACGCGCACTTTGTTCATTCCAATCCTTGACCGGTCATCGCTGTACTTGCCTGCGACATGTCACCGAGAGCGATTCGACGACATACCACATGAAGATTTACATCCTTTGTTGTACCATTTTACCGCATTGTACTGGCGTTTGATACCCACAATTGCCGCGTCACACCTATCTGCCGGTCCCGCTTTGTACATACTCTGCCGCTTTGGCGCTGATTTGCCTGCTTTTCCGGCGTGCTTGGACCGCCAAGTCTCATCTTGGCTGTATATAGATGCGCAAGTAGTACATGGACATGCTGCTGCCGTGCAATGAAGACGGAATGCCATGTATCATGGTCGCGGAATAATGTAACGATCATTTTCGTGCCATGCTGTAACTGCTTCAGGTGGTTGCACAAGGACTTCCGATTGGAATTCGGAATCGCGTTGGATTGCTGATGGGTTAGTTATTTGGCGTCGGCGAAACGCTAGTCAGACTGCGGCAGGTGGGGTGAATGAATCACCACTACTCATCATGGCTCGTGCACAACGTCGTCGTGGGATGGCATAGCGGCTGCCTGGAAAGGTAGTGTATAATAACTTGTATCTGACAGTGTGCACCTTCTGTCCTGAGCTTCCTAAGAGAGAACTTGAAAACAATGTCTTCTCACTCCAAAGCAACCTTTATCCAAATTCCCGAACCTCAAGGCCAACAACAAACCCTGCCTACCGAGCCCTCCGCCCGCATCCCAGATGAAGAAATACGCATCGAATTCTGCACACCTTTTGACGCTGAGAAGATAGTTAGTTGAACATGTCCCGAGTACGCCCATGTTTTTGGAGAGTGCGCCCTCGGCTAGGGCCGTGTATATGCATTGTGGCTTTGTCGAGTGTGGCAAGGTGGCCATGGTGAGGTGGGGGCCGGGCGATGTGACTGAGAAGGTGGAGAGGGAGAGGAGGAAGAGGTTGGAGGAGGAGGGGGGGAAAGACGGGGTTGAAGTCGAGGTTGCGGAGAAGGGGGGTTTGGAAGCTGGAGCGTGGCAGCAAGGCCGCATGATGGCATCGCACCCAGTGGACAAGGATGCCATGTTATCCGGGAGTTGATGCGGTAATGCATATGCAAACATGGTGTAGCTAGGCGCTTCGTGAGAAAGCTCACAATTGAATCATCTCATTACACCAAGACGATCGATTTGTGGTCATCTCGAGTTTTCAATTCGTCTGGATTGTGAACGTCAAGTCTATATGACCTCACACCTTCAAACTTTGCGATTCGCAATAACACTTCAACGCCGCTCTTTCGCTCATCAAGAATTACAAGCCATGTCCAATTCCAGACAGACCAATCCCAAAGGCTGTAGCCTATGCTCCTTATGGTCAGAGCACCAAGCACCCCTCAATATCTGCACACGTTGAAAGAACTGTCGACTGGACCATCAATGCTGTCGTTTGTAGCCGCCAGATGCTTTTGGTCCCCATCCTTTGTCTTTGCTGCCCCGGTACAGTCTCATCGCCGCTTCCCTCTCGGCCCGCTTGCTGACAGTTCGAGCCAGAAGGAAGAGCCATGGAATAAAGAACAACATGACTAGTAGGAGCATGATACCTATCAGAATCTTGGGGTGCAGCCCCCGTGGTTTCGTGCGCCCCGTGGGGACAAGTGCCGGGCATGCCACCTGGTGGTTCTCGTAGAAGGCTGCAAGCTGCATCTGGTTGTTGGCCCAAACTTCTTCGCGGATGGCTTTTAGGATTGCTTCCCTACAAACATTCAGCCAAGTTTATGTGGTCTTGTACATGGACTAACGTGGCGGGTTCCTGCGCGCTGTCCCGGGCCTGGCATATCGCAGCGGTTGGCAGAAGGACAGCGGGTATGAGCGCAGTCGTGGGTTTCATGGTAGTGGAAGGTGTAACACGGGTGTTTATCCAAGACCCGTAACTATGCATAGTTAACGTAGGCGATGGTTGCAATGGAGGCGGGCAGGGATTTCGGAGAGGCTATGACGAAACCATCTCAAATGTGGCATACCTGATGATGGCGCATATCAAAAGTAAGACGCTGGGAACGCTGGAAACATCGCTTGCTGGTGACAGTAAGCAACCAATCTCTATTAGCGTTCGCATTGCATCCTGCTGGCGTACGAGGCTCATGCCGTTGTGTGAGGCGATGAAGTGATTGATGATGTCATCTATCGTGAGGTTGGAGACAGTGTGGTGCGGTCAGAAGACTCACTCGGAGGTTTGTGATCTGAAAACGCGGAATTTCGCTACCTCACGCGCTGCGAGACGAGCAAGTCGTGTTGGTGGTGATTGTGGTTGGACAATCGGGAGCGGCGAAAAATGGGCGTGAAGAGGTCGGCGAGGCATGTTTGGTGATTGTAGAGACCTTTCGGCAGTAGAAAAACGTGGGGAGAGTTTGGGCAGGTAGGTACCCTACACGCTAGATACGAGCTTCGTAGATGGAAGTTGCGGTGCTTTCGGGCATTGTCTCCGTGGCGCTTGGTGTGCTTGAAATAGCTTTGCGAGAGTGTTTTTCTTAGTCCCGTGGCTCTGGCCTGACTAAAATCGTGATTGTTCTATTGTGTTACACTTCTAGCGGAAGTAAACGGGCGCCGTCGCTTTCGCCATCATCCATGCTTCATCCAGAGCTTGCACAACCTCATCAGGCAACAATCCCTTCTCCAGATCCGCCAAATTACTCTCAAGCTGCGAGAAGCTGCTCACACCAATGATGATGCCATCATTTCCGCCCTTTTTCCTCGTCTTCAGCTCCGAGTGATGAACACACCACCTGAGCGCGATCTCGAGCAAGGTGAGATTGTGCTTCTGCGCCACGCCCTCAACGAGGCGAAGTGCTTCAAAGTTGGAGTTCTTGAAGTAGCGATTACGGTACATCTCACCGATGCTGGAGTTCTGTGCGAAGCGACCTTCCGAGGGAGCAATGTCTGCCGACTTGATCTTTCCACTGAAGAGTCCACCAGCCAGGGGATTGTAGATGACAATGTCGATGTTGTACTTCCGGCAGCAGGGAATGAGTTCGGGCTCAATGGCACGAGCTTCAATGTATGTGAGCGTCAAGATCAATGGAGAATTGACAGTACTCACTAATGGCATTGTACATGGCCTGATAAATGGTAGGCTTCACCCATGCTCGCTCACGACAAATATTGTAAACCTCGGCAACCTCCCAGGCAGCAAAGTTGGAAAGTCCTAGTTGGACGAACTTGCCCTGCTTGTGAAGCTCGTTGATCGCACCAAGGGTCTCCTCGAAGGGCGTCGAATGGTCTGGGGCATGCAAGTAGAAGATGTCTACCGCATCTGTCTCCAGCTCCTTCAAGGATGTGGTGAAGAGCTCTTTCAGCTTCGCTGGCTTGTGAGTCCCTGGCTCGGTGGGATAGACCTTGGTGGCGAGGGTAAGACCACGATGTTTCCACTTGGCGTCTCGAGTCCAGGCTTCCTGTGCACCGCCAACATACATGCGCGCAGTGTCAACCTCGTTGTAGCCCCTTGACTGGAAGTGGTCAAGATGCTTGTTGAATTCATCAAGAGAGGTCATTCGCGCTCCCGTAGATGCGTCGGGACCTGGGCAGTAATTAGTCGAAGCTTAGCATCGTGCATGCGGTGCCGTGTATACCGAAGGTCATCAACCCCAGGATGACACGATCGGCCGGGTTCTGCGCAATCAGAGGCATGTTGTGTCAGTGCTGTTTCTTTGCGACAGATTGCGAGTGAAGGAACTGGACGACGGTTATTTTATGACATGTCTTTCCGGAGCGATTAGCATCGTGATGACGACAGTGGGGTTCCTACACCCCGCGCCTCGGAGTGAAGCCACTTCTATCTATCTCCGGGCTTCACATGTTCAATCCTCGCTGACTGATCTGTCTGGCAGTGCGATGCTTGAGATTCGCAGAATGCGCCATGTTCCTTTTTGCGGTATGTACAGCCATGCAGCATGCCAGGCCGTCACTGTCCCAGTCAAGGAATGAATCAGTCCGACACAGATGGCCCAGTTTGACGGAAAAGGCGACTTGGGCATTTCGATTGGCTGCTCGCTTTCGCCCTCCAACCCCTTTCGCTCATGGTGGCGGCGGAGGCAAGTGTCTCACGAACAGCTGCGAAGCACACCGGAAAGATGCAGGAACATGCATTCTCCCGTGGCCGTGCGAACGGTTTTCCAACAGCATGGCTCAAACCCCTGGGCCCTGGGGGCAGCCATCAATCATCATTCACACGTCTGCTCCACTGACGTCGCGAGCGGGCCGATAACGACTAGGAAGTCCAAGGAACCAGCACCTGACCAGCAGACGTCCGCTATCCTGACTCCACCCTGCAGCTAGCATGCACCGTCACACGAAAACACTCCACTAGATCGTTGGCAGCATCGTCGACAACTGTGCCCAGGATCGTCCCGCACCGTCCCGCCGCAGTTCTGTACAGCACAGGTGCCACGTAGCAGCGACGCAGGTACGCAGCAGAGTCGCACTTCAAGGGCAAGACTCGCCTCAAAGGGGCCGCATCCGCCATATATCATGCCCGTCCGCCCTGGAAGATGTTTCCAGCGTCCTACATGCCCATGCCACGACCTTCGACGGCCGCCATGAGCTGATCAGCTGGAGCCCGAAGTGTCATGTGGCCCACGCAGCCACCCCTCCGCAAACTTGCGAATCAGTCATTTGGTCGCACACCATCAGGCAGGCTCTCGTCTGATTGGAGCGCAGACCGCAGTTGCAAGGTGCTTCCAGTGAGGCCCGTTTCTTGATTTGGCTCCAGGCCATGCTGTCGCATAGCGTTATTGGCATTTTGGCGTCGACGCCGCAAGCTGCGGTGCACACTCACTCCCTTGCTAGACCTTTGTCTTCACGCGACTGCATAGTGTCCAAGCCTCTTTCTCTTCTGCTCCCAGTCCACTACCATCTATCCCTTGCCTGAGACATCCGGGTCCTTGTCAAAGTCATTGGCTCGTCTCGCGCTTCTTTAAGTAGCACCTTTGCACCCCTCGTTGCGGACATAGTCGCTTCAGCGCCAATCCCGAACTTCGGCCTCGAATGCCGAACACTGACCAGAACTTTTGTCCCATCTACTGGTCGCAAACCTTGAGCGCATAAGAATCCGAGGCTGGACTCGTGGTCGCTATGTGCTGGTGTTTCAACTTTGGCTTTTCGAGCAAGAAAAAGCGACACCGCGCGTCGTCAGTAGAGAAGAAGAGGAAGGACGGCACGGATGAACCAATTCACGGGAAAGGTAAAGCAGTTGTCGCCGAAGTCTCGGAGAAGCGCAAATCGGGGGAGAACCATGGAAAGAGAACGTCTGGGGAAAGTTCCAGTCCACGCTCATCGCGGCGCGAGAAGAAAGAGCAGCGCCCTCGGTCGCAGCACCACTATGACAACGCACACCAAAGCCGCGAGTCGTACAGGCCGCCGTCTCTGAACGTCGAGGCACCTGAGGTGTGGCATCGCACCGTCGGTCCCAGTAGCATCAACTCGTCACAAGAAGCGTTGCTCAATCCACGACCTCACCGCAGCACACACCAGCGGCAGCGACATGCTAACCGCACGTCGCAAACCACTTTGCGCGGGCGCGGAGCCAAGAGAGATCCTCCGCAAAAATCCAAGTCCAAGAAAACTATCCGCCCTGAGCCTTCACGGGGATGGTCCCTCTTTGCGCCTTCTCCACCAAAGACGCCAAAACGCGAGCACCGCAACTACCAGACCTTGGACTCTTCGCCCCGCAGTCACCGCTCGTCACGGCAATATCACTCTTCACAATCGACAACTGAACCTCCTCGGTCTCAACCTCGCCGCAGGGCCTCTCGTCAACATGATCGCGAAGCACCTAGCTCTCGCCAGACACGCTCTCGCACACCGAATACGACTGCGCGCCGCGTACCAGATCGTCGCTTCGCTGTCCTAGCGGCAACTAATCAAGCGCTCGAGAATGTGAGGAGAGAAGCATTTGCGCAACCTTCGCCGCCGCCCCGGCGGGACCGATTGAGGCGGTATGAGGGCATGACTATCCCGGCCAACCAGATACCATTTTCATGGGATTGCGTGAGCAATTCGCAGACTTCGACCGGACATGGTACTACAGCTGGCGAGTCGAGTAGTCGACAGAGGCGGTCGCGACGTTGAGATGTTGTATTTTTTTTTCTTTTTTCTTTTCGCGCACACACGGCGGCTAGCCGCATAGTTTGTGGCACGAGGCGTTGCTTGTTCTGTTGTTTTGTCCCTTGTTCGAATATGGATACCCCAGAGCATTACATGTAGTAGCTTCCGCTTCGGTTTTATGTTTAGGATACCCTTGCATTATTTTCCTCCCGTCTGCGCACATGGTTCACGTTGGCGTTGCATATGGTCATCTGCTGCGAATGACAATCATCTCACGTGACCATGGCTGCCATTCCGCCACACCAATGCTGCTGCATATAAGATCGAGTTCGCCAAGTAAACCCCTAGTTGATCGGGCATTGCATTGCCATGTGCCCCTCTGCCTGAGCATCGCCGTGAGAATACAAATATCAACCGCCGCCACAGGTCTGATGACATTTCAATTTGTAGACATGGAAAAGATTCCTAGTGACCTAGCATTTGATGTTCAAGCATAATCTAGCTCACCATCTTAATCATGATGCTCCTGACTGGGCTGTATGATTGGGATCCGTCCCCTCTGAGAGACTCAGCTTGGTGGGAGCGGATATCCAATGGCCTTTCCAAGCCCATGCGCAGTTTCGTATCGTGGACAACAAAAAAAGCAGACGAGAAAGGGAAGGCTCTTGGAGACATTGGAACACAACGAGCAGTATACCTACATGAGAGTCTTGGGTCAAAAGAGCACGAGGAAAAAGCAAAAAGAAATGATGCAGTACGAGCGGGGAGGATCGCTGGTTGGTTGTTAGGGAGGGCTCGAACGTAGGATGCGCCGATGAGAACTTACAACTCCCGACCTTCTGCGCTTCGCATCCCTGTGAATGTAAAGCAGACATCATAACCACTAGACTACGCTCGCTTTGAGGTGTTTTGGTCAATCGGGGAATTGTTGCATGTCTATTCTTATTGACTGCGCGCGGAGAGGGGAATGGGTAGTGCTCGGCTGGAATCGTTGGCGACAGACGGGTCATGCTGCATGACGAAAGGTTGAGAGCGGGGCAGCAAGCGGGGCTGGAAACAATCTTTTGGCCGGCTAGTTGCGAACGATGATGCAAGGCTTCGACTAGATGTTACATACACCGTCAATGTTTGAAAACAACATGAATACCATTCTTCAACGCCTGAGAAAGCTACAGTAGAAAGTATCTATCGTTTGTTCACACGGACCTCGGCTTCCATCCGAACCCAGCCTCAGGCTGCCATTCCATCATCACCACCCAGCCCTACCATCTCACACCCACTACCACACCCACTACCACAGCCCGCAAAATGTCCCAAAACCTCTTCACAAAAGCGCCTCTCCTGCGCACTGCAGCCCGACGCTCACTCTCTCGCGCCGCAACCGCGAACTATTCCTCCACCGCCAGCAACCGCGCCCCGAAACCCGCAAACCTGCGCACCCTCATCCGCCAAACCGCCCTCCGCCTCAGCACAACCACACCCCAACGCACCTCCTACCCAGCATCCCCACAATTCCACGCTCCATCGCCGCGCGCCCGCACCCCAAGCCCACCGCCACCCTACCACCACCGCGGCACCACGATCCGCGCGCCCACAGAGACATGGACGCGCTTCTCGACGCCCTACACGCTCTCGTCGATCCGCACATTCACGTCCTCGGCCGCCAAACCCTTTGCCTCCGAAGCCCCCCCGCAGCTCTCGCCTCACGTGCAATCCCGCGTCGACGCACTCATGGAAGACATGTCGGACCTGTACGGCACCGCCAAAGACGAGTTCGACATTGCGTTGGAAGAGAGCGAGACGAATAGCTCGTATGCGGCGGACGATCGGGCCGCGGCGAGAGAGGCGTTGGATAGGCTTGTTGCGTACTACGATGCGAGTGTGCGGGGCGAGGAGCAGGGTGTGGCGGAGGAGGTGAGGAGACGGGTTGGCGGGAGGGTGAGGGAGTTGGTGGCTGGGGTGGAGAGGATGGAGGACGAGGTTTTGCATGGGCATCATTGAGGCGAGGAAGATACCTCCAGGTTGGGACAGGGCCTCCAGGCTGGAGCGGGACTGTAGTGATGGAGAACTTGGACTGGACATGATTTCACACCAGATGCGCACACAGACCAATTTCATCCTCGGTAGAGATTCCATTCAAGTAAATACTCCATCTACCTGCCAACGTTCCACCACGTAAGAATGCTAAACACATCAAAACGCCAACCCAATGCAAACGTGCCTCCCACCTCCCGCCTCACACTAACCCTAAGAAGGCCGTGGCTTTGGCATCGAACTGTTCTTAACACTCCACCCCTGCATTGTCCTCCTCGTACCCAGCGTCTTCCTCTGCGCCTGACTCATCGACGTGGTGTGAAACGTCGACGCCGCTCGGAACCCACATGTTGTTGTTGTGGCGGTGACAGACGACGATTGCTTTACCGGACTCGCTGGCTCTGTAGCCTCGTTCCCAAGCGCCGAGTCTTCGGTTTCAGGTTTGGTCGGCGAGCTGGACAGGAGAACATATCTCGTGCTCTCCATACCAGCTGGGTCGCTACGTCTAGGCTTACTGGGCATCGGTCGATTTCTCAGCTTGTAGTCTGGAACGGAGAGAGGTTGGAAAGGTCTCGGTGGTCGTGAGGTGGACGACTGGACGTTGGACATGTCACAAAGTGGCGTGGTATTTGGGAGGGAAGACTGTGAGCGCTGCAATGATGGCGGCCCTGTAAAAGCCGCCGATTGCTCTACTTCCTCTGATGGTGTGCTTGTAGAGCGTTTGGCGAAGAAGGTCGTAATGGCACCTTGGCCAGCTGCTCGTGGTTTGACCTTCTGCGCCGGGATAGGTTTCGCTTCTGCTTTCTTGTCTGCTTGATAAGCTGATCGTCCAGTTTCTGTGTCATGTGCGGTAGCAAGCATACGCATGCGCTCGGCTTCTCGTTGCATGACTTGCAGGTTGCCCAGATCTCGAGCGCTGGTGAACCCTGTTTTTGCGCTTTGCATCGTAGTAGAAGCCATGGAGAATCCAGAGGTTCTGTTCATGGTTACCGCAACCAAGTCATTGACCTCAAGTTTGCGTCGCTTCGAACCCGCTGCACCATGGAGACCCGAACCCTTTGGCTTGTCGTCCCAGGACGTACCCCAGCTGGAGTCATCCCCATCGATTTCCTCCCTAGTGGCAGGCCAATAATCGTCCTCAGGGCGTTCGAGTTGACCGCGGGCGATATTAATCTCTTCAGCAGTAGGACATGGTCTTCGCAAGATCTGTGCTAGGTCTGGTATCGTCGATTTTTTGAAGGCAAGATCTGGCCCTCGCTGCCTGAAATGCTTTTGTACGCTTCGCTCTGAGATGAAGCCCGATAGTGTAGTCGTCTCCTGGCCTTGTCCCATTTGCTTGATAGGGCAGCTGAGATAGAGAAAGCCTTGTGCACGAGTCATGCCTACATAGAGCAAGCGTCTTTCCTCATCGTGGTCCTCCGCTCGCGAGTGTGGTATCGACCCGTCGTACATTGCTGGTATGAAAACTACCGGCCATTCCAGGCCTTTTGCAGCATGAATGGTAGAGATGGTGACCTGCTCGATTTCGCCACCATCTTGGTCGGTGACACTAGAGAGGGTCACATTCGCGAGAAATTTGGAGAGAATGTCGGCTCCAGTGTCGGGTCGCTGCTCAATGCCCTCCACCACAGGCAGAGCATCGTCATTAATCTCTTCTCCGTCAGCCATCGCTGTGGCCATCTGTGTCGCCTGCGCCACAAGCTCCTCAACGTTCGCCCATCGATCTTGCCAGTTCTCTTTATGCGTCTGCTTGAGGTACGACTCGAAGGATATCTTCTGGATGATGTGGCCTATGATGTCGTAAAGGTTACAGTGGTCGCCATTAGCAGGTATCAATTTCTCCCGCGCGGTGAGAATGACATTCACAAATTGTTCAATGCCTTTCTGCGCTGGACCTGAGATTTTGGCTTCCGGACGCCTTCGACCTTGCGCAGTGTCGAGCACCATCTTCCACAATGTGACCTTCTTGACTTCTGCCTCCTCAAGCAGTGCTTTGACCGTGGTATCCCCTACCTTCCGAGAGGGTAGATTGATCACGCGTGCCACCGCATCATTATGCTCAGGCTGACTCACGACGCGCAGATAGTCTAAAATGATCTTGATCTCGGCACGGTCGAAGAATCTCGTACCAGCCACCATTCTATAAGGAACACCGGCTTGTCCTAGCGCTCTCTCAAATTGGAGAGAAAGCTGACTCGAGCGCAGCAGAATCGCATAATCGTTGTAATTCAGCAGGCCAGCTGCGAGGGTCTTCGTCCGAATCATTTCCTCGACTGTCCATTTTGCTTCTACCTGTGCGGAAACGAGATGGCGGAGGGTAGGGGGTTCTCCCACTCCGTGTGTTGCGAGTAATGCCTTCTGTGGACGGCTCTCGTCCTGCTCGATGACCGCCAAGGCTGAGTTGAGAATACACCCGGAAGACCGATAATTGTTTTCGAGATTAATGACAATGGATTCTGGGAACTCATCGCGCATGCGGAACAAGTTCTTGATCTCAGCTGAGCGAAAGCTGTAGATGCTCTGGTCTGGATCGCCCACGATCGTGATACGTCTCGTACTATGGGCCAATAGTTTCATAAGCTCGTATTGAATGTTGTTGGTGTCTTGATACTCGTCGATAAGTACTGCCTGGATTGTGGAAACACAGGAAGGGTGACGCTTGAGGAGATCAACGCATCGCACAAGAAGATCGTCGTAGTCGAGGAGATTGGAAGCCTTAAGATGTTCCTCGTACGATGAATAGACATTCGCAAACTCGTTGTCATTCACATTTTTGGATGTTGCGCGAAACTGATCCGCGGATATGCCCTTGGATTTGAGTCTGGAAATCCTGGAGCGCGCATGGCTAGGTTCGACGGTATACTGCGAGCGCGTGACGATGCGCTTGATTATAGCTTTGCTGTCGTTTGTATCGGCAATCCCAAAGTTTTTGTCGATTCCAATCTCCTGTCCGTATCGAGAAAGAAAGCGACGTGCGACCGAATGGAAGGTACCCAAGATCAGTTTGGCCTCCAGTTTGTTCCCAACGAATCCTTTGATCCGCTCTTTCATTTCCTTCGCCGCTTTAATCGTGAAGGTACAGACAATAATGTTCCATGGCTGAAGACGTTCGTGGATGACATGGTACGCGACGCGTGCAGTGAGTGTCTTGGTCTTTCCGGATCCTGGCGGCGCAAGTACTTGGACGACATTGGCGGGACTGGTCACGGCGCTTCTCTGTGCCTCGTTCAGGCCCTCCAACAAAGCATCCATGGGTGTTGTGAGGACGCGGTGCGTCCCATGTTGAATCGTGGTAGAGGGACGCGGGGCTGGGGCAGATAAGGGATTCGCGCCATCACGTGAAGATAAGATAAGAGGAACCCTTACCGCCTACAGAGGCTGGCTGTCGTCTCTCAACATCAAAAAAACAAACTCTGACATGGTGCATGGCATAGCTGCAGACGACCCATCCTTCTTGAAGCATTATCCGGGAGATGCCTTAGATGACCGCCCATCCTTTGACGCTGACGTTCTTCCAGACAAGTCGTAGATTCTGAGCATTTCGCAGCTTGTCAAATAGTCAAGACTTCAAGGCTAGTGAATCCTAATCTCTGAGCCAAGCATTACAAGACACATACAATCCATACGACAAATCTTCGAGTAAAGATATCTATCTACACACCCTTATACATCTTACCCCCTGACCACATTTCCCCCCTCCTTGCCTCCCTCAACATCCACACCTCCCTTGTACTTGAACCTCTTCAATCCCCTCACACCCACATGAATCCTAAACACACTCCCTGCAAACTCATCCAGGCCTTTTCCTCCCTCGCCACTCGTTCCTCCCGCGGATGTAATGACCAGGTCTTCGCCCACGAAACAGGGACACGTGGGTTGTTGTGTCGGGACTTTGATTTCCGCCACGATCTCGCCCTGGGGCGAAATGCGCAGGACGTGCGACCCGCCGTGTAAAGCGGTCCACATGTGTCCTTCTTGGTCGATACAATGGCCATCGGGCACAGCGTCTGCGCCATACCGGTTATCCTCTGGCATTACGAAAAATGGGCGCTGATTGCTGATTGCACCCGTTTGCGAGTCGAAATCGAACTGGTAGATTGTTTTCTTGGGACTGTCAGCCCAGTACATGGTTTTGTCGTCTTCAGTCCACGCCGTGCCGTTTGGAATCGCAATGTCGCTGAGCGGTCGATGGAGGTTTCCGTCGGTGTTGAGTCGGAAGAGGGCGCCGTGCTCGTCCCATGGCGAAGTCAGCGGGTCGAACATGAAGCCTGCCCAGAAGCGGCCTGAGGAATCGACGGCGCCATCGTTGCCTCTGTAGAGATGGGGCTTGTTTGCGGAGGTTTCGGCGGGAGACCATACGCGCTTGATCCAGCGGTATTCGCCGGTGGATTTGTGCGCGATGCCGTAGCCGTATTTGCCGGCAAAGACGAAGTGCGTTGGGTCGTTTTCCATGTCCGCAGTGCATCTCCGATGAGTCAGCATTTTTGAGATGGAGAGAAGAGGAGAGGGGTGGTAGGTCTACCCTATTGAAATGTCGAATTCCTTGACAATCTTGTGACTTGATGGGCCAACGGCGAGGTCAACACGATGGATGCGCTGCTTTTCGACGTCGAGGAAGCGCAGACTATTTGTGTCGTCTTCCCAGAAGGGACCTTCGCCAAGGGAGCAGTTTAGTCGGAGCCATGGCTGGGAGATGGTCAGTGTTTGATGTTGTGTTGATGCATGACAAGTTGATGTAGTGAGCAGTGGTTTGCAAGCATTTCTGAAGCTCAGCAGAACAGATGCTTTGCAGAATGGTTGCAAGACACTACTCGCAGCAAACTTGCGTGAAAAGTAAGGCTGGGTTGTGCGATTGTTCCCATCCACCTCGCGTCGAGTTCATGACCTCAGCGGGGCGTCGTTCCCCCACCATCCCACCCTCGCTGCGCATCACATACCTCTGTAATTTCGTACTTCTTCACCTCGGACATTGTCGCGGCGTCGATAGTGTTTGCAGGGGAATGTGTCCCGCTCTCGAAGTCCTTGCCGGCAGTGTCTGTGTTTTGATGACTGCTCGCAGGCGTGCTGCCGTTTAACGCACCTCTGATCGCGGCCCACAATTTGGATAGCGTTGCTCCCATTTTCGACGTGTGACGTCCCGATGAGCCGCCACTTGAGTTTGGTCTCGGGTCACGCTTCGATGATAATTGCTACCGACGCGCGTGTCACTTCTACCGTTTCTTGGGTAGACTGATGTGCACAGCTGCGACTCTGGGTCGGCGGTGCAGGTGGATGCCGCGATGCGGATGGATTCTTCCTTGGTGTGTATGTCGCAGGAACAGACAGAACGAAAGGTATAGCAGGAGAGCAGGTACGGTAGTGGAAAGAAAATACAACCGCAAACATCAAGGCGGTCAGCGGTACATATCCACTGCATTCATTTCACAATCCTCGCGCTCTCGGTCGCACGGTACGCACATGCGACTTCTCAACAGCTCATGGAAGCTCATTTGCAGCGTGGGCGAGCCAACGGTCTGCTCGATTGACATAGGTGACGGCACGCAAGGTATAGTGGCCATGTATTGCTGATAGGACCTCGCATCCTGAGGCGGTGGTATCGAAGAATTGTCGGCTGCGCGGTCCGGAAGCGCGCCATCCCACGGGGAGTAACAAATCTCCGTTCCGGTTGGATGAGGCTAATGAGACACTGTGTACTTGCTTGGTGCATGAAGAAAATATAATTCGTCCCGTATGTTCCGGTAGGATAATATCGTCAGGTGCGGGTGCTTGTCATGGACGTGCGATAGCGCCACGCGGGAGGACCTGCAGCGCCGATGAGACATGGTCTTGGTTGAAGACGGCCTTTATCCCAAAAACTCGAGTAGCATAACGGAAAAAAGCTGGCTTTCACGTACACTACTATACAACATCCGTGCAGCATCTGCGCTGCACCGAGATGAACCATCATTAAGTCAACCAGGGAATTCGATATTAGACGCTCCTTCACATGTGAACGCCGGGACAAGCTATCTACCACGTCACCTAGTATTCTAGCCAAACGCTATGCAGACTTCAAAGTGCATGTCGTTGCATCATATTTTCAAGAGTTCTACCTCGCCCGCCACACTCTGTTCTTCGCTCATCCATTAGGTACAGCACGAACAATCATTACAACTACTATCCCTAATCGTCGGTGGCACCGCGCACGTCTTTTGCGGCGTATACGGCGCCGTCGGACTAGGATTCGCGGGCCCCTCTGCAGTTACTGCCTTGACCAGCACGGGGATCGAAGAGCCCGTGGTCAGACTGAACGGGCGGTGATTCAGAACCCTTAGCAAGCTCGAAATCTCGCCACTATGGCTGCTGATTGCGACGACTTGTTCGCCGCCTTGCACGATTTCGTCGAGCACGATTTTACTGCGCGCGTCTTGGTTTGAGCGCGGCTCGGCGCGGAGAAGTTGCCAAAAGGGATCGTGCTCAGCGAAGCCTTTTTCGAAGTTGAAGGTGGGGAAGTTGGCGTGGATGTAGGATCGCGAGCTGCGTCTGTCGCATGTGTGTGCGCTTATTCCCTCGCGCAGGTATTCTTTGATGATGGGCTTGAACGGCTTGCTCTTGGGGAGCGTGAGGTTCGTAAATGTGATTTCTGCGGTGTCCAGGCATCGGTACAAGGGCGAGGTGTAGTACTTTTCGGGGGTGGTGATTTTTTGATCCCCGATGAGGCGAGTCCAGAAGTTGTGCGCACGTTGGGCTTGGTATACACCTTCGGAGGTGAGTTTCGCATCGGCCCACGCGTGCGTCCCGTTGCCGTCGAGCTCGGACCAGTAGCAATTCCAGCCGGGTGTGCCGAAGTAGGACTCTGCGGCGTTGTGGTAACCTTGGCCGTGGCGGCCCATGAACATGAGTACATAGTGCTCGTTCTTGGGAGATTCCTTGTTCAACGTGGAGATGTAGTGTGAGAGCCGCTGCCATTGCGTGCTTGACTTTTCACTGGGACGGGACGGATCCGAAGGGTAGGTCCGGTTGATGAGCCCAAAGTTGGTGGCAATGTAGTCAAACCCAGTGGGATTGGTAGAGTTGAGGTCTTGCAGGAAGACTTGGGGCACAACAGAGTAGGTAATTGCTTGGGGCAGTGATGGGGTTGCAGCGGTGGTTGAAGCTGGAGCTAGCAAGCTCGCCAGAAGCGTCGAGGTGAGCATGGTGGATATGGAGGAACTGGTGTCGAGGAACTGGCTTGCTATCACTGTTCACTTGGGCTTCTTATGCGCCTCATGAGGATGGCGGAGTCAAGCACTGCAGTGCTGGTAGCGAACCAGTGCGAAACGTGACGGGGTGTACTTGCACTCAGGGTACTGATTGGAGAAAGCTACGGCTGCTGCATCTTCGAGACCTAACCCCCTCGGGTCTAGCGTCGAGTCCCGTGCCTGCCAAGATTTCGAGGGCCTCGGCTGCACCTTCCCGCTGGAGACGCAGTCCACAAAAAAGTTGGAGCACCCACCAGTACCATAACTACCACCGCGACCACCGCGACCACAGCCACCACAGCAACCACAGCAACCACAGCCACCACAGCAACCACAGCAGCCACACCCCCCATGTTTGAGAATCTGTGCGCGATTCCGCTCGAGGCCGACTTGTTCGCGCAGGCGATTCATCCCGAAGAGCCCATTGTCGCCGTCGGCCTTGCGTCTGGTCACGTGCACACGTACAGACTGCCTGCTGGCGCTAGCGACGGCAGCGACGACGAGACGTTGGCTTCGGAGACCGGCTTTGGACACATAGCCACGGCCTGGAAGACACGGCGGCACAAGGGCAGCTGCAGAACGCTGGCCTACAGCAGCGATGGCGCGTCACTGTACTCGGCAGGCACCGACGGCATTGTCAAGGTCGCAGACTCAACCACGGGGAGGGTGACGGCCAAGATGACGCTGCCATCGGATTCGTAAGTCCCGACATGCACGAGCCAGACACAAGATGATGTAACCCATGGCCCTAGCATCACCGGGGGGCTCGATGCGCCGACACTCGTCCACGCCCTCTCCCCTCAATCGCTCATCCTCGGCACCGACTCGTCTGCGCTGCACATCTACGACATCCGAGACCTGGGCGCCAGATCGATGCTCGCTCCACACGCCACACATCGCCCGCACGACGACTACGTCTCCTCGCTCACCCCCCTGCCAGCAACTGAAGCGAGCACCAGCGGCTTCAGCAAACAATGGGTCACGACAGGCGGCAGCACACTGGCAGTCACTGATCTGCGGAGAGGCGTCATGGTGCGCAGCGAGGACCAGGAAGAAGAGCTCCTCAGTTCCGTCATGGTCACTGGGCTCTCGCGGAAAGGAACCAGCGTGGGCGAGAAGGTGCTGGTCGGCGGCGGCAACGGCGTCTTGACACTGTGGGAGCGGGGCGTCTGGGACGACCAGGACGAGCGCATCACCGTCGACAAGTCCAAGGGCGGTGGCGAGAGCTTGGACGTCATTACATTGCTCCCAGACGGCATTGGGCCCGGCGGAAAGATCGCTGCAGTCGGCCTGGGCAACGGCGCGCTACGCTTCGTCAAACTCGGCCAGAACAAGGTCATCGATGAGCTCAAGCACGACGTACTGGGGCAGGAAGGCGTCATTGGACTCGGATTCGACGTTACTGGCAGGATGATAAGTGGTGGCGGCAGAAACGTGAATGTGTGGGGCGAGAAGACGTGGCAGGACGTTGCCGAGGAGGAAGAGGAAGAGGAAGAGGAAGAGGAGACACCGATAAATGGGAAGCGAGGGCTCGAAAGCGGCTCGGACGACAGCGAAGAGGAGGAGGCCGAGGACAGCAGCGAGGAAGAGGAGCCCAAGCAGAAGCGCAAGAAGAGAAAGAAGGGCAAGGGTGGCAAGCAGGCAAAAGGCCACGGCATTTTGCACTTCTCAGGCCTGGATTGAAGAGCTGATTTGAAGTTGCCGCTACACCGCGAGATTCTTTGATCACCTGTTGTTCGTTTGACCACGAAGCTTCAGGTATGCAAGCTTCTTTTCGGCGCCCTGGTCTTCGATGCAGCTCATGTACAAAAGAACCCACGGTATATGTCGCTGTATGACGAATCCACCCCACAAGCTCGAATTGTTTTCATGAAGACTCGTCGTGGTTATCTTTGACCAGGCCATACATCCATCACAATCACCAACAATCTTGCTGCAGCGCTATGTAGTCTACGCTCTACTAAGCATACTATGGTTTTTCTGGATTGACCAGGATTGTTTCAACCAGCCAGAAACGAATAATCAGAATAGTAAACTTCGTTGATGGACCTGATCTACACCCATGCGACAAACACTGTCATCTGGCTAGGCGATGATAACGGCCAGGACCCGGCTTCGGCATTTGATGTGATGAAATACAGGGGGAGATGCTTCAAGAAGAAGGGAATATCTCCTGGAAAGCCTAGTCCACATAAGAGATGCTCAGGCCACCGAGCCAATAATGAACAAGTTTTATGGCATTATCGGTCTGGAGAGATCGACCGGACTATTCGGGATCCGACTCCAGCTCAAAGTTGGGCTATCTAGCTCGGCCAAGCTAGCGTAAAAGTCTTTCTGATGAGGAGTCGCAAATTGTGCCAATCCCTCGCGCATGCATGGTGAATTCAACAACGGCTGGAAAGCTAGTTACTGGGCACGCGGGAACCCTCCGACCCGCATCCATCGTTTTAATCGCTTGCAAGTTGGAGTTTCACATTATTGCTGTTTCTTTGGTCTTGATGAGGTCACACGGGTCGGAGCAAGGCGCTCACTCACCACAGAGTTTGCGTAGTTTGGTGCCTGCATCAAGGTTTGCTGTGATTGGCCTGAGGTGCTACATGATTTAATCATCGGTTAGCACAGATAGAGTTTGATAGGCAAAGGGGCATAGATACCTTTTTGGCTTGCTGTTAAAGGCAAGATGATTACGCAGGAAAATGGGTCTGGGGTGCCCTTTATGAGGTCGGGGTTCGATTGAGGCCCGGGGGTGGGTACGCTGTAATAACAGCTATTATAACAACTAGTATGGCTCAAGGAATGCTGATACAAGACTCTGATGACTTGAAAAACGAAGAGCGTAAGAAGTAGGTTCAAGTGTTCCTGGATGAGCCGATGGTTAGTTTTGTCCTTCCCCCCTTCCCCCCCTTCCCCGACAATGCTCATGCAAATCTTCACTGAACACAGCTAGAAAGGCCCAAAATAAGGTAGATGCGTAGGAAGTCGTTGGTCTGGCAACCAAAGGCATAAAGCAGCGGAAGACGGGATACCGAGGTCTGGCCTCTCCAGTTGAAGCATGGTCGCTCCATAGGATTGCACCCCGACAGAGTAGTCGGAAGCACGGTTCCACCTCAGGTACTGGAAAGGGTATATACCGAGGCCATTTCCCCGCCTTTCAACAAAAGTCCAGAGATCCGCACTAATTGAGGTCTAGCGCCCGTAGTAAGATTTCGTCTTAGTGAGCGCAAGTGGCTGCTAGTCGTGTGGACCGTTGCCCCATTAGTCAAATCCATTTCACCAGGCGACTGGCGCTGTCTGCTGCCAAACTTACTGACCCCAGAGACTGGGCATATGAAAGACATGCGACTCCTCGTGAGGCCGTCGCTGGTCTTGGGTTTCCTGTTGTTGTGTCACAACGCTTCACCACCGCAAACATGTCGATCCCCAATCGAGGACCCGAGCTCATGGGAGTCAATATCGGCTTTGCAGCGACTGCGACATTGGCTTATTCTTTGAGATGCTTCGTTCGGGTCAAGATGGTGAAGGCCTTCGGGCTCGATGATTGGCTGATGGGTCTGGCGTTGGTACGCAATGTCTGAATGTCTGGCCGAACAGTTTTAACGTGCCCAGCTCTCCATGATCGCCTACGTCGTATCTTCTAATATTGGAGTATTCTACGGCACTGGTCGCCATCATTGGGATCTATCGACAGAGCACATTGAAAAGGCCCGACATTGTTGGTGGTTCGGCTTCATCTTCTACACCTGGGCCATGGTCTTTGCGAAGCTCTCGATTGGATTCCTCCTGCTCAGAATCAGTGTCAAACTTATACACACCTGGCTCCTCTATGCCGCCATGCTCACTTGCGTTGTCACAGGAGGGTCCTTCTTCTTTACCAGCGTCTTCCAATGCTGGCCAGTGTACAGGTTCTGGCATGACGTTGATCCGAAAGCTTGCATTCCCATTGATCTCCTCATTCGTCTCAGCAACATCTGCAGTACCTTCAGTATCCTTTCCGACTTCGTATTTGCGACCGTTCCTGCTTTTCTCATCTGGCACTTGCAGCTTGAGAGGAAAGCGAAGATTGCGTTGATTCCCCTCATCGCCATGGGCTGCATAGCAAGTGCGGCAGCCATTGCACGTTTTCCATTTATGAAGTACTTGAATTCTCCCGACTTTCTATGTGAGTTGCCTTGAATTCACACCTCAGCGCCAACGTCTAACATTCTCAGGGTCCACTATCGACATCGCCATCTGGTCAAGCGTCGAACAAGGCCTGGCAATCACAGCTAGCAGCCTCGCCACTCTTCGACCACTCTACTTCCTCGCCATGTCTCGCTGCGGCTTATCGGTTGCATCACGAGCATCGTATGGCAGAGATTCTGGACCACCAGCGTGGCCCTTGAGCTCCAAGACCTCGAAAGTCAACAACGAACAGAAGCAAGACAGCGTTCGACCTGATGTGTGCAATCTGGCCACAATAACCAAGGCCAGCAACTCGCACGACTTCGACTTCGACATAGACACAAATTCGTACCCCACCGCCTTGTCGCCCGTTTCCACCAAAGACCCCAAAAGGCTCTCCAAGAGGCACCAAAACGACAACGAAAGCGAAAGGGGTCTAGAAGTGAAGAGTTCTATGAGCAGCGACGAAGAAGACCCCATGCAAATCATGGTCTCGAAATCATTCCGTGTCACAGATGAGGAGCGGTCACTGGCGTCATGCGACACGTCGTACACATGATGACAAAAGCACACGATCAATACTTTGATATCTCATTACAAATCGTGTACTTATAGGTACACTTTGCAATGCACTTCGCCTGGTTGCGATATTGCAACACGCACGTGACGATTCCATTGTGCTCCACCACTCTCGTGGAGAGTTCTTGTACCGCCACACCGTCGTCAGTACCACTATAAACAAAAGGATACAAAGCAATACGTGGACACAGGCTCCGAGGGATAAGAAGCATGCAAAGAAAGAAAAGAGAAAGAATAGCCAGTGGGAGAGTCCAAGGCAGAGTTGCGACGAAGCAGATATTCCAGCGTCCAGGTCTCTGAAATGCAGCTTCTGTGTCGAGAACGAGTCGACGACCAGCCGTGAGGAAGTGGAAGAATTACCATTACGCAGACATGGTCTTTTTAATCAAATTCCATTACATACACCCCCTGTCCCACATCCACTACACAATCCCCCAAACAAAATGAAAAAAAAAAAAACTCACACCCTAACCCCATTAGCGTCTTATGCTTAACCGCCCGTACAAACTTGCTCATGAATAAGACGAGGTTGAAGAGAAAAGAGATGATGCTGGGCGGAAGACGGGTGTAGGAGCTGTGGTTGAATAAGTTTATTTTGACAATGGGGTATCTGAATGTGCTTTACTTGAAGGTTTTTCTCGCTCATGCGTCAGCTGCCTCCTTTTGCCTCTTAGTCTCCTCCTCTTGGGGCGTTCTGGTGGTAAGTTGCAGTGCATGAATGCCGCCTTCCCGGGCTAGTTCATCTTTCATAAGCGTGTTGACCATGCGGTGCCGTGCTAGTTGCATTTTGCCCTCGAAGGAAGAAGATGTTATCACGAGACTGCATGTGTTAGTCATGAGAGCCTGACAGTCTACTGTTGGACCAGGCATACCGGAAGTGCGTCTATGAGATGTCAGTCGAGTTCCCATGAGTCAAGAATGGGTCTCATACCTCTTTGCTGGTTACTCCTTGCATGGCTTGATGATGCGAGTGCTTATGCGAGTCGTTGAAGATTTGCAGAGTTGTAGGTTTCAACGCATCTGTTATCTACCCGGACGTCAGTACTCATTTATCACGGCCTCATGCCGAGTTTAGTCCGAGGATAGAGGCTTCCCTTGGTCCGCAGTGCGTCCTCCATCGGAGTCATGGAATGCGACATTGCTGATAGTTGGCGCTTTCCAGCGCCGTGAATGCTTCGTCTGAACATGAACAGATAAGACGGAGACGCGACCTAGCCTGTTGTGGAGCCAACGGGAGTCGCCTAAAGTGGTCACTGGTGGTGAAGTACTGGTGTTGGTCGGTGATGGAAATGTCAGCGGCCGAGTGCCAAGACAAGCTGGGAAAACGATGCCGTCACCAGTCACAGAGGTGTGAACGGCTTTCAGCTTGCCATTGCGGAGGCAGACTTTGACCAACGACAGCGAAATCGAGGTTCGAGAGTCTTCAAGGTTGAGCTGTGGCTGCATGGGCCATGTTCAAGACGAAGAGTACCTGAAGAGACTCTGAACCGCACGCGAGCGATGCAAGCCATTGCGGCAGAATCCAGCACCAATTGCCGTACTCCGAGACCTTGCACCTGCGTCTCTTGTGCTGATCCCAGGCGCTTCAACCGCCATGTGGGCGCGAAGATTGTTCTCTCGCTCTCTGGCTAAGTACAAACCATCGCTGTCGCGCCATCACGTCAACTCGGGTCGTTGCTGCATATACGCGTCGTGGACGGCCGCCAGAATGGCCTCTACACTCCCCCGCCTCCCCATCTTTGAAGCCATCAAGAAGCACGATTCACAGAGTCCAGTTGTGGTACACTCACTATCCGGGCGCACGTTCACGTACGGAGAGCTGGTGAATGATGTTGCTGCTGCAAAGGACAAGTTGCAGAGAAACACAAACGGCCGGGGCGCCGAAGGACAGCGCATCTCCTTCTTGGTGGAGAACGGCTATGACTATGTAGGTGCGAATTCAATTGTGCCCGCTCCAACTCCCCACGAGCACACATGCCGACTCCTCGACAGTGACGCTGCTATCCATCCTTGCTGCACACGCAGTCGCCGTGCCGCTGTCGCCAACATTCCCCGCCCATGAGCTACGGTACATGATCGACCAGAGCGAGTCGCTCATGCTTCTCTCGTCCGAGAAGTTCCAGGGCTACGCCGACCATGTGTTGAGCGAGGGCATGCAGACGACGCCCATCCATTGCAAGCAGGAGAAGATTATGATGGGCAAGACGGATGACCATGTCACGTTAGAGGAGCCCACGAGCGACAAGGGCGGCATCATGTTGTATACCTCAGGGACAACGAACCGACCAAAGGGCGTTTTGCTGCCACAGGATGTTCTGACCGCGCAATCACGGTCGCTACTAGAGGCTTGGAGTTACAGCAAAGACGACGTACTGCTGCATGTACTTCCTCTCCACCACATCCATGGAACCGTCAATGCCCTCCTCACACCTCTGTTTGCCGGCAGCAGGATCGAGTTTCAGTTTCCGTTCAACGCCACCGCAGTATGGGAACGATTAGCAGCGCCATTCCTCCCTAGCCGTGATCCCACGAAGAAACCAATCACCTTCCTTACCGTCGTGCCAACCATATACACGCGCCTTCTCTCGTCTCACTCGACGTTATCCCCCGAACTCCAAGCCGCAACAAAAACTGCTCTCCACCCGTCCAACATGCGCCTCAACATCTCCGGCTCCGCCGCGCTCCCTACCCCTGTAAAATCAGCATGGACAGAACTCAGCGGCGGCAACGTCCTCCTCGAGCGCTACGGCATGACAGAAGTCGGCATGGCCTTGTCCTGCAGTCTTGCCTTTGCCGACCGCATCGACGGCTCCGTAGGCTGGCCTCTCCCCACCGTACAAGCACGGCTCGTGGACACGGAAACCCACGCCGTCATCGCCCAAGGCGACGAAGTCGACCCTACCACCCGCCGCGAACGACAGGGCGAAATCCAACTCCGCGGGCCCACGATTTTCCGCGAATACTGGAAAAACGCCGACGCGACGGCGAAAGAATTCGTCGACGACGACGATGGCAAGGGCAAGTGGTTCAAAACAGGCGATGTAGCCGTCCGTCGGTACGTTGACGGCGCAGGGGAGAGTGCACAGAGCTGGGCAAAGGGACCGATGTATTTCATCCACGGCCGCCAATCCGCCGACATCATCAAAACAGGCGGCGAAAAAGTGTCTGCGCTGGAAATCGAGCGCGAAATGCTCTCCCTCCCACAGATTGACCAAGTCGCCGTCGTCGGCCTACCGTCTGAAGCCTGGGGCCAGAAAGTCGCTGCTGTAGTCGTTTTATCCCAAGCAGGCCAAACAGCAGGCAGAGGGGGCAAAGCGTGGTCTGCGCTGGACATGAGACGCGCGCTCAAGGACGTTTTAGCCAACTACAAAATCCCCCAGGAAATGCGTGTCGTGCAGAGTATTCCGCGCAACGCCATGGGCAAGATCAACAAGAAGCAGCTGGTCATGCACATCTGGGGCGACGACGCACTTGCACCAAGCAGCTAGAACGCCCGCTGCGGCCGTGCACCTGCCGACGGGAACTGTATACGTAGGTGGTAGAATACATCAATTTACCATCGTGCAACCGTCCCACCACTACCCACCGAGCACACCGTACACACGGCACGAAATCCATCTTTTTCCGCCCAAAATTTCCGTACGTACCGGTCGGTACATGCCGTTGCCAGCAAAAGCTCCAAAAAGCACCCATGAGACACCCATACCCTTACCCCCCAAAGACTCTCCACTTTACCGTGCTGTAACAGATTTAACATCCAACACCGTGTTCAAAGCCCCTTGCTCCCCCTCTTCTTGCCATGCCCATCTCACAGCGATGGGTTGATCAACACAGCTACAACTTCCTTCCTAGCGGGATCCGGGGATGCGTCGTGGCATAGGTACAGGCTTCATCTCGATGTGCGGGGCGTGGCGTGCTGTGGGAGGGGAAGAGGGGGCGGTCAAGTGTCTATGCTGCTGGGACGGATGCTGGGCAGCGGAGTAAAGCGGTGCGGCTTGGCGGTGCATCATGACGAGCAGACGCCGCGACAATGGAAGATAGGTGAGGGTGGGGGGATGATGGTAGAGGGGAAGGGACATTTGGGTATTTAGAATCAATACATGTTTGGTATTAAAATTATGATACAAGAGTATGCAGTACGGTATTCACATGTCGTCGTGACGGAAAATACTATCTCTTCGAGGAGCTGTGCGGTATGGTGTGAGGTCATCGAAGCGCTCGCGTAATGTAATGTACAACATCAATCGTGGACACAATTTCGCGGAAACATCGCCTAATAGAGGGTTTCATGCGTCGTGCGTAGCGTCAAGACGCGCACTCGAGTTGTCAACCTTGTTGCGTCGCTCGCGACCCTTATCGGACCACGGGAAGTGTGCAACGGGGATGACGAAGAAGCTATCATATGACAATTAGAACACATACTATACGACAATGGAACAAGGAGGCAGCATACCTGTTTGAGCTATCCGCAATACCCGCCAATGCATTGTACCACGCTGCAAACGCCGCCAACAGCCCAAACGCACCTCCAGCCACAATACATCCTTCCTGTGGATGTTCGCCATCATTCTGCAAGTAGCCGATACCCAGCAGCAAGAAGGCCAGGGTGAGTGTGAAGAACAGGAAGAAGAAGGCGACAGTCGACCGCAGGGTGCAGAGAAGTAGAATGAATGTGAAAATGAACCAGCCCATCAGGAACAGGCCGAAGGAGTTGAGGAACGCAGCTTCGGATTTGGCCTGGAGTTGGGTTTCGATGTTGACAGGTCCTGGGATGAGCACAATGGCGAAGGAGATCCAGAAACCGCCGTAGGAGGAGAGAGCGGTAGCTCCGAAGGTGTTGCCTATGGCCATTTCCCTGATTCATATGTTAGCATCGACGTGTCTGGGGTGGTATGGGATGGCAGGTTACTCACCACATGCCAGCCAGAAGCTGCACAAGACCTCCATAGCCAAATGCAAGCGCAACAACAATGTTAGGACCGGGAATGTTGCGTGTGTTGACGTTGATAAGTGACAGGACAAATGTAGTCAGAGCGAAAGCTGAAAGACCGAGGGGCGCTGGGTTGCCGAATTTGCGGTTTTGTGGCGTGTAGGATCCGGGCTGGAATGCACCGCCAAAGGCGGCGAGACGGGCTTCTGGGTCATTGGTCGTAATGTGGGCGAGAGGGTTGCCGCCATAGTCATATGGGACGCGTTGCTTGGGAACGGAGCCATGGTTGGCGTGGTCGAGGTTTGATGTGCCGTTTGTGGTTTTCTCCATGCTGGGTCCGCGCTGTAAGGTGTTAGATATGCGAGTATGAGACGATGAACATCAAGGCAGCATACCGCGACGTTGTTGTGCTCAGCGGCTGTCGCCATTGTGGTGTCTCGAAGCTCTGGTGCTTGCTTGGTGTCAGATTCAAAAGCTGTTGTCTAATGCGTCTGAGGACGTTAGAATATGTCTGGGGAAGTAAAAAGAAATCATCCGGGGATAAAGACGGTAATATACATATTTCCAGCCCGTGCCGTCCAAAGTGGAGCAGGACGATCATGAGTGCATTTTGGAGCTAGGACACGGACTAGAGGGTCGTGCAATTAGTACCAAACGGGTACTAACATGGACCACTCAAATCCATTCACCCTGACTGCTGTCTCCAGACCGGATAAAGGAGCTAAATGGGAGGGGAGGTCAATCGATGGACTGACAAGCGATAATCGTTCCCAAAGCCACTTGAGATGACGATCGACGACCAAAAGAAGCTTGCCGAGGCCGGACGCATCCCGATAGAGGGACATGCAATTGGAGGAGGCCAAATTGATCGCTGACGAATCGTCACTTCTCCATGTTCTCGTGAGCTGCGCTGCGATGACGCGGGGAAACTGGCGTTGCAGTTCCTTTGCCGATGTCCCGAGCATCACCGCATTGGCTTTGATGGCCAATGAGTCGATTGACAGTGAAGATCGGACGAACATGACTCCAACAGCCGATTGTTATCAAAGCTGGTGCGGGATGCAGGGCGCATGTTCATCATACGGCGACCGAGCAAAATCAGTGCTCCTACTCCGTACCCAGCAGCGAACGCCGAAGCATGAGGTATGTCAGCAGTTGGCGGGCAGTTGGTGATGACGGTAGTGGTTCGATGCACAACCGCTGGGGCCTGGGCGATGATGACATGCATGCAAATTGCATCGGCTAAGCTTTCGTCCAAGAGCCTGGGCATCAAACCGCCGGCACTTTGCAAAGCATGTCGCAACAGCACAGTTCAGCTGATGCGTGGAACCACAAAGACAACAAGGAGCGATCGGTGCGAAGTCAGTTATGTGGTACCCGAATTGCGTACCGCTCTTTGGCGTACTCGTGTCGTACTACGGTGGTAGTGCAGACTCGGGCCAGCGGGACAACATGTCGGATTCTTCCTCTGCTGTGTTGCAGCTTGGTGAGGTCGGCGCATCTCATCCTTTGGATGGTTTAGGCTAATTGCAAGGTGTTGATGGCGTCTTTAGTGTTGCTGTAGTGGTAGTGGGCGTGTTCGAGGGTCGAGATGGAACCACAAGGCACTTCCGCCAGCATCCGACTGCCGGGTTTGTCAAGAGCGCGCGCAAGAACCAGAGAGGTAAGAAGATCGCCACAACCACTGCCGACAGGAAAAGGTGGCGTTTGCTTGGGACTATGTCAGCATGCAAGGTGCATGGCCATGTTTGTGTGGTGTTGAGGCACGTCATGGGCCTGTTACCATATTAAGTTAGCGCGGGGAAGCTCGAGTCCAAGCTCCAGGCGTCCCATCTCACGTGCCTCTCCACTGCACTCGACACTGCGCAGCTGCCTACACTCTATACTGCGTAGCTACTTGTACTCTTACCTATACTCGGCACTACGTAGCTACCCACACTCTACACTACCTAGCTACCAACACTTATACTACCTAGCTACCAACACTTATACTACCTAGCTACCAACACTTATACTACCTAACTACCAACACTTATACTACCTAACTACCAACACTTATACTACCTAGCTACTTATACTCTACACTTCACAGCTACTCACACTCTACACCGCACAGCTACTCACACTCTACACTGCACAGCTACTCAGACTCTGCCACTTACCCCCACCATGACAGGACACAGCCTCACCGTCCAGTCCAGCGAGGACCAGACGGGCCGCGAGTACTTCCACCACTCGTCTGCCCAGCGCGTCAACACCGACATCGTCCTGACTGAATCCCTGCGCAAGCAATACCCCCACCTCGAGCTCGTCGTGGTCCCCGTGGGCATGGTCAACCTCCTCGCATACGCCTCGGCAGGCCACGCCAAAGCCACGCCCCTCGAGGATGCCGTGCGAGACCCCGTGTATGGCGTGGGCGTCAAGTGGCGCAGCTTCATCCCACCGTACCGCCGCATTGGGGGCGGTGACGGCGCCTTTGTCGAGGCCGTCCTATTTGGCAAGTTCATGTACAAGTGGAAGGACCAGGAGGCCATTCTCTACGTCGCCGACGGCCGCGACGGCGTCATGCCCTACTCGTCGCGAAATCACTACATCCTGACGACCAACGAGCACAAGGTCGACGAGCTCATCAAGCTGGCCGCCTCCTGGGGCTCGCAGCTGCACGACGAGGTCTGGGTCTTTGACTCGGGCTACTGGCAAAAGAGTGCCGAGCTCTACAACTCCATCATGAAGGCCGAATGGTCCGACGTCATTCTCGACGAGGACATGAAGAAAGCCCTCATCGCCGACGTGACCAACTTCTTCGACGGCCAACGAACCTACCAAGACCTCAAAGTGCCCTGGAAGCGAGGGGTAATCTACTACGGCCCCCCGGGCAACGGCAAGACAATCTCCATCAAAGCGACCATGCACACGCTCTACCAGCGCGGCGTCGCAGAAGGCGATAGCCGCTTAAAAGTCCCTACATTGTATGTGCGCACACTCGCGAGCTACGGCGGCCCCGAGTTCGCGCTGCGCTTAATCTTCTCCAAAGCCCGCCAGGAAGCACCCTGCTACCTCGTCTTCGAAGACCTCGACTCCCTTGTATCGGACAACGTGCGGTCCTACTTTCTCAACGAAGTCGATGGCCTGACGTCCAACGACGGCATCATGATGGTCGGGTCGACCAACCACCTCGACCGACTCGACCCGGGCATCGCCAAGCGGCCCAGCAGGTTCGACAGGAAGTACTTTTTCCCCAACCCAAACTTTGATCAGCGCGTGCAGTACGCGCAGTTTTGGCAGCGCAAGCTCCACAGTAACAAGGACGTTGCCTTCCCAGATGCATTGTGCAGGAAGATTGCGGGCATCACGGACAATTTCAGCTTTGCCTACATGCAGGAAGCCTTTGTCGCGACCTTGTTGGCCATTGCGGTGCGAGGCGGCAAAGAAGCCGACTCGAGATGGTCTGGTCCCCATGACCCTCTCACCTCGACGACGCAAACCACGCGAGGTGGCGACGACGACGACGACGACGACGACAGGGACATGGATAAACTCGAACTCTGGATCGAAATCCAGAAACAAGTCAAGATTCTCAAGGAGGAAATGGCTGGTGATGATGATGATCATCATAACAATGACGCGCTTGCTCACAAAAAGGTCGACTCGAGTACGGCTGGTGCAGTCGAGTTGCCGCTCCGGCCGAGGGTAGGCATGCGGAGTGTGACGCGGTACAGGGACGAATGGATGTTTTGCTGCATGGACGGCGGGACGAACTGGATGGGAGCTGCGAAGGGGTGCCCGAGGGGTGGAGGATTTCTGGCGACGCACGACGTTGCTAGTACATGGTGAGGACAGCGTCGGATGTAATTCAGCCTACTCCGTACAGTACGCGCACTTGGCATGAAAACAAAAGTGCCGACCGTGATGCCTCAAAGCACGGCAAACCCACTTGCATAACTCACGCTGCTTCCACCCACATGCGTGACCAAGTCGCTCCGCTCATACCGCACAAACTTGAACCTGCCCCTGCCCCCCTCGTCGGCACCGACTAGTCCCGCGCTCTCCACCGCCGCCATGAAGACGCCAATCGCATGTCTCCCGCACACGGTATTCCCCGTCGCCTCGAGCTGCGCCAAAAACACGTCGTGTCGCCCGCTCTCCACGGCATCCATGCTCTCCTCATCCACGGCCCGAATGCTCTCGTGGATCGGCCACTCGGCCGCGTCCCATTCGGAAGCGGAGCCGAGGTGTGCAGCGGGCGCGCCGTCGCGGGGTGCGTAGTACGTGTATCGGAAGCGGGAGCCCCAGTGGCAAAAGTCCGAGGATATGACGAACAGGTTGGCTGGGTCTGCGAGGTAGGGGGCGAGGAGGGCGCCGTAGCGGGATTCGGTGGTGGGGTCGGTGTTGCCGATTACGAGGGGCACGAGGGGGACCGAGGGCGGAGAGGATTGGAAGGATGGGTTGGTTCTGTGTAAGGATCAGGGCGGTTAGATGGGTGTCTTTGCGTGTGTACAGGTCAGGCAGTGAGGGTGGGTGAGTACAGTGAGAGCATCTTGTAGATGTATGGCAGGTGCATTTCTAGACTGTGTTCGTCTTCGTCGACGCGGCGGGTCATGGTTTCGAGGGCCCATGTTTGCTGGAGGCGCTGGACGAGCGCCGTGTCGATGGCTAGGTCGCCGAGCGGCGTCGAGTACGTGTCGCACGCGGTTGTGGCGGCGCCGGTGAGGTAGTAGTGGTGCGAGGGGCCGAGCAGGAAGATGCGTTTGCTTCGGCTGTCAGTGAAGGAATGCCGTCTGGGGCGGCGTGGGTGTACGCAGTCGCCCAGTCGGCGCTCTTGTAGGCCCAGGCAGCAGCAGGCCCGGAGTACGAGTAGCCAGCATGCCTGTGTCCATGAGCCGTCTTTTTCTCCGTGCACACGTGACGCAGTGAGCCTACGGTGCGATGATGGCGCGAGCATTCCGCGTCGGTAGAGAGACGTGTCCGTGGTGTGCCGACGCTGTGCCGATGGGCGTGGTGGAGCTCGGGACGGCTGCGAGCCAGCCATCCAGCTGTTGAGAGAGCTGCTGGCGGTTGTCGGTGTACCAGGAACCGGCGTGGGAGGGCCTGCGGGCGACCATGTTGAAAGAGAGAAAGCGAGAGTACGCCGTGTTTGAGAGTGGTGATGGGGGAGTAGATGGGGGAGTAGATGGGGGAGTAGATGGGGGAGTAGATGGGGGAGTAGATGGGGGAGTAGATGGGTAGATGGTGGGGTAGCTGCGGGGATCATCACCTGTCGTCGTGGCACTTTCGCGACACGCGACGCGCCTCACCAGCCATCTACCCACTTTCGTCCCAACGCTGCATTCCTCCTTCCACCACGCCACCACGCCACCATCTTCACCACTCCACCTCTTTCACCACTTCACCTCCTCCACCACCACACAAATACACACAAACACACAAACACAAACACAAACAACATGGCCTTCAAACGCAAGCGCTCCGTCGACGACTTCCGTGGTCCCATGCACATGCATGTCGACACGTCCTCACGACAGCCTGCCTGGGACTTTGCCAGTGCAAACCGGGTGAAAGGCTCCGACTGGGGCAATCGCACGTGCAAGAGATTCCGCGACAACCGCCCAGACGAGACTGCCATCCACCGTACGACTGCACGCATTCTATTCGCCCTCTCATGTACTGAACCCACCAGAAAACACGCTGCAGAAGCTCTTCTCCGCGCAACGAAACCACCCACACGCCTCGCCCGTGCCCTCTGACCCCGTCCCCGCCCCCGTCCATCAGCCAGCGCTAGCCCTCTCAAAGCCGCAAAAGTCAACGTTGCACTCGTTCTGGAAACAGCTCCCTGCACCACCAGTCCAGCCCCTCTTTGCTGTACAGCCACCGCTCCAGTCACTGGCTGCGCAGCTACCATGCTGCGGCGACTGCGACACGCCCCTGCAAAGCGTCAGCCATAGCATGCATGTCGACATGGACATGGGCGGTGCTGTGGAGAGCCACCCGTTCGCCTGCATCGACTGCGGCAAGCATGTCTGCAGGACCTGTGCTGTGGTGTCGACCCAACGACACTGCCTGCAATGCACCACCAATGGACGAAATTCGCGGCCATGGTGGTAGGAAACCGCTCTGTACACCTTTTCTACGAGCGTCTTTGGATACGGCGTTTAGTCTTGTCAAGTTTCATCACGATATCCATTAGTTTTTCACACACAAGCGAGGCGTTTAGGACCATGATACCAGAGCAGTTGATTATGCTGCGAACACGGATCGGAAAACTGTTGTCAACAAGTACTTCAATTACATTCTATTTTTATGCATCATAGCGACCCAATTCTTGTCATCTTCTCAACTCCGCGGCACCTGATATTGAACATCTCGGCAACACGAAAAAATGCTCGACACGTCTTGCAAATGACTTCATCAACCGTGGAAAGTCCCGTGCAACGACATGGCAGTGGGTGCTACAAGGAACAAGATCTCTGCGAGTGCCGTGTTGTCAAGTTATGAAAAGCCATTACCGACGTTCTCGGACCTGGAGTGCAAGTAGCATCCTCCACTCGACATGACCACCTCGCGTACGCACACCTTCATCACCAGGAAAGAAAACAATCCTCCACGATTTTCTTCTCTCCAAGCACACGCTACCAGGGGTTGCGATGCGTTGGATCGGTCATCTTCCTCTTCTTCGCTGGGTGGACAGTCTTGCTCGTCTGGCGATCAAGCGCACCCTGTCCTTTCGTCCTACCGCCGACTTGCACGGACATGGACCTTCCCGGCTTCGTGCCACCGTACGCGGTCAGGAAGTGTAGACTGTCGAGATCCGGGAGCGAAGGGTCGGAGCGCTTGCGCTTTGTGCGACGAGGCTTCGTAGTTGGCGATGGTTCGCCGTCTGCTTCCGCGCCTGCATCGATGATGTCACAGCGCTTGGTAGTCATCCAATTCTTCCTCTGCGACGGAAGAAGCGCGACGCGCGGAAATTCCACTTGCTCCTTCCTCGCACTATGCGCATATATATGCGCTGCTTGTTCCTGTCCATCGTCAGCACATCCGACGCAGCAGAGACAGGTGATACATACTTCCATCCCCAAATCCCCAAACTCCTCCATACAAAACGGACAAACAACATCCAGCCCCCTAATTCGCCTCTCACCTACCAAAAACCTCTCCTCCCACTCTTCCCGCACGCACACCCGCGAATCAGACATCGACTCAGGTGTAAGCGGCACATCCGACGGACTCACCTGCGCCAACCACTTCTCGCACGCGCGGCGCATAAGCGGAGATTGCACGCTCGCGCGACGGTATAGTGGTTCGAGATCAGATGGGTTGAGGGGCGCGTAGTCATGCGCTTCTTCATCATCGTCTTCATCGCACGTGTTAGAGACGTCAACAATATCCCACCATTCGTCGTCGTGCCTGGTCCATGGCTCGTCGCCTCTGAATGGGAAGACAAGGTTGACTTCGCCGAGGTGTTCCATGTGTGCGAGTTTCTCAGCGACACACATTTTGCCTGCTGCGTGGACGGGTGGGGCCGAGGGGATTTCGCCGCTGGGATAGAGGAAGGGTAGCGCGCGGCCGAAAATTTGCCACGCGTGGTCGTTGCCGCGTGCGAGCCATTTTGCGCGGTATCTTGCGAGGGTAGAGGACAGGCCGTGGGTGTAAATGTCCTGCTCGATGCGGGATGTGATGGTGGCCAAGGTGGGCGATACAGAGGGGGGAGGAGACGAAGGAAGATTGATGGGCTTCTTGCCGCGCACCAAAAGCTGGCGAGGGGGCAGCGGTGGCTTGGGAAGACTTTTGCCGGCGAGTCGTGAGCGTGGTGTGACCTCGACCCTTTGCTTGATTACGCGCTCAGCCACTTCAGGAGTCCAAGCTGGGTTCGGCGTCGTTGGATCTGCCCACTCGCCTTTTCGTGCCCAGAAGTAGTAGTGCGGGACATCGCATCCTGGAAAGCGGATGTAGAACAAGTTCTCGAATCTATGTTCTTCATGCTGCAAGGCCTCCTCCAGGGACCCCGCGTCGACTGAATAATCGAGATATGCGGGCAAATAACACACCGCAGGGACACGATACTCGCTTGCATCAAGCACGTCAGCTTGCTTCTTTCCCTTATTTTTGCGTCGTTGATCGTGGCGCTGCTTCCGAGTCAATGCCGACCCGTCCCCCAACGGCTTCACACGTAAAAGCTTCCTGTTTTCCAAACGCCACCTCTCGTACACGTCTTCCAATTGCTTCTCTTCATTCCGTGGCGGGAGGTGGAAGAACATGCGCGCATTCCAGCCTTGAATCTGGGTGCGGTCGACCCAATAGGCAGCTGGCTCGATGGTGGCTTTGCGCAGAACGCCCTCCAGAACGCCACTACGAGCCGCATGGCGTGTTCGCTCCGACAAAACAGGCGCGTAATCAGGATCGACGCCTGGCGGATACGTCTGTCCGGGAAAGAAGAGCTTTTCAGAAGTGTATGTCGTAAGTACCTTGAGTGGTGCATACGGCACATTGCGCGGTACGGGTGGCTCACGTTGTCCCTCTGCAGTTGGACTTTGTAGTAATGCGCAGGTTTCGGGATCGACCTCGTCTTTTCCTACCCACATTCTCACCCCTACACCACGACGTGCTGGCGTCTCTACAGGCTCTGGGTCAAACACAGAGCGCTTGACGGGGGAGGGCGGCTCCACGTATGACCACTCGAACAACCGCAACTTGCAGCCCGGGAGCTCAGCGCAATTTATGGAGTGATAGGACGACTCCGTCGAGGTGCTATCCCAAGATTCTTCGCTAAGTGCTCGACCAACCGGACCTTGGTCTGCGTTTTCGCTGTTGTCCTTATACATCTCGTACATGGCCTGTATTTCGTCCTCGTCAGGCGTCGTATCGCTCACATTATCATCGTGTGCTCGCTTTGCCTCCCTCTCCATCCTTCTTCGATGCTTTGCTGCGTCTGCTTTCAGTCGCCTGTCGTTTTCTTCTTGCTTCTCGCGTTCTAATCGTTGCTGCTCACGTGCGCGCTCTCTGATGGCTTCCCGCTCGGCCTCCTTTTTCTCGCGTTCGTTTTTGGCCAACGTCTTGGCCATCTCCACTTTCTTCATATCCTTGACGTAGACGCCTCGTGCGATGCATTCGGCTTTGAGCAGCTTGTAATCATATTCGTCAAATATCGTGTTAGTCTTGTCCGCATCTTTGACGCGATGAGTGCCGCCACGCCGATGCGGAGCTGCTTGTGGAGCCATGATGATGACTGTTTCCCGATATAATTTTTTTTTCTGTTGGTGAAGAGCAGCGAAGCTCGGGTTGAAAGAGGGGTATTGGTAGATGCAAATCTAAACGCGGTGATACTTGAGCATGGGCTTTGCTTTACCTCAAAGATCCTAGATGCTGGCTGGAAATCGGAGAAGCTGGTAGATGTTAAGGTTCGGGCGTGGAAAACATGTAGTTCGCAAAGACATGTCTTTGTATGCTCTCGTGCTCAAAGACAACGCCTTGACGCGCACCTCCTTTGTCTCATTGTTATTCGACACAACCGAGGAAGCAGGAACGTGTTTCTTCGCAGCATTGTGCACAGGAATCAAGTCAGGATGATTTGCACACTTAGGGTATAATACTGTATAATGTCAACACTCAAAACACGATTTTTTTCAAGAGCTACTTACAACTCCGACTTCTCGGTGGGTTCTTTCCGCTTCTCAGCTTTGAAATCGAGATGTCCTTCCAGCTCCATCCACTCCGCTGTAAATGCCATCACAAGCTTCGCCCAATCCTCTACCGTATCTGTGTCTAGGTGCTCCCCATCGTCAGTGATCTCATGCCACACTCGTGGGAACGGCGAGGGGATCATGTGGAGAATCTCGACGCCGCGAGCCATGAATGGGACGTGGTCGTCTTGGACAAAGCCGCCCATGAACGCATCGTCGTTCTTGCTACCCTCTGGTAAGAACACGGGCTCAGCACGGGGCTTCTTGTTCTCGCGCTTCACAACCTTTGATGCATGATTTGGCGAGGATTTCATCAGCCCCATGTTTCGCAGCCGCGCCTCGGCTTTTGCCATGTGCTTGTATGCCCAATGTGTCATCTTGAAGTACGACGGGACACGGGGCCGCGCAGAGCCCAGAAGATCGAGAAGGAGAAACAGCTCTATCGAGTCGAGAGGTGTGCGGTAGGTGGACGAAGCGGTGTGGAAGGTCGACTCCCAGTCTCCAGCGAGCGCACTGTGGATATCACGTCAGTACCGCACGTGACCGCACGTGAAGTGGTGCAGCGACGGGCGTACCGAGCACCGTATAGACTGTCGTCATCTGTCCAGCTCTGAAAGGCCTCCTCCCCATCCAGGAAGAGTATCTGCAAGCCCTTGTGTTCGACATCGAAGTCGTCCATGTCAGCCGAAGACCACTTCTTAGTCAGTGCCGCGTCCAGACTGCGCGCTATGTGCATGATCATGGCACATGGTGCCGCGCTGTCGGTCGCGCCTATGAAGCCTTCGGGCGTGTATTTGCTGTCGTAGTGGGCGACCAAGGCCAGCCGCGAGACGTCGCCCTCGTGCGCCCCCGGGGGATCTCGCGTGGCAATCAAGTTGACAAAAGGCACCTCCTTGCCGTTGCTTACTGGCGTAGTGGAGCTCGAGTTGTGCAGTTCAATGCGCCACTCCGGCAGCGACACATGGAAAAAGTCGATGAAATGCTGTCGCACAGCCGCGTTGCCCTGAGTCCCGGACACGCGGGGGCGCAGAATGGGCGCTAGGAGTGCTCCCGTCTTGATGTTGAAGTCATTGCCTGGGCCCGGCAGGTTCTGGAGCGATTCGTCGCTGATATCCTTGTAAGCGCATCCAACGGCGAGTAGCAGAGCGAGCGGCAGCAGCGCAGAAGCGAACAACATGGCGACGGCGACGGGGGATTGTTCACATCAGGAACGTAATGCTGGCCAAAAAAAGGATGAAAAGTGTCCAAGGGAATCTGGTGGACTGAATCGTGGTCTCAGGCTGACACTGCCGCTACGCGACGCAACTACGCAACCCATGCGAGCACGTGATCGACATATCAATGAATCAGGGCCAAAACACAACAAACATACCTCAGTGAAGACATTGATTACCTTTGACTCCTACTATGCGGACAACTCGTCGTGAGACTCGTGGACAACGATGTGGCACATTAGCTAGGGGCGCAACTGTTAACTTGTGTCTGGAGCACAGCATTAGCAAGTCATACAAATACAGAAATCACCCCCTCTTCTGCTGTTTCCACGCAGCAAGCGTCTATTCCTTCATCATCCTCTTTTCGTTCGTGCACTTCACTCCATTGCTGTAGGAGCCAGTTTGCACGAGCAACAAATGCCAAGCATTACCGTATCCTGACTAGCCGAGTCCCCCACTCCAACTTTCTGTCACCAACACCATCAATTGACATGCAGCCACAGTTCTCTGCGTTCGCAGCAGCATTCAAACGATTACCGCCGTTTGCTAAGAGTCTTCGGCCCAACGTTCCAACTCGAATCTCGCAGTTACTATGCCGAACATGTCGACAGAAATTTTCGACATCCCCCTCGCTCCGACTCGCTGGCGGAGCTTCTAGAGAACAGGCCGCAAAATCAAGAAGTGCGCAAACCCAGATGCTTCTTTACTGTATTCGGATAACTAACCGCCGAAACAGTGTACAGCTCGAGGCTTTTGATCTATGATGCTGGTGATGCGCGGCTCACATGGATCACGTTCTGGAAAGCGGTTGCTTTGTTGCAGTGTGGAACGACGCTGGTGTTTGCTGTCCCGTCGCTTTGGAAGAATGAGCATCAGCCCGACCCTAGACTCAGGAAGGCCCAAGCTTTGTTAGGTAAGTGAATATGCTGTTTCATGTCTTGGTCTTGACGACAGGACCGTTTACATCATGTCTCATGCAAATGCTTCACCGTCTTCACATTGACATCCTCCTGGAAACAACGACAATGCGGGTCTCAATCCAGTTCTGCGCACGACTGCGACATGCCCGCGTCTTCGCCCTCAGCGTCTCCGCATGCAGCTTTTTTATATGCTGACGCGATCACACAGTCGGCGTGCTCGGCACAATTCCACCCCTAACACTAGCATACTTGACTGCGCCGTTTGTATACCAAGTGTTCCTCCAGATTCCTGAACATGCTCGGCGAAACAGGCAAGATCTTATGCGATTTGTAACCTTGCTCAACGCCAAACCGGCCGCGACAGCAGACACCAAACTCGAGTTCGTTACCTTACGTATCTGGCCGTTTCGCAAGAACACTAGCAACTTCCTGCATGAGCTTCGTGCTCTACCACCTAAGAAGATGAGGCTGGCAAATATCGAGTTTCCAAAGAGCGACGAATGGGCGAAACGGCAGCGCGAAAAGGGCATCTTCAGACGGATTCTTGAGGTGATCAGCGAGCCGAGGTACAAGTTTTATGTCAAAGAAGGTCGCACGTACACCATGAAGACGGGTGTTCCCGGCATTTGGGAAGAGGTGGCGAAGCGAATACAGATCCAGACGAATCCTGAGAAGGATGGATCGCAGCCGGCACATGGGATGTCAAGACCAATCGTGAGGAAGCCAGTGCAGCGTGCGATACCGCAAGAGAAAATCAAGAGACAAACAGCTCGAACGCCGACATAACTGAACTAGACAGCCAAAGCCTTGTACTTAGCACGCACCCCAAGACCCTTGGAAAATACTGTTTGTTATCACCCACCAACCAGTCCGGTCATACAAACTACTTGAACCCTCGCGAAACCACAAACTCCATCCCACCAAGAACGCCCAAACCCATGCACCGCAAGCGCTCAAGAGACACCACTGCTAATTCCACCCAATAATCCCCTCTGCAACCGTCAACGGCCCACCCGTCGAACTCGTCATAACAGACACCCTCCGCCCAATAATCCCCACATCACTCACGCCCAAATCCAGCCGTTCCGATAACTGTATCCGCGCCTCGCCCAGGCTGAACGAATACAGCGTATTTGCTTGGCGCTGGGACGGGCAAGAAAGGTCGCCGTCGCGGCTTCCGAGCTGTTAGTCGCCTCGCAGCTACACGGAGAAACATGCTGAGCAAACGTACTGTATCACGACCCAATGTCTCTCATCGTGGTTCCAACCCTCGCATGCGACACTAGTCCCGGGAGAAGACGTCTGGTTGCTGAACAAAAGGAGCATTTCGTGCGAAGACGGGGGAAGCGTGGAGTGCGGCGTCGGGCGGAGAACGGCGATGGAGCCGCCTTGGGTCACGCGCGTTGAGTCGCCGTTGCACATTGTCTTCAGCGTGGGTTGTAGCAGGTCGATTGAGGGAGTTGTATAGTAAGTGCTTTTGGCGACCGTCCTGCTTTGCGAGATAATATGAGGATTTAGAGGGCAAAGGATATGCTAGATGATGAGAGGCGTGGGATGCAGTTCAAGTACAATATGCGAAACCGTTTCACGTTGGTGATGCACACGTTGGAAGGTTGAGTGCTAATGAGTGTCTTTGAGCATGTTTCAACGTGAGAACCTAATTGGACGAACTAGCAGCGTGGCCGTAACGCCAACGACACCACGGTTCTCTAACCACGCGGGGCTGTTATATACATTACGTACGGATCTGTCTTATTTCCAAACAGAATCCTTGAGGCCCTTGAGAGGATCAGCGACTGGTCCTGAAAAGCGCTCCTCTGCTGTTTTCCAGTTGATCACGTTCCAGATGTTCTTCACGTACGCGGCCTTGCCATTCTGGTACTGAAGGTAGTACGCGTGCTCCCACATGTCTACGCCGAAAATGGGCACTTGGTCTTTTTCAATGATGGGGTCTTGGTCTTTGGTGGTGACGATGGAGAGGTGTTGGGCGTTACCTGAGCCGACTTTGACCAGCCAGCCCCAACCGCTGCCTTGAATGCCGAGCAACGCTGCGCTGAAAGCTTCCTTGAACTTTTCCTCGTCGCCCCATGTGGATTGGATTTGCTTGATCAGTTCTGGGGCAGCGCTGCTGTTGGTTTCTGGGGCGCTGGCAGGTGCGAGGTTTAGCCAGAAGAGAGAGTGGTTGATGTGGCCACCGGCGTTGAACTTGATGACCTGCTGCAGGCTGGCTTGTGAAGTGGTGTCGTTTTTCTGGACTGCCTCGGCCTGGCGAGTCAAGGCGGCATTCAAATTGGTGATGTATGTCTGGTGGTGCTTGCTGTGATGCAGCTCCATGATTTGGGCCGAAATGTGGGGTTCCAAGGCCTGCCTAAATATGAGCACGACATATGTAGGGTGTGGTGAGAGGAGATACTGACATCATAGGCGTACGGAAGAGGGGGTAGTGTGTACTGTGGTTCAGACATTTCGCCGCGTTCGAGTAGCTGCTCTTCTGAAGCAAACACACCGGTGACGGCAGAAAGAGAGGTAAGACTGAGACACAGCTTCAAGAAACCCCGCATCATCATAGCTGCGCAGTTGATATCCCGTGCCGAGCTTTGTCAGATTCCAACAAGGTGCTCCACGAGGTATGCCGCTCGATTAGGTTAGGCCCGTAGAAACTGCCTCAATTGCACGCGTTCCCACTCTTGAGCCCTTCAAAGTCCAGCTCACTGGTTCCAGGTCTTTTGGTGATGTCGACGATAAAAGCTTCCAACAAGAAAAAGAATTCCTGCTTTGCTTGAATTCGAGAGCAGGATGATCCTGGACGCGTGAGGGACGAGGAAGTGGGCGATGTCGTAATCTTGGGTCTGCGCTCGACACCTGCTGCTTTCAATGCCTGAGGCCTGGCTGTCAGGTGCTGAGAGAGAAGGATAGTTGAGGTTTTATTTATCGAGATCCGTGGTGACAGACCATCCGTCCGCTTGGACATAGCATGCCGTGACTGCAACAAGCAACCCGGCTGTAGGAACAAGGTCACCCTAGGCATTTTAATTAGTAGATTAATTTTCATGCTTTTGGCGCCTACAACTAGATATTGAAGGGCTCAATCAGCTCACAATTGGTTCACACTTTGATTTGAACAAACCTGCCTCTAGCGTCGGCGGTAACACCGAATTTAAGCTAATGGAGGGTTCAACGCTGAATCACCACAGAAACGTATTCTTTACACGAGAAAGACTTAGCACAAGACTTTGTATAGGCTGTTAAAGCACACTCTATTTGTGTAGAAAAAAATAGTCTTAAATCAGGTAGTTGGGGTTTAGTACTGATGCGTCCAGTCAACAGCTTAGATTTGGTGTTACCGCCAGCGCGAGAGCCTACCTAACGTGCTAACAGTATAGGGAACTATGTGCCAACTTGGTTGACTATTATGTTATAGATGTAGCTAGCTAGGATAACATGATTACCTACTACGGAGTACCATACGCAGTATTACCTACCCCCCTAAGACACCGCTAAGGCCAAATTAGCCAACCATCTCAAGTAAATCTAAAGAGTAGCTCCGCACCTACATATTACGTTAGACTTAGAAGTCTAAAATCTTAACTTCTTAAAATACCCTGCTTTAACACTACAGATATGCATCTTTGCCACCACTTTCTTTTTTTTTAACGCCTGGAAATTAGCGTAATCAAAATACCTATTCTGCTTACTAGACACAGACAGTATTTTCAGTGCGTGAGTAGCTTTAAAGGGCTTTAAAACAGGGGCTTATAGGGGTAGTCAATAACGTTTCCTAGCTAGCTAATCTAGATAGAGTTGGGCGTGGAATTACTTGCAGATCATCAATTCATCTAGGCAGGCAGGGCGAAAAATTGTAAATTAATTGCGAACTAATTTGTGCAGCTTGCTTAGCCTTCTCGCTTACCGGTGGGGAGTTCTACATACCTAGCGCCTACCTATAGGCCGCGTATGGAATCAGGCGTCCTATCTCTCAGCGCGCGCATGGCCAGACGGACTGATTTCTGGTCGAGATCTGGGGTCGTGAGAGATGATGTGGCTTCGAGACAGTCAACGACCTAACACGATGCTAAATTGATTGATTAGTGCTTCACTGGGACATTTCCATTCATCGTCGTAGCCGTGGCTAACTCATCCTGAAAATGCGCACCCTGCCAGACCAACTCAAGGCGACACAACGCTTGCCAAACGACTATCATGCATCAGCTACGAAGTACTCCGTGCTCAACTCGCAGACAGGCCAGAATATGCGTGCACTTGGGCGCCGGTCAACCCTCTGATTTTGCAGGGCGAGTAAAATGAAGTTTCACCCTACCACAAGGCTCTTACTTGTCATTTGCAAGGCTTTTACTGTCTGAAGGTAACTGGGCCTGCGCACAGCACATATTTCAATCATACTCAGTTATCTCAATTCGACCAAAATTCTGGGTTGAACGCTCTTATGTTCCAAGGTCCGCCTCGGGCGTTATTCAGCATTGCAGTGCCAATTATCACTCTCCTCCAGTTTCGTGGCGAAGTCATTAGCCTGACGATTATTTATTTTCTTGCACATATAAAGGGCATCTAGTGCAAGGTTCTTGACGATCTACAGGGAAATTGGCCAGCCTCAGTTGAGATGTGTACACCGCTCGCAACGACCTTTGGTTTAAGCTCCTATTTTTCAGCCCAGTTTCGTACAGTAGAAGCCCCCTTACAACGATAGGGCAGAATATCAAGCATCACATCTTTATGTAGAGGTGATTGTATAGGTAAGGTTTCTCGGCAGGTTATTAAGCCCTGACTTAGCGTTCCAAAACTTGTTATTCCTACTGCTTTAGATTATCAACTCCATGTTTGGAAGTTAGTTATAGATTGAGCCAACACAGACGCGTTAAATTACGCCAGAAGCAGCCAAAAGTAGGTGGCTGGTGAGCTCCCAGGCCTAAAACGTCACTACCTCTAGCCTCTACACCCGATCTCTCTCTACCTCTAGGGCGCCCACCCACAACGATATCAGTGGCGGAACTCTAACAATATTCTTGGAGGTTCAAATATCCTTGTGCCTATACAAATAATTAGTGGTAGCATTATATCCTTATGTAAGGTGTATCTTGTTCACGAACAATCGTTGTAAGGGGGCTTCTATGTACTGTACTTCATACGCGGCGTCTGGTAGTAACAGACTCTGGAACAATTAGCAGCAATGTACTCCGTAGCGGCACGATCTTGCTCACTGATGACATGATTGATGTTAGAAACTCCGAGATCTGGACTACTTGCTTATTACAGTCCACTAGTCCACGTCGCAGGGAGCCAATATCTTTTGTAATAGTAGGGAACACCCCTCGGATAGAGTGCATGGGTGTCACACTGTGACTATCTTGGATCGCGATTGCCGTCGACAGCGCGATTAATGCACATTTCTATCGAACGACTTCATGTAGACTAAACATGTAGCATTCAACCGAGTTGTTATGGAGTACATGCTACCATAACCTAAGTGGTACCTGGTTAACTAAAGGAAACGTAAGTTTCAAAGACTCCCTTGTTCAAGTCTTCTTTAGCCTACTCAACGTTATATATGCCGACTCAGGTACTAGAGTAGTAAGTTCTTTTATTCAAGATTGCTTAATAACATGTTTATGCTATTGCGAATTGTGCTAACACTTCATATTGCTATCCAATACTCAGCACGTGGCACACGGACTCCTGACTCAATTTGAACACAACTTTCGACGAGGACAGCTCGTATACCTATACCTCTGGAAGCTCTTGAAAGCTTGTTGTTAGTACAACACCAAAGATCAATAATACATGTTATTTAGTAATAGCAGAAACTGAACATCTCGCGAAACCCTGTCACTCTAGACCACTGATAACTCGACAAGCTGATCGATGATCATCGATCATTGGTACGGATGAATCGACAGTAGGCAGAAACGGTCCATGCTATCAATTACTACCTCTACCCCCACCCCCCATAACATGTGGGGTGTTCACGGCACGAATGTGCCAGCGGAACTGCAATCAATTTGCACGTAGTCCTGGAGTGGTTGATGCACCATGGCGGAAGTCGGGCGCAAAAAGTTTAGTACACCGATATTGATGTACGTATAGTTCAACGAAATGCCAAATGCGCTTTACGAACCGTCTCGGATGAGATGTGAGTATGTTGGGGGGCACAACATGGGTTTACGTGGACAAAGGATGAGTGGCATGAACAGCTGACGCCTCTATTATGCATCTACACATAGCGCCTATCTCACAACCTCGCTACACAACTAGCGAACCTACGAGGCGCTTTCCTTTCTTCCTATTCCCTTCCCGCGCTGTGCGCACAAGTGCTATTCACGAGGCTTGGCTGCAGCCGTTGTACTAGATAAGCGTTGGTGCTAATATGGTAGAGCTTAACCGTTTATTTATTTGCTAAGAGAGACCTATGGCGAAGATTACTGTCTGTATTTCCAGGGGGTTATATACCTGCATGTTGAAGATATATGTAAGAGTGTAGCCACAGGATAGATGGTTATTTGCAAAGGTTGTTGTCTGTTCTTCTTTCCTTAAAGAACGACCTTAGCTCCATGTTTATTTAGTCCATATTTCCGAGGAAACCACCAGCCCATCGTCAACATGGCTCCCGTTGGCGGCGAAGCAGCAGAATTTGAGGCAGCCGCTCTGACTCGCCGCAAAGCGCTCTCAGGTGCTTCTGGCCCTATAGCCCTACTCAAGAACCTTCAGGTCTTCAGTATCGCGTGTTTCGCTTGCTCAGGTGGACTGTTGTTGTATGGTTGCAACCAAGGTGTCTTCTCAGGTGTACTTACCATAACATCTTTCAAAGAACGTAAGAAGTGCTTTTCTTACTTCCCTCTCTATTGCCCCTTCGTCTTATACGAACATACTAACTCATAGTTCATGATAAATAGACATAGGTGACTACATCCAAGACCAAGAAGAGCTCACTTGGAACTCTTCTAATTAAGGTTGGCTCGTCTCCATTCTCGAACTCGGCGCCTGGCTCGGAACGATGTACTCTGGCTTCCTCGCTAAGATTCTATGGCTTTTGTCAACGTCGCCATTTTTATACTCGGAGTCGTTATTCAGACCACATCTATCTCAGCCGGCCACAACGCTATCCTCGCAGGCTGCTGTATCACTGGTATAGGCGTCGGATCCCTGTCCATGATTGTACCCATGTACAATGCCGAAATCACGCCTCCAGAAGTCTGTGGTGCGCTTGTCGGACTGCAGCAATTTTCCATCACGCTCAGAATCATGATTAGTTTCTAGATCGACTACGGCACGAACTTCATGGCGAGACAAGACGTGTGCCAAAGGAATCCGCGTAGCTACTGCCGTTGTGCTTGCAACTCGTTCTAGCTGCGCTTCTTAGTGCAGGCATAATCTTTATGCCCTTTTCTCCGCGTTAGCTTGCGTAGTATAATCGCAAAGCAGAGGCTCAGCGCGTGCTAGCTCAGCTTCCTAATTCGCCTAAAATTACCAACTCATTGAGCTGGAGTTTGCGGAAATCAAGGCGCAGAGTTTGTTTGAGAAGAAGTCGCCTGCAGAGAACTTCCCGCATCTGTAGGATATGAGTGCGCTTTTGACGTTCAAGTTGCAGTATGTGGCTATTGGGAGCTTTTTCACTACAAGAGGCATGTTGAAGCGCGTCATCATTGCCACTTTGATAATGTTCTTCAAGCAGTGGACCGGTATCAACGCCATTTTGTACTATGCGCCGACAATCTTCCAGGACCTGGGGCTGAGCTCCACGTCGATTAGTTGGCGACGGGTGTGGTGGGTATTGTTATGTTTATCGCTACTAGTTAAGTTTTCTGACCGAAACTTCAAGTAAGTGAAGGCTAATTTCGGCAAGTTCCTGCCGTCGTGTACTGCATGTCAGAAACACTAATGAAAAGGCTGAGGAGGAACCTCATGCTACACAGCTTGTATACCTCAACATTGCTCGTTATACACTATCTTATTCTAAAGCTCTTTATGTGCTACAGTTCCACCTGTTAGGCGCGTTTTAATCTAAGTTTTTGACATCAAGTTACAAAGCTTTGAAGTTTGCTCGGCGTTTCATCGGTATTTCCATACGTTGACAGCTGGGGCCGCAAGCCTGTCCTCATCACTGGTGCCATTGGCATGGCAACTTGTCATTTTATCGTTGCTGGCACAGTTGCTAGCTTCTCCGACGATTGGCCGAACTACCAAGGTGCTGGATAGGCTGCTTGCGTTATGGTTTGGCTCTTCGTCGTCTATTTTGGATACTTATAGGGTCCTTGCGCGTGGATCGTCGTCGCGGAGATTCGGCCTTTGTCCAACCGTCCATATGGTACCGCGCTGGTTGCTTTATCCAACTGGTCAGTTTATTTGTTTTGCTTGGTTACGGACCATGCGCTGACAATTTTGAAGGATGAATAACTTTATTGTTGGCCAAGTCACTCCTGACATGCTTGCTCACCTAAAGTTTGGCACCTACATTTTCTTCGGCCTCTTCATCGCTATGAGCGCCGCCTTCATCTACTTCTACTTCCCTGAGACCAAGGGTCTTACTCTTGAGGAGATGGACACTTTACTCGGGTCTCTTGGTACTGCTAAGCGTGAGAAGGAGCGCTAGAAGGAGGTTCACGCTGAGGTTGGTCTTACTAAGCTGCTCCGCAGGGCTGGTGTGTACAACGGAAGCGAGGGCCACGTCGCTAGCAGAGATATGGAGAAGCCAGTGCTTGAAGCCAAGCATAAGGAGTAGAAGTCAGTTGCGTAATGTAAACACTGGGAGGATGTGCAATCTATAGGCATCATACGATTGGAAAAGTGACCCTGACACCTGCACCCTCGCTTTCAAAAATCTTCTCAAAAGCACTGTGCAATTTGTCTACCATTGTGAATACAAATTTGGGCAGTAAGCTGCGGGTTGGCATCGCCTAAGAGCGTTGTCAAATTTAGGAAAATCAACATCAAATTTCAAGAGCTCAATATTACTCACGGACATTCTTTGACACCAATCTTTCCCATCTGTTATTGTCTCGTGGCTTGAACACGAGCTCCCAGGGTTAGCTCCCTTCCACTAAACGCCCTTTCTCCGCAATCTCCCCATGTTGTACCAACACAATCTCCAAATCTGGTATTCTTTCATTTTCGATATCCGAGTCGATGGCTCGACGTGCTCTTTGCAGAATCCTAGTCCCGGCCCCTCGAATTCGCGCCGCGTGTGGTATATCGGTTGTTGCATTTTGCGTCAATTCGACCTAGATATTGATCACAAAGAGTGCTGTACGTGCCATAGCGAATTCCGCGCCTTGCGTGTGGTAAGCGCGTTCTTTGAAAGAGTCGGAAAGTCTTTGTAAGGTTGTGCATGCCAGATGTAGGGCGTACAATTCAATATAGTCGAGGAGCTGCAATACTGCGAGCGGAATCTGTGCTACTGGTACAAAGGAAGTCTAAAGAAAATGTCGACAGAATAGAATATTTTTGACGATGAAGACCATGAGGTTGAGAGATTACCGGTATGATGACCTAAACGGCAAAACCTTTCCTGGACACCGGGTTTTCCGGGAGACGGCGGAACTTAGGCAAGGTTCATTTGCCAAAGCCTCGGACCCGCTCTGCACGATGCATATGATGAGCTGATGATGGACAGCCTGTTGACGTACACTGCGAACATGATGGATTACTGCCTCCACAATGACCATGGACCAAACTGGGTGCATGCGATACCCCCGCTCTTGGCATGCATCCTAGCGAGTACCGGCGTCGATGATGCAGGTACGATAAGACCTTCATCCCGTGCCATGTCAGTATCAGCTTCCGACCTTCCTCTTCCATGGTTACTGTCAAGGGTACGGCATGATATCGACGCTGGCGCTCGGCGGGACTTGAGAGGACAACAGCGCCGGAGATCGACAACATGTCTAAGGGTGGGATGAATAAAGCATTGCACCTCTTAGATTCTGCGTGACATGGAGCATCATGCAGTACTGCATTCTAGCCATTGCTGCACTTGCAGCTGTCAGCAGCGCTACTCCTCCCACATCATCTCCCCAAGCTCGACAAGTGCGGACAGCAAGTGAGCGTCTTGGTCTCAAATGGCTTGGTGGAAACAGCACTCTTCCGAAAATTCTGTATGCTGCATGCTTTGAGCTCAATGGTCATCTGCTAAAATTATAAATAGCGTGCTGTACACAGGAGGTACCATCGCCAGTGGTTCAGCGTACGGAGCACTCGATGATACTCAATATGGTCAGCTCTCAATCACGGGAGAAGAAATCATCGCGAGAAACCCGTATCTCCTAAACAACACGCAGCTTGCGGTATCGAATTGGACGACCAAGGGCATGGGCTCGACCGGCACGAACGATGCGCTGGTCATGAACATGACGCGGTTTGCTCATGACGCATTGTGCTCGGAAGATAGCGACATCGATGGAGCTGTTTACACGCACGGCACGAATTCGCTCGAAGAAACTGCCTTCCTCATGGACAGTTTGATCAACTGCGGCAAGCCCATCGTTGGTTCAGGCGCGATGCGGCCCTTCACTCACATTTCATTCGACGGAGATGCCAACTTCTTCGATGCTGTCATGCTAGCTGCCAGTCCCGAAGCTCGCAACAGAGGCCTCATGGTGGCCTTCAACGCTCGCATCATGCCCGGCTACTGGGTCACCAAACTTCACAGCACGAACCCCAATGCCTTTGGACCCACGGCAGGAGGTGACATTGGCATCTTCATCAACAGCTTACCCGTATTCTTCAACACCCCTTCCCAGCCCATGTACAAGTACAACTTCAACATCGATAGCGTGTCGAAATACCGCACTTACCCAGCATTACCAAAAGTCGACATCCTCTACGCTGCGCGCGAGTTTGATGGCAAGCTTGCTCTCGACGCCCTAGCCAACGGCGCGCAAGGCATCGTTATTGCTGGTACTGGCAACGGCGGCGTGCCATCTGGTCGAGAGGAGATTGCAGAGGCAATGGAGAAGGGCCTGCAAGTGGCTGTTGGTACCCGGAGCCCGTATGGACCCAGTAGCCCGGCAAGGACACCGGCGTTTGCAAAATCAGGGTTCGTGCATGTCATTCAGGCGAGAATCATGCTGCAGCTGGCGATTGCGAGTGGAATGAACATGAATCAAACGATTGATGTGTTCGAGGGTGGATTCAGAAAGGCAATTGGGCAGCGATGGAGTCCGCAAGCCTAGGAAGAGTTATTTGACACGACAACTTATCGCCGTGCCCTGGGTCCAAAGACTCCTCCATTCACTAAACCCTACTTTGAACAAAAGTCGATGACATCAATTTTTCACAGCTCTATCCGAGTGCTGATGGTCTTCGGTCTTTACAGGCTATCCTAACGCACGCGGGTAATGTAGGGCGATGGCTACACCAGACCAACGCAGCGCACATAGACTTTGGTATCTCGCACCTGATGGTTACAATCCCTGACCATGGAAAACGCATCGCAGAAAGTATTGTCGATTTCCTGTACCCGGACGCTACAATCTGTTTGTCCAGTCGCGTGAGAAGCTCTGCGATGCTCGTCGTTTGATCACCGATACCGCTAATGATGCGCCCGTGAGATGAAAGGAGCGAGTGAGGTTTACTCCCGCCGCGGACAGGAAGGTATAAAATTCATCGAATGTCTATTTCCAATCTCTACTCTATCACTCTCCTTTGGGTTTCTCGCTCTTCCATAGCAGTCGCTCACTCAGCCAAGTCCAACAGATCTCTCACTAAGGCAACTTCAGAGTCTGGCCAACATCACACTCTCGAAGCCATGATGCCATTCTTTCACCTCCTCAAAGTCGCTGGCCTCGCGCTCCTCGTCAGCGCCGGATCCGTCACCATCCGCAAGAAGTCAAGTCCGCCCGAGAAAGCCGGCACAGGTCGTCGTCGGGGCAGCGCCTACAACGATCCCAAGTTTGTCCACCTCTTCAACGTCTAACACAACCAGATGGGATGGTGCTACAACTGGTACTCGACGTCGGACGAGACCAGCACGCCGTTCGAGTACGTGCCGATGCTCTGGGGAGACCACGACAATGTCACTCGCAAGTGGGAACGCGCCGTCGCGCGAGCAGCCAACGCCCAGATCAACAGTCCAACGCATTTACTGTCGTTCAACGAGCCAGACATGTGCGAGTAAGTCCCCATGCTCCCTGGGAGATTCGCAGTGCGGCTTTTCCCTGACGCGAATCCGCCAGGCCCGGCGCCCGCGGTTCGTGCATGTCTGTTGCAGACGCCGTAGCTGCGTGGAACAAGTGGATGCAGCGCGCCAAAACCGCAAAGGATAAAACGTACCTGGGCTCTCCGGCGGTCAGCAACGGCGCCCACGGCAAGGGGCTCGACTGGCTGCGTGACTTCATCACGGCTTGCAAGCATTGCAGTGTGGATTTCATTTGCATACACTGGTACGCTATGGACACCCCCTCCCCCCCTCCCTCATGAAGTCAGGTCGTTGCTGATCATCCCCCTAGGTACGACGGTGGGCATACGGTCGAGCCCGAGTGAGGAGGATATAGGGTCGGTGGGTGTATGGAATACTCGAGGTATGCATGTTCGCGCCGCAGCCAATCTACATGTTCCCTCCCGTCAACTCCTCGGCCACCTTCCTCAGCCTCTCACTCGCCAGCCCCACACCCTCCCCGCCCCGCAACTTAGTCATCTTATCCGCCGTGCCCTCGGGCAACGGCCCGTGGAACACGCTCAAGCCCTCCTTGCCCTCGGCCCGCAGCCCCATGATCCCTCGCGCATCCCAGCCCACGGGCTGTTCCTCGGTGCCAAACTCCCTCTCAATCGCCTCGTGCAGCTGGTCCTCGTCGACGATGAACTCGCGCGCCCTGACGTACAAGGCGTGCAGGCGCGATGCGCGCGTGGCTTGCACGGTCGCCATGCGGCGGCGGTATGCGGCAGCGCGCTGCGGCAGGCGTGCGGGCTGGGCAGACGGCGGAAGCGACGAGGCGAGGAAGTCGCGCAGGCCTTTCTGCACCGAAGTCGCTGTGAGCACGTCCGTGTCCCGCGGGGGCGCAAAGGCACGGGCGCGCTTGTCGGCGTAGCTCGCGGCGAGCCTGGCCTGGAAGGCAGCGGCCGCGTCGAGTTTGCGGGCATGCAGCTCCTTGACGCCCTGGCTCAGGGCCGCGCGGCGGGTCGCGGCGAGGCGCTGTTTGTACAGGCGGTACTGGGCGTCTTTGCTGTGCGGGCCGGGGGCTTTGGGGTCCTTGGGCGGCTTGGTGGAGCGCGCGAGGAAGGCGTCGCTTTCCTTGGGGTGTGGGCTGCGCGTCTTGAAGATGTCGCGCGGCACGGGGAGGTGGCCCTTGACGACGGGCGCGAGGGCGAAGGTCGGCTGCCGCGGCTTGGGCACGTCGATGTAGTTGGGGGACGCGGGGCCGAGCGCGCGGGCGGCGGGGGTGGTGGTGAAGGTGCGGGCGGTGGTGGAGGTGGTGGAGGTGGTGGAGGTGGTGGAGGTGGTGGAGGTGGTGGAGGTGGTGGAGGTGCGGGCGGCAAGTACGGTGCGGGCGGCAAGTAAGGTGCGGGCGGCGGGGGTGGTGGTGAAGGTGCGGGCGGCGAGGGTGGTGGTGGAGGTGCGGGCGGCAAGTAAGGTCCGGGCGGCAAGTAAGGTGCGTACGGCTGGAGTGAAGGCCGGTGATGACGCCGGAAAGCGGACGGGTATTCGCCGAGGCATGGTTGTGGTGATGGTGTGCAGTATCTCGTATGCCGACTCCGTGTGTCCGTATCCTCTGGTGGGAGTCTGGCGTCGAATCCTTCTGCCAAGGCGCTAACGTTCAACTAGCGGCCGCTGCATCAGAAAAACTTGGGTCTCTTCACCTCCACCACCACCTCCACCTTCACCCCCACCACGCGCAGGCACTCCCGCGCAACTCACCCCACCATGGGCACGCAAAAAAAAGAAAAGAGCCGCAAGGAGCGCCAGGGCAAGACGGGCGATGGCATGGCCAACGTCAAGGTCAAGGGCGAGAACTTTTACCGGCACGTGCTTCACCGCACGAGGCCGGCCGACTCCCGCTGACTGGCGTGCAGATCGGCCAAGAAGGTCAAGGTCCTCAAGCGCCTCACCGACGGCAAGGCCCAGCGCAACGCCAAGGGTGACATCACCAAGTCGGCCTCGTACCAGTCGCGAGAAGCGCCCGTCGCCCGCGTCGAGCCCAACAGGAAGTGGTTCAACAACACCCGCGTCATCTCGCAAGATGCCCTCGAGTCGTTCCGCTCCGCGGTGCAGGCGCAGTCGTCGGACCCCAGCACCTACCTCATGAAGCGCAACAAGCTGCCCATGAGCCTGATCGAGGACAAGGGCAACATCAACGGCCTCAAGGAACACGCCGCCAAGATTGCCGTCGAGTCGCAGCCCTTCAAAGACACGTTTGGCCCCAAGGCGCAGCGCAAGAGGCCCAAGCTCGACTTCAGCACCATTGAGGATCTTGCTGGCCGCACAGGCACCATGCACGACACCTACCTCGACCGTCTCGAGCACGCCAAGCTACTGTCCGGCACCTCTGGCGACCCCGAGGCCGACAACGACAACCCCGACGGCGACTTTGCGCAGGCGAGGGAGTTTATTTTCATGAAGGGCACAAGCAAACGCATCTGGAACGAGCTGTACAAGGTCATCGACTCGTCCGACGTCATCCTGCACGTTCTCGACGCCAGAGATCCTGATGGCACCAGGTGTAGAAGTGTTGAGAAGTACATCCGCACCGAGGCCCCGCACAAGCATCTTGTCTTCGTGCTCAACAAGGTCGATCTTGTTCCCTCCAAAGTGGCTGTAAGTCGCACCATCCTCTCCACCCTACCCCTTCCCTTTCTCCTTCCCCGCGTGACCCCTCCTTAAGTCAAGGACCATCTCCTTCATCTATGAATTGGTTCTGTTACAAGTTGGGAAGATGGACACCGACTCGCCCGCCTGCGGTCGTTTTGGCCAAGGGCAGACCGGCTTCCGTTTTGGTTGCTGGTCGCCAGAGTCGCAAAGTGATGAGTTTGAGTTGAGGGCCGTCTCTGCGATTTGAGCAGATAGGTGGCGGTTCTCTTAGTAACGTTTCACACATTCCTTTGTCTACCGCAAACATTTGCTTTTGTTGTTGACGAACGAGACTGACTTTTGATCCAGGCTGCGTGGGTACGACATTTGAGCAAGGAGTTCCCAACGCTGGGTAGGCACCATGTCATATGTGTCAAAGACGTTGAACTAACACGTCACAGCCTTTCACGCGAACATCAACAACAGTTTCGGCAAAGGGTCCCTCATTGCACTTCTCCGGCAGTTCTCCTCCCTCCACAGCGACCGCAAGCAAATCTCCGTCGGTATGGTCGGCTACCCCAACACGGGCAAGTCGTCCATTATCAACACGCTTCGCAAGAAAAAGGTCTGCGTCGTCGCGCCGATTGCTGGAGAGACCAAGGTCTGGCAGTACATCACCCTCATGAAGCGCATCTACATGATTGATTGCCCTGGTATCGTGCCGCCGAACCAAGACGACACGGACGAAGATCTGCTACTGAGAGGCAGTGTTCGAGTAGAAAACGTAGAGTATCCAGCGCAGTACATCGAAGCAGTGCTCAGGCGAGTACAGCCCCGACATTTGCAACGGACATACGATATCCACGACTACGACGATGGCGTCATGTTCCTCGAGCAGCTGTGCAGGAAGAGCGGCAGACTGCTCAAGGGTGGTGAGGCCGATATTGATGGTGCTGCGAAGATGGTTCTAAACGACTGGATACGTGGCAAGATTCCATGGTTCACGCCACCACCTTATAAGGAGGGCGAGGAAGGCCAACCTGTCAAGGAAGGCCGTGAGGGTCGTTTAGGAGAGATGAGCAAGAAGAGGAAGCGTGATGGCGAAAGTGTGGCTACCGCCAGTGTTGCTGCTACGACCGACACCACAGGCGCGCCTCAAGACGACCAAGTACACCAGGATAACGATGAATTTGACGGCTTCAGCGATGACGACGGGCTCGAGCTTGGTGAAGACGACTGCGAGGAAGTCTCGGAGGATGATGGAGAGGAGGGAGGCGCCCCCGTCGATGAGGACGACGCGAGTGAAGATGACGATGAAGTAGAAGAGGAAGTTGCTGCAATATCGGAAGCTTTAGCGAAGGCGAAGAAACGGCAACGGACAGGATAGCATACGGTGTGGAGATGTTACGATGAAAAATGATACCCAGGTTACGAGGCCATGAGACACGAGGTTCCATTACGTGCTACCTAACAAGGCTGGAGCTGAAGCTGCTCAAGGGGTTGACTTGTGGTGGTTGAATCAGGGGTGTGAAAGACATGGGTCGTCGGCGAGTAGAGGTGCGCGACAAAGCGATCAATCGGACCAAAACAGTCGGGTTACACAAGCATGTCGGCGTCTGCATTTCCAGTCTCCGATGAGGGCAACTCATTTGCGCATTAGGCGACGCGAGGCTGGGTGGCGTCCAGTCATCGGATATCACTCTCGTTAACCGGAGCGAGAGCGCGACATGTCCGAACCGGGGCAACAATAAACCAAAGCGCCATTGCGATACTCGCCACATATATAAGCCTCCCCACGCCTGACGTTCCCACATAACAACCATGTCCAAGCACGCTGTCCTCGTGATTGGCGCGTCGTACGGCGGTCTGTCGATAGCTCACTACCTCCTCAAGCATGGCGGATCAGGACTCAAGGACTATCAAGTCATCCTTGTCGGCGCAGCACCGCAGACCATGTGCAGGCCAGCGTGTCCGCGCGCCATGATTGCAGACGAGTACTTTGACCAGAAGAAGCTGTTTGTCGATATCCCAGAGCAACTCAAGCAATACCCAAAGGACAAAGTCACCTTCATCCACGGCACAGCCCTGCAAGTCGACCACGAGAAGCGAATAGCAACCATAAAGCGCCACGATAGCAACGCTGAAGAAACCATTGATTTCCATGCCCTCGTCGTCGCAACAGGCGCAACAACATCTTCTCCTCTCCTCAGCAATGGCCCCGACCGCGCCGAAGCCTGGAAGACGCTTCGCGCCGCCCTCCCCTCCGCCAAAACCATTGTCATTGGCGGCGGAGGCCCCACTGGCGTCGAGATCGCCGGAGAACTGGGCGAACATCTCAACGGCAAGAACGGCGGTTCAAAACCGAAAGTCTCCATTCACCTCATCACATCCGGCGACCGCATCCTGCCCATTCTCCGCCCCGCACTCGCTTCCACCGCCGAGCAATACCTCTCCAAAGTCGGCGTCAAAGTCACCAAAGGTGTGAGAATCACATCGACTCTGCCCTCCAACTCCGGCACCCATCTCTCCGCCCTAACGACCCAAACAACCGTAACCCTGAGTTCAGGAAGCTCCATCACAGCAGATATATACATCCCTGCGACCGGCACCCACCCCAACACAACCTTCCTCTCCCCGAATCTCCTGGACCCCGACGCCCGCGTAACAACCAACCCCAAGACGCTCCGCGTTGACGCCGCTGGCCCCCGCATCTACGCCATCGGCGACTGCGCGTCCGCCGCCCGCCCCGCCGTCCACAACATCCTCGCCGCCATCCCTATCCTCGCTGCAAACATTATCAAAGACCTCTCCGGCGCCACCACCGCCGACAAGCTGTTCAAGGAAGATACGCGCGAGACGCAGCTCGTGCCCATTGGCAGGAGCAAAGGCGTCGGCGCGGCCATGGGCTGGAAGTTACCAAGTAGCATGGTGTGGGCGATTAAAGGGCGGGATTACTGGGTTTGGACGACGGGCAAGCTGTGGAGTGGAGCGCAGTTCTAATCATGTTTGCGTCTATTGGGGGCGGGGGTTGGGCGTGGCGAGGAATTTTGTTTTTATGGCATTTTTTTTCTTTTTACTTTTCTTGTGCAGAGAGAAAGAGAGAGAGAGAGAAAGAGGGGGGGAAATCAACATGCATGCATTCCGACACCCCCCTCCCCCTTGATTTTCCGAGCTGTGATGTGCGTTGGCGAAAGTCGCGTGCTTTGATTCTTGGACTGCCAATGCCACTTCAGCAAAGGAAATAAGAATTAGTACCTACTTGGCTGCTCAAGTACCTCGGAATTCAACCTGATGTGTACTAGCGTATTGGATTTGCACGCAGCCCCTTGCAATACATGTACAAGGCGTTGAGATTTCCTGGCGAAGTTGTACGCTTGGCAATAGCTTCGACGTGAAGAAGTTGGACGCAAGTCAAGTACAACCAGGCAGACAAGGTGTGTATACTTCCTATAGTGTGTAAATAAACGGAAGCACTGTTGTCAAGTTAAGCTATAGTTAGGTAGAGTGAAGATGGCTAACTAAGTAGCTGTAGTGCCTTACGCAAGTTTTAGAAGAGATGTAGGATAGGTGATAGTTGAGAAGAAGTTGGTTAAATTCGCCAGTGTCTGACCAGGCGACGCTGCACTGCTAAAGAATCCATCTCCTATTCTTAGAGTTAACGAGACTGTCATCTATAACAGCCTCTGGTATAGCATAGTTGATGCCAAAAGGAAATTTGTAGTGCTTACGAATTTTGGAGCGGCCTTGACATTTACTCCAAGCCAGAGCTGCTTAGTTGTAGCGTTGTTTTACGGATACAGTAATTTTAATAAAAGCTAAAGTACTCTGTAAACCTTCCTGATAGCGTCGGAAGATTCGTTCGCAAAGCCACACATCATCTAAGCCGAACGCCTCGCGGACACTTATTGCAGATCGCATATTCTTTTGACTTATAGCCTGGGAAACAGTGTGTCTAGCTCTTGAACGAAGGAGTCACAAAGTCAAGTACAATCGGAATCCTCCTCCACTCTTAGCAATCGGTTCGCTTCAACCAGTTGGTGTAACCCTAACCCTGCCCTGCTATTATCAAGCGAGTGTTCCTATTCTTACTATATCTAGCCTTGTCCATGATTGTCTCAGCAAACATTGCTGAGTTTTGCTTACTCACCTTAAAAAGGGTCCATGTATCTGATCTTGACGCAAGATCTTTGATGTCAGTGGATGGCCGTTTGATTTGCTAGATCCAGAGTGTGCCGAGGTAGCTCGGCACGAGTAGCGTTGACATGAAACGGACTATTGACGGGAGCGACATGCAGGCATACCGATGGCTGTCGACCGTATGGCGCATGTAGGCATAGGTGGCACGTGGTAGGCCGAGTCAACCAGGACATCAGGGGCGATTCAACAACACGCATATGCACAGTCGAAGGCGTTGAGTAGGGGTTTTCGTTTCGTAGATCATACAACTCTAGCTATCCTGCCTGCAAGTAACCATGTCCTATTGCTACCAGCTCTTCCGTCACAACTACTGTTGCACTGTGATATCGGGAGTGACGCCTAGTCAATTGTTAGTACTCAAGTGTAGATATTTGCTGGTCGTGATGCAACAGGGTGGAACGTACAGTTGAAAGCCTCTAGGCCCATGTGTTCCTCTTTGTTCTTGTCGCATTGCAATACCTGCGGGCCATCCAGGACTCGGACACAGCTGCCGTGGACGTTGTTCTTGGTGTCCATGACAGTGTAGGTTGCATCGTCATTACGGTACAAAGCTACGCGGTGTCAGCAAGGAAGTCTGAGAGTCTGGCCAGGCGGAGACAAGAGGCTAACTTACTGATGTAGTATGGCTCACCAGAGAAAACCTTTTTTCCATGGTCATTGAGCTGGATGCGTGAAGGTTTCCATTCGGTCCATTGAACCGAGGGTTCGCAGCCGACGCACAGGTAGCCGCCACCTTGGCTGTCGGAAACATCGTTCGTGAAGAAGTTGGGATAAAGCTGCTTGCCGTTGGGGAATGTGGCACAGTCGGGCTGACTGGCGAAGAGCTTTACGCTGGTCTGGAATCGGCCCTCATAGTCGTTTTGCGGGAATGTCCAATAGATCTTAAAGTCGGCCACAGCAAGCGTGGCCAAGCTGGCGAAAACAGGAAGTCTAGCGAGCATGACGGTGGGTGTGGTTTGTTGAAAGATTGGTCGGTGGGGCGTAGGTTGATTTCGATGGGAAATGAGCGTCAGTGAAAAGGGAATGTGGTGCTGATAGATAGAGAGAGCGTGAAGGCTTGCAGACCTTATACACGCTGAAAATTGATACTTGAGCCAACATGCCAAAATTAGTGACGTGTACGGGAAAGGTTCACGAACCAGGCGCTGGACCTTGCACACCCAAACTGACTTTGAAGCCAAAGATGAATTTGATTGTTGATAATGTCATTGTACAGGCCTGTAATGTAACGTCCAGGCACACCATTATGCTTTAGCATCCGTGTACGGAGTACAAGTCCGCTTGAACAGTGCTGGAATTGTCTACGGAGGTACGTTCCGATCCCCTGAGTCCTTGAGTCCTCGAGTCCTCACGTTCGCGAACGCAGTAGGATCGACCAATTGCAAACCTGGGGTCTGAGTGCAGGATGTCACTTCTAGCACTGGAAAGAGCGCTAGGAATGGATTCAACGCACCACATTTTGCGATTTGTACGGAGTACATACATGCCTTGGGCCCACGCTGTCACGCACCAGGACCATGCGTGATGCGTCACAGGCACCGACATGACTGAACCCTCGTTGAGATGATGTGCACTTGGTGACAATGTTGCAGGCCGCGGACACCGTTTGACCTCGGTACCTAGTGTGAGAGGCAGCCTAGTGCTAGCGGCCGAAGTAGTACCGCCGCTGCCGAGGTTCGAGGGCAGTCCACTGCCGCTATTTTTTTTTATTGTACATACGGATACTCCGCAAGGAATAATAACCACCAAGAATAGGAATGGGTAGATACGGTATCTGGGCCAAAAAACTCGTATATACGGCATCATATCGTATCACATGCTAAATAGATACCGTATCTTGTATCAACGCTAAGCCTATATGGGCAGGTGGTGAATGGTCGGGATCTCTTCACCACCATCTTTGAACAGCAGCACGGTGCTGTTAGAAGTCTGATTCTCCTTCATCTTGTTGTTAGATTGCTCCTCTACCTCACCCACGTCAAAATAACTAGGGAGTAAGGTCAAAACCTTATCTCTTACTTAGAGATACTAGAAGAGGTATACAAGCTTTTGTACACGCTTATTAGAAAATTAGTCGGTGGGCGCTCCTAATACAGATCAACACCTCAAAAAGCTGTATATATCGTATCAATACGATACCGTATCAGATACGGTATCCCAGCGACCCATCTCTAACCCAGAAACCGTTCTCTTAGCGGTAGGATAGAAATAGCACTGTTAATCTGTCACCTGGTCCCGCTAATTAATGTGACGGGAGTAACCACCAGAAATAGATCAAGTAGCCAGCTCTTTTTGTGCACACTGAACAGGAGAGATCATTTTCCCGAGGTCTGATAATGACTACCTCCGTACATACGTCTCTCATACGGAATACTCCGTACATCTCTTAAAATGGATGCCCGACTGGAGGTTTCATCAACCGCTGCTGTACATAGGGTACCCTGCAGCTCCAACGTGGCTCGAAGACGCCGGCTTGCATTCGAATTTCGACCACTTGTTTCCTAAGCTGACCAGGGACTGCTCCATGTGAGCCTGTGAGGATGCACCCACCGTGTGACTCCAATTTGCCTTCGTCTGCGCCGAGGCATTCTTTGCATGCGTCACTGGCGGGCGGCTTGAGACTCGAGAGGTAGCGCAAGTCTAGGCCAAATCCGGCATAGTTTGAAACGAAACAGCAACGTCATGTCCCGAGTCCTGAGGAAGTATGTATCATGTCGTTTCAAAGACACATGGATGATGACCACGCGCGGCCAGTTGCTGCTGCGCCGGCAAGCAAGCATTACATCCATCTCATCTTGCCCGTGGCTACAGCGACTCTAATCTGCACAAATCGCGAGATTGTATCACACCTTCTGAACCCCAAGAATGTCACACCCCTGAATTCAATGTTGCTGGTGGCAGCATCATCTATTCCCACTCACTTCGTCGCATCGAACCTAAACACCCCGAATCGACCCGATCCATCGCCAGAAGAGTCTGTCCGCTTTACACGCAAGCATGAGGCATATCGTGCTCTTGTCCTCGTCACCTACGGCCGCCTGTACGGTACCCCCTTCAACCTACAATTTTTCATCGTGGACTTTGCCTTCAGCTACATCATTGGCTATGCCATTGGCGAACGTCCAGTAGGAACCCGTCAACGGCGCTCAGAATTCTTCATCGCGTTGCTTTGGCTTGCGGTGAGCTGGGTGCTCATGGCAATAGTTCCGCCATCCATGGAAACACTCAAGTTCTGGATAACCGTAGGCGATAGGACAATATGGCGAGCGGCGTATCTTGCGCTTGTAGACGATGTCGTTGGGCTACTTACATTTCCGGACGTTAGGACAATCAAGGGCAGGGTTACGCTTGTCCTCGCTCAGGCGTTTACCATCACGAGTCTGGTCTGGTTCTGTCTGTCATGGATCAGGAGATACAACGAGGGATATTTTCATTCTGCCTGAGCCCTACGGAAACGCCAGGTCTTGAGACGCTGCAGACACGATTTGGGAGTCGAAAGGTGACGAGCAGCTACGAACCAGTGCACCAGCGTCGTGGTGGTTCTGCTGCTATGCTGCCACTCAAGTAGTGTGCGACACGCTCTACAATCTGTCTTTCAAATTGCCTTGAACCAGTGCCTATGAGTAGTGCGACTTGAGGACTTTGGGCGACCCCCTTCGGTGACTCCCCGTTTGTCAGCGTTTTCTACATGTCAAGTAGTTGGTCCCGACTGCTGATGAAATCCATACAAGCATCCCGTCACATTTCGCCATCTCGACAGCATCAGCGACCGGTGCAAGATCGTGGCCACTAATCGCCACCTAAGCTGCTCAAGAAGGAACATAGGGTTCGGCTTCGCCCGGTCCCCAACCCTCAATTCACCATAGTTGTACCGCGGATTGCCGTGTCACTTTTAGCGTCTACGGTAGCTACGCGTGCTCTTGGGTATCCCGCCGATGCGTCGTCCCAGTCACTTCGACACCAGAACTACCGCACATCGCTGTTGGCCATCATAATACGCTTTTTCGTCCATGGTATTATACGCGGGACGCAGATTTTGAGCTGCGACGTATGCCAGAAAAACATTCTCTCAGACCAGATCACAGGGTCGTTTATTGCGGAGAAGTGAATATCGAAATTAGGACCACATTCATTCCTTCCACCTCCAATGAAGCTCATGAAGTTGGCGTTGAGTACTAAGCGCTCGAGCTTTGTCATGGCAAGAAGTGCCTAGGCTATTTGACGGACATACTACATTCGCTGTCCATTCACTCCAATTTTGAGCCACATGTTCATCTTGCGTACGTTGTGTAGACGCCCTTTTCGCTTCATGCACTCGAGCCCGCGATGCGTACCAGTGCAATGTCGATAATAGTTGTTCCGGCGGAAGGCCTCGATCAAGTCTATTTGCAACCCTTGACTGACCCGCCCGGGTTCACTAATCCCCGCTACCGTCCTATCAAGCTCAGATTGTAATGCCAGCCATCAGACGTCGGAACGAGTACTAGCAGCGACTTGATCATGGGAGTGAAGTAAAAGCGCACGTTGGTCAGTCAGCTCCTCTGCATGTGTCCGAGGCGCGGTCCTAATCAAGACGCGTACATTCGACTCTGATGCGCTCCTTGAACCTAGAAGCCGGTCTGATGATGCCCTTATCCAGTTCTCGAAGAATGTGTGCCTAGTGGCAAAGAGTGCGTGAGCTATTTCGCTGCCAACCATCACAGTGCTCTGCAAACGTCCAATTCCGACTTTCGTTTCACAGTCTAGTTGCCTTTCAGCCAACCGTGCTTGCGTAGTCAATATCGTATAGTGTCTCTCTATCGGCATCTTGTGCCTCCTTGTGTATGTCTTTGTATGCGTTGTTGTGCCACTGGTCGAACTTGGCGGGGTTCGTAAGCGGCAAAGCTTGGTTCAATAGCAAGTTGTCGTAGTACATCTGTGTGTCCGAGGCGAGAAAGACCGCGACGGACCTCAAAGCTTCTGCTGCTTGCACGTTTAGACTATCGAAAAAGATCGGCTGGGGAGAACGTGAGGATCTGGCTTACTGGGACGTGTCCAACAGCCAGCCAGACGAGGGCAGCTTGAACAAGGATTGCATAATGTGTTCTCGGATTGCAGGGCGACCTTCGAAGCGTAGAAGCGCAGCGGTCACGAATTATCGCGCCTTGAATGACAGTACTTTATGGCCGTGGAGGAAGCCGTAGAGAGCGAGCCCGAGCTTGGAGTTGTCGACGACTGCCTCCGTGTGAACTCGCCGTCTCTAATGCCCAGGATTTTCGCACGCCAGAAACAAGCATTGTAGGAAAAAGTTCGCTGTGGCCTAGAGTGCATCCGCCATGACGCTTCCTCAAGTGCGACTGAGTTTGCTTCGGTGCGACATAGGTACTAAGAAGCTCAACTGCATCGGCGCAGCTGAGTCGCTCGTGTACTGCACGCAGATTCAAGACTGAGATAGAAATCGGCGTACTAGCTACAGTCAGAAATCAGTGTTGACCAAGAGTGAGGAGGACAGCCTTACAAGGATAGTGGAAATCGGCAGTGTTCGATTGTATTGTCGGTCTTCTCCTGTTGGCGCGCAGCCTCGCAGATAACGGGCGTACGAACTGTGTACATTCGATCAACGTTGAGGCGACTTCTCCGCTCACTTGGTTCTCGGTTCACTAATATTTAGGCCACCTTAACGGGATGAGTGTAGCCTCAGCACTAGGGACAAAGGGAGGGATGGAGCTGGTAGTAACGAGGCTAAGTTTTAGGAATCTTTGAATATACAGAGTGAACGTCGGGGCTGGACCCACTCCGCAGGCTAGACCATCTCAAAAATGATGTCGGCCGCAAATTCTCGCTTCTGACTGGTCAAAAGAGGGGACAATCATGTCCCGCAGCTGGTTGTGGTAAGTACGGAAAATGTCATACCCTTAATTGGGCTCAGGAACGGGGAGAAACAGGCGCTGGCGAATGTCTGAAGACTCAGAAGACATGCAGCTAACTTTCTGGGTCAGTTAGAATCGTGGAGCGCGAAGAAAAGCGAGGATCCGGCGTGCTATATGGTGTCTTCAGGTCTTCATGTCCCTCGTCACTATTCGTTCATTACTCAGTAGACCTAACGTGACGAAGACTGGATTTCGAGTGCCAGCGCTCGTTTTGCCATGCCGCAGTACGCCCTTTTTCCTACGCGTAAGTAGGCTGGTTGTGGCGACACCAACTTTCCCACAGCATTTTCCTCCGTAAATCCTGTGTCTCTCCATGTTCTCTTCGCACCAGACTTTCGACACTATCTTCGCGCGGCTCAAGCCTACTGAACCTCTCTCTCGTGCGCAAAATATCAGGCGACCTTCACAAATTACTGCGGCGACGTTGCTGGTGGCGACGATTTTGTGGCGCACTTTCAATGGAAGTTAACTTGTCCCTTCCAAGTACCAATCCTAGACGCCAACGATATAACCACCACAGCTGCCGCATAGCTTCCCCGTTCCGCGCACAACAATCTGCATCACCACGAGCGTGACTCTCGCGGTCCCAGCGCTGAGAATATTGAAGATCACCACGAGTACATCGTTCCGAGATCAATAAAGTCAGCTACTTGACATGTTACTGAACAGAAACTTGCAGGATATTCCGCTACCCATAAGCCACGAATCACCGTCCACGGCTAGTACCAGGGCCGCTACCACCCGTCTTACCTCATCATCGAGCGCAAAGATCGCATTCTGGGTGGAAGGGTTGCGTTCTCTAATGTGCATGGCTCGAGCTCGCCCTTGTCTGAGCGAAAGCCAGAGACCTTGGTGTTGACTTCACCAAACGGACCTCGATCCATGGCATGGAGACCGGCAACTCTTCATCATCAGTCGGAGATCTCATTCCATCACAAGAAGTGTTGCTCATCAATGCAGGCTGACAGGCATGTTAACGACGAACCGACGGGCGCTTCAGACTGCAGCTCCTTTGGACCGACAAACTATACAGACGAGGGTGGTCTGGCTCTTCCAAATCATCTCGACTTCAAATTCAAGAACAAGCGCCGGCTCACGGTGCATGCGTTGTCTCTCAAGACGCCGGTCCTCCTCGAAGCTACGATCAGCGGACTGCCCGAGAGATGGCTCCAGCGACTCTGCCGCAACAACCAGCATCAATGACACTTGCAGTGTAGGAACAGCACTTCAGGATTGAGGTGGGAAAGGGGATGCGCGCAAAAGATACAGAGCATGGAAAGCGGACGACGCGGCCTGGCGGGGCATGAACTAGAACGCGAGGCGATAGGTCTCCAGCAGCAAACAGCGTAGCAATTAAAGACAATCAGGCTTGCCACTGTGACTTAGATTCGTTAGTGAGTGGCTTCAGGCAAAGATAGCTCGCAACACCAGAAATGCAGCCAAATGTACGCCTGGGGAGTCTGATTCACAAGTACCCGCGTTGATGTCCTATGCTTTTCCACATGACTTGGTAGATGATGTGGCAGCCGCATCACGACTACAGCCTCACATGTATGCGACACTGAATGCTCCAGATACAATCAGTGCTCCTTGCTTTGAGCTGAGATGAATGTTACGTGCTCGGAAGTGTAGGGTGCTGAGACTTCTTAGACCTACGAAGACCACTGCATTGCTCACAACTGTGAGTCCGCCTACTCCAGATGAACGTAAATTCGTCACGTGGGCTGATGGCCGGCGATTATATGATCTTCGGGAGGGATATCTACGAATCTCCTGCAAATCTCGATCCATGCAATGCGCGTCTCCATTTTCCCGCTCCGCTATCGAGAGCAACACAGTAGATATCGACGCAAATATGCTGGAACAAGAATTCTTTTGCCATAACCAGAGCTGAGAGACTGACGTAGCAAAGACGTGCGTATCAGATCGGACCTGTCAGTGCCGTGAGGTTATGCTGACTACAAAACCCCTGCTTTCACACCTCTAGCCGGGCACGCCATAGACCAATCCCGGACGCACCTGATCCACTGCTTCTCCACACCATAATCGTACTCAACCATTTCCAGTAAAAAAAGGTCTGTGTTCTCGAATGAGATTGCCATTTGACTAACATCGCCCTCAATTCAGCCAGCGTAAAAACCGCGCATCCTCGACCATGCTTATCCAACTGTCTCAGGTCGGCCACATTACCGGCGGCAGTGCTATCCGTGTCCATTGGATCATAGGTCTGGCACTCTTCATCGCTCTGATTCTTGCGCCTTGGCGGCCTTGCGCCAACGGCACCATCGATGATGGAGCAACACCATTTCCAGCTTTGCATAGCGGGGATTCGATCACGGTAGGCGGTCCTGCATTTCAACGAGGAAAATCTCTGACATCGAAAAGTACATCTCTTCTGCGACAGATCTCATAGTGATGGTCTCGAGCTTCTCAGCGACCGTCAGCGCTACGGTGTACACAGCCGACGCGCCAGTGACCCAGGTGTGTAAAAACAGTACCAAAGGGTTTTGACTCACGCCAACTAAGAGTAACAGGCAACAGATACACTGCCGCGCACAAATGGTCATGGCAATCCGCTCGAGCTTCTCAGCGTCATATCGTCCACACTGGCTCCCTCTCGTGTGACTACTAGCCTGCCATCGTCAACATTCATGCCTTTGCCAACTCCAATGCCGACTCGGTATCCACAGCAATCACGAGGTAATCCGTGGGCTCATACTGCCGACTTCTTTAATCACCCTCGCATTAGAGGAGACGACGTGCCCGTTGCAGTCATCGACCGTCATGTTCCGTCGACGCTCGACGTCTGGATCCCAAGCCGACATATGGTTCTTCCACACCTGCAGCACTATCGCACTAATCATATGGATCTCGACACCCCAAACCAACGAGTAGAAGCTCAGCAGGTTGCACAATCGTATCAATGCGAAATTGCACAAGATCATCGGACACAGCAGCTACAGCTACAGTGGACCGAACAAGCGCGCTCCCATAACACTGGCACAGATCAAACTGTCAACTTGCCTCATTATCAACGCATCCGAGGTGAAGATGTGCCAATTCCATTGATAGAACGCCATGTCCCGCCCACGATCGACTGGGCCACTCACCGAAATGTGGAGTCTCAACCTTCACAACATGAGATTGCTGATCCAATGGACGGCGATACCGCAAATGAACTATCAGGAGTTGCACCAGTTGAAAAATATCCATGGAATGCTTTACAACATGGGTCGCTATGGCAGCCGCGATTGCCTCCACGAGAGCCGCTTTACAGGACTAGTGTCGGTCATCCTTTTGGGAGTGACCTGGAATGGACTGGGAATACTTATCACGGACCTAGATCTCGCTACAGTCCTACGCCCATTGACGCTGTCCCAGCCGAAACTACCTCTAGTCCCACGCCTATTGATGTCTTCCCAAACGAAATCTGGCTTGTAGTTATCGAACTGGGCCTGGGCACGCGTCTCAGGCTTTCGCCATGGGGTGCAAGAGACCTGTATATTGAGGACGATCGATCGCCCTTGGACCTCACACTTCTCTGGAGACTGGGCACAGCATCTCATCGGATTCGAAATGATGTGTACCGTCACTTCTTTTCAAATAACGAGTTTGTCCTCCGATGTACGTCAGCAACTTCGGTGCGTGATGCCTCACTGTGGCTGAACACACTCCCGCCGTTGGCCCTTGGGTTCCTGAGAAACGTTGAGCTGCACCTAGACTTTGCGCCGGGAAGCCAATCCCGCCGGTTGTCTTTGATGAACTCCATAATCCGAAGTCTAAGTCACAGTCGCTTTCTGACGCGACTTACTCTCCACATTGACACAAGTCGCGTGAGCATAGCTGACTTCAATAACTTTCGCTTACTGAGGACTGCGACTTTACGACTTCTGGGCGACTTTCGCAGCATCAGGAATTTGGTCATCAAATTCACTGATCCCAGTAATCCCTGGCCAGGCGTGGAACAGTGGTTGACCGACCGCATGACTGCTTCAAGGCCTCCTGGAGTCCGTGGTGGTCAATTTATGCCTTCGTCGATGTCAAACCTCCCAGCTGTATCTAATGCAGCAAACTGGACGGACACAGACTACGAGAATTGGGGACTTGCAATAGGTATCGACCGACAGCTGTCAACGAACATGACTGATCGGCAACTGTTGCGTCTCATCAAAAACTTCAAAAGCACGGAAAAGGCGAAGACGGTAGCACTGCCACTATGAGTAAATTTTACTTGAGACCTAATAGAGAGGACATTGGTCGGATGCCGAGAAGGGTGGATGGGAATACCGTATACGTAGTCCCCTCACGCAGAGTTGCTATTTAGACATAAGTTCTTCGTGAAATGAACATCTCATTTCCAAAGTGTCACTGCATACTCTGAATAATCAGTGATGCAGTATCTTACTTCACTGATGCTGTGAACTGAAGCAGCTTCTCTGCACATCGGACCCACTTCTAGTCTTTTACTACTTTGGCAGCGGCCATGTATTGCCCCCATAAGCTCAGGCACATTGAAGATTCAATTGACCATTTATGATCCTCCAAAAATGCATGTGTACAGTTCTGAAGAGCGAAATAAATGTCTTGCAGCTTTCACTCTTCTCTCGCGCCAAGCGATTTAGCGCCAAGAGAGGCCGAACCCACATGTAAACTCCGCCTGAGCTTTTCGCACGGCACCAAGATAGCATGAGTACCCAGAGTATTTCCAAAGCCGACAAGATGTATACCGCCCTCTGCGACAAAGACTTTTACTACGCCAGCGTTGATGAAGCTATTGCGGCAGGCTACCCTGACAACATGGACAGCAAACGCGTCCTGGATGATCACCGCAATACGCCGCAGCCCCAGGGACTACGTGGACGGCACTTTGAGGCCGAGTGCGATGCCATCGGCGATGATTTCTTTGTCAATTTCGACAGTCACGGCGCCGCCAATGCATTCGACATCGACAGCGCAGAAGACGCCGACATCCAGAACTTTTTCGCCGACGTCGATGCCTTATTCAACTCGACTGGGCAAGCTCAGGAGTACTTTGACCAAGAGTTCGAAGACACCGACGTGCCCTGGCATGAATTTCTACAGGAGCACGTTATGCGCGATTGGGACTTCGTCCCCGACGACTATTTCGGCGGCGCGGCCAACGAATCTCTATCTCCACCGTGTGAGTCACCAGTTTATCTCGGCTTCGACTCCTTCGGCTTGAACGACGATCCCACCGGCGCGGTCAACGACGCTCCCTTTCCAGCGCCCGACCCGCAATTCGATCAGGACCTCGACCTCTTCCCGACTGAATACGATACGCAAGACCTTGGCTGTAACGATGAGAGCAAGAAGCACCTTCAGGAGCGCAATCCCGATGTGTTCCCCGGCTTGTGTCCTGATGAGGAGGAGGGCCAGGCCATCATGCATGATGTCCAGGACAACGAGGACGGCTACCAGGACAACTCCGAGCCTGGAAACGATGAAAAATTCATCGAGGACAACATGGGCGGCAACGACATCCATACATTCGGAGACTCTGATGCAGTCTGGCTTACTACGTCTGGCAGCGTCTATGGTCATGAATTACAACCTGGTACTCCGGCGAGCGCTACGGCGCATCCAGGCAGCGACGCACACTCCCACGACTTCCGAATGACTCCCGAAACTAGCACGCCGATATCCTTCATGGCAGACGCCATGTCGGCGCCTCCAGGCAGCAGCCCTGACGCCTTCGATATGGCAGCCCTCCCTGATCCACCAGCGAGCGCTACACCAGCAGATCATCCAGGCTACTTCATGAACTAGGGTGCTATTTTCAAGAGCGGTAGAATTGCAGAACAATACGCGCTTCTGATCAACCCAGGTAAACTCTACCTGTCTATTGAGAACGACAGGTCTGAAAAAGGTGGACAGGTCTTTGGCCGGGACGGGCTGGGACGGGAGGAGTACAGATAAGTTGGAGAGAGACTCGGAGGAGTCAGTCTAATGATATCGGTATGGGTCATGGACTGAGAAAAAAGGGCCTTTAGCTGGTTCTAGCTTGGTCTTTATGCGCCGGTGTGTAGAGCGTGGCACAGGCGTCTGGAGACACAGGGCGCATCTTCTTTCTCTAGAGCTTGTAGCTACTCTTAGAGTGCTTTACAGCATACAAATCGACGCCGTGTTCGAGCGTTGTCTTACTCGTGCTCTCAATCGTGATGCGAGCGCTTTCCAGCCTGGTTTGGCGTGTTTGTGCATTGCATGCCAGGATGTTTGTTGCTCCCACACGAGAAAGAACTAGACTCATCGTAAGGCCGGCAGTGCTGCATTCTTTTGCATGTGCTGAGGTCTATACGTAGTCACTGTGGGCTAATTACGAGCCGATGAAGCTTCTGGCACGAACGGAGAGCGTTAGTATCTTGCAGGTTTTTCCACAACCTTCCGAAAAGAAGACCTAGGAATGATGCATAGCAATACTGAGGTGCTGTATGGCCCTGGCCTGTAGAATCTTCAGTGGCGTGGGGCCGCTTCACGGAGTGCATACTGTATTTTCTGCGACTCTGCCGCTGCCTCCGCAAACACCACCACGCTCGATCACAGCACTCCGTACAACAACGTGAGCGACGAGAAGCGCACTTGCTGATCACCCGCAGTGCTCCTTAGAGCTAACCCAAAGGATTTTCGCAAGCTTGAAGTCACGTCTTGCCCGCATAGCCTCCTCCGCACTCCGCCTTCGACATTCAACAGCGATGGTTCTTGAGCGACACAACCAGACAGGGGTACCGCTTGCTCCGTGGAGTTACTTCGTTGCCTTCAACGATGACTACTGGCCACACCCAACAGAGGCTAAATGACCGCATCTACCCCGTGAGTTGGCAGACGATAACGATGCTGCGGCATGGCTAACCAAAGTTGCAGCCTGCTCCCCCGCGACCAAGCTCTTGCCCTACTCTGCGCGACAGAAAGACCGCAAGTCTGTCCAGGGTCTGTCATTCACATGGCTACACTACGAAGTCTAGGTCCTACCCGAGCGCCGACGCAGGACGCAGGACGACGAGCCGCGCACTTTCGACAAGTGCCGGGAGAAAGAGCTGGAGCGCGACACAGCATTCCTGGCATACACCAGGATGACAAACGGACCGCGTGCACTGGATAACGCTATGCTCAAGATGCCAGGCCTGGCCAAGCTTGTACAATCCATAAGTGACGCGACCTGGTTCTCAAGAGAAGCAGCGTCTCCGGGCTCCTACGTCCGGCGTCTTCTCGATACCATGACGAACGACGAAACCAATCGGTCGCCCATATCACCAAACCAGCTGGTGCTGCTCGTGCTGTTGACGGTTCCTGCTCGTCGTATGACAAAAGCGCAAATTCACGCCAGCGTGGGCAACGTTTCCAGGATCTGGGCTGCACCGGTAAAGAGTCGGGAGCTGGAGGCCAAAATAGATCACGTCCAGACAAGCCGACTGTTCGAAGTCACAGAGGGAGATATCTCCGTGTGCACACAGGCGACGAGAACAGCCTCTTGACGAACCGCCACAGCAAGGGTCGCCGGCTCGATTCTCAACAGGCACCACTGTAATGCAGGAAGAGCAGACACCTCAACATCTAGGCACGGACTACCGATAATGCTGCCAGTAACGCAGCGTCTGGTCAACATTCTAGACGTGATCTAGAACTCGAGAGCGCATCACTGCCGACGCAAATCCGTTGCTTTTCAGACGGACTGCTTCTAATGGGTTTGTCGTACTTGACTCTCGTAGATGCAGTTCTCGTTTGGAGGCAGCCCCCAACATGGACTAAGCGCCTTTTTCTGGTGGCCCACATGGTGACGATCCCAAGGTTGAGAAGCAAGATTTCGAGAAAGAGGCACCGGAGTAGCCCTTCCACCATGCTTGAAGGACGATGACAACATACTTTGTATGCAGTAGTATCATTGACCAATGCCTATTGACCTCCTGTCGGATTTTCGCCAGGTTGATCATTGTCGGGTCCACCAGCCCGAAACCCTCCGACAATGATGGAAGAACAGGTAGAGCCACATCGCAAGTGACAACGCAAGAGGCTGCTGAGATTATGGGTGCCAACTCGAACTGCAGGATGCGTACGCGTTCAGCCGAAGAGGTTGTTGTGTGGACTTGGTAGCCCCATCAATTCTCATGCAGGGCAGCGGCCCGCAGTGTCCTCCGGTCGTGTTGGTCAAGTTTGCGACCCAATCGTCGTTGGACGAGAGAGAGGCGATTGGGGTCAGAATATTGAAGAGCTGGACTGCGAGGATCATGAGCTTAGACACGCGGAAGTAGTGGCGATGGTGCAGGCCTGGGATGCGATGGCGGAAGCAGCGCAGGTTGCTCAGTCCATCTCCTCTCAAACATTTCGACCTGTGTGAGCGGTCCCCCCTAGCATCATGGCATGAAAAATCGCTGATTTAGGTCGATCTCAGGTGCGTAGTGGGAAGGGCTGAGACTGGTTGTTGTTGTGCGACAGCGCGACGTGGAAAAGCCATCGCTGCGGCGACGCGCTCCAATATGCGGCAATATCACCCCGAAAAGACCCACAGCTTGTCGCCCAGAGTTGTGAACTAATGGCCTGTTAACGAAAACGAGAAAGGCTTGGTCGAGTGCTGATGTGGTTGATGGTGTATTTCGCGGTGAACGGAGAGGACTCGAGGGGGAATCTGGTTGGGCCGGCCCCCTAGCAACGCGAAAGCACTCGGGCTGCCCTTGCTCCAACAACCCCTCCACCACGCTGCTATCAACTCAGTGAACCCGTCTCATACAACAGAGAAGCGACTCGAAGGTTCATACGTCGCAGCGGGCATGGTCGAGCACAGCGCTTCCACACTGGTACAAGCGACCCCAACTGCATCTCCGACTCCGTGGTTGGCACAGGGCGATCAGGGGCGTGGTATGAGAAGCTTGCGGAGTCCAAGGGAAATTGACACGAGGGTCGCCCCCCAAACTCTGACGAGCATGGAGCACACGCGGGCCCAACGTCCACCTCGACATCCGTAGCAACAGCTGGCCGACTCGAAGACGTCAGCATCCTTTCGACCCACAGCCCACCGCAGCCCGTCCACTCAGGTCCGTCACAAATTGTCTAATTCTATTCAGAAGCCCAGTCGAGTCTGGATGGGGGCCATCGACACAAGCACATCCGCCAACCGACGAAGCCGCCGGAATCACAGCACAATGGCGACAACCTACACGGAAAAAGGGACCACGTAAATTCAATGCGAGGACATACAATGCACTCTAGCCTTAATCACCAGAGAAACAGGGAACAAAGAAAGCTGGTACAACGAGAGGAAGAAGACAAAGGAGTCGAGAAGATCGAGCACCAGACGAAGGCCCAACAATGTAGCAGGAGAGAGAAGTAGGGGACAGGGGCGGGAGAAAAGAGAAGGAAACACTTGAGGAGATGAGGCACAAGAGAACATAGAGACCTGCCTTATCTGAGGATTACCTCACCTTCTTCTTTTTTTCATCGCAAAACGAAGACGGATTTCGTCGCACGATTCCACGCGCCAGCCTCGAAATTTGCTACTGGTCTGCATAATCAGGAACGGCAACGACGCATCACATGAGAGGTGAACTAAGGAGATGAGAACTAGTGAGGAGGGAATGTTTTACGATGGAACATGGTGTTCTCGCTCAAAAGTGGTGTCTTTGTCTGGTGGCAGAAGACGTCACTTGAGGCTCCGAGGTCGGCCAAGGAGGCTAGGCGAAATTGGGATGGGATGAGGATTGATCCTGAGCAGCATCGATTGGAAGGTGTGAAGACGAGGACAGTCAGTTGGTTTGACCTGTGTGTTTTAGATGTGTACATGATTGATTTTATTGTATAAAAAGGGAATATGCCAGTGTTGGAGAAGCTCAAGTCCACCCATCCCATCAGTGCGTCAACAGTAGCACTTCTTCCCTCAACCATTCCTGCGGCCCCCATTCCAATCCCCCATCAATCTAATAACTATATCTATAACATAACACCGAGCTCTGCGTATTCAACACATCCCTCACCCGCACATCCGCCCTAATCCCATTCATACTTATACCGGTATCCAGACTCAAATCCCTCCCGGCATTGTCCTTACCTGTAACCGTGTTCGTTCTCCTGCCCCGATCCCCATCCTGCCACCGCCGGAAGTTCCTATCAATGTATGCGTGGTGCAGCCAGAAGACTGGATCAGACGGCGAAGCATATACATCCTGCATTACTGCGCCGATACCATTGTGACCCCATGCGTGCGCGCCGCCTTCGGTGCAAGCAGCCATGTCAGCGAATGTAGGGCGGGCGTTGCAAACGTCTGTGAGGGATTGTCTCGTGTTTCCCGTCTTTTCTTCGTCACCGTTACGACTCAGACAGTGGCGCTGGTTGCGCGTTCCAGGGCCAATGTTACATGCTAAATTGGCGAATTGGCCGTTGGTCACGCAATTCCCACGTGCTAGCAAAGCGCCCATCCACTGCGACGAGAAGACGGAGGATTGCTGGAAGCGGCCCGACCACCGCGCCTCGTCCCACCAGGGTAAGGGGCGGGTGAAGCCGCATTCGCGGCGTAGCATGTCTTCAAAGGTCCAGATGAGGTAGCGGTGCCAGAGGAGGAAGATGGCGTTGCCGTGGACGCGGGGCGTGTTCTGCTGGTGCAGCACGACAATGTCTTCGTAGCGGTTTTGCGAGCCGGGGAAGCGGCCTGACGGGCGGGCGCGCATGAGACATTTGATGCCGTCGATATACAACTGTTTGTCTCGGTCGGTATATGTATCCCATTCAATGCGGACACGAGGGTTGGAGCAAGTACTTTGCCGTTTCTCGAAGTGCTCCAGTTCTATTTCAACATCGCGAGGGGTTGGTGGCAGGCGGACGCCAGGTAGCTGCAACTCGGGCATCAGTCTTTTGATTTGTGTGAGGTTGCCATGGATCGTAGTTACGGAGGCATTGGCGCCGAGCACCGCGTCCAAGAGCGATAGAGGTCGGGCAAACTTGGCAGTGTTGTACTCGCTCATGGGGAGAGCTGGGGCAAGCTGGCCAAGCACGCGGGCCACTGATGGCTGTGGGGGTGCGATTGCTGCGACATGGCTGGTAATGATGAACAGAACGGGAATGGCTTGGAGATGCATGATCTGTAATGACAGTGGTACTCGAAGAGAGTGACTTTGCGCAAAAAGGAATGACGGGTCACGAGAGGCGTTTCGAAGACTTGGTGTTATAGCACAGCATTTCCCCTAGCGGGAATAATTGTGTGTTGATGTGACCCTATGTTGCGGTTAGAGCACATTGTGGAATGCCAGCGGGAGTGTTCCGTAGAGACACATGATGGAAGTGACATGGTAGTGATTCTGGCATGCGCACTACGCGGCGTGGAATGGAATGATGTCGAGCATGACTGGAGACGAGAGTCACGAGCCGATGGAGACGACATGGCGAGCTACCCCGCTAGTGCTCCCGCGCCCCACCCACCCCACCACACTAACGTTAGCGGTCGGCCATCCCTGTCGCCGATTTCCGGCCCGTAGCCAAAATTTAGAGCTTCACCATTCTTGACATTCACTGCTGCACCTCAATGGCGACCGTACCAGACTACTCGCGGCCAACAACGCCAGAGACCCCTCACTCCACCAATGGCATGCTCACGCCCCGCACCCCCAGGAATACCGGCCTGGCCCTCACCGAGTACACGGCGAACCCCAGCCCGCCCTCGGAGTCGCCGCGCCCACGAACAAACGACGTGGTCCCCGACGCCTTTCTACTGCCTAACGGCTATCCCGACTATCTCCGCCTCATCCTCACATCGCGCGTCTACGAAGTCGTCCGCGAGACGCCCCTCACGCACGCGACCAACCTCAGCAACCGCCTAGAGTGCCATGTGCTGCTCAAGCGGGAGGACCTGCAGCCCGTCTTCAGCTTCAAGCTACGTGGCGCGTACAATAAGATGGCGCACCTGGAGCCCAAGGACCGGTGGAAGGGCGTCATCGCGTGCAGTGCGGGTACGGCAGACGCGCCCCATGGCATGGCCTGAAGCTCAAACACCACAGGAAACCACGCCCAGGGAGTCGCGTACTCGGCCCGCCACCTCAAGATCCCCGCGACCGTCGTCATGCCCTCGGGCACCCCGGACATCAAGCACAAGAACGTCTCGCGCCTCGGCGGCTCCGTCATCCTGCACGGCGCCGACTTCGACGCTGCCAAGGCCGAGGCCGCGCGCCTGGAGAAGCTGCACGGATTGGTGTCGATCCCGCCCTTTGACGACCCGTACGTCATTGCCGGGCAGGGCACCGTCGGCATGGAGCTGCTGCGGCAGACCGACTTGTCCAAGCTCAAGGCCGTCTTCTGCTGCGTCGGCGGCGGCGGGCTGATCGCCGGCGTGGGCGTCTACATCAAGCGCATCGCACCGCATGTCAAGATCATCGGCGTGGAGCAGTACGACGCCAATGCCATGGTGGAGTCGCTCAAGGCCGGCAAGAGGGTGCTGCTGAAAGACGTCGGGCTGTTCGCAGACGGCGCCGCGGTCAAGACGGTGGGCGAGGAGACGTTCCGGATATGTCAGGAGGTGGTCGATGAGGTGGTGCAGGTCACTACAGACGAGACGTGCGCCGCCATCAAGGACATGTTCGAGGACACGCGCTCCATTGTTGAGCCAGCCGGTGCTCTTGCGCTGGCTGGCCTGAAGAAATGGGTGTCGCGCAACCCTTCGCCAGACCGTCATCGCGGACTCATCGCCATCGCAAGTGGTGCAAACATGAACTTTGACCGCCTTCGATTCGTAGCCGAGCGTGCCGCCATTGGTGAGAACAAGGAGGCCCTCCTCTCCGTCACCATCCCCGAGATGCCCGGCGCCTTCGCAAAGCTCGTCTCCGTCATCCACCCCATGGCCGTCACCGAGTTCAGCTACCGCTACTCGGGGCCCAACGAAGCCAACATCCTCGTCGGCGTCGAACTCAAAGCCGCCACACGCGCACACGATCTTCCCGACCTCATTGCCCGTCTCGGTGCCGAAGGCATGACCGCGCAAGATCTCTCCCAGGACGAGCTCACCAAGTCGCACATACGGTATCTGGTGGGTGGTCGTAGCAACGCGGCAGACGAGCACATGTACATGTTCGAGTTTCCCGAGCGAGGCGGTGCCTTGTTCAAGTTTCTGCATACTCTGCAGCCAGGCATGAACATCAGTCTCTTCCACTACAGAAATTACGGCGGCGACGTCGCAAAGATACTGGCGGGCATACAGTGCAAGCAGGACGAGAGCGAAAAGCTGGGGTCCTTTTTGAGCGAGATTGGATATCCCTACAGGGAAGTCACCGAGAACGCGAGCTACAGGACGTTCTTGCGAGATTGACGTAGACGTTTCTTCATCTTCAGTTGCGGTGAGATTGATCTAGACAGCAAATACTTAATCTCTCGATACCCACTTACTGTTCAGCCGTATAATAATCTCTCCATATTTATTGCCCGACTGACATTGCTAAACCCTGCCATCATATAAATTCGAGGTCCGAAGCTGAAGTCAAAGCTGGCGTTGGCCACGGCACCAGATCTGACTACGGCTACCCCACATGGTCACAACCGGCAAAACATATAGCCACAACAAACCTACCTTCAGCACGAGAAAGTGACACCAAGCCCCACAATTCACCAATGCAATCTCGTCACCGTCGCCAACGAATACATGCAATCATGGCGCCAAACCGAGACCGACTCATTCGCCTCATCGCAACTGACCGCCGCAGACTGCTTCATCATCTCCCGCGACGCAAAGAACATTGCCAAACAAGACGCCTACAAGTACATCGGCGGCTACCTATCCAGCAACGGCGTCTCTAGCCGCAAACTCCAACGCGACCCCTTCCTCGCCGGCACCGTCCCGCAATGGAACTTTAGCAAAGGCTTTGACACCTATGCGCCGCTGGGGCCACAAACCATCAGCACGAAAATCATCCCTGATCTCCACGCGCTGCACCTACAAACCAAGGTCAACGGCCAAGTTAGGCAGTTGAGCAGTATCGAGGATTTGTGCTTCAAGGTCCCGACGCTGGTCAGTTGTTGCAATCAGGGCACGACTGAAAAGCACTGTGATCATGACGGGGACGTGTGCGGGCGTCGGGTATGCGATGAAGCCGACGCCGCAGTTTTTCAAACCAGGGGATATAGTGGAGGTGCAGCTGTGGCCAGAAGTAGGGACGTTAAGGAATGTGGTTGAGTATGCTTGATCGGGGGTTGGTAGTGTAGTGGGATGTAGGAAGTGGGACTAGAAGGCGATGTTGGGAGAAGTAACGATTACAAGGCTATAACTATTATACACTCTCTGTGTTCACTTTCGGCTAATCCCAACGTAGTAGACAACCTGCACTGGGAATTCGAGAAGCCTTTATGATGCATTGGCAGTGCAGTACGGAGTACTAGGAAATCGATTCGGGATTCATGAATGGTGCCCGGGTATTTGTGTCGACAGCCACGCCAATCAGCGCTGCGATTTCGTCAGGGATCACGCGCACTCAATGAATTATACGGTCGTCCAATCTAATCTGCAGACGAACGTCTACATTAAGCAGCTTTTCCCGCGCTCTGTCCGAGCTTCAGGGAAATAATCGTCCGCTAGTCTTACAGTCAATACTACATCAATACTTTGGAGCGTCTTACGTGCATGAACCTTTCTATTATATTCAAGCATTTCCCGCAGGAAATTTCAACCTGCACACGTACCTCGAGTCAAACGACCATTCTCCATCGCGATGTGGTTTCAACCCAGTAACGCGCTTACCCAAATCGTTCTTCTCAGTTCGATGATACTATCAAGCACAGCCATACCCCAAGCTTCGCCAACAACACCGCCATCCCCAGCCCCAACGATCCCATGGATCGAAAAGTACGACGCCTTTCGCGCCTTCCTCGTCAATCAGCCAGACCAAAACGCCAAAAAAGCCATGTCTGGCCCGTTTCTCCAAAAGACCTTCCCTGACGGCCAGTGCCTCGAAGTGCGTTTCTGGAATTGGAACTGCTTCCACGAAATACCGTATAAAACAGCAGGTGTCGTCAAGTGGTTCGACAGCCTCGGCTTGCGCACCGGGACCGACGGGGTTTGGGATGCCTGGCGGTATTACCAGATGGGTTACTATAGGGATCCAGACGATGGCTTCGGGTTCTATGATAATGCAAGGCTGGTGTTTGGGAGCTGTGGGAATCGCGGGCCGCAGAGTGCGTGTGGGACGAGGTTTTGCGTGGATGAGGAGGGGAAGGAGGTCCAGAGGGACGTGCCGGAGGGGGAGACACCGTATCAGGATCCTAATGATAGGGACAGGTTGTGTTCGTGGTTGAGAGGAAATAGGACTGTAGGTAATATGCTTTAGGTAACGAATTTTTGGATAATGCACAAAGTATAATATTTTCCCAGGCTACAAGATTCCTTCTGCCCTACTTTCTTTGGTTATACTAGCTATACTTTGATCTACATACTTTAGATTCGCGAACTTACTAGAGAGTCTTATTAGCTTAGTAAAATATACTAGATAAACTCTTATCACGGAATAGGTTAGCCTGATGTTAATGCCACTATATGCAGGCGTTATCGCTGTGCATCCGAATAGGTGTGTCCTATGCCACACTGCATTTGACTAAGTCTGTTCCGTATCGCACTTCGCCCCTTCAGTACCTACTCAACTTTGAATCCCAAATATACCTACAGTACCCATTTATGAGTCTGCATAGTTTCAGAACTAAATCTTTGAGAATATAAGTCTTTTATTCCTTTACTTTACTAAATTCTGTCGAAATTCTTAAAGACCAAATATGCCATTATTATGTTCACCTTCGATGTTGTGAAGATTAATGTAATAGGCAAGTTTTTGAAATACAGTAATTTGCTGCGAAAAGGCCTAGAGGCTACTCTATAGAGATCGATCGCAGGACATACAGTCTGGCGCTACATTATTGGATTTGGATTGACTTGACCTAGATGTTGTTGCCGTAGGAGTAGATTGTCCGCCTACACAGATTCGGACATTAGAGAGGCAACTTGGACTTCCTATTTGCATCTCTGAGATTGATGAGAGTGTGACAACGGGGTTATTCTTTGTGCGCCCGGAACTAATTGAAGGGCATGACGTCAACAAGCATAAGCAAGACTACGAAAGCTGCTTTGCAAGGGAAAAAAACCATGGGGAGACAAATATCAGTCTACTAATTACAGAGCAGTCTGCGACAAGATTGAATTCTTCGTGACTACATTGTGACCATGGTGTACGCGTGTTTGATGGTCACAATCAGGGCGTTCGCGAACGACGGATACGAGTAGAGTACGAATACGCATTCGATCATGAAGCAGCTGAGCCGTCGAGACGAATGTTACTTCTTCGTCTGATAATACGGCAGACATGTCTACTGGTGCAGTTTGCGGGGAGAAGTAGCAAGGCGATTGACGAAGTGGACCGTGGGGAATAGCAGGAAGACCAAGGGTAATTGTCTTGATGTGACATGGCGACTCGAGCTTCCGTTCACGGTCAGCCTTTGAGGCCCGCAATCTCTGAAACAAGACAACACATTTAAAGCAAGTGCTCGCAATCCTTTGACTTAGGACGCTAGGCGCACTTGATATTCATTGTTTTAAGTTACATTCCTTGTCTGGATACGGCAACAGGTTGTGTAGGATAGCCCCTTTGTTCTATAATCAATTACTATTGCGCCTAGGCGGAGTTGTAACTTCTTTACCACAACTACCGCGTATGTAAAAAGAACTATACTGCACTACCTGCTATCAAACATAACAAAGGGATAGTAGTTTCCAAAACATTGTTGCCTCGCTCTGCTTACAGACCTTTGACCCGGCGCTACGTATTATAAGTACTAGGGTATATTTATAAAGGGAGCTTATAGAACAAAGGGAAACAATCTGAAGTGATGTTCAATATAGAATAAAGAGGGAATTGAGGTATTAAGTTAGGACTTCTATCTGCCTCGGTTATCTATTTATCTACCCATCTACTCATAGTACACACACGTCTACTTAACTTTTGCCGTTAATATGGAAAATGAACAAACCAACCTTATCTGGTCGCCTGAAATCGCTCTTCGTACTAAGGAGCAGGTGGTTATTGAAGATTGGGGAACTTCTGATTGCATCGCAGCATTTGACATGCGAAACAGCCGTATCTTGCGTCCCCTTCCTGCTCTGGAGACATGGAGTGCTTTTAAAGCGAGTGCCCAACCAAATGGTGTGACTATTTATTACCAAGCTCAGTCGAGTCCGCCTATTCCAACTTTAGAAGAGATTGAGGACGCGTATGCAAAGGATCCTTTCCATGAGCTGCATTTAGTGTGCCGAATAGGCGACGCAGTTGTCAAATACAGCACTGATCCAATTCTTATTGAGGTAACCAAGTCAATTCCGCAGTACTCCTTGTAAAGAGCTAACAAAAAAAAAGGAAGCCGAGAGCCTACTGTTCCTTGCTGAAAAGCGCCCTGAGCTGCGCATACCTACCGTACTAGCAGCCTGGACAGCTGGATCAGGAGGAGCCCATCTCTATTATGGCCTAATGACCAAATTCATCGAGGGAACATCGACTCATGAGGGTTTTGCAGAGCTACCTATCTACGCGCAGGATCTTGTTTGCGCAAAGGTGTCAGCGCAACTTTGCTATCTGCGCGATCTTCCATCTGAGGAATACTACGGTCGCTTTAACGGAAGAGGATGGTTGCGCCCGCCCCAAGGCTTAGACACAAACACAACTAACCACTATACTGTTAGTGGACCGTACAAGAGCTACGACCAGTACTGCGCAGCTCTCTTTCGTGCTTACCAAGTACAGCACGCTGTCAACAGTCTTAAGAACGAGTGGCACCCCCGTTATCATATTGCACAGGAGATGTACCACTCTCTCTTCCTAGGCTGGGGACCTCACGAGCCAAAGCTTACATGGATGGATCCTCGCATTGAGAACATAATTATCCAGCGAATTGAAGGAGACAACGGAAGTGAAGACTGGGAAGTCTTCTTAATTGACTGGGAGTGCCTTGGATGGTACCCTGCTTGGCTCCAAGCGGCCCAAGTCCAAGAGCGCTGGGGCGTTGTGGTCCCTGACCCTGATACTTATCCCTACGTGAAAAATTACAGGAGGGAAGAGACTATGGCGAGGATAATGGAGGATTTCGACCCAAAGCCTGACCTGCAGAGGCTTAAAAATGCTGAAGGCAAAATTCGTTTCTTTTAAATGGCTTGGCACAATAATTGTGTAAGTAATCTGGTTTACACAATTTAGACAGTGAAAAAAGGGTTTTACAGAGCTATCTGTTGGAAACAAAAAGGTTGCCCGCTTCTTTCTGTTTTGTTTTTTACTTATCTAAGTACCTAATTACAGTTTGCGCTTCTTTTGAAGTCTTTCCTTAATACAAACTGGTTAGTGTACAAATTCTATTCCTATTTTTGTCTTAAAGCGAACGTACAGAGAATGCACATTAAGTTTAAGGAGATCCATTCTAGATTACTATTCTTCTCTCTCCTTCCTTTTGTTCTTCGCAAATCTAAAAGAACCGCAAAAGCATGGAACAATCTAATCCCTCTACATTGCCTTCCTTTGCTTGCACGCAGAACGAACCAAGAACAGTTGCATAACCAAAAACTAACAGCTCGATCCACTGGCCTCTCCCTACAATTCCTGCCCTTCGCTGCCAAGCCACTCATCAAATCCACCCTTCTGCCTCCGCCCTATCAATTAACTCCTCGCTTCCCCTCCACCTTCTACTCATCGCTCATCCACTGCCCTGCATGACCCGTACTCAGCACCCTCAATAAGCTATCCCGCCACTTAAGAAACTTCCGAGCATCAGTCCCCACCAAAGGCGTAGGGATAGCATCAGCAGTCTGTATGAAGGCATTTACATCACGGTGCCATCCATGTTCCTGGACCCTGAAAAAAGGGGATTGTCCCGGGTAACCCTGAACGACTTGCGCAGTTGTGTCGTAATCGTAGATGTGAGATAGGTGCTGGCAGAGGGACTTTTGCTCGAGGTGGATGAATAGGCACAATGTGCCGTTCAGGTGTCGGCCCGTGGCAACGAGATGCCCGTTGGCATGCGGCCCCGAGACATGGTACTCTCGGAGCCGGAGGCGCGTGGTGAGAGGCAAATGAGTCAAGGGGACATCTGTGTCGATGGTCTGTTGTGAAGAAAACATGATAGGAGATCGGGTTGGTACGTCTGATAGTGGTAATGATAGTGGTAGTAAGGGTTGTAGTGCGTGTAGGTTGAAAGTGCAGCTGTGCTGATAAGGCAATAGAATGAAGCTTATGCTGCGTAGATGGAAATAGTGGGCAAGGGCAGAGCGCCTTTTAGAATGTGGATTTCGAATGCATTGGGATTTCTGCGTAAAGCTAAGACTACACGAAAGCCAGCATTAAAGACAAAGAATAGCCATAGTGCGCAGCTGCATCAAAGACAGGAGCAACAGTAGCAAACGCGAAGGAAAACTGTTTGGCGATATTCCAATGGTCACGAATCATGTTCAGCCTCAAAGCCCTACCGCTATACAGCGCAGAGACAGTATGGACATGCGTGATCAAGCCACCTTTGTAAGACACTTCCTTGCGCCCGACACAGTACGTGCGCCTTCAAACAGCACGCCCCGAGCACTGCGGCTGCCTGTGCCTCCTGTTTGTCAGGTTGCTCACCGGCAGCCCAGTTGTTTTACGCGCGATGTTTTGCGTTTAGTGTGAGGTACGGGCGCTGACTTGGGCTGTGGTAGCAGAAGGTGAGGGAGCAGAGGTTGAGAGGTATACCCGGAGAAGGGGTGCGCAATAGGAAGTGGTCGTGTTTGTTGTCGCGGTTCGTGCAGGCGTCTGGACCGAGCCAAATAGACCCTACCTCTGTTGTGTCGTCCATTACTGCCGGCATCTCCTTCATTGTAGTCTGCGCCTTACCCGCCGTCCTAGTTTGCCTACTCGACCTTTTCTTCAAGGACCACGAATCCTGCGACATTGGTAGAGTGCTCGCGGTCACTTTCGATTCGGCGGATCACTATCTGAAGCGCTTCGTTTCGGCCGCGTGGAGGGCGTATACGTGGAGGCTGGCGGAGTGAAAAGCGATAGAGGAGTCACTTAGCCTAGCCGCACCTTATCTCATAAATCATGCCGCCCCGCTAACTTTCCGCGCTAGAGAACTCTAGGACTCTAGAGCCAACCAGCAAGCTAGAATAACTCTAGGGCCCACACCCCTCCTATTAGACTAATTGGAGCACAAGAACGCGCAGAGCGTAAGTAGAGCGTCTAAGGAAAAGTTGTTGTGATTTTAGTAAATAGCCCTTTTAGACCTTACGCAATTTTCTGCTTGACGCGTAATACTGCTCTACTACTATCTCTTATTATTAGTTTACTAAATATATTATAAAATTTAAGTAAAGTTATATATACTTATATTTATTAATTATAAAATAACTATAATAGTATATATAATAAACAGCCTTAAAACACAACTTTGTTATAAGTAGATATATAAAAAAAACACTTATACGCTCTACTTCTAGTATACTCTACTATAATGTATTTTGTACTAACTATATATATATAGTAGTTATATTACCTTCTATCTAACTTTTCTATATAGTTATAGTATTTGTTTTGCGTTACGTTACGTATAGTTATAAAAAAGGTAGGTATTTATATAAAAAAACATATATACACTCTACTCTTAGCCTACTCTACTATAATATATTTTGTACTAACTATATATATATAGTAGTTATATTACTTTATATCTACTCTCTTTTTATAGTTATAGTATATTTGTTGCGTTACGCTATATATAGTTATAGAAGAAGTAAGTATTTATATACCTAGCTTTAGTAGGCGTATATAACAACGCAGGTAGGTATAGCTATTAGAATTAAATTAGATACGTATTAGAGGCATATAGGAGTGTGTGTTGTATTAGAGATTCTAGATTAGCTATACACCTATAGGTCTTCTATAGAAGAATAAGAAAAACTTATCTTTTATCTAATGCAATAGGCTTATATTTATAGTTAAGGTAGTAACTAAGTTAAAGCTAATTTAAGGCACTTTTAGTGCTGCCTCTACTATCTCTTGTATAATCTGTTACTAAGCCTTTATAGAGTATTAGATATAATATATATTTATATATACCTATTATATTACTTTTCTTCTTAAAATTAATAGTCTCTATTAATTAGGTTTGTATTAGTGCGCTTTTAGATACCTTTTAAAATTTTCTAAAAGTCTTATTTACTTTAACTTTAAATTTCTAATAATATATTATAGCTATTTATTGTTATTATACTTAGCGCAGCAGCGCGTTTATTATTTTAACTTTATCTAGAGTTTTTTAAAGTATATATATAAGGCTAGCCCTTAGTATACTACTTTTTTATACTCTTTTTCTATATATTTATATACCTACTACTATCTAACTACTCTCTTAATTTAATTACTAGCTAACTATTTTACAGATATATATAATACCTATTTCTATCTCTCTTAAAGCTTATCTCTTAGCCTATTAAGTTATTTACCTATAGGCTGCAAGGGCTTTTGCTTACAGCTAATTTAATATTAAGTTTAGATTCTATTTGAACATCTCTAAGAAGTGTGCATATTATACGCTCTTAAATAAAAATTGTTAGGGTTAGAGTTATAGCTAACGCTTGTAGAAGTCCTAGCTATTTTAGATAGCATTTATAGAACACTTGCAATATATATAGAGCGCCTATAAAGTTTAAAGTATTATACTAGGTAAGGTTAGGATTATAGCCTACCTATTTTACGCAATACTTTAAGATAGAGTAGTATAGCTTACTAGCTAGAATCTCTTTAACTTCTTATTCTTTAACGCTTTAAATTAAGATACTAGATAGGTTTAGGCTTAGCTAACTAGGCAAGGGGTTATTAGAGTCCTTATAGAAAACCTCTAGAGCAAACACGTTATAGATCTTAGAGCCTTTTAGTAGTTTTAATTAAAATAAATACCTAACTTATTCTAGAACTTTAAAGAGTCTCTTCTATAATTTAGCAAGTTTGCAACTTAGGCAGGTAACAGATAGGTTTTAGGTTAATATGTAAACCTTGTTACCTACTAACTATGCTAGAAAATAGAGTTTAGGGTATACTACTATAGGTATAGGTTAGGTAGGGTTGTATAAGTAATAGGTAAAAGTAAGAGTTAGGTTGCACGTACTATATAGGTAGAGTTAGGTTAGGTTGCATAGACTAGAGGTTAGAGTTAGGTTGCTATTAGGTAGAGTTAGGTTAGACTATAGTTAAGTTATTTAGTTCTTTTAGAGTTAGCGTAGAGCTTAGTTTATTACATTAGTTTATTATAGTTAAGGCTTACAAAAAGAGTTATAGATAGGCATATCTAGAGTACTAGTGTATAAATTAAAAATGTATTATTACAGCTATTTATTACGCTAACTAACTATAGTAGTGTAAAGGCCTTCTTCTCTTGCGTAGAGAGTAGTTGCGCTATAAGAGTAGCTGAATCTTATTATCTTCTAAGCTGTTTAAAGATACTATACTTTCTAATTCTTTAGTAGACTTAGAGTTAGAGGCTATAAAGAGAAGTATATTATTATACTTATCCTCTAGAGCACTAGGCTTATTCTCCTAATTTACCTGCATTAGATTTAAAGTAGTAAAACCCTCCTTAATAAAGTTATACTTAACAATTAAAATTTAACAGATTGTTTAAGCTACTACGTTAGGAAAAAACAACGTTAGTAATATCTATAACATTAGTAACACTGTTAACATAACTGTACTGCTAGCTACTAGATAGTTCTTAACTGTGCTCTACTGTGCTAAGTAATAATAGCAATACCTAGTATACTATTATTAGTAGCCTAGCTTGTAAAACTCTTTTACAAAATAGTTTATAGTTCTTATGTTTAATATAGCTTTACACTATCTGCACAACTATATTACTAGTTAGCAGCCTATTCTTAACTATGCCTAACTATAGTTTAAGTCTAAGGTAATCTATTTAATAGCGCTATTACTTAGTTTAGGTTTTGCTGCAAATCTATACTATTCTTACGCTTTAAATTAATTTTGCGTTACGTCTATATATATACTTCTTTTGCAATACTTTTTATATTCTTGTACTTCTAGAACTAGGCTACGTATCTACTTAAGTACTTTTTATTCTACAGCTTTGCATAGTAGTGTACTGTACTCTATAGTTCTACTACTTAATTTACCTAATTTACACTAGCCTTTTAAGCTTTATAGAGATTTCCTTATTATAGTCTTACTTAATTTCTCTTTCTTTTATTATTACCCTTTGTAAACTACTGCGCGACAATATCTTTCTATTCTACTTCTTTAGAACTTTTGTTTCTAAATTACTTTCTAGGTTATATAAAATAATACTCTTATACACGTCTACTAGCTAGCCTAGTTAATATACCCTAAACATAAATTGGTCTTAGGTGCCCTGTTTGTCTTAAGGCTCTGCAATTATAACCTTATTTGCCTTAATTAGCGTAATAGCTTCTATAAACGCTATTAACGCTACTAAAATAAATATTAAGTCTAGGTCTTTCTATTTTACTAACACAGCGTCTATCTTAGACTTTAGCATTTCTTCTCTTAGTAGAAAAACTGTATCTTTACTAAATTTTTTTTAAAGCTCTATCTAGAGCACTAGTTGCACACATAGTGTAACAGGCTGCCGCCTAGTTAGTCCTTAGTTACAGAAAAACCTTAGCTCTCTAAACTGGAACACCAAAAACGCTCCAGACTAGAATACCAAAAACGTTCTAGACTAGAACACTAAAATCCTCTAGACTATAAAAACCCTTTAGGTAGCAATTAGAATAGGACACAAATTTACGTCTTTATTTCCTAGCACCTACTCTTAGAGTCTGCCTCTTACAATTAAATTTGTTAAACCTAACTAGGCTAAAGGGCTATTAGTAACCTCTAGTATAGAACAAGTAACTGTTCCTATAATAGTATAGGATATAATAGTACAAGCTATCTGTATAAGACGCAACAGCGTCTCTAAGTTAGTTATTAAGGATAAGTTTAATTAGATAATTATTAATAACTTCCTAGACCTAGAAGAATAACAGATTAAGAAACAATTGCTGTTAAACAGCCTTAAGGGAACGCCCGCCTAGCAGGAAGTATATAACTTCTTAGCAGCTAGACCCTCTAATAATAAGAAAGGAAAGTCCTCTATAAGCGCAGATCTAGACTTAGTATTACTAGTAAGAAATCTGTAAGAACAAGTTGCAAGACTTACAGCCTAATTAACTCTAGAAACCTCTAGCTTTATATAGACCTACTTAGAAAGCTTTCTCTTGCCCTAAAAGACTTATAAAGTCCCTAACCTAGAAGCGTATAGAAGAGATTAAAAAGATTACTGTATCTTTAAGGCCTAAATAAAGTACAAACTAGAACACAACAGCGTAAGACTAGGCTCTTAAGCAGGCTATATCTTTAACTGCCTTAAGAGGTTAGCAGCTAGTGTAGCCTTGTCTTAGGTAACCTAGAACTTCTAGGGCTCTGCAGAAGAACTTTAGGACTTCCTAGACAGCTAATTTAGTAACAAGCTACACAACAAAAGATTATAAAGGAAACTCTAAACAATCTAATAAAACAAGTCTTTTTTCTAGAGCTTTAATGCAGAGTTTATAAGGCTAGCTTATAACGCAGGCAAAGAAGATAACAAAGTAAACCTAAAAACAAGGTACTTAAGCGCTATCTAGCTAGACCTATAAGACAGGATAATCTCTATAGAGACTAAACCTAAATAGAGAATCTACAACCTTATAGACAAGGTAGTAATTATTAAAGAAAACTTGTACAAGGCAAAACTTAGTAGTAAGCACACTAAAAGACAGAACGTTAAGAAACCTATAGATTAAGAACCTACAAGAGGACATTCTAAGAGAACTAAGAGAAAATCTCTTAAAAGAAAGAAAGCTAAGTAGGCTACTGTAAAAGAGCAGTCTTACTAAAGACAAAATAACTTATGCCTCTACTGTAGCAAGTTAGGACACTACGCTAGCAAATGCAAATTATTCTTGCTTTTAAAACCTACTAAAGCTGTAGCAGCTAAGGCACAGAGTAAGGAAGAAGAGAACGCGTTAGAAAACACTCTAAGCTTAGAAAACAAGTAACTTTTGTCTAAAGGCGCAGACAGGAGTATAGTAACACAACACTAAAAGAGGATAAGAGATTTTAATAATTTTAGAGAAAATAGCTAAATAAAGAACCTATTACTATACACACTATTGTTAATAAAATAATAGTTACTTCTATAATAATTAACACTAGGTGTCTTACTTACGCTATAACTTTAACTAAGTTTGTCTACAAGAATAAGTTAGAGCGTAAGTTAATAGCTTTAAGAGAAATTATTAAGATTACTAGAGCCTAGTCTTAGATAAAAACAGCTGTCTAGATAAAGATTAACATTAATAGGCACAAGGAGACACTATAGGCCTATAAACTAGATAGAGATAAGAAATACAACCTAGTCTTAGGTTAACTATAGATAAACTAGCATAATGTTACTATTGCACTAGCAAAGAAATTAATATACATCTACTCTACCTAGACGCAAGTTAGAAGCTAAAAGAAAAAAAAACTCTTTTTACTGTAAAGCATTACAGCAGCTGCGTACTTAGCCTAGCTATAATAGGGCTAGAAAGACAAATCTATTTGCCTTTACACTGCGTTAATAGTAGACATCTAAAAGGCTCTAAAAACTAAGCCCTAAGTAGATCCTAGGTTAGTGCTCTTAGATTACCTAAAAGGGAAATACAAGACCTTTCTACGCAAGAAAGCAGACTAACTCCCTCTAGTAAGAGGACCTACTATCAATTATTCTATTAAGCTAGTAGAAAAAGATAGAAAAACTATAGAGGTGCTGTAGGGCCTACTATACAGCATATTAAGAAAAGAACTCCTTGTGCTCTAAAAAGAGCTTACCTTCTACCTAGACTGTAGCTTTATACAGGTAAGCAGGTTAAGTGCCTCTGCACTAGTCCTATTTGTAAAGAAGCTAAGAAGAGGCCTGCAGTTCTATATAGACTACTAGGCTCTTAACGCAATTACAAGGAAAGACTAATACCTGCTCCTACTTATCTAAGAGACCTTAGCCTAGATTGCTAAAGCTAAATAGTTTACTAAAGTAGATGTTATCTAAGCATTCTACAAGATTAGGATTGCTAAAAAAGACAAATAGAAGACAGCCTTTTAGACGCGCTTTAGCCTCTATAAGTAGCTTGTAACACCCTTTAGACTTGCAAACGCTCTAAGTACATTCTAGAGATATATTAATTAGACACTAAGAAAATACCTAGATAATTTTTGTTTAGCCTATATAGATAACGTGTTAATATATACAAGTAGGTTTAAGGTAGACTACAAGAAAAAGGTAAGGCTAGTAATCTAAAAACTTAGGGTAGTAGAGCTACACCTTAATGTAGAGAAAAGCAAGTTTAGCGTAAAGAAGACTAAATACCTTAGATTTATTATTAAGGCTAAGAAAGAAATAAGTATAGACTCTAAGAAAGTAGCTGCTATACGTTTCTAAGAGCCTCCTAAGACAGTTAAAGAGGTCTAGAGCTTTGTTAGCTTTGCTAACTTCTACTAACAGTTTATAAAAGACTTCTTAGAGCTAGCTGCTCTACTAACTAGGCTAACTAGGAAAGGCGTAGCCTTCTACTAGAGCCCTAAACAACAGATGTCCTTTAATAAGCTAAAAGAAGCTTTTATAGTAAAACTATCTTTAGCAAACTTTAATGCAGAGCTAGAAATAGTAGTAGAATGCAACGCCTTAGGATAGTTAACTAGAAGAGTGCTGTCTTAATACAGCAAGGACAGACGCCTCTAGGCTATAGCTTACTACTTAGTAAAAAATATAGCTACAGAAGCTAACTACACTATCTACAATAAGGAGCTGTTAGCTATAGTTAAGTGCCTAGAATAGTAGAAAACTAAACTTTAGAAAGTAAAACATTTTACTATACTTACAGATTATAAGAACCTAGAATACTTTGCTACTATATAACTACTAATAGAAAGACACGTCTACTAGGCAGGGTTTTTTAGCACATTTAATGTTAGATTCTAATACTACTTAGGAAACGTTAACAGTAGAGTAGATGCTCTTTCTAAGAAAGAACAAGATCTTTTCTAAGGAAGAGCAGACGCGTAGGTACAGTCCTAGACCTTCTAATTGTTTACTCTTGCTTTAGAAACTAAAGACAAAGAAGACCTAGTACTTACTACTTTCTTTGCAGCTTAGCTAGAGAATTTGCTATAACAGAAGAAGAGAGAAACAGAGTAGCTCTAAAACGTGCTTGCAGATAAAGATGCTACGTTAACTACTTCTCTTACAACTTAGCAGAAGAGTATACTACTACAAAGAAAGAAAGAAACAGAGTAGCTCTAAAATAGGCTTGCAGACAAAGACGCTGTAATAAAGAAAAGAAACGTTGCTTAAAGCTAGAATGCTAAGAATTACTCTATAGTTAGAAAAGGAGCGCTCTAAAACGTGTTTGCAGATAAAGACGCTGCGTTAAGAGAAAGAAATGTTGCCTATAACTAAGGTGCTAAGAAGCCTTCTATAGTAAGAGACGCTCTAGATGCTACTAAAGGAACTGCAGTACTATGCAAGACTACGCTTAAGTAAAGTCCTTACACAAACAAACGCTCTAAGAGACTAACAGAGCCTACTATTAAGGAATTGTAAGAATAGGCTATTTATATAGATAAAGCTTACTAATTAGCAGTTAACGCTGTTAGAACAGAATAGTAAAAATTCTCTTTGCATCTAAGCCTAAAAGTTTTTCTAGCAGAGTATAGCTTAAACAACTTAGAACGCCTACTCTATAGAGAGCGCAAATAGGTGCTAGAATACGTAAACTTGTAAACGCACATTATCTTAGAAGCATATAACTCTCTAATTACTAGGCACTTAGGTAGAGAAAACATATACGCAATATTAGCAAAAGACTACTTCTAGCTTAGAATGTCTTTAAGTATTTAGCAATTTGTCTAGAACTGCGCAGTGTATAGCAGGACAAAGCTTTAAAAGAAACTTAAATAAGGACTACTACGCCTACTGCTACTTCTAGTCTAAATATAGAAGGAATTGTTAGTAGACTTTATTGTAGGCCTTTTGCTAAGCTATAGAATGTTACACCTTATAGTAGTTACTAACTAGCTAAGCAAGAACGTAGTGCTTGTGCCTATTCTAGACCTAAAAGTCTTTACTATAGTTAAGGTATTTATTAAATAGGTAGTTGCGTACTACTAGCTTTTAAATGCTATAGTGTCTAACAGAGAGTTACAATTTATAAGCGAATTCTAGTCTTTACTCTATAATAAGCTTAGAATACAAAGAAGAGTCTTAATAGTATACTACCTTTAGACAGATAGCGCTATAGAGCAAATAAATAGCATAGTAGAAGCCTACCTAAGGGCTTTTGTAAACTAAGACTAGTTAAACTAGGCTACTCTATGCCTACTAGTACAAATTATAATAGCTAGACAAAATGCAGCGTCTATAGGTATTAGCCTATTCTTCCTCTAATATAGTTACAACACAGACTCTATTTAGTTAGACCTAGAATAGACTGTAGAGAACTAGCACTAGTCTAGCAATAATAAAAGAGCTACTACTAAAGTAATAGTAACTAAGATAAAAGAAACAATAGACTATATGCAAGCAAAGATAGCAGAAGTATAGTAAAAACAAGAACGCTAGGCCAATTACTATAGATAAGAAGCCCTAGAGCTCTATATAGAAGACAAAGTATAGCTCTAGTATAGTTGCTCTATATCTAACAAAAGACTTTTAAAAAAACTAGATTAAAAGAACAAGAAGTATACAGTTACAAAGGTTATCTCCCTCTACGTTATAGAACTAAGCGTACCTTTTAGAGTGCACCTAAGATTTTACATTAACTGCCTCTAGCTTAATGCAAAGAATCTACTTCTACACTAGAAGTCTAATAACTAGCAACTAGAAGTAATAGTAGTAGGTAAGAATAAAGCTAATAACAAGTACCTTATTAACTATATCCTTACAGAATAACAGAAAAAGAAAGAGTAAAGCATATAGCTATAATACCTAGTAAAATAGGTAAGATACGCAAAACTAACGTAAGAACTGCAAGTAAATGTTACTAACACTATAGCTCTTACTAAGTAGATAAATAACACAGAGATATAATAAGACTTAAATAGACTGTTAGTAGAGCAACTGCTTACTTTAACTACTAGATAAAATATATTAGCAAAGAGAAGAGAGTAAGAAGAAGAGCTAAAGATGTGCATAGGGTGCTAGAAGAGATAATAGTATTATGCACAGAAGAGATTAGTAAGAAAAGAACAAACTTAAGACAAGTATAAAAAGAACCTAAGGTATAAGAAATAATGCAGTAGCACACTTAGTTGCGTTTAGAAACAATGCCTAACGCTAAAGAGTAACTAATAGAGGGAATGCAAGGATACTGCAATAGACAGAGCCTAAGACTAAGAGCTTTAGTAAAGGGTAGAGAAAGAAGAAGATACTTATATCTATTCTATTAGCTAACCTGCAACTGCTCTAACTAGTTAATAGTAAGGATATAACTAGCAGTTAACTGTCCCTAAGAACTAGATATAAGAAACCTAAATACTAATACCTAAGAACTAATGCAACAGTCTTACTAACTACTTAGAATAACCTAGAAATAGAGAGAGAAAGGTCTAGAAGCTTAGCGTTAACAGATTAATAGCTAAAGAATGCAAGAGGAAGAGCCTAGATTAACTCTAGAGATCTAGCTACTTAAGCTAGGCAATAGTTAGTTAAGATACAGTGTAATATAAATCTTTAGAAGGTCTAGAAAAACCTAAAGAAGAGGTATAGGATTCTAATACTTAGACTGCGCTAGACTACAAAGACTAGCAAGAATAATAACATTTGCAATAGAAGTAGAGCTATAAGAACCTGCAAGCCTAAGACGTAGAGTATAACATCTATTCTAATGTATAAGTAGTATTAAGAAATATAAGACTAGTTTTATAAAGTCTAAGCTTAGTAATAAGACAAAGAGCAGAGACTATAACAGAAAGTCTATTACTATAGAAATTGCTTACAGGCGCTACACAGAAACTATAGCAAAGACACTATACGCTAAAGCCTACCTTTCTACTATTAGAAAGTGCAATAGTTGCTATTGCTAAATAATTAGTCTTAGCCTGTACCTTTGCGTTATACGTAGGCTTCTTACAGATGTTAGACTCTATTACATTAAAGTAATAGAGTAGCTTGTTAGTAGTGCAGAAAGCGTTACTAACATAAGAAACCTAAAAGCTTACGCTAGAGATTTGCATGTTATACTCTTTAGCCTAATTAAATGTTAGTAGAATATACATAACGCCTTAGGAAAACAAACTTTAACAGAAAAGAAACAAATTAGAAAGAACTTATATTAGTGTAGAGCTACTGTACGCTAGCGCTAACATTATTAAGCTTGCAAATAATAGTGTTCTGCTTAATAAGAAGCTGCTAGAGAAGCTAGTAGATGTTTACTAAGACATTAACCTTGTTAACCTTACGCGTTAGACCCTAGTAGCTAGACTTGTTGCTACTGCAAGACTTTGCTTAAGCAGCTCTAAGCTTATTAATAAAGTTAGACTAGAGACTAGCAATTATATACTACGTTAACAGCTACTTAACCTTAGAATTGTAAGCGAGCGCGTTACAGAGTAAAATAACTACAATCTTAAGGTAATTGTTAATCTAAGAAGTAATTAGAATTAACTAAGAAAGTAAGAGAATATAGTAGTTAACTTACAGGCCTGCACGTAATATAAGCGTTCTTGCACTAAGAGCAGGTGCTTTTACTGCAAGTAATCTTGCACTTAGACTTATTACCTTTAAGCTAAGTAATAGCGTAGCCTAAACAACATAGTAGGTTAAGCTTAGCTTTAATAATAATGTCTAGTCTGTCCTATTACTAGTTAGTAACATGCCTAGACCTAGCTTAGCGCCTTAGATATAAAACTTACAATAGAAGAGTTAGCAGCACAACGCTTAGCTAGAGAACTGCAAAGAGTATATAGACTTAGCATCTTTGCAAATAGTAGCATAGGCGCAGAAGATGCGTAGGTTAATAAGAGAAGTAACGCGTAAGCAAGTGTGCAAAAGGCAAGGCTAGTGCAGTATACAGTACTACCTAAAAAGAGAAGTAAGAGTACAGAATAATAAATCTAAGTAGAGTAATTTTTGTTTTAATAGTTGCGCAGGTCTAAGCGTACCTAGCGCTAGAGCAGGGGGATTATATAATAGGCTGCTGCCTAGTTAGTCCTTAGTTACAGAAAAACCTTAGCTCTCTAAACTAGAACACTAAAAACGCTCTAGACTAGAACACTAAAAATGTTCTAGACTAGAACACTAAAATCCTCTGGACTATAAAAACCCTTTAGGTAGCAATTAGGATAGGACACAAATTTACGTCTTTATTTCCTAGCACCTACTCTTAGGGTCTGCCTCTTACACATAGTTTATATAAGCTAATAAGAATTTTAGCCTAAACATTATATAGTACTGTTTAATTATCTACTAGGCCCTTTTAATTAGAATTAGGTCTAGTTTTAATATAGGTTCTCTTAGCCTCTAGCTTAATTACCTTATACTTTGCACTATATATAAGTAGTAAGTTAAGGTTATTAGTAAATATTTCTTTATTTAGCTGCTAGAAGTGCTGTTAGATATATATTAATGTAAACTACTTAGTTTTCTTACTTTCTTTGCTTTTAAACAGTGCAGCCTTAAGCTAGGCTAGTATTAGAAATGTTATAATACTCTATAACTTAGCGCAGTTAAATATGCATGTGCTCTTAGCTTCTACGCTACTTAGCTCTTCTTATAGTAGAACCTTCTTGCATCTTATTATTGCGTTAGCTATAGTTAATTAGAAGTTATCTATTTAGCATAGCTAGTAGAACGTTAAGAAGTTGCTCTTAATGCCTAAAATCTTCTAGCCCTATAGGTCTTGCGTAACTAGAGTTTAACGCAGTATAAACCTTACTATAATCTTCTTTTCTAACGCTATAAGCGCTATATACTCTAGAGAATTAAGTACGTTTTTAACTTCTTCTTATACCTTAGATAAGCAGGTGTCCTAGCTCTTTACTATTACTAGGCCTGCTTTTTTCCTTGTCCCTCTTATATCTACAACTTTCTTAATACTTACGTATATAGAGTTAGCAGTAGTAAACAGTTTAGAACTATTAATATTATTCTTTTTACCTCTAAGATAGTACTAGTTTAAGAAGTTCTTATTGTCTTGCAGTCTACTAAGCGCTAGAAAGATAAAAATAAGTATCTTATAGAGACTCTTCTCTATTAGTATTGTAGTAAAGTAATATAGGAAGTAAGTCTAAAGAACGCTTAAGGCACGGCTAAGAGCATAGATAAGATACAATAGCTAAAGGGCTATTAGAGAACAGAATAACCTACAATACACACCTAATAATAATATATTTAATTCTACATTAAATCTAATAGGCCTTAGAGGTAAATAACGCTCTACTACATATAGCAACTAATTATAACTCTAAATTCCTATTAGCCTAGGCCTTAGGAGGCTGCGTACCTACGCATACACCTACGCTCTTCTATAGTCCTTGTAACCTAAGAATTGCAGAAACTTAACAGTCTAACAAGTGTTTAGCAAGCTGCTACAGTTCTCTTTAGAATATAATTAGTATCTATTCTAAGGACATAGAGTTAATACTCTAAGATTAGAGGAACAGAAAGTAGGATCTAAAGCAACGCCTATCTAAAGTACCTAGATTAGCTACTACTAGAACTAAGTTAGAAGAGGGATTAAGCAGACCCTAAAAAGCAGAGCAATAGCTAAAGAAGCAAGACGCAAGCTGTAGCTAAAGCTGTATTAGGCTAAGTAAAAGCGCAAAGTTATTGCGCCCTACTAAGCATGTAGTATACTAAAGAAGTTCTAGAGTACAGATAGCAGAAACAACTAAGAGCAGACTAAGAAAGACATTAAAACAAGTAGTTAGAAGGAAGAGAAAACTAACAATTGCTTAGACAGCAAGTATAAAGAAATTAGAAAACAATTAGTAGACTTTACAATAGAAGCGCTATTAGACATTAGAAAAGCTTAAGCCTTTAGCTTTTTAGTAACTTTACACAAAGCAGTAACTTTAATCCTAGTCTTCTAGGCTATTGCTCTTCTTTAGTTTATTTAAATAAGCTCTAACTACTATTTAGGCAGCCTACAAAAGCAATGTAGAGACAACACAAAACTGCTTAATAGTACATTAAGTTGTTAACGCCTTAAATACTCTAACAGACAAGAAGCTCTACTACTAACGCCTATAGAGTTAATAAGAGAAGCTAGCGCAAATATAAGTAGTGCACTAGGGGAGCAGGCTAAACAGCTATTAGAAGAGCACTCTAGGCGCAGAAGCACAGGCTAAGATAACTTAATGTTAAGGGCCTTTTAGATGCTAGCAGAGTCTCTTAACTAAGTGTAGCTTCTATTATACACAATACAGTTACTGTTCTACCTAGCAGAGAACATGCTGTTGTTTAATAGTACTAACGTTACAGACTTTCTAGAGCGTTTTAAGGACTTCTTAAAGTACTATAGCTTTACAGACTAAATAATAATTAACAGACTAGTAGCCTACTGTAAGCTAAGACAGAGAACTATTATACAGGCGTCTAAAGAGTATGCAAAAGCCTAGGATAACTACTTGTAGAAAGAGCTCTGCAATAGCCTCTAACAACGCTTTAGAAATAATAACAAAGGTTAACAAGAAGAGCATGTAAAGTACTTTAAACACTAGCTAAGTTAGTGCCAAATAAGATTAGACCTAAAGATTAGAGACTACCTGCAGGACTTTTAAATCTGCAGTAAAAGGTGTATTAAAGCAGGCACTATTAATAAGAACTGTTGCAACTACTACCTTGTTAAGGGACTACTGCTCTAACACGCAACAAAGATCCTAGAGAAGTTTAGCCTAAAAACAAACACCCTAAAGGACTTTAAGTACAAAAAGATCTAAGACTATCTAGCAAAGTGCCTAGAAGTAGAGAAAGAAGTGCGTATGTTAAATCTAGCAGAAGCTATAAAAGCCTTTAAACTAGAGGTAGAGTTTAAAGTAAAACTAGTAGCTAAATAACTATTAGCCCTACTGCAGCAAAACAACTTTAAACCTAGAATTAAGCTAGAAATAAACTTCTAACCTGCTACCCTTTAGTTGCTAACAAAAAGCACTTTATTTAGAAACTAGCGTAAGTAAGCTTCTTCTAGTGCAGCGCCTATAAAGAACAAAGTAAATAACCTTATAGATAAGATGCTATAGCTTAGGCTTAACTAAATAACTATTAAGTAGCAGCTATAGAGCATGCAATAGACTCCTCGCGAAGCAGAGCTTATAAACAATCTAGTTATTTATGCCTTAGTTTGCAAGCAAACTAAAGAGTAATTAGAAGCCCTGCAACTATATATACCTTAGCTAGCCCTACAAAACTAGAGCTATTAGAACTATAAGCAACAACAGTAAGCATAGAGAAATAATAACTATTAGCGCAACAGCTAGAACTATAGCTACTTAAACAACAATTAGAGTTACTAGTAGAGACGTCCTAGCAGAAAACTACTAAGTAGCTTTAGGATAAACTATTAGGTTTGTAATAAGACTAGGCATTTAAAGCAAAACTGCCTAACACTAAGAGGCTTTATTACTAACAGCTAGTGCTTTCTTAACAAACGTAACATGCTCTAATAGAAGACGCCTAATAATCTACAGGGTAGAGTTACTAGCCTTAGCAACGCATAATAGGCTAATACTATCTTAGCTAAGATTAAGAAGCGCTTTCTAAAACGCAACGTTAACCTCCTTAAGGTTAAATCTAAATTTATAGGCAGACTTAGTCCTTCTATTCCTATTAAGAACAACGCAGTCTCTATACAGCTAGTACCTAATACCTTAGAAGCGCTGTTAGAAGCAAACTGTAACAAGTATTAGGACATATTAGACTGCCTTATAACTAAATCTAAGGAACTTCTTACTAACAGCAGCTTAGTATTAGCTGCAGTTATTAGCTAAAACTAAGTAAAACGCAGTAACAATTAACCTGCATACAGTTAGGTTTAGGTTCAGAAGCTACCTTAGAAGCTAGTTAATAGAATCCTGCACTTAAAAGGCTACAGAAACAGAGATAACAGCTACTTTATAAGCAAAAAGTTAGAGCAAGACTACTTAGTTTAATTCGCAAGCAATAAGAAATTAGGAGATATAGAAATAGAGAAAGTTACCTAACTAACTAAAAGGCTGTTAAAGCTTACCTACGCAGTAGAGTAAAAGAAAAAGAACCTAAAGAAGTAGCAGCTAGTCTAGAAGTTTAAGGCTAACGCCTAATTAGTTATCTAGCGCATTCTTAACACCTTAGTTCTGTTACTGCTTAAGACTGTTATTAGCAACATGCTAGAGGTTAAGAAGAAGCTGTTCTAAGCAAGCTACACGCTAGCAGAGTTTAAAGACCTTTTAGTTGCCCTTACACGCTACACAACAGTTAAAAGCGCTAACAAAGACTTAGATAGAGACTAACCTACTATAAGAGCTAGCGTTAACTTACTAACCTAGGGCTTACTCTTAGACTACGTGCTAGTTAAGGTAGTAAACAGAAAAGTAAGTAAGTGCTTTAGTATTAATGCTAAACACTAGTTAGACCTAGAGATTAGCTAGATTAAAAGGCACATCTAACGTAATAAAGAACTAGGCCTTAAGCTTACTGCTAACAAGGACTTTTGCAAGCCTACTTACTATTAGAGGGAGTATAATTAAGCCTTAGGCGTAGAGCACCTTAGGAGAGAATACTTAAAAGTACCTATTAACATTAAGGGGACCTAGTTTCTTAGCCTTATTAACTCTAGCGCAGAGCTTAACACTATAAAAAGAGAAACAGCAGAACAAGCTATGCTTCTAATTACGTCTCTGCTAAAGAGTATAAGAACTACAAAAATAGTAGTAGCAAACAGTTTAACTAAAGAGTTTTTAGGCATTGTATAGAAAGTACTTATTACTATTAGGAGGATTAAAATCTGCACTAGCTTCTTTATCCTTAAGGAGTGCACAAACCTAATTATCCTAGGTAATTCCTTTCTAACAAACGCTTAAGCTAGAATTAAGTACGCTACTAATAGGCTAACCTACTGCCAAATCTTTAGCAAGAATAGTAAACACAGTACAAGATTTGTTTACACAAGAGGTAATTAGATTAACGCGCTAGAACTCTACTCTAGGCTTCTTGTAGAAAACATTAGGAGAGTGTAATTGCTAGCGTTTTACTTCTATCTAAACCTATTGCACAGCTAGACTAGAACTATTAAATAAACTTAACACAGCTTTAAGTAGACTCTAATACTCTAAGTAAGGATTAGCTAGTAATAAAGTTAGCAACAGAGTAGCTCTAACAGAAATCTTTAATACTAATTATTCTCTTAGAAACACAGTTCTTCTAGTAGCTAGGTGTAGGCACTATAGGCGTAGGGCCTAACAGATCTATTATTATTAGTAACAGCAATAGAATGTACATGCTTGTTAGCAATAGCGTAGGCTACTACTCTTAAAATATTATAGCAAGTGTTGTAAGGCAGCTCTCTTAGAGTCTTAGGATTAATATTAGTGCTAAGAGCTTCTAAGAGCAAGAGCTTAGTAAAACAACTAGCAAGAGGGGTTTACCTATTAAAGTAATAATAATTTAGCTAAAGCGCACAACTAATCTACAATTAAACAATATTTTCTTTAATATTAGCACTTTGCACAAGTAAAAAGCTTAAAAGGTCTAGCTAGTAGACAACTTAGGACAGACCCTAAGAGATATTAGTAGGTATAAAGATTAGAAAGAGCGCACGCGCATTTAACAGGTACTAAATAAGAAAAACACTCTATTTTTAAGCTACTTTAAGCTATAATACGCAAAGTTCCCTAGAGGCATAAGGCTTACGCCTAAACGCCTGTTAAAGATAAAGATCTTTCTAGACTTGCTTCTATAAGAACAAGCTATGCTAGAGAAGCTACTGTACTAACAGGAAGCTGCCTTAGCCTAGAACTTTAGTAAATTAGGACAGGTTAGCTATAAGGTAGTGCCCCTAATTAAAATTAACACTGTTTCTTATAAGGCGTAGCAAGCTAATCAATTCCCTATTCCCTAAAAACTTAGAGAAGTAGTAGTTAAAATAGTACAGGAGTAGATTAACTAAGAGGCTCTTAAACTGTGCAGAAGTTAATACTAAAACCTATAGTTTCTGGTAGCTAAGAAAGACAAAGGATATCAGCTTATTAACAACGCGTAAAAGATTAATAAGGTTATAATTTGCAACGCAAACCTACTACTTAATCTAGATAAATTTGCAGAAGATTTTGCTAGTTGCGTAATTATAAGCTTGCTTAATTTCTTCTTAGGATACAACTAAGTAGAGCTGCACAAGAACTCTTAAGATATAACAGCGTTCTATACACCTATTAGACTAGTACGCTAGTGCACACTGCCTATAGGTACAACAAATTTAGTTGCTGAATTTATACGCGTTATAACTAAAATATACTAAGATTACATCCTAGAGCGCTGCAGACCTTACCTAGATAACATTTGTATTAAGAGACTAAAGTTCTACTACAATAGAATAGAGATTAAACTAGGTATTAGAAAGTACGTTGCAGAGCATCTCTGTAATATAGACGCTGTTCTAGCAGATATTAAGCGCGTAGAGGCTATAATATTAGGCTACAAATTAGACTTCTGTTATGTGTCTATAATTATAGTAGGCTATTGTGTTAACGCTGCTGGCTAGCATTCTAACTATAAGAAAATTAAGAAGATACTCTCCTAGCTGCTCTGCAGAGACTAAAAAGACGTTTAAATGTTTATTAGTATATACGTGTATTACAGAGTGTAGATTAAGCATTTTAACATTATTTTAGAACTGCTATTCTGCCTGCTGCGCAAAAATGCGCTCTTTAAGTAGTCCTTAGAACAGTAGGGCGCAATAGATAAATTAAAGCGCGCGCTATATTCTACGCTAGCGCTTGTCTTTATCTCTTATAACAAGCTATTACTCTTAATTATTATATTTGTTAATAGTAGTTAAAAGGGTTAGGGCGCAGTTCTTATGCAGCTAGATCTAAAGAGTTATTAGTACTCTATTTGGTACAAAAGTAGAGTTTAGTCTAAGTCTAAACAAAATTAAGACTTAGGAAAATACAAATGCAAAGCCTTACTCTTAGCGCTAAAGAAGTTTTAGACCTACTTGTATAGAGTAGAGTTTGTTATAGAAACAGACGCAAAGATACTAGTTGTACAGCTTTAGTAAAGTGCAACTAACTTGCTAGGAGCTCTTGTTACGCAGTAGCTAGCGCTTCTTAATATATAGAAATTTAATATAGTCTATATTAAAGGCAAGAGAAACGTAGTAGCTAACGCCTTTTTAAGAAGACCTAAGAAACTAGGGTAAGAGCTACCTAATAAGCTAGAGGAAGACATTAAAGACTTTATTAACGCTTATATAAATTTAGTACAGCTTGCTATTGCCTTATACCTGCGCATAGCTAACCTACGTTATAGCAGCTGTAAAGCTAATCTTAGCTTTAAAGACTAACTATTAGATAAAGCTTATAGCAAAGAATCTTAGGCTTAGGCTTGTTAGATTCTATTCTACTGTTAGCCTAATAGTCTTTTAAGAGCTAAAATAAAAAAGTTTACAAGGAGAGCGCTTAAATTAACAGTAAGAGAAAGGCATCTGTTCTTAATACTAACTAGAAAGCGCCTACTACAGCAAATTGTAGACAAACCTAATAAACGTTTAGCTATTATTAAAGCTATGCATAATAAAGCAGGACACTGTAGAAAGAAAGGCACATAGCGTAAAGTGTAGGCGCGTTATTATTAGAAAGGACAATATAAGGATGTTAAGTCTTACGTTAAGTTATACCTAAAGTGTTAAGTACATGCCTTAGCAACAGTTTAAGAAGAACTCTAGCTAATAACCTTTCTAACAATACCCTTTGGCTAGATATCTATAAACGTAGTATACATACCTCTAGCTAGAGGCAAGAAGTTTCTTGTAGTAGCCTAATATACTACAACGCAGTAGGCTAAAGCTAAAGCCCTATTAAACGCAGACTTAGCATCTATTGTTAAGTTTCTAAAACAAAAAGTCTTCTGCTAATAGAGCCTACTACTTAAAATTTTAGTTAATAAAGGCCCTAAAAACAAGCATCTACTAATTAACCTGCAATAGCAATTTAGAATCTGTAGAGTAGTAGCTAGCGCCTATTATCTACAAGGTTAAGGCTTAATTAAACAAGAACACGCGCTAATAGTAGATGCTTTAAAGAAGCTTAGCAGGATATAGGTTAACTACTTAGACTGCGTTCTGTAGGCTAATTAGACTAGTGTTAAGCGTGCAACTAGAGAGACTCTAGCGTTTCTTATATATAGTTGTAAGCACGTACTGCCTATTAAATTGTGTATACTAACCTAGCAGACTCTGCTCTAGAAAGAAGTAACTAATACTGCTTTGCTCTTAGCTATAAAGGCTTGTTAATTTAAAAAGAGAGATATTAGGTTGCAAGAGTCTATTGCTAGAACAGTCTGACTAAGAAACAACAACAAGAACTACTTTAATAAGAACAGAGTTACTAGAGTAGACAAACTAAACGTTAGCAACTTAGTTTTGCTTAGGGATTTCTACTACAACAACAACTGATTAGTGCTTAGTAAGTTTCTTCTAAAATAGCAGAAGCTATTTAGAATACATAAAGTTAGAGAGAAAGAGTAGTACAACCTTAAGAAGCTTAATAGAGCACTGTTTTAAAGCTATACGCTAGGCAACAGGTTAAAGAAGTTCTATTAGCGCACTAAAATAGAACTAAAGCTTATTAACAAGAACCTATCTACTAACAAGACTAAAGACTAGGCGCTCTCTAGCTATAGGCAGGATATCCTACAACTAGTAGAAGAATTAGTAGCGCGCTAGTGTTCTAAGAGGCTTAAGAACGCTACTAAGGTAGATAAGAATAAAAATTTAGATTTAGAATAATTAGCAGAGACGCGCTAAAGAGCTGTTGAAGTGCGTATTATTAAAAACCTAAACTTTAACAGATCTAAATACAAAGTTGTTAGAATAGCTTTAAAGCATCTATAAGAACAAAAATAGATAGCAAAGGAAGGTACGCAATAGACGTAGTTTACAGTAATCCTACTAGCTATTAAAAGTAACACTGTTAAGACAAGCCTATACATTTGCTATTTAGAAGCTATATTAGCGCTACGCTATAAGGCATGTAAGCCTAAACTTCTAAATATACTAAAGCTTTAGAAGAAGCAGCAGCATTATTACTAGCATTAACAGGTACATTAACATTAACCTCTATCTTATCTCTATTATTAATATTATTCTTAGCAACAGTATCTATAGACTTGCTAGCCTTATCTTTAGACCTAGATTTAGAATCTAGTTTAACAGCCTAACTAGAACTAAAATTAGAGTTGCTATTATTAGAAAGCTCTAGCAGCTCTTTAGTTACGCAAGACCTTCTACTACAATAGCTTTTGTTATCAGAAGTATTGCGCAGCAGCCTACTCTAAACAAACAAACTCTAATTAAACCTTACAGTAGCTTAGCAGGTTAAAATAAAAAACTAAGAGCAAGACGCATATTCCCTAACACCTTATGCAGCAGAAATAGACAGCGTTAGTAGGATGTTGCAAGCGTCTAGGCTATTTTAATTAACAGATTGCTTAGAATTACCTAAGTTACTATAATATTAGCCTAAATCCAAAAAGGAGCCTCTAAAGATAAGTATTTCTAAACAATAGTTAGCAACTTGCCTATGTAGAAATAAGCCTAAAAGCTTATGTTATAGAAGCAGTTAGTGCAAGCACTATAGAGTAGCTACTTTCTATTATAAACAATACTACAACACTTGCTAAAAGCGTATTTGCAATTACTTTTTGCGCAACAGCTACAAGGCTAAACGTTATACTAGCTAGAGTTAGAGTATGTGCAAGTAGACTAACTGTAATATAGAATAAGTGTAGCTAGGTTGTCCTTAAGAAAGTTACAGCCTATGCCCAAGCAAAAGTAATCCTTAACTAAAATTCTATTAGTCTTTATATTAAAGGAGTTAAACTAGATAGCTAGTATACATCTACTTTCTTCTATAAGCTTAGAAGACAGGGCGCAGTTAACAAGCAGTAGGGAGAAGCTTTTTCTATTAGTCTTAACCTTAAAAAGCATGTGCTAGAGCTAAGCAATAACCTTAATAGTAATTTAGCTAAACAACATTACTATAACTATAAATAAATTAGTCTAAAACAGCTAACAAGATATTTAGAATCTGCTTATATTAGTTATATATAGTATTATAAGGGAAAGTAACCTTCTTATAGATGTAAAGCTTAGAAGTCTTATTACTACAATAGCTAAAGAAGATTAGTTTTACAGAAGATGTCTAAGCAACAGACTAAGAGGCAGGCAGAAAGGCTGTTAGAGTTAGTGTGCAATGCTAGGCTATCTAAGCTTAAAGCTTGTTATTACCTATGCTCTAAGTCTTAGCTAGCTTACTATAAGCCTAGAAAGTTATTAGAACTTTAATAGACAACTTAGGAAAGCCTAAGTTGTTGTTAGAGAAGCCTAGGTTACTATTAAGAAAGCCTAGGCTATTATTAGAGAAACTAGGCAAATTGCTAGAGATTAACTATACTGTATTATAGAACTTATTGCTAGACTCTAAAGCAATAGTAATAGGCAAGTATAATAGACGCAGAACAGAACTGCGCAGGTAAGAATTTTAGAGCAACGTGTGCTTAAGCTGCTAAAGAAGCTTATTAATTGTAGCTAGGGCAGCAGCGTTAGGTAGAGGCAGTAGAGGAGTTGTTAGGAGAGTTTAGAAAGCAGGCAAAATTCTCTTAGCAACCTTAGGCTTAGCAAACAGCTCTCTAAACAGCAGCAGCTTAGGCAACAGCCTATACACTATAGCTAAAGCCTTAGCAGCCTTACTAGACAAAAGAGAAGTAGAAGAGTACTACAGGCTGCTCTTAGAACTAGGCTATTGCCTATAAGGAGATTAAGAAGTAGGCAGAGGCAGCGTTAGGCGCAGTAGAAAACAAATAAGTAGGCAATATTAAGCAGCAGCGTAAAAATCTATGCTAAGTAAGGTAATTAACAGGCTTAGAAAGATAGTGTAAGAGTCTAGAAGCAAAGGTAAGGTAGAGTTTTAATAAAAGCCTAGGTAACGCGCAGTTAAAACAACGCGCCTAATAACGCGCTAGTTAGGTAAGAGAAAAACAATAAATAGTAGTAACAAAGCGTTAATTAATTAGAAAATTAGAAAAGAAAGAAAGCCTCTTTTTTTTTTATAGAAGGGGAAGAAAGTAGTACTCTCTAGCACAGCTATAAACTCTAAAGATACGTTAAAAGAGGAGAGTTAATTTTACAGAAAGCTACTACAAAAACAAGATCTATAATAGAGAACTCTAATTGTTAGAAGAGTTATTTAGACTACCTAAGCTATTACTTAAGGCAGCTATATTAATATCTCTAACTAATAGATTGCTATTGCTAGCTTCTAGGCTAGCATTATTAACGCTACGCTTTGCACTAGCTAAAGGCCTACTAACATTAAGCTAAGCTAAAGCCTTATTAGTAACAGTATTATTAGCATCCTTCTTAACATTCTTATTAACTACAGCTAACTTAGGATCTAACTAAACCTTCTTGCAAGGTAACTTCTTAACTCTGCAGCCCTTTGTATATAAACTAGAAATGCAACACTTACTAGAAGATAGAGTGCTTAAGGGCCTCTTAGAGTTGTAGCTAGCTTTAGAAGAGTTTTTAGAGACCTTGCTAGCATTAAAGTCTAGGCTTTAACAAGCCTTCCTAGCCAACAACTTTGCAAAATCTAGTAGACTAGACTTGCTTAGAGCTCTAAAGCTACTAAGCTTCTTTGCTAGAGTTAGTAAACTGCAATTGCGCAAGTTCTTAAAAGGCAAGTTGTTAAGAATAAGAGGGCTAGAGGTAATGTAAAAGGGCTTAACAGCCCTAGTGCCCTTAACGCTACGCAGAATAACTAGAGCGCCTACAAATAATTAGTAAAGAACTCTAGAAAACAATAGAAAAGAATAACTAAGAAGGCGTTAGCTACTTACAATTTATTAAACACTACTCTTTAGCAGAAGAAAACAGGCAGTTGCTACAAGTACTATTGTTTAGCAGCTTACTCTAGAACCTAAACTGCATACATAAGCTAGTAGACTTAAACGTCTAACTAGCTCTTGCGCAGCAACTGTATAAGTGCTTAGACTTATTCTTAATAGAAGCTATGTTAATAGCGCAGTTAGTATAGCTTAAGATTAAGCTCTTAATATAGGCATTATAGATCTTATACTTCTTAGCTTTAGAGTTATCCTTAAGGCCAAAGTAATTGCCTAGCGTAGAGAGTAACTTGTTAATATGTAGAAGCCTATTAGTCTTAACAACTAAGCTTGCCTACTTAGCTCCTAAATAAGGGCTAATAGTAAGTAGTAACAGATAAGGCCTAAAGGTTTTCCCTGCAGACTTAAGAGTAACAAAAACTAACTAGAGCTTAGCAATAAGAGAGCAGCTTAGCTTCCTATTCTTATTTGATTTAACTAGCGCAAATGTTAGTAGGCGTTTAGCTTAACTTATTAATAAACTAGTACTTACTCTAGTTAATTACATTACTGTAGCTGGAACAGTTAACTAGGTACCTGTAAACTAGAAAGCAAGTATCTCTATTAGGCCTAGAAATAAGCTTGTTCTTTATTATAGCTTAAAGATAAATGCAAAGTGCAGCTAAGAAGCTAAGAAAGTGTTAGGCACGTGTATTAAGAAAACTCTAATTAACTAAATGCAAAGCGTTAACTAAGCAACTATTAGCAACAGCTAAGCTAGAAACTTAGAGCCCTAAAGTAAGAATGCGTTAGATTACAAGAGGAGGCAGTTAAGTAGGTAAGAGAGCAGAGCGTACACTAGAGCAAAGTAGTGTAGCTGCGTGTAGATAAGTTGCCTTAAAAGCAAATAGAAGTAGTAAAGTAAAAGAGTAACAAGTAGATAATATAAACTAAGCTAGAGCTAGTTAAAACGCCTGTTAACAAAGTAGAGAAGTTAAGTAGCTAATTGCAGTATAGCAGCAGTAAAGTTGTGTATTAGGTAAGTTAAGAGAGAAAGAGGCGTAAAGCAAGCAGCTAAAAGAGAGTAGGGCTAAAAGGTAAGGTAAAGTTAGCTAACGTAAAATTTGTTGTAATAGAAGTAGTCTAAAGCGTTTGCAGTTGTAACGTAAGTCTGCCTAGGCAACGCCTCTACAACACTAGGTAAAGTTAGAATAACGTAGGCTAATAGCGCTTTGGCGTTTAGGTAAGAGAGTTAGATAGTAATGCAAGAAGATAGGAAAAGATTGTAAATAGGTACTACTCCTTTACTAAAGGCCTGTTAGTTACTACTTTAGCATTATAAAAAGTTTAGAGTTGTTTTTCCTTAGGAGTTAGTCCTTTTGTTTAAGCATTTTAGTTTTGCAGTTAGCATAAAAGAGAAGGAGCCTCTTTCTATAGATTAGGAGAGAGATATAGTAAAGTAACATAGGAAGTAAGTCTAAAGGACGCTTAGGGTATAGCTAAGGGCATAGACAAGATACAATAGCTAAATAGCTATTAGAGAACAGAACAACCTACAACACACACCTAATAATAATATATTTAATTCTACATTAAATCTAATAGGCCTTAGAGGTAAATAACGCTCTACTATAGTATACTAGAAAGGGCCTAGGCCTTTTACTAATAACTATAGTTTTTAATTTAAATAGTCTTGTATAAGTTACCTAATAGGTTATCTAGATATGTTATCTAGGCCCTTATAAGCATCTAGACCCTTTTGCCTCTAGCGCCTCTAGAAGCCTCTAGCACCTTAGTAGACCTTCTACTAGTAACGCTACTACTACTAGCACCTTACTAGCCTTAGCAGTAGCCTACTAAACTATAAAAAAAAGTTAATCTAGGCCCTTTTATCTAGACCCTTTTATCTAGACCCTTTTATCTAGACCCTTTTATCTAGACCCTTTTATCTAGACCCTTTTATCTAGGCCCTTTTTTTAAAGTAGTTTTTATAACTTTCTTATCTATAACTAAGCTAGAAAATAGTATAACTAGCTATACTATAATACTAGAAAGCTTACTAAGCTATAAAAAAAAGTGTTATCTAGGCCCTTTTATCTAGACCCTTTTATCTAGGCCCTTTTTTTAAAGTAGTTTTTATAACTTTCTTATCTATAACTAAGCTAGAAAATAGTATAACTAGCTATACTATAATACTAGAAAGCTTACTAAGCTATAAAAAAAAGTGTTATCTAGGCTCTTTTATCTAGACCCTTTTATCTAGGCCCTTTTTTTACAGTAGTTTTTATAGCTTTCTAATATATAACTAAGCTAGGAAATAGTATAACTAGCTATACTATAATACTAGAAAGCTTACTAAGCTATAAAAAAAAGTTTTATCTAAACTCTTTTATCTAGGCCTTTTTTTCATAGTAGTTTATATAGCTCTAGAATATATAACTAAACTAGAAAATACTATAACTAGCTATACTATAATACTACGAAGCTTACTAAGCTATAAAAAAAGTTTTATCTAGGCCCTTTTATCTAGGCCCTTTTATCTTAGCTCTTTTATCTAGGCTCTTTAATCTAGGCTCTTTTATCTAGGCCCTTTTATCTAAACCTTTTTTTATAGTAGTTTCTATAGCTTTAGAATATATAACTAAGCTAGAAAATAAAATAACTAGTTTTTTATAGTACTAGAAAGCTTAATAGGCTATAAAAAAAAGTTTTATCTAGGCCCTTTTATCTAACTTATAGCTTGTTAAAAACTTACTAGTTAGATATTTCTAGTAAGTTTCTTTTTTTTTAAGTATCTTTTTAGTATAAGTATTAGTTTCTATAAATATCTCTATTTACTTTTTATACTTAAGCTTTTAAAAATTCTTACTTAAATTTTTTCTTTAGTATAAAGTAAAACTTAACTTATTAGTTATATATTTATCTAACTAGAGTAGAAGAAAAAAGATCTACTATACGTAGTATAGCCTGTTCTAGCTTAAAAATAGATTATTTCTAGTTAGTGCGTTGTAGCTAAACCTAAAATAGACTATTACGTATAACTAGAAAATAGATTTTAGCTATTGCAGTAGAAAATAGACTTTGGCTATTATAGCAGAAAATAGACTTTAGTTATTGTAGCAGGAAATAGATTTTAGCTGTTGCAGCAGAAAATAGATTTTGGCTATTACAGCAGAAAATAGATTTTAGCTATTATAGTAGGAAATAGATTTTAGCTGTTGTAGCAGAAAATAGACTTTAGCTGTTATAGTAGAAAATAGACTTTAGCTATTACAGCAGGAAATAGACTTTAGCTGTTACAGCAGGAAATAGATTTTGGCTGTTATAGCAGAAAATAGATTTTGGCTATTATAGCAGAAAATAGACTTTAGCTATTATAGCAGAAAATAGACTCTAGCTGTTGCAGTAGAAAATAAATTTTAGCTATTATAGCAGGAAATAGATTTTAGCTATTGTAGCAGGAAATAGACTTTAGCTGTTGCAGCAGAAAATAGACTTTAGCTATTGTAGTAGGAAATAGATTTTAGCTGTTATAGTAGGAAATAGATTTTAGCTGTTGCAGCAGAAAATAGATTTTAGCTATTGTAGTAGAAAATAGATTTTAGCTGTTACAGCAAGAAACAGAATTTAGGCTTTTGCTACAGAAAATAGACTTTAGCTATTGCTACAGAAAACAGCACTACCTTAAGGTGTATGTACTAACTATTTTATATTATCCTGCAATGTCTCTAGTTAGCCTACGCGCTCTAACTATAATATTAATATAAAGTTGCCTTTTAAATCTACGTTACCTGTAGTCTTTTTTACCTAGCTACTTATAGGAGTTATTACTACTAGCAACAGCTAATATTGCCTCTATTTAAATACCTTCTCTCTTTAGTATCTACCTGTTGCACCTGCTTTAACACCTCTTAATATACCTGCAATGCTTTACCCTTTAGACAAAGAATTTTCTAACTCTTCTTTATTACTCTCTAATATAATTCTCTCTATTTGTGTATTTAGGACCTTTAAACTCTAGACTTTTCTACTCTAAGATTTGCTATCTAATACATTTACTTTACTGCTATAGTTAGCTATGTAATAACTCTTACTATAGAGACTTACTCTTTAAACAAAGCTAACAGGCGTAACGTATAAAACTTATCTAGTTGCTCTAGAAAGAGAAACTCTAACAGAAGCTTACTTTTATCTATATAAGCTAAAAAAAGTAGCTCTATCTTAGCTATAATTACAGGTACGTCCTTGTTACACTCTATTACTATTCTTATTTACTAACGCACACGCGTTTATATTAATATTTGTTTAATCTACACATTTATAATTAAACTCTTTAGTAGTAAACTAAAGATCCTAACGCTTCTTGCAAGCACTTTAATAATGTTCTATTATTTTCTCTAATCTAACAACTGCTTAAAATATAGCCAAAGATTAGTATTTTATTTCTTTGTTAGTAGATTACTATTATTGTTCTTATATGCGCACTAGAACAAATACTCTTTTACTAGAGTATTATAACGTTATTCTCTTACTCTAGTGCCTATATTAAGCTTTTACATTTCTCTTTCTAGTGTTATGTATTTTTTATACAGCGCATTTAGTTTTTATTACTACTTTATTTTATCTACAATACTGTCTACTCTTAATTTCTTAGCCTCTACTACCTTATACTTCTATCTCTTGCGTTGTAAAAGCGTTAGACCTTACTTATCTATAGTGTTGCAATCCTAGTACTAGAATAGAACTATCTAAGAACTTAGACTACCTCTTATAAGTAACATATTATTATTATACGCTTGCATAGCTAGTGCACTTCTTGCTACTACTACTTAATAGAATAACTTGCGTCCTCTACTACGTTAACGTTTCTAAATTCTTAAGATATTCTACTAATTCTAGAATGCCTCTATTAATCTTACTAACAGAGCTTTACTAATTATCTAAGAAACTATAGTAACTCTTACACTAGGTAATAATTTAGCGTACGTGTAATAACGCTACTCTTTTACTGTCTTACTAATTATACGCTACGCAACTTCTTAATCTTACTTACTTACTACTATCTGTATAAGTACTAGGTTTATCTTTTTTACTAGAGCCTTTTTAGCTTATTGCGTTGTCTTTTCTCTTTTCTATCTCTTTCTACTAGTCTTAGGTCTAGCAGAGTCTGCCTTGTCTACTACTACTAAATAGTAAACCTATACTTTATTAATATTTTCTTTCTTACTTACTTAGTTATAAACATTAGCCTAGGGCATTAACATGCGCAGGTTGTTGTAAACGTTATTAATAATTTTTAGTAATGTTATTTAGTTAGTTTACTTGCATATCTATAGTAGGGTATTATACAAATTCTTAGTAAAAAATGCCTCTAGCAGATTATATTTGTCTAGAACCTAGGCATACATTGCTTTTTTAGTTCTATCTAAAGCGTTATCTACAGCCTGCACTACTCTAGCCTCTGCTACGTGTTAAGATACATCTTAGAAGATTAAATTTAAAGTAGACTTAACTACTATTAAGAAATACTTAGCCTAGAAGTACTTACTAGAATGTGTAGAAATAGTGTGTATTAGCTAGGTAGTAACATACTCTTGTCTCTTGCTTGCTAAGCTTCCTTTAAAAAAAACCTGCTTTAACTAAAATAGGCTAGATTTAAACACTTTCTCTTTAACAAAATTGTCTTATATTTACTACGCTATAGAAGTGTAAAGAACTCTTCTTTCTTTACAACACTATTCTATTAAATATAAAGCAGCGCTATATCTATCTATGCCTATATTTGCCTATATTCTCTTTCTAGCTACAGTATTGTTATTTGCTCTTATTATTAATATTGCCTTAATTCTGCTAGTGTCTAGCAACACTTTAATTCTAAACACGCTAATTACACTACTATTAAGGAAAGAGAAGCCTTTTAAGCCTTTGTTAACACTTAGCGCAAGCATTTCTATATTTAGCTAGCCTATCTACATATCCTAAGCAAACCTATCCTAGCTATTCTTAGTCTTAAAATCTATTAGGATTTACTAAAGTGCAAGCAATGCAGTACTATTTACACTAGTAAAACTATAATTAAGAATATAAAGACTTACCTTTATGCTAAATATAAGCTATTTACTTCTACTATATTAAGTAACAAATAATAACTAGAGTAGTAGAGTAAATAGTAGTAAGTAGTGTATAGTTAGCAGTTCTTTACAAAAGAGTTACAACCTGTAACTACCTATATTACTAGATATTTTAAGGTTTTTAAAGAAACTACGCCTGTCTATATAGAGGAGGTAGTTGTAGAAGAGGACCTAATACCTAATAAAACTGTTCTAGTTACTCTTAACCTACAAAATATTATTAACCTTACGTTAATATAACTTGCTACTTTAGAAGCGTAGTTTCTTATAGTAAAAACAAGAGTTAGAAAAGAATAAAAGCGCGTAAACGCTATTGTACTAACTGTCTCTAACTAACAAACCTACTTATACCTAGAACACACGCAGTTCTAGCGCTGCGTAGTAGATATAAAATAGAAAACTGTTTGCAAATATATAAAACTAGAACGCTCTACCTAACTATAGTACTTAGCTAATATAGTAAAAAGTATAATATTAGTGTACTAATATTGTATTTTCCTAACATCTTGCTAGGCCTAGATTTAGGTTATACAAGAGCACCTGCAGCATATTCTAGTTACACTTCTACTACTCTACTAGAGATTTAATAATTGCTATAGCAGCACTATTGTTACAATTTTTATATTCTTCTATAACGTATTTAACAACGTTGTTCCTTAGCTACCTACTCTTAACGTAACTAAGTACTAGTTATGTACTTAGAGGCCTATCTAGGCCTACTTAGACAGCCTCTACTCTAAGTATCTTAAAGTAGAGACAAACATAAGAGAAGTAAACTAGACGTGTTAGAAGGCCTGTATTACAATTTTTAGATAGCGCTTTTAAAGCAGACTGCACTGCAACGCAATTTTAACCTAGCTATAGTTACTTTTCTTACGTTCTTTACTGTTAACGCCTAAGATAAGAGATTCTGCAAAGCATATAATTTTGTAACTAACTACTCTACTGTTAAAAAACATATAAACTTTACAGCCTGCTATAAACTATACCTTAAAGAACTAGCTAGTATAGTAGTTAAAACACTAAGTACTGTTATGTAAAAAGAATAGAATCTGCAACTATTTAAAGTAGACTAGATTATCTAGGAATAGAAAAGGGCTAAGATGTAGTACTTCGCGTTAGAGACTAATACTACTACTAGTAGTAACGTATTTAAGTTATAGGTCCTCTAATATATAACGTCTAAATTTTCTACTATAATAAACTAGGTTATTACTACTTTGCATTATATTGCCTAATTCTAGTATAGCAAGACGTTAGATGCCTTTGTTTAATAGAATAGTTTAATAGTAACTATCTGTTATATTATAACATTCTTTAAATACTTTGTTAGTATAGTCTAGAGTCTCTACTACTGCGCAGAATTCTTAGTTACAGAGTTAACGTTTATTACTAAGATAAGTAACCTGCCTTCTATTCTATAGAATACTGTTCTATGCAACTCTAGTAACAGTATAATTAGTTACAATCTGTTTTCTCTTACATACAAAAGCCTTAGCTATAGATCTGCTTTTGTGTAGTAATAAGAGTTTATTACCTCTTAAGACAATACCTATAAAGACTTGCGTATTAACAATCTAGACAATTTCTACTAAATTAAAAGGTACAGTGCGCGCGTAGACAACTTTCTCTAACTATTATTTCTACTTATTTCCTTTATAAGTAGATAACTAGCCTACCTAACAGAATTGTTAAGCGTCTAGCTATAGAACTCTGTATCTAATAGAAACCAAAACTTATTTATGTTCTAAAAACTTGTAGTAGTTGTACCCTAACCTCTAGAACTATTGCATTTTGCTAGTTACTGCACTTTACTAGTTAACTAGCACTATGCTAGTTACTACTCTTACTAGCTAACTAGCATTATGCTAGTTATTCTACCTCTACTGCTATGCACATTCTTTTTACCCTACCTCTACACTAGCACTATCTACTTCTTCTACCTAGCTCTCTAAGTTGCTCGCTCTTGTAACACATACCTACTAGTACTAGAATCTACCTAGTTAAATAGTAAATCCACCTCTTTAGAGGATTGCCTATTCTTCTGCGCGTTACTATCCTCTATTACCTATACTCTGCTACTCCTACCATTTCTTTAATTATCCTACATTAAATCTACAGGGTACTTTAGTCTATCTAAGGACTATTTCACCTGCACTACGTTGCTCCCTTAGCCTCCTTCTCTGTTGTATTAAAACAGTACCCTACACTTATAGCTCTGTTACTACGCGACTGGTAACAGATTATGTAAACTAACGTACAGCTAATCTTTTGTCCTAATATTTGCTAGCGCTTGCCCCTAGCAACACTCTACTACACGCACTTGTATAATCTTCGCGTGTAATAGTAGAGTACTAATCTTAAGATCTCTTAAGCCCTGTTCCAGAATGTTATAGTGTTAGGATCCGCGCAATAGCTTTTTCCTATAGATATCTATTGCACATTTTTAGTTTAAGGCTAGTATTGCTATTGTCTGCAATAGGTAGATTACCTAAAGCTTATCCTTATTGTTAACTGCGCGCTTATCTTTTCTTATCGCCTGAAATAACTTGTTTGCAAAGCGTTAGGACAAGCTTCTAACCAACAAGCTCTAATAGTCTACTACTAATTGTTCGCTTAGTCCTATAACCAAGTCTATGCCTATTAAAGTATTGTTTAGGGATATTAACTCAAATGTCTCTAAATAAAGACTACTACAATTATTAGTAACCTAACAAACCAAGCGCCTTAGAAACTTACCTTAAATACATAAAACCATAGGGCTTAGCTCTTTTAAAGTTGTACTAGTACAGCCTAGCTCTTAATTTACAATCTACGCCTAGAATCCTTATATAGTCTAGTAAGTTCTCTTAGAACTTACTCTGCTACTACAACTCCTTATTGTCTTCTATGCTAAGTAGAAGTAGATCTAGTAGAAATATTGCGTTGTCTAAAGTGTGCCCTTGCGTAGCACTCTATTCCTTCTTACGCAAGTTTGCTATAGAGATAACTATCTGCAAGATACTATTGTTTCAAAATAATAGCATTAGCTTGCCATAAACAGAACCCTATTTTGCTAGTTATTTAGGGAAAACAATAGTTTGTTAAGGCTAGCGTTGTTCGTTTTATTTAATACTGCATCTCTTGTCCCTAACACAGGTTGTGTTAACACCTACTAGGCTAATATCTTCTATTAGCCAAGGTACATCCTATTAGAACAAGCATAGTAAAGCCTCTTTAAGCATGTGCACTTGCAGGACCTAAGGCAGAGTTACATTACCTGCCTACCTATAACCTCCTAGTTATACTAGCTTTACTACTCTATCTACATATTCTTTATTAAGCCCTGCAACCTGTCCTTGCCTTCTCTTAGTATGCCTAAGCGCTTGTTGTTAGAGTAAAGACTCTAATCGCATTTACTTCTCTACAAGTGCCTTATTATTGCTTGTGTCTTCCAAGAACTTGTGCTCTTGCAATAGCAGATACAATTAAATTGCATTTGTTAGTGTTAGTGTTGTTACTACAATAGTATTGTTGTCTAAAAGAGTTAGGTTAATTGTTTTAACTATATAATAAAAAGTAGCTTGCGTTACCATTTTAGTGCCTAAGGTAGATTAGGCGCTAAAATATTATAAAAGACAACACTAAGAAGAAGAGGTAAGTTCCTACACTAGTTAGTTAGTTGTTCTCTAACCAAGCACCTCTCTTCTCTACTATTTAAACTTTATTAAGTTCTTAGAGCCGCGACTTTCTAATAAAGCTGTAAGCCTAGACTTTCCTAGTTAAGTAGGCAAAGCGTGCTCTATCTAGTATTGTGCTAGTAGCTCTAATATACTAGCTAGCACACTACTAGTTTGCGCAGCCAACAACTAGCACTGTATTAGCTAGATTACAAGGTTGCCCCTAACCCTAATACTATAGTACACTAATACCTAGTTGTAGAAATATAGTGTCTTTGCTATGTAAAGTAACGCTCTATTACGCATTGCAGCGCAGGGCCCTTAGTTTAGAGCGTAAATCCTAGTCTTATAATTGCCTTAACTCCTGCCTGTTAAGCTACCTATTAGCGCCCTACGTAGCGCAGCGTAGCATATCCTATTAAAGCTACGCACTAGTAGCAGTTGCTTGCTATATTCTATAGAGAACGTACCAAAATATTATAGCGCCTCTCCTACAACCATAGCTTACTATGTAGCCTAAACAACCTATTACTGCCCTGCGCAGCGCAGCGTAGCGTATCCTAGTAAAGCTACGCGCACATAGCATTGCAGGGCATTGCAACCTCTCTCTAACTCTTTACGTACCAATTGCTTGCTAACCTCCTTTAGGCTACATTAGGACCTGCTCTTGGTAACGCAACTTATCTTAATACCTGGCACATAATTAGTCGCCTAATAGCAACAGGGTAACAACCTAATCTACCTAGTAGTAGGACTAGAGTTTTTTGTATCTTTTATTGTTTAATCTATGCACATAACCTTTACTAGCGTTACACGTCCTGTGCTGCCTAGATAGGCGCAACCTTAGCAGTGCTGCTATTAGCTACGCGTTAGTACTATAACTAATTTTACCCAGGTTGTTTATCTACGCTAGAAACCAACAGGCTTGCAAGAAACAAGATTGTGCCTAAATTGCAAAGAAGAGTAAGTAACTTCTAATTTTGCTTAGTTTAACATATATAATAATAGCTTTTATTATGTGCAAAGAATTAAACACAGTTTCTACGTAGGGTAGCAATTACATATACCTATCTGCTGCATACTTTTCTTTAACCTTCTTAATAACTACCCTTCTCTAGGTTGTTATTATGTAAAAGAAGTTAACAAAGTATTGTTTTTTTGTTTCAAAAACCCTAACAACATTAATAACTACTGCCTTTATCAAGTACAATAAATTAAAGAAAGTTCCTATAGGCAAGCTATAGCTAGGTAATAGAAACTTTAGTACAAATAGCAAGCAGGTCCTAACAGAGGTTATTATAGATTAATAATAGGCAAGTAGTAGCTAGGTAATAGAAACTTTAGTACAAACAGCAAGCAGGTTCTAATAGAAGTTATTATAGATTAATAATAGGCGAGTAGTAGCCAGGTAATAGAAACTTTGGTACAAATAGCAAGCAGGTTCTAATAGAAGTTATTAAGGATTAAAGAAAGTTCTTGCGTAAGCACGTAATTTCCATCTCTACCTTATACCTAGCTGCTGCATACTTTTCCCCTACCTCTTATATAACTACTTTTCTCTAGGTTGTTTATATACACTAGACTTCAACAGGTTTTAAGAATTAATATAGTGTACAATAGGCAAAGAAAAACAACAAAGTACTGTATTTTTGTTCTAGCAAATATTAGTACAATATATATAATAACTGCTTTAATTAAGTGTAATAGATTAAGGAAAGTTCTTGGCACCTCTCTTCTACAATTATAGCCTACTACGTAGCTTAAACAGCCTATTACTGCCCTGCGCAGCGCAGCGCAGCGTATCCTATTAAAGCTACGCGCTAGTAGTAGTTGCTTACTGTGTTCTGCAGAGAACGCCTTAAAACATTGTAGCGCCTCTCCTACAACTATAGCTTACTACGCAGCCTAAATAACCTATTACTACCCTGTGCAGCGTAGCGCAGCATATCCTATTAAAGCTACGCGCTAGTAGCAGTTACTTGCTATATTCTGCAGAAAACGCCTTAAAACATTGCAGCGCATCTTCTGCAACTATAGCTTACTACGTAGCCTAAACAACCTATTACTACCCTGCGCAGCGCAGCGCAGCGTATCCTAGTAAAGCTATGCGCATATAGCATTGCAGGGTATTACAACTTCTCTCTAACTTAGTTTAGGTTAGAACGTTCTTATAGTTAAGAAATTGCTAGATAACAGAAACCTAATTACCTTTCTTAGGTGCAATAGATTAAATAAAGTTCTTACAGTTAAGAAGTAGCTAGGTAATAGAAACCTTTGTTAAACGCCCTGCAGCTACTAACAGAGATCTAGCGCTCTACTAACACAGTACTTTAATTAGATATAGCTACAAATTTACGCAGCGCCTTAGGCTCCCTAAGAGCAACTCTCTACTTGGTAGCTACAAGAGTATTAGGCTAATTACAAAACCTAAGCTACTACACTGTTAAAGACGCTAGAGGGCTTTAATCCTTTATAGCTATAAGGTTACAAGGCGCGTTAAGCTTACACGCGTAATAACATCCAATTAGCTATAAGCGCTTACTACTTTGTTAACTAACCTTAATTTAATAGCAACCTTAGGTATATATCTAGATCTTATTTCTAATCTTACATAGCAGAAGGCAGCAGTTGTTAAGATTAAGATTACTAAAGACATAGTAGGCTACTACGCCTGCTACGTCTACTACTTCTAACTAAGGCTACCTAGTTGTAGTGTATTTGCAGACACAATCTTAAACATCAACCTATAAGAGGTTAGTAACAAGTAGCAGGTACTTAGCTAAGCCTATTACTGCAGTGCAACTAAGGAGCAACTGCAGGTATTATTTACAATTATATTTACTATTATAGAGAACTAGTTTCAGATAGCTATAAACGCAACAGAAGTTAGTTTAAACAAACAATTAACTTTACTATTATATTCCTTTTTAGAGCCTAGAGCGCTACAGCAAATACCTTTATTAGGCACTACTTATAGGTTATAATAACAGCCTAAGATAGATTAAACAAATATTAACCTGTTTAACGCCAAATATCTTTCTATAAGCTAGGTAGTAGGCTTGTTAGCATACAGTCTAGAGACTGCAGGCTAGTCCTAACTAAGACACTCTATAACAAATGTTTACAATACATATATATTGTTCTGCATAAGATAGAAACCTAAAAGGTTTTGGTATTTTGTGCTTAATTACGTTAAATTTTACCTTTGTTTCCTATAATAAGCTGTAGAGTAGGCATTGCAGCTACTTTCTGCTGTTTTTTTTTACACTGTTTAAACAGCGCTACTAACGTCTTGCCTGGAGCAAAACTATAGCAGTATTTTTATTAAATTTCTATAATACATAGTGCATCTAAACGTCTACAAGATATAAGGTAATATACAGTAAGATTAGACAAGTTAAAAACTACTATTACAGTGTAATATTTACTAGAGCTGTTTACATATACCTTACGCGCAGTACAAAAGATTAAATTTACATAATACTGTAGTGTATATTAACACTGCACCTAGTGTTTTACACTGCATTTATTCCCTAATAGGAGTAGATAATACTAGGACAAGAATGTCTAGCTAAACTTATTGTTTTCTAATACAACTATTAGGACCTTAGCAGCGCTGTCTTCCTAACTAATACTATAGCCTAAGGCCCAAAACGTACTGCACAGGCAAGTAGTATAACGTAATTTAAACATGTTTAGATTACTCTTATAGGTAAGGCTACTTAAGCTATATATATGTTAGCAGGCACTGCAAAGGCTCTAAGCCTACATAAAAGCGTTAAGTAGAGCGCTTTACTATAGAGTGCTACTAAATTACGCAGCGCCTAGAGCTTTGCACAAGAAACTTAGCTTAGCTAATAGAATTACTAACCCTTCTACATCTAACAAAATAACTACAACCTATTCTACTTACCTTGCAGCAAGCTCGCAAAGTAAGGCTAGGTCCTAGAGTAGAGTTTGGAAGAACTACTCTATTATAGACACTAGTAACTTAATTAGTACTGTTGTAGTAATATACTCTAGCCTGTTGTAGACGTAAATTCTCTTTCCAAAATGCTTTATTACTACTAGGTTTATAATATCTATAAGCAGGCCTTGCCTTGCTAACACCTTTAAACACTACGCGTACGCTGCTAGTTTTAGTAGGTAAGTTACTATTGCATCTACTACTATATGCTTATAGACTCTCTTACATTTATAGTTTTTTAAACTACTTGCACACAAAGCAACAAAAAGTTTACACGCGTAACAGCTAGTATAGCTCTCTAGCGTAAAAGATTCTTAATTATTCTAGATTTAGGAGGCATTCTTTACTTCCTTATGTTAATAATTAAGGCCCTTACATTTAGTGTTTGCGTAATAATAGTTACTGTCCTCTAGAAGATAGGCCTAGCAGTTAAACTTCTAAAACTCTACTATAGATTAAATGTAGTCTAATAGGTGCAGCCTTACGCGTCTATCTATACCCTAAACAGCTTACTACGCTATGTATAGCGTGTTACAGCCTAGTTTAAGTTACACCTATTGCAGCCTCTCTACTAAATTATAACGCCCTGCAGTTACGCTTAACAAGAGTAGTTATATGCTCTTAGCAAGAGCACGTCTTGCCCTAGATAGAAGTCTCTAGCTTCTGCTATCTGTACTCCTGTAGTAGGCATTAGGAGATAATAGGACTCTACGCCTGTTGCTATGCCTTAAAGGCGTAGAAGCAAGCTAGAACAGCGCAAGAACTTTTACTAAGTAGGTTAGTAGAGGGGTATTAAGTAAGCTAGTGTCTAGCTGCTACCAATTGGTTCTACTCGCCTTAGTAGATAGCTCTGCATCTTTAGGATCTGTTTTATTACAATTGTTACCCTCTGCAGAGTTAGTGTTGCTTAGTTCTTACTACTACGCTACACAAATATTACACATTAGCTTGCTATAGTTAGGTTTGTATTGTAATCTATTCTTGTCTCTGTCTATATAGCTATTAATAAGGACACGCTAACAAACTGCTCTCTTAAGCAGCACTCTATTCTGTGTATACTCTTTTATTATTTAGCAGTCTTTGCGCGCCTACTTACTGCGCAGCGCAAGGTAGTAGATACCTTTTCCTACTAGCAGAATAGTAATAGTAGACTGCTCCTATTATCTAGCGCGCCTAGAGCCTTATATGTAGGCAATAAGGCTGTTAGGCTAGGTGCTGTAAATAACTAAGTACACGTCTAGCAGGTTAAGACCTAGCGCTGCTGCTAATGTATAGAAAAAGATTCTGTTAGTAGAAGCTGCAAACTCTTTAATCGCACGCTGCCCCTCTAGAGCGCTATAGTAATATGCCTAGGTATTAGGAAATTGCTCTACTAGTTGCTTTACTTAGGCAATGTTATTAATAAACACTATTGTTTTCCTGTACTCTAGCTAGAGGTAGTTGCGCTCCTGCCTTACAACCTCTGTAATACCTATTAGCCTATACACGTCTATTATGCCTATTAGCACAATATTACTAACACTTACTACTTAGTACACTATGTTTAGCCAAACTGTGCTTAAGCAAAGTATATAAGCGCAAGCGCAATTAATACGCAGACTTGTTAATAGCTTTACCTTATCCCGCACAGGCAGCGTAGCAGTTAGCAGCAGTAGTAGCACACTAAGCGTAGTTAGTACGTTACAGTCTAAAAGGGCTAGGCGCTACTTTCTAGCTATTAATAGCATATAAGCTTTGTTAATTACAGCGCGCTTAAGGCAGTTTACTACCTAAAGCGTATACACTAGCTAGCAGAAGCTCCTAAGCCCTAGATGTTTAGCTACAACAATAATAATATTAGCGTGTAGGTAAAGCCTAGTGTTAGAGTTATTGTAGCTCTTCTATGCAATATAGTAGATGCCTACTTAGTTACATTGCTAAAGCAGGTGTCCTTGTAGCGCTACTAATAGCATAACTACTAGCGTTGTGCACGCTCCTTATAGAGCTGCTAGCAGCATTATAAGCGCTGTCTTACTAGCCCTAGTTAGCTCTACTACTACTAACGCCGCCCTTTGCTTGTTTAACATAGTATCTAACGCCTCCTATTGCTTTCTACAGAACTTAGCGCGTAGCTTCTGCAGTAAGTTACGCAGTAAGCTTAAGGCCTAGCGCTTAGAAACGCTCTAGCTGCACTTCAATTGTGTTTGTTTAAACTCTTGCTGTAACAGGCATCTAGACACAGTAAGCTTATCTTTGCCCTACTCTTTATTATTCTTGTGCTACTTGCACTTTATTGTGTTACTATAGCTATCTCTATAGCTACTAGCTAGCTACCTCTTTACGCCTTAACAGCCTTGCTCTGCTACTAGCGCAGAAGAGAAGTTTAACACCTTATACTAATGCCTGCTTACTGTACTCTATAGCTGTAGCTGCAGCTTATCTAGATTTAGAATAGCTGTAGCGTCTCCCCTATAATTAGCATAGCCTACTCTTGTAGAGTAGCCTGTCTGCAGTTCTACAGCACTCTAACTCTTAAACAGATTACGTACCTTCTTAAAGGTATTAGAGCTTACGCCTACCTCTATGTCTTCCTAGCTTATTACCTCTAGCTACTATTAGTCCTAGCCCTCTACACCTTTATTACCCCTAGCCTCCTTATTACTACTATTGTTGTTATTGTTGTTGTTGTTATTATTGTTGCCTTTAGTGCAGTTGTTAACTACAGTATAGGTAGTAGCGCCTACCTATACAAGTACTTCTTACCTAGATTTACAGCTAGGTTATACGTTAAGATGCGCACTCCTACCTTCTGCTAGTATGTTAGCAGGAGTAAAGTAATAAGTAAACCTAACAACTAACTATTAGCCTATTTACAAACCTAGGCTGCCTAGCACTACCTGCAATAATATCTTCTTAAGCGCCCTAAATACCTACTTGCTACTACTCCTTAACTACAGCGCCAGAAACAAGAACCCTATGTCTTTGTAGCTGCGCCTAGCCTATCTGCGCACAACGTCCTAAAAGAGTATTACAAGCTAGATAAATTGCCCCTATATATTAGCTACTTCCTAGAGCAGTATATATATAGGTACTACTGCGCTTGCCTACTGCGTCTTAGTATACCTGCCTACTAAGGTAAGTTGCCTATTCTAGACAATAAGGTTACGCTTCTTACTGCTGTTGTTATTGTTTTACTAGTAATAAGAGGTAACAGTTATGCTGCAGATAAGCATCTCTATACCCTACGCTACAAGAGGCATGCTTTCTTCTGCAAAACGCTACAGGCTATTACTAAACTCAAATAGCGCCTACTCCTGTAGCTTACGCCTATAGGTCCTAGCAAAGTAACTACCCTAGGTTTACTATACGTAGTTGCGCAGCTAATTATCGCTAGCCTTAAGCGCCTCTTAGTTAGCTAGGTTAGTCTAATAGCTACCCTTAGGCGTGTTGTTAAGGTAGTCTATAAGGCTATCCTACAGCACTAGCAGCAGTTCCTCTACTAAGTCTATAAACAGAATCTCCTTGCAGAGAATATACGTCTATTCTACTAGGGTACTATAAATTACTGCCCTTAACTGCGCTAGGCTTAGCCTATACTTACTATACAGGAACACTTTGTTGCCTGCTATCTAGTGCAACTAACCTGCTAGCGCTAAGTCTTTAGCAATCTGTCTGGCTAGTGCTTTAGTACTGCTAAGCTAGGTTATAGTGTAATTTAGACCCTACACAACACACTTCTCTACTGCTATAGTAAACTTATTAGAGTCCTGTATTTCTTAGCCTAGTATATACGTTAATACTACACAACGTGCTATTTTGTTAAAGCCTGCAAGTATATAGGTATAGTCTTCTGCCTAGACAAAATTTGTAGTGCGCAGTCTAATAGCAAGCACAGTTAAGGTAACTACTAAGAGGAGCTTTTGCGCCTTGTTAACTATTGCCTTCTACTGCAAAAGGTATACAAATAAGGCTAGTGTTAGCTACTCTGCCTATGTTAAGTATAGTCTGTTGTCTAGTCTCTTAGCTTCTACTACCTAATTATAGTTGTTGCAGTTACTACTATTGTCCTATCTATTCCCTACGTTTAGTACCTACTCTAGTTCTGCCTATACTAAGTAGACAGCGTTGTTAACCTAATAGCGCAGAATAGCTACTATGTGCGCTGTGTCTATCTGTGTCTGTATAAAGAACACTAGGCACGCCTACACTATACGCGTATAGTAGTTAACAACGCTTCCTGTTGTGTATACTATCTAGGGCTTTAGCAGATATTACTCTGCCTGTACGCAGGCTATAATAGTCTGTATATAGGCACCTACGTATTTTACCTTCTTATAACTCTTACGTAGCGCAGATCCTACTATTCTCTACACTACTACTATTATTGTTAATCTATCCTTACTTGCGCAGAGTCTATTATATGTACAACGCGCTATAATATACGTAAAGCCTTACAGACGTATAGTAAAGCTGCTTGCTTACGCCTATAGGTCTACTTCTTGCGCTGCTAGCCCTACTACAGTCCTGTAACTCTCCTCTTCCTGCTTACGCACTTACTAGGCACACTGCTTAAACTACTCTAGAAAGACTGCGCCTTTGTCTATAGCAGCCCTATTATTTGGCGCCTTTGCCTCCTTCTTTACTACATCTCCTAGCTCTTGCACGTAAAAGAAGGCTGCCTTAGGAAGCACACGTTATACCTTTACTATAGAGCCCTACGCTCTAACACTAGCTAGATGCCTATTCTTCTCTCTAGACGCTAGTGCAGACGCTGTACTAGGCTGCCTAGGCCTCCTAAACTCTACCTGCCTGTGCTCCTTACAGATGTAGGCCTGCTATCTATTTATATCTAGTTAGTTCCCTATAGTAGATTACTACACGTAGCTGCTAGCACAGTCTTCTACTAGGTATTAATATACGTAAAAGACGCAGAGGTGCTTAACTACAGGTATAATAGTTATAGGCTACTCCTAGTTGCGTTTATTCTAGATCGCCTTTAACCTGTATATATCCTACGTCTCTTAGGCTACTATCTTCTCTTTAATTGTAAGTGTTATTGTACCTAGGCTATAGCTTTAAGTACGCTAGTGTTGCTGCGTGCTCTCCTACGTAGACTTGCCTAGCAGCTCCTAACTACATAGCGCGCACATAAGAACCTCCTGCCTGTCTTCTTCTAGAGAGGCATAGGTAATTAGTTAGCAGAGGGGCAATGTTAGCTTTAGCTCTTTATCTAGCTTACAGAGAGGCGTTGTTAGCTTTAGCCCTTTGCTTAGCTTATTGCCTATAAGAGTATCCTATAGTGTCTATAGAGTAAGAAACGCCTTTATGCCTATAGTTAGGTTAATAAATAGGTTAGGCATAGCAAGCCTATTCTTGCTAGAGCAGCTAAAGGCATTTCTGCTAAGTAGACTATTGTAGGCACAGTTAGTCTACTGCAAAGCCTAGCCTATAAACTAGTCTACTGTTAAGTACAAGTCTATAAGCAACAGCGTACCCTTAAAGCTTATTATTAGAGTAAGTAGATCTATTGCAGAATGTAACGCTAGGAGAGATAGAGGCAAGAGTAAGCAATAAGGGGCAAGCAGATACTAGTAAAAGCTAGCAAGAGTTACAAAGCACAATTAATAGGTAAAGGACTTGTAAGTAAGAATAAAAAGAGAGTATACTTGCAATGCTCTAGTGCAGCTATACAAGTACACCTTATACGCGCACTTTTATACCTACTACTGTTATCTAATTCTATAGACACCTCTAGTATTGTTATTTAACTACACGTACCTAGTCCTCCTAGAGCAATAGTAACAGGCTGCCTAACTTATAGCTCCTAGAGCTGCAATTGTTAGTCTCTCTAGGTTACTAAGGCACAGTTGCTCTTTTTTTTCCTACTAGTAACATAACGTCCCAACCCTTATTTGTTAGGTGTACTAGCCTAACAATAGAGCAGTACAGCTTAGCGCAACTATTACTACTGCCTCTACCTATTAACTAGCACTATACTAGTTAGCAAAGCTACTAGCTAACACTATGCTAGTTAAGTACTCTATTAACTAATAGTTAGCTAGTTGCTAACTAGCACAGTGTTAGTAAGCTAGGACGCTTACTACTACTACGTCTGCGCTCTGCTATTACTTTCTGTGTTACGTATAACACAGTTAGCAGTTGCAGCTAGTACTACTCTGCTAACGCCTTACTAGGTTTGTACAAGCGCCCTCTACTCTCTTTTAAACCCTAAAAAGATATTGTCTACAACTCTTGCAGGTTCAGAGGTTTTTGCAGATTAATATTACTACAGCCTTTTATTCTATACTCCTATAATAAACACCCTAGATATACTATTCTAGACAGGCGTTAGGAGCTAGCTTCTAAACACTCTAGAAGAAAAGCAAGCTGTGCGCTTCTTCTAGAAGCTTAGTAGCTAGCGCGTGCTGTAGCTCTAGAATTCTAATAACTCTAACAAATCTGCATTTATTGCTGTAAGCCTAGCAGTAGCCTTGTAATAGATATGTAGGAAAGCTGCTAAGAAAGATATAATTGCGTATATTTGCAAGCAATCTGCACTGCTAAAGAAGAAGAGAGATATAGTTACGTCTTCTAAGAAAAGGGCCAAGCACGTGCATACGTCTACGTCTAAGAACTGCTGCGCTAATGCTGCCTAAGAAGCAGCTACTAAGAAGGTATATTAATCTATATAGTATAACTTGCAAGAGGCTAAGGCTAACGCACGTAATAAAGATGCCTTTACGCTTAAGTAAGCCTAGTAGCTTTAGTTTGCCTATAAGCAACCAGAGGCCTAGGTAGCTAGAATACGTATTGTAGGTAAGGCTGTTTAACGCGCAATAACAGTAGAGAACGCTAAGGCCCTACGCGACTTCTAGCTTTTGCTACAGCACTAGCAAGCGTCTTATACAGCCCTACTAGCGTTATCCTAGGTAATAGTGTTGTTAACTAATAGCTAGTCTATAGCCTAAGCTAAAACCCTACGCGCATTACGTAACAAGAGTACTAGTAATTGTACCTGCTATTATTATCTTTGCGTTAAGAGTATAGAGTAGCTTAGTGCAGGACTAGGTATTATTAGGCGCTTTTATGCAGCGCAGCTACGTAAGGCGTATAACCTGCGTATCTATTATAAAGTGCAGCCTAAACGCGTGCTACCTATTAGCTAGAAGTGTAAGGTAGAGATTTAAGTAGAATTGTATTTTACTGTGCAGCTACAGGGCTCTACCTAGCGCAGTAACTGTAACTTTAAAACGTTCTAGTATACTCTAAGGCATAGTAAGTGTTAGCTAGCACTAGAAGCTAGCTTTAGCTACAGTATCTTTGCGTTGTTGCTAAAGTTACAGGTACCTAACACGTTCCTTAAGCGCACGCTAACTAACAAGCTATTTTTACTATAGGTGCGCTTACTATATGCCTACAGCCCTCTTGTTATACGTATAGTACGCAATATTATAATACTTGTTACGCTCTTTGCTAACAACAAACCTCTGCCTACTTACTTTACCTAACTTAAGCTGCTCCTATTAGAATTAGTAGACACAAACAGACTAACAGAGCCTCTTGCTAATCTACTAGTTAAAGCTAGACAGCATTCTTAGGTAGAAGAAGTTCTACTAGAAGATTAAGAGGACAAAGACAGCAAGCAGGCTAAGTTAAGTGCTAAAGAAGAGGAAGTAGAAGACAAAGACGCGCGCTAGCTTTTTCTTACGCAGGCTAATAACAAGTTATGTATAGATAGTAACCTTAATTCTCTTACCTAGAAGGACTTTGCAGAGGTAGCAGATTTAGAGTTTAAAGACAATACGTTAAGCAACAACCTGTTACATACACTTCTTTAAGTCTAGTAGCTATAGTGCTTGTTATTAAAGATCTTCTGCCTTTGCAATTTTTCTGCTGCCTTATTAGCACTATAGCCTAGCAGATTACTACAAAACACCTTCCTCCCCTATTAAAGACTAATTCTTTTTACCTAGTAGGGCTTAAGCTTGTACAAGAGAAATGTAATCCTCTAGTATAGATATAGAGTTTTAATGTACAGTAACTGCGCAAAGGCTAAGCACAATAGTACTCTTATAGATAAGCCTGCTCCTGCAGCCTGTTAGCAGGGTAGTAATTAAGTAGAGATTGTTATAATAGAAATAATAGTAAGAATCCTTTTTTTGCCTTGTCTTAAAGCTAGCTATTGCTATAACACGTTACTATAGCGCAACGCAACGTTGCTTCTGTTTTGCGTAGCGCATACTAATTAACAAGCTATCTACTACTATTCTATAAGATAGCGTGTACACATGTTAGTTACTGCCTTAGGAACGTTAGGCCTTATATCTTTATCTATAAACTATAGCTACGCATATAAGCGTTATACAGAGAGGACCTCTACTACAGGCAAGAATTCTCTACACTTAATTTATATAGTTAAGAAGAGGTAAAAGTTAAGTAAAATACTACTATCGTCTCTTAACTCTCTGTGCAAACAACTACGTCTCTGCACTTTTCTAACTCTTGTATACTTTACTTAAAACATATTACAGCGTAGTATAGCGTATTTCTTAACACTGTTTATTACTAATTCTGTGTATTTCTACAAGAGACTTATTACAGCGTAGCGCAGCGCATCTCTTAACTACTATTATTACTAGTTCTATATATTTCTCTAAGAGACGTATTACAGCATAGCGTAGTGTATCTTCTTCTATACTATAGCGTAGCGCAGCGTATCTTATAACTTCTATTTATTACTAGTTCTATATATCTCTACAAGAGACGTATTACAGCGTAGCGCAGTGTATCTTTCTCTTATACCTATTGCAGCGTAGTGCAGCGTATCTCTTAACTATAATTATTACTAGTTCTTTATATTTCTATAAGAGACGTATTACAGCGTAGCGTAGTGTATCTTCTTCTATACTATAGTGTAGCGCAGCGCATCTTATAACTTCTGTTTATTACTAGTTCTATATATCTCTACAAGAGACGTATCGCAGCGTAGTATAGTGTATCTTTCTCTTATACCTATTGTAGCGTAGTGCAGCGTATCTCTTAACTATAATTATTACTAGTTCTTTATATTTCTATAAGAGACGTATTGCAGTATAGCGTAGCGCATCTTCTTCTATACTATAGCGTAGCGCAGCATATCTTATAACTTCTGTTTATTACTAGTTCTATATATCTCTATAAGAGACGTATTGTAGTGTAGTGTAGCGTATCTTCCTCTTATACCTATTGCAGCGTAGTGTAGCGTATCTCTTAACTATAATTATTACTAGTTCTTTATATTTCTACAAGAGACGTATTACAGCGTAGCGTAGTGTATCTTCTTCTATACTATAGCGTAGCACAGCGCATCTTATAACTTCTGTTTATTACTAGTTCTATATATCTCTATAAGAGACGTATTGCAGCGTAGCGTAGCGTATCTTCCTCTTATACCTATCGCAGCGTAGTGCAGCGTATCTCTTAACTATAATTATTACTAGTTCTTTATATTTCTACAAGAGACATATTACAGCGTAGCGTAGCGTATCTTCTTCTATACTGTAGCATAGCGCATCTTCTTCTATACTATAGCGTAGCGCAGCGCATCTTATAACTTCTGTTTATTACTAGTTCTATATATCTCTATAAGAGACGTATTACAGCGTAGCGCAGTGTATCTTTCTCTTATACCTATTGCAGCGTAGTGCAGTGTATCTCTTAACTATAATTATTACTAGTTCTTTATATTTCTACAAGAGACGTATTATAGCGTAGCGTAGCACATCTTCTTCTATACTATAGCGTAGCGCAGCGCATCTTATAACTTCTGTTTATTACTAGTTCTGTATATCTCTACAAGAGATGTATTACAGCGTAGCACAGCGTATCTTCTTCTTATACCTATTACAGTGTAGTACAGCGTATCTCTTAACTATAATTATTACTAGTTCTCTATATTTTAACAAGAGACGTATTGTAGTATAGCGTAGCATATCTTCTTCTTTACCTATTGCAGTATAGTGCAGCGTATCTCTTTACTATAATTATTACTAGTTCTTTATATTTCTACAAGAGACGTATTGCAGTGTAGCGTAGCGTATCTTCTTCTTTACCTATTGTAGCGTAGTGTAGCGTATCTCTTAACTATAATTATTACTAGTTTTCTATATTTCTATAAGAGACGTATTGCAGCGTAGCGTAGCGTATCTTCTTCTATACCTATTACAGCGTAGCGTATCTTCTTTTCTACCTATTGCAGTGTAGTGCAGCGCATCTCTTAACTATAATTATTACTAGTTATCTATCTTTCTATAAGAGACGTATTGCAGCGTAGCGTAGCGTATCTTCTTCTATACCTATCGTAGCGTAGCGTACCTTCTTCTCTACCTATCGCAGTGTAGTACAGTGCATCTCTTAACTATAATTATTACTAGTTTTCTATATTTCTATAAGAGACGTATTACAGCATAGCATAGTATATCTTCTTCTATACCTATTGCAGCATAGTATAGTATATCTCTTAACTATAATTATTACTAGTTCTATATATTTCTATAAGAGACGTATTGCAGCGTAGCATAGCGTATTCTCTTCTATACCTATTGTAGCGTAGTGTAGTATATCTCTTAACTATAGAGTTAGAGTAACTCTAATCTCTTAACTACTATTATTACTAGTTCTATTTATTTCTATAAGAGACTTATTTCTATATAGTATAGTATATCTTCTAGTTAGTACTAGCTATATATAGTATTACCCGCTTTGTAGTATAATATTTTATATTTCTTTTATATAACCTATTTCTACTTAGAAGCTATATAGAGTAAGTAGAAGATTTTAAATAGAAAGTATTATAAAGAATAGTAAAGAGCTAAGCGTTATACTTGCTATAGATAAAATTCCCTAGCTTAATCTAGTAATCTACTATCTAAGAAGTACTAAAAACTAGAAATGGAAAGAAAAATCTTAGAACTCTATTTAAGTTTACTTCTTAAAAGCTTAGTAAAGTTAGGTTACTAGGTTAAAGTAATATACCTCTTAGAATAAATTAGCGTATATACCTACTAGATAGCGTTAGAGCTAAATTATACCTAGAATTAGTCTAGCTTAAGAAAGGCCTTACGCAATATAGTAGTAGATAGACGTACTAGATCTTACCTACTAGAGTTACACCCTACTATTACTTACGTATTCTAATAGCTAGAGAAATAATTTAAACTAGTTAAAAATAAATTGTTTTATTGCATTTAACTTAGAGTAGTAAAGAAAAAAAATAGTATAAGCTATTATTTATTAGACTCTATTTATAGTTTTAGTTAGCTAAGAAAATTAGCCTTAGTAGCTTCTTAGAAAGAGAATTAAAGTAAATAGTTTGCTATAGAAAAGAGTAAGAGTCCTAATAGTATATAGTAGGCTTACTTTTATATAGTTAACTTACCTTTAGAAGAATAATAGTAGCGTAACAGAGTAGAAACTACTATTATAGTATTTGTAGCTTTTTACTTAAAAACTAGAGCTATATAAAGGGTTACAGTTTCTAGTATTAGAATAGAAGAAATATATAGGTAGTAAGAGATAAGGTGTATAGTAAGGTACGCTAAGATTGCCTAACAGCTGTTATTCCTTTTTAAGTAAACAACATTACATTGTAATAAAAGTAATATGCCTTAACAGGTTATAATATTTCCTATCTGCGCTACTTAAACTGTAAAGCTCTCTACTAGCGTTCCTAGCAGTAATGTTGTCCTTTTGCTAATTAGCCTGCAAACTAACCTATCTAACTAGACTTCTTGCTTAACAAACTAGAGATTGTTAGCTGTGCTATCTAATCTGGTATTTATAGCGCCTGCTATTAGTGCTGCCTTACTACTACACACCTTTATCTAGCAAGCCTTAATCAAAGATACCTTGTTGTAAAGAATAAGTGCTATAACTATAGGTTTAAGTTAACCCTTACGCTACAAACAGCTGTATGCTTGCTTAAGCGCAGAATAGTAGGCTATTAGCTCTATAAAGATTACAACACTTACTTACTGCAGGTTTACAGACTCTCTAGCACTTTTCTGCGTCGCGACTATAATCTAGAGGTTTTTGTTAGAAGTAAAATGTTTAGTAGCTTTAGTCCTCTTAATAGCTGTATTTTCTGCTATGTATAGGAGGAACTAGCCTGTAAAATAACTTGCTACTATTTGCACTACTGCGGCGAGGGCATTTAGATAGTCTACTATAACTAAGACCTTAACCTGTTTACTCTAATTGTGCTAGCATACCTTGTTGCTATAACTCTGTAAGCGCGCCTTTAACTCCCTTAGCTTACAGGCAGTTTTAACACAGCTCTCTTGAAACACTTTTAGAGGTAGGCCTATTGTCTTCCTGTCCTTTATCTAGCCCTGCACAATTTAGTTTAACTTTGTAAACCTAACACTATTAGGATTAGAACTAGCTGCACGTATAGCCGCGGCCTAGTAGACTACTAGAGGCGCTACAGTTACTGCGCTAACTGCAGTAAGGTAGTTGGTTATAGACTGTAGCAAAATTCTCTCTAGTTTTAGGAACCTTTTGCTAGTGCGTTCTATTTTAGACTGCTACTTATCTACATCCTCTTTATGTTAGCAGCAGATCTTAGTAAAGACACTTGCCTTGCATTTAAGCACTATCTTGCGTTCCTCTTTTTTAGGCGTGCAGCTAATATACTGTACGTTAAGAGCTGCGTCTACTACTACTAGTACGTTGCTATTGTGCTATTAAGTGTTATTGTTGCGCTGCATCTAAAACAGCAGGAGTAGTTACTTAAGCGCTGTGTAAATGTAGCCTAACTGCAGCCTCTACTTATTCTAGGCAAATTTAGATGCAGTAGCCTTTGCGCTGTCTAGATTCTTTGTTAGCTACTAATAGTCCCCTTCTAGCAATTAGATAAACTTGTAGTCTACTACTCTGTCTTTGTTTTCTTTAGGCGCAAGCTAACGCAGCTTATAGTTCTTTAACTAATCTTTGTAGCCTAGTGCCTACGCTACAAAGTGCAACTAGCTTACAATTCTCTTGTAATCTAGGGTGCTAGTTAAGCCCTAGATAGCTAGCTAGATAGAAAACAAAGTATAATACTAGTTGCGCAGCTCCTTTAGCCTAGACAGGAACTCCTTTGCTGTAATCTAGTAGTAGCACTTATCTATAATTAAGTAACTAACTACTGCAGTACTTAGTTATTCTTTTACTGTCTTTGCTACTGTGCTGTTAGCTAGCGTGTACTAGGCTATTTAGACTATTGTAAAATTGGCTATAACTGTTGCAAGACTGTTCTAGGTTGTAACAATTATTACGCGCTCTGCTAACAGCCTAGCTGTAACACGTTTATTATTGTCTGGCACAGCGCCTAACTACGTATATTGCTACGTACTACCCTTTATAACCAGAAGGTTACCCTACTTAACTACACAGCTAGCGCACGCTGCAATCTTAGTTAATAAAAGTTATATCTAGTTACCTAACTTGCCCTAACTATCTGCGTACAGAGCAATTCTTATAGCACGCAGGCCTCTAACAAAAGCACTGCCCTTTAGCATCTTTGTAGCGTTGCTAGAGAAGGCACCTATACCTACTAGTAGCGTAATAATATAAGTAAGATGTTAAGGCCTTGTCTTGCAGTAGAGTTTAAGGCAGGCCTTTAGCTTACAAAAGCATTGTAGGGGTTAGATTTAGCTATAAGTAGCATTCCTCTTAGCTTCCTGCGCTAAATGCACAGTAGTATTATTTTTATGCTACGTAGTTGTTACCTCCTTTATGTTTATAGTATGTAGATATTAGCTATATACTAGGCTAATAGCCTAAGACGTCTTGCCCTAACCAGGTAAGTCTGCAAGAACTCTTCTGCCTACAGCGCTATACTCCTGTGCAAAGGACTATATAATAAAGTTAAGTTAGTAAGGCTTAAAGGTAAAACCTAACTAGGTCTCTAAAAAGGTACTAGTTTCTATTAGCCTACTAGCTAGGTATGCCTTAAGCACATTAGGTTTATTAAGCTATAGGAATACATAGCGTATATAATCAATTATAGTCTAATCTACGTGTGCTAGCTTTTAGCCTAGTGTAGAATTATTCTAGAGCGTCTAGGCAGGCATTGCGTTAGTCTCCTTGTCTAGATCTACTGTGTTGCTGTTAGCGTCCTATAGAGAGTTATCTATGTCTTGTTCTTCTAAAGAGCTGCTTTTCAAACCAGGCAAAGCCCTACTATTGTTAGGCAGAGACTTAGTTTACTACTGTTAGTAGCTGTATACATTCTACTCTCCTAAGAACTATATATTATTAACTATTAATGTGTTGTTACAGGCAGCATTACTAGCGCCTTAAGGCCTAGAAGGATCTACTTTAAACCTACTGCAGTTTGTAGCTAGCACAGTTGTGCTAGTAAAGAGGTTTGCTAGAAACTAAGCAAGGTCTTTTTATCCTCTTAATAGGTTATAATTACTTATATCTGTGTTACTTTAGGTTAGAGTAGAGCTAGAGAGTTAGCTATTATTTAGAATAATAGAAGAAAGGTCTATGCATCCTGCTAGCGTGTTGCTGCTATAAACTAGCAGAGAAATTACCTTGTCCCTTAGGGCTAAGTTGCTACCAAGAGAAGCAGCCTCTTCTACCAGCACGTTATTAGCTATAGGCAGAGAAACAGCCTTACTGTTAAGCGTAGAGCTGCAGGCATCTACTATAGAAATTGCTGTGTTAGCTAGCGTATTGCTGCTATACAAGAGGTTAGCAATAGGTGTGTCTATAGGCATAGAGGCGCTTATCTTAGTTAGAAGAGGATCTGCCTTATCTCTTAGGGCTAAGTTGCTACTAGAAGAAGCAGCCTCTTCTACTAGCACGTTATTAGCTGCAGGCAGAGAAATAGCCTTGCTGTCTAGCGTAGAGCTGCTAGTATCTGCTATAGGGTTTGCTGTGTTAGCAGGCGCATTACTACTATGCAAGAGGTTAGCAATAGGTGTGTCTGCAGGTATAGAGGCGCTTATCTCAGTTAGAAGAGGATCTGCCTTATCTCTTAGGGCTAAGTTGCTACTAGAAGAAGTAGCCTTGTCTACTAGCACGTTGTTAGCTGCAGACAAAGGAACAGCCTTGCTGTCTAGCGTAGAGCTGCTAGTATCTACTGTAGAGTTTGCTGTGTTAGCTAGCGTATTGCTGCTATGCAAGAGGTTAGCAATAGGTGTGTCTGCAGGCACAGAGGCGCTTATCTCAGTTAGAAGAGAATCTGCCTTGTCCCTTAGGGCTAAGTTGCTACTAGAAAGAGCAGCCTCTTCTACTAGCACATTATTAGCTATAGGCAGAGGAATAGCCTTGCTGTTAAGCGTAGAGCTGCTAGTATCTACTATAGGGTTTGCTGTGTTAGCAGGCGCATTACTGCTATACAAGAAGTTGGCAATAGGTGTGTCTATAGGCACAAAGGCGCTTATCTTAGTTAGAAGAGAATCTGCCTTTAGCTCTAGCGTAGACGCCTCCTTGCTTAAAGAAAAGAATCTGGCTATACCTAAATTGCATTTAAATTGCTATACTAGACTTCTCAAATTATCTACTGTACCCTGCAGCCTTGCTGTAGTTTGTTCTGCTAAAATAGTACAGATAGTTCTAGCTACGCTCTACTGTTTAACCAAGAAAGAATTAGGTAGTAGTAGTTAGTTAGATATATCAGCTATCTAGATGCACGCTACCAAGTAGTAGAAGGCTAGAAGTCTATAGTTAACTTTGTTTGCCTACTGCAAGCCTTAAACACAGTCCTACTTTCTAGCCAAACCTTTGCCTTTACTATTAACCTGTACCTGTTGTAGGCATTTGTTATATAAGAAGCTCTAGATTACAAAGAGGTACTGCAACTAAGAGAAGAACAAATTGCTCTAATACTTACTGCTTAAGTTAATAATAAGCCTATACCTATCTTTTAAGTAGAAAGAGACTGCTACCTAGTAGTTTCTGTCTAGACACATTAGAAGTAAGACACGCTCTATAACGCTAGTAGTAAGATTATTCTTGTAGCTAGCTAGGTAAGTGTGTAACTAGGGGTTAGAGAGTTGTGCAGTGTCTAAGGGCAAAAGCAGTACGCTGTCTAGTCTAGGTTTAATCTCTAAGAGAAAGTCTAACACGTTGCTACTGTACTAGGTATTAACGCTGTATTCAAAACGTCTAGTAATGCGTGCAATGCTATTTATAGTAACAGAAGTATAGGTGTTAGCGTACAGGCAAACGTCTGTAATGTGCTTATCAGAGAATTCTTTCTTTACCTATGTCTTAAATGCCTTAAAACACTGCAAGGAAGCTAGGTTAGCTTCAATAGCGTTGTACTAGGTTGTTATCCTATTATTTTTAACATGTTAGTTGTTCTTAAGTACAGGCCTAGCCTATAATCTCTTACTATAGTTGTTACTAGAGTTAACATACATAAAATCAATGTTATTCCTATAGTTATTGTTAAACTCCTTAGTTTTCGTGTAGGTCTAGTTATATCCCTAGATTTTACTAGATGCGCGTCGCTTAAGCGCGTTCCTGTAACGTACCTAACGCATACAGTTAACCCCTATATCTAGAGGTTTACTCAAAAACATTTTATTCTCTAACTCTTCTATCTGCCTAGTAAACTAGGCATCGCAGTTAAAGTTGCCTTAGCAAGCTGCTAGGTAGCGTCTAGGCTAGCTAAGTAAGACTGTAGTATTAGCGCCTTTGTTTTCTATTACGTCCTTAAAGGTAGTTTACAAGCTAGTATCCTTGTAGATAGCAAGGTGCTGTATTGTCTAAGGGCCTATATATAGTAGCTGGTTAGTATAGAGTAGGTTGCGCTAACTTATAACACCTATAACAGTAGTCAAAAGCTTACTTCAGGACAACTAAAGCGTTCTATAGTTATCTGCCTCTGCAAGTGTACTTAGCTTCTAACACTACAGCACTTCCCTGTTAAACTCGTCTTTAAGAACAATCTGTGCCTGCCTTAGCTATAGGTCTCAAATAGTTAGTAACGCACGCACTAAGAAGATAGATAGATAGTATAGTAGTAATAGCTATAGCTTTGTAGAGAGCTGCAAGATCCCTGCTCTCTGTAGTGTAAGTAGAGTTAGATCTAGCAGCGCTGCTACTAGTGTTAGAACTAAAGCAATTAGCGCTAGTATTAAAAACTACACAGCTAACGCATGTGTTAACGCTAGCAGTGCTACTACTAGTGTTATAACTGTAGTAAATAGCGCAGGTGTAGAAAATTGCGCAGCTAACGCATGTGTTAACGCTAGCAGTCCTGCTAGTGTTAGAACCAAAGTAACTATAGCCCTATTAGTGTTAGTTTACATTCTTAACATAAGCTATGCTAGGGCCTTAGTCCCCTATACCTAAGGTACTTTCCTCTATATTACAGGGTTAAGGGCATGCTATGCTTAGGTCGCGCGTATATGCCTTAACACAGCATAAACAGTTAATCTGTACTAAAGGTTTTCTAGGTTAAGCTGTTAGTGTTAAGCTGTAGCAAAGCCCTTAAGCACAACCAAATTGTAACTTATAAGGCTAAAGCTAGTAAGCAAGTTAGTATCTTTGATTTTACAGCCCTTTAGAATTGTGTACTAGCTTTCTTACTAGGCAAAGGCGCTAGCTACTATACTATTGCAGGACACTATTAGGTAGAGAGCAGAAATACTAGAGTATGCAATTACATAGCTATAGGCAGCATAAAGAGGCGCAAGTTGTTGTTATACAGCGCGTTATAGTAAGGCAGACTATAGTCTATACACTATAAATTTAGAGTTGTAGTAAAGTAAGAGGGAGCGCAGAAGCGCGCACGCAAGGAACAAGAAAAGTTTAGAAACTACCTAACCTAGTTAACGCCGCAGCAACAACTAGACAACAGTCTAGTACTATTAAACTCTTGTATCAAAAGATGCGTATAACGCAAAAACGCTATGTTCTACTTAACGTACCAATACATCCTAATAGTAACTGTAGTGCCTATTTGCAGCGCCTAGTAGAAGTATGTACTCTTAGAGACAAGGAGTGCATAAGAGAAAACCAGGTTAATAAGGGCAGCAAAGAGCTTAGTAAAGTGTAGGCTAGGAGGCAGAGAGATTATAAAGGTAAGACAGCGCACCAGATAGGTTGTTAATAGACAAAGCTTACCTAATAGCAGGGCTTTAGAAGCCTTAGTAAAAGGAGTAGTTAGGTAAAGGCAAGCTAGGCTAAGGCAGTAAAGTACGTAGAGTAGGCTAGATTATTACTTGCTTCTCTAATAGATTAGAGTACGTGCTGTAGTTTAAATCCCTTTGCTAGCTGCCTTGCTATCCTATTTGCTAAGGTAGTGTTATAGTATAGAGAAGAGAGAGTAGAAATAGTTAGTATGTTTTTTTTTTCAGACGTGCCTAGGCAAGTCCTATTAGGAAACTGTTTTGTTAGTAGAGCTAGAGGTTAGGCTGTCTCTTTCACCTAGGGCTACACAGCGTTCCTACAACAGACGTTAATACAAAAGTTGCGCTAGACCCTTAATAACGTAGCTTACCCTGTCCTAGCGCGTTTATAAAGTATACAGGTCTGTGCATTATCAAAACACTACAAGTCTCTTATTACCTGTTATTTATGTACGCACAACTGCTAACAAGGCCTAACCCCTAGGACTATTATATTTTACTAGTTACTGCACTTTACTAGTTAACTAGCACTGTGCTAGTTACTACTCTTACTAGCTAACTAGCATTATGCTAGTTATTCTACCTCTACTGCTATACACATTCTTTTTACCCTACCTCTACACTAGCACTATCTACCTCTTCTACCTAGCTCTCTAAGTTACTTACTCTTGTAACACATGCCTACTAGTACTAGAATCTACCTAGTTAAATAGTAAATCTACCTCTTTAGAAGATTGCCTATTCTTCTGCGCGTTGCTATCCTCTATTACCTATACTCTACTACTCCTACTATTTCTTTAATTATCCTACATTAAATCTACAGGGTACTTTAGTCTATCTAAGGACTATTTTGCCTGCACTATATTACTCCCTTAGCCTTCTTCTCTATTGTATTAAAACAGTACCCTACACTTATAGCTCTATTGCTACGTAGCTGGTAACAGATTATGTAAACTAACGTATAGCTAATCTTTTGTCCTAATATTTGCTAGCGCTTACCCCTAGCAATACTCTACTACACGCACCTGTATAATCTTTGCGTATAACAGTAGAGTACTAATCTTAAGATCTCTTAAGCTCTGTTCTAGGATGTTGTAGTGTTAGGATCTGCGCAATAGCTTTTTCCTGTAGATATCTATTATACGTTTTTGGTTTAAGGCTAGTATTGCTATTGTCTACAATAGGTAGATTACCTAAAGCTTGTCCTTATTGTTAACTGCGCGCTTGTCTCTTCTTATTGCCTAAAATAACTTGTTTGCAAAGCGTTAGAACAAGCTTCTAACCAATAAGCTCTAATAGTCTACTACTAATTGTTCGCTTAGTCCTGTAACTAAGTCTATGCCTATTAAAGTATTGTTTAGGGATATTAACCCAGATGTCTCTAAATAAGGACTACTACAATTATTAGTAACCTAACAAACCAAGCGCCTTAGAAACTTACCTTAAATATATAAAACTATAGGGCTTAGCTCTTTTAAAGTTGTACTAGTACAGCCTGGCCCTTAATTTACAATCTACGCCTAGAATCCTTATATAGTCTAGCAAGTTCTCTTAGAACTTACTCTACTACTGTAACTCCTTGTTGTCTTCTATGCTAAGTAGAGGCAGATCTAGTAGAAATATTGCGTTGTCTAAAGTGTACCCTTGCGTAGCACTCTATTCCTCCTTGCGTAAGTTTACTATAGGAATAACTATCTGTAAGATACTGTTGTTTCAGAATAATAGTATTAGCTTACTGTAAACAGAACTCTATTTTGCTAGTTGTTTAGGGAAAACAACAGTTTGTTAAGGCTAGCGTTGTTTGTTTTGTTTAATACTGTATCTCTTGTCCCTAATACAGGTTGTGTTAACACCTGCTAGGCTAATATCTTTTATTAGCCAAGGTATATCCTATTGGAATAAGTATAGTAAAGCCTCTTTAAGCATGTGCACTTACAGGACCTAAGGCAGAGTTATATTACCTGCCTGCCTATAACCTTCTAGTTATACTAGCTTTACTACTCTATCTATATATTCTTTATTAAGCCCTGTAACCTGTCCTTGCCTTCTCTTAGTGTGCCTAAGCGCTTGTTGTTAGAGTAAAGACTCTAATTGCATTTGCTTCTCTACAGGTGCCTTATTATTACTTGTGTCTTCTAAGGACTTGTGCTTCTGCAACAGTAGATACAATTAAATTGCATTTGTTAGCGTTAGTGTTGTTACTACAATAGTATTGTTATCTAAGAGAGTTAGGTTAATTGTTTCAACCATATAATAAAAAGTAGCTTGCGTCGCCATTTTAGTGCCTAAGGTAGATTAGGCGCTAAAATATTATAAAAGACAACACTAAGGAGGAGAGGTAAGTTCCTGCACTAGTTAGTTAGTTGTTCTCTAACTAAGCACTCTTCTTCCCTACTATTTAAACTTTATTAAGTTTCTAGAGCTGCAACTTTCTAATAAAGCTGTAAGCCTAGACTTTCCTAGTTAAGTAGGCAAAGCGTGCTCTATCTAGCATTGTGCTAGTAGCCCTAATATACTAGCTAGCACACTACTAGTTCGCGCAGCCAACAACTAGCACTATATTAGCTAGATTATAAGGTTACCCCTAACTCTAATACTATAGTACACTAATACCTAGTTATAGAAATGTAGTATCTTTGCTATGCAGAGTAACGCTCTATTGCGCATTGTAGCGCAGGGCCCTTAGTTTAGAGTGTAAATCCTAGTCTTATAATTGCCTTAACCCCTACCTATTAAGCTACCTATTGGCGCCCTACGCAGTGTAGCGCAGCGTATCCTATTAAAGCTACGCACTAGTAGTAGTTGCTTGCTGTATTCTATAGGGAACGCACTAAAACATTGCAGCGCCTTCTCTACAACTATAACTTACTACGTAGCCTAAACAACCTATTGCTGCTCTGCGTAGCGTAGCGCAGCGTATTCTAGTAAAGCTACGCGCTAGTAGTAGTTGCTTACTATGTTCTGCAGAAAACGCCTTAAAACATTATAGCGCTTCTTCTATAACTATAGCTTACTACATAGCCTAAACAGCCTATTACTACCCTGCGTAGCGCAGCGCAGCGTATTCTATTAAAGCTACACGCTAGTAGTAGTTGCTTACTATATTCTGCAGAGAACGCCTTAAAATATTGCAGCGCCTTCTCTACAACTATAGCTTACTACGCAGCCTAAACAACCTATTACTGCTCTGCGCAGCGCAGCGCAGCGTATCCTAGTAAAGCTACGCGCTAGTAGCAGTCGCTTGCTATATTCTGCAAGAAACGCCTTAAAACATTGCAGCGTCTCCTCTATATCTATAGCTTACTACGTAGCCTAAATAACCTATTACTACCCTGCGCAGCGCAGCGTAGCGTATCCTAGTAAAGCTACGCGCATATAGTATTGCAGGGTATTACAACCTCTCTCTAACTCTTTACATACCAATTGCTTACTAACCTCCTCTAGGCTATATTAGGACCTGCTCTTAGTAACGCAACCTGTCTTAATACCTAGCACATAATTAGTTGCCTAATAGTAATAGAGTAACAACCTAATCTACCTAGTAGTAGGACCAGAGTTTTTTATATCTTTTACTATTTAATTTATGCACATAACCTTTACTAGCGTTAAACGTCCTATGCTGCCTAGATAGGCGTAACTTTAGCAGTGCTGCTATTAGCTACGTGTTAGTACTATAACTAATTTTACCTAGGTTGTTTATTTACGCTAGAAACTAACAGGCTTGCAAGAAACAACATTGTGCTCTAATTACAAAGAAAAGTAAGTAACTTTTAATTTTGCCTAGTTTAACATGTATAACAATAGCCTTTATTATGTGCAAATAATTAAACATAGTTTTTACGTAGGGTAGCAATTACATATACCTATCTACTATATACTTATCTTTAACTTTCTTAACAACTGCCCTTTTCTAGGTTGTTATTATATAAAAGAAGTTAACAAAGCACTGTTTTTTTGTTTTAAAAACCCTAACAACCTTAATAACTACTGCCTTTATTAAGTGTAATAAATTGAAGAAAGTTCTTATAGGTAAGCTGTAGCCAGGTAATAGAAACTTTGGTACAAATAGTAAGCAGGTCCTAACAGAAGTTATTATAGATTGATAATAGGCAAGTAGTAGCCAGGTAATAGAAACTTTAGTACAAACAGCAAGCAGGTTCTAATAGAGGTTATTAAGGATTAAAGAAAGTTCTTACGTAGGCACGTAATTTCTATCTCTACCTAGTACCTAGCTACTGCATACTTTTCCCCTACTTCTTGTATAACTACTTTCCTCTAGGTTTATATATACTAGGCTTCTACAGCTTTTAAGAACTAATATAGAGTACAATTAGCAAAGAAAAATAACAAAGCACTATATTTTTATTCTAGTAAATGTTAGTACAACATGTATAACAACCTCTTTTATTAAGTGCAATAGATTAAGGAAAGTTCTTAGTACTTCTCTCTTACAATTATAGCCTACTACGTAGCCTAAACAGGGTTAGGGTTAGGGTTAGGGTTAGGGTTAGGGTTTAGGGTTAGGGTTAGGGTTAGGGTTAGGGTTAGGGTTAGGGTTAGGAGTTAGGGTTAGGGTTAGGGTTAGGGTTAGGGTTAGGGTTCACGAGGCTGAGCTCCCATAATAGGATTAGCCTATTTAACCACGGAGAGTATCGTAGGCCAATCTGCTCGTTAGACAAAATACAAAAGTACCTGAATAATCGATAACATATCGTTTGACACGCGTATTCTAGGTATATGATGGTAGCAATACTCGCAGACTTCTGCCACATTACAGTCTGCCCTCACCATTTCCTTTCCACACCAGCCAAACCAATGCAAGCTACCACGCCAACACGTCTCAACCTCAAGGCTCACGCATCACTAATCTCCCACTCCCTCGTCATGACAATATTCCCAGGCCCCATACCACCACTTCCCACCACCCTACCCGACTTGGACCCCCTCCCACTCGCAAACCTCCCCTGACCCTCCTGCACCACGGCCTCACTCCCTTTCCCAGCCTTACCACTCTGCTCCGCCCCAACAATAGCCTCATCGCTGCCCCAAGCTGTATCATTCGGAATACTCAGCGGATGCACGAACCCACCGCGACTCTTCTTCCTGCCCCGCGAGCGCATGGTCGTCGACCCAATAGACTTGAGTTTCGAACCGTCCGACTTGTCGTACTCGTGGAGAGGGTAACTGCCGCTCGCGCTGTGCGATGAGGCGATACCGGCCCAGCGCTTCAAAAGGGGGAAGACCATGGGTGTGTTGCTGACGAGCACGGCGACGAAGGATTCGCGGACGGACCATTGGCCTGATTCAGAGGGTTCAGTTGGGCCGACCTGGGGGCTTGTTAGGACCTGATGGTGTGCATGTTGTATTAGGAGGGTGGGATGCGTACGGTGACGAGTGTGATGCAGCGGAGCAGGCCGAAGATGATGACGATCCAGCCACCGCTGAAAAGTATGATGAGCGAGATTTTCTTCTTCATGTCGAGTTTGGCTCTGTATATGATCTGCAGGCGCATGTTGATGAGTTAATATGACTGTGGTGGGTTGTTTGAACGTACTGGGAGTGGAATGGCCATGAGATACATGTCCGTTATGGTGTTAATCGAGGTGATGAAGGACACGCTCAGTTTTGAAGCACCGGGGTAGCAGTTGTCTGGAGAGTCTTGAGTCATTATCGTGATAGTGAAGTGCAACATCGTATCTATCACGTACTTCCCGGATCAGGATTTATCTGCCACTGTCTATGGAGTGGCCAGCACTTGAAGAGGATCATGGACACCGCTGCGATGTACGTAGTGCCGTTGAGGAACCAAGCCACCTTGATCCGGATATCCATCTTCCGGATATCCATCTTCTGGACACCATCGCTACGTTTAAATGTTAGCAGTCTCATGTCTAGTATTAAGTTCCGAGTCTCGACAACGTACGTCATGCGCGAGTAGTAGATCGTCCAGCAGACCTTGAGCGTCCAGATAAGTCCAGTATACATGAACCACCCAACAATATGCCCCTTCGACCCATACACAGCATACTGCCACGTCTGGGATCCAGGCTCTAATGCAGCCCGCTGCTCAGGAGTGAAGTTGTTGTTGC